>JBBPBP010009777.1:13670044-13682107 GCA_037974735.1 Cicer chorassanicum | reverse complement strand
GGCCCATTTTTGTCGTGTGGTACGAAAATCGCCCGAAAAGTGCAGATGAAATCGACGACCGGGGGATCCTTGTAGCATTCTTCAGCTAAATTTATAACTGTGTCTCGGGTTCCGTGTCGGATTTCAAACCCTAGGCATCGTCCAGCCCAAAAATACCGATTTCGGCCCATTTTTGTCATGTGGTACGAAAGTCGCCCGAAAAGTGCAGATGAAATCGACGACCCGGAGATCCTTGTAGCATTTTTCTCCTAAATTTATAACTGTGTCTCGGGTTCCGTGTCAGATTTATAACCCTAGCCATCGTCCGGCCCGAAAATACCGATTTCGACCCATTTTTGTCTTGCGGTACAAAAATCGTCCGAAAAGTGCAGATGAAATCGACGACCGGGGGATCCTTGTAGCATTCTTATCCTAAATTTATAACTGTGGCTCGGGTTCCGTGTCGGATTTCAAACCCTAGCCATCGTCAGGCCCGAAAATAATGATTTCGGCCCAATTTAGTCGGGTGGTACAAAAATCGCCCGAAAAGTGCAGATGAAATCGACGACCGAGAGATCCTTGTAGCATTCTTCTCCTAAATTTATAACTATGTCTTGGGTTTCGTGTAAGATTTCAAACCCTAGCCATCGTCCGGACTGAAAATACCGATTTCGGCCCATTTTTGTCGGGTGGAACGAAAATCGCCCGAAAAGTGCAGATGAAATCGACGAACGAGGGATCCTAGTAGCATTCTTCGCCTAAATTTATCACTGTGTCTCGGGTTCCGTGTCGGATTTCAAACCCTAGGCATCGTCCGACCCTAAAATACCGACTTCGGCCCATTTTTGTCGGGTGCTACGAAAATCTCTCGAAAAGTGCAGATCAAATCGACGACCGGGAGATCCTTGTAGCATTCTTCGACTAAATTTATAACTGTGTCTCGGGTTCCGTGTCGGATTTCAAACCCTAGGCATCGTCCGGCCCGAAAATACCGATTTCGGCCCATTTTTGTCGTGTGGTACGAAAATCGCCCGAAAAGTGCAGATGAAATCGACGACTGGGGGATCCTTGTAGCATTCTTCACCTAAATTTATAACTGTGTCTCGGGTTCCGTGTCGGATTTGAAACCCTAGGCATCGTCCGGCCCAAAAATACCGATTTCGGCCAATTTTTGCCGGGTGGTACGAAAATCGCCCGAAAAGTGCAGATGAAATCGACGACCGGAGGATCCTTGTAGCATTCTTCTCCTAAATTTATAACTGTGTCTCGGGTTCCGTGTCAGATTTCAAACCCTAGCCGTTGTCCGGCCTGAAAATACCTATTTCGGCCCATTTTAGTCGGGTGGTACGAAAATCGCCCGAAAAGTGCAGATGAAATCAACGACCGGGAGATCCTTGTAGCATTCTTCTCCTAAATTTATAACTTTGTCTCGGGTTCCGTGTCGGATTTCAAACCCTAGGCATCGTCCGGCCCGAAAATACCGATTTCAGCCCATTTTTGTCGTGTGGTACGAAAATCGCCCGAAAAGTGCAGATGAAATCGACGACCGGGAGATCCTTGTAGCATTCTTCACCTAAATTTATAACTGTGTCTCGGGTTTCATGTCGGATTTCAAACCTTAGCCATCGTCCGACTTGAAAATACCGATTTCGGCCCATTTTTGTCGTGTGGTACGAAAATCGCCCGAAAAGTGCAGATGAAATCGACGACCGGGAGATCCTTGTAGCATTCTTCTCCTAAATTTATAACTTTGTCTCGGGTTCCGTGTCGGATTTTAAACCCTAGGCATCGTATGGCCCGAAAATACCGATTTCGGCCCATTTTTGTCGTCTGTTACGAAAATCGCCTAAAAAGTGCAGATGAAATCGAGGACTGGAGGATCCTTTTAGCTCTCTTCTCCTAAATTTATAACTGTGTCTCGGGTTTTGTGTCGGATTTCAAACCCCAGCCATCGTCCGGCCCGAAAATCCTGATTTCGGCCCATTTTAGCCTGGTGGTACTAAAATCGCCCAAAAAGTGCAGATGACATCGACGACCGGGAGATCCTTGTAGCATTCTTCTCCTAAATTTATAATTGTGTTTCGGGTTCCGTGTCGGATTTCAAACCCTAGCCATCGTAGGGCCCTAAAATACCGATTTCGGCCCATTTTTGTCATGTGGTACGAAAATTGCCTGAAAAGTGCAGATGAAATCGACGACCGGAGGATCCTTGTAGCATTCTTCTCCTACATTTATAACTGTGTCTCGGGTTCCGTGTCGGATTTCAAACC
This sequence comes from Cicer chorassanicum, assembly GCA_037974735.1. Taxonomy (NCBI): domain Eukaryota; kingdom Viridiplantae; phylum Streptophyta; class Magnoliopsida; order Fabales; family Fabaceae; genus Cicer; species Cicer chorassanicum. The sequence goes on along the minus strand of JBBPBP010009777.1, from coordinate 13,679,858 downwards.
CTAGCCATCGTCCGGCCCGAAAATACCGATTTTGGCCCATTTTTGTCGTGTGGTAGGAAAATCGCCCGAAAAGTGCAGATGAAATCGACGACCGGGAGATCCTTGAAGCATTCTTCTCCTAAATTTATAACTGTGTCTCGAGTTCCGTGTCGGATTTCGAACCCTAGCCATCGTCCGGCCCGAAAATACCGATTTCGACCTATTTTTGTCGTGTGGTACGAAAATCGCCCGAAAAGTGCAGATGAAATCGATGACCGGGAGATCCTTGTAGCATTCTTATCCTAAATTTATAACTGTGTCTCGGGTTCCGTGTCAGATTTCAAACCTGGCCATCGTCCGGCCCGAAAATACCGATTTCGACCCATTTTTGTCGTGTGGTACGAAAATCGCCCGAAAAGTGCAGATGAAATCGACGACCGACAAATCCTTGTTGCTCTCTTCTTCTAAATTAATAACTGTGGCTCGGGTTCCGTGTCAGATTTCAAACCCTAGCCATCGTCCGGCCCGAAAATAATGATTTCGGCCCATTTTAGTCGGGTGGTACGAAAATCGCCCGAAAAGTGCAGATGAAATCGAGGACTAGAGGATCCTTGTAGCTCTCTTCTTCTTAATTTATAACTGTGTCTCGGGTTTTGTGTCAGATTTCAAACCCTAGCCATCGTTCGGCTCGAAAATCCTGATTTCGGCCCATTTTAGTCTGGTGGTACTAAAATCGCCCGAAAAGTGCAGATGACATCGACGACCGGGAGATCCTAGTAGCATTCTTTTCCTAAATTTATAATTGTGTCTCGGGTTCCGTGTCGGATTTCAAACCCTAGGCATCGTCCGGCCCGAAAATACCGACTTCGGCCCATTTTTGTCATGTGGTACGAAAATCGCCTGAAAAGTGCAGATGAAATCAACGACCGGGAGATCCTTGTAGCATTCTTCGCCTACATTTATAAATGTGTCTCGGGTTCCGTGTCGGATTTCAAACCCTAGGCATCGTCCGGCCCGAAAATATTGATTTCAACCAATTTTTGTCGTGTGGTAGGAAAATCGCCCGAAAAGTGCAGATGAAATCGACCACCGGGGGATCCTTGTAGCATTCTTCACTTAAATTTATAACTGTGTCTCGGCTTCCGTGTCGGATTTCGAACCCTAGCCATCGTCCCGCCCAAAAATACCGATTTCGGCCCATTTTAGTCGGGTGGTACGAAAATCGCCCGAAAAGTGCAGATGAAATCGACGACCGGGAGATCCTTGTAGCATTCTTATCCTAAATTTATAACTGTGTCTCGGGTTTCGTTTCGGATTTCAAACCTGGCCATCGTCCGGCCCGAAAATACCGATATGGGCCCATTTTTGTAAGGTGGTACGAAAATCGCCCGAAAAGTGCAGTTGAAATCGACGACCGGGAGATCCTTGTAGCATTCTTCTCCTAAATTTATAACTTTGTCTCGGGTTCCGTGTCGGATTTCAAACCCTAGGCATCGTCCGGCCCGAAAATACCGATTTCGACCCATTTTTGTCGTGTGGTATGAAAATCGCCCGAAAAGTGCAGATGAAATCGACGACCGGGGGATCCTTTTAGCATTCTTCACCTAAATTTATAACTGTGTCTCGGGTTCCATGTCGGATTTAAAACCCTAGGCATCGTCCGGCCCAAAAATACCGATTTCAGCCCATTTTAGTCGGGTGGTACGAAAATCTCCCGAAAAGTGCAGATCAAATCCACGACCGGGAGATCCTTGTAGCATTCTTCGACTAAATTTATAACTGTGTCTCGGGTTCCGTGTCGGATTTCAAACCCTAGGCATCGTCCGGCCCGAAAATACCGATTTCGGCCCATTTTTGTCGTGTGGTACGAAAATCGCCCGAAAAGTGCAGATGAAATCGACGACTGGGGGATCCTTGTAGCATTCTTCACCTAAATTTATAACTGTGTCTCGGGTTCCGTGTCGGATTTGAAACCCTAGGCATCGTCCGGCCCAAAAATACCGATTTCGGCCAATTTTTGCCGGGTGGTACGAAAATCGCCCGAAAAGTGCAGATGAAATCGACGACCGGAGGATCCTTGTAGCATTCTTCTCCTAAATTTATAACTGTGTCTCGGGTTCCGTGTCAGATTTCAAACCCTAGCCGTTGTCCGGCCTGAAAATACCTATTTCGGCCCATTTTAGTCGGGTGGTACGAAAATCGCCCGAAAAGTGCAGATGAAATCAACGACCGGGAGATCCTTGTAGCATTCTTCTCCTAAATTTATAACTTTGTCTCGGGTTCCGTGTCGGATTTCAAACCCTAGGCATCGTCCGGCCCGAAAATACCGATTTCAGCCCATTTTTGTCGTGTGGTACGAAAATCGCCCGAAAAGTGCAGATGAAATCGACGACCGGGAGATCCTTGTAGCATTCTTCACCTAAATTTATAACTGTGTCTCGGGTTTCATGTCGGATTTCAAACCTTAGCCATCGTCCGACTTGAAAATACCGATTTCGGCCCATTTTTGTCGTGTGGTACGAAAATCGCCCGAAAAGTGCAGATGAAATCGACGACCGGGAGATCCTTGTAGCATTCTTCTCCTAAATTTATAACTTTGTCTCGGGTTCCGTGTCGGATTTTAAACCCTAGGCATCGTATGGCCCGAAAATACCGATTTCGGCCCATTTTTGTCGTATGTTACGAAAATCGCCTAAAAAGTGCAGATGAAATCGAGGACTGGAGGATCCTTTTAGCTCTCTTCTCCTAAATTTATAACTGTGTCTCGGGTTTTGTGTCGGATTTCAAACCCCAGCCATCGTCCGGCCCGAAAATCCTGATTTCGGCCCATTTTAGCCTGGTGGTACTAAAATCGCCCAAAAAGTGCAGATGACATCGACGACCGGGAGATCCTTGTAGCATTCTTCTCCTAAATTTATAATTGTGTTTCGGGTTCCGTGTCGGATTTCAAACCCTAGCCATCGTCGGGCCCTAAAATACCGATTTCGGCCCATTTTTGTCATGTGGTACGAAAATTGCCTGAAAAGTGCAGATGAAATCGACGACCGGAGGATCCTTGTAGCATTCTTCTCCTACATTTATAACTGTGTCTCGGGTTCCGTGTCGGATTTCAAACCCTAGCCATCGTCCGGCCCGAAAATACCGATTTTGGCCCATTTTTGTCGTGTGGTAGGAAAATCGCCCGAAAAGTGCAGATGAAATCGACGACCGGGAGATCCTTGAAGCATTCTTCTCCTAAATTTATAACTGTGTCTCGAGTTCCGTGTCGGATTTCGAACCCTAGCCATCGTCCGGCCCGAAAATACCGATTTCGACCTATTTTTGTCGTGTGGTACGAAAATCGCCCGAAAAGTGCAGATGAAATCGATGACCGGGAGATCCTTGTAGCATTCTTATCCTAAATTTATAACTGTGTCTCGGGTTCCGTGTCAGATTTCAAACCTGGCCATCGTCCGGCCCGAAAATACCGATTTCGACCCATTTTTGTCGTGTGGTATGAAAATCGCCCGAAAAGTGCAGATGAAATCGACGACCGACAAATCCTTGTTGCTCTCTTCTTCTAAATTAATAACTGTGGCTCGGGTTCTGTGTCAAATTTCAAACCCTAGCCATCGTCCGGCCCGAAAATAATGATTTCGGCCCATTTTAGTCGGGTGGTACGAAAATCGCCCGAAAAGTGCAGATGAAATCGAGGACTAGAGGATCCTTGTAGCTCTCTTCTTCTTAATTTATTACTGTGTCTCGGGTTTTGTGTCAGATTTCAAACCCTAGCCATCGTTCGGCTCGAAAATCCTGATTTCGGCCCATTTTAGTCTGGTGGTACTAAAATCGCCCGAAAAGTGCAGATGACATCGACGACCGGGAGATCCTAGTAGCATTCTTTTCCTAAATTTATAATTGTGTCTCGGGTTCCGTGTCGGATTTCAAACCCTAGGCATCGTCCGGCCCGAAAATACCGACTTCGGCCCATTTTTGTCATGTGGTACGAAAATCGCCTGAAAAGTGCAGATGAAATCAACGACCGGGAGATCCTTGTAGCATTCTTCGCCTACATTTATAAATGTGTCTCGGGTTCCGTGTCGGATTTCAAACCCTATGCATCGTCCGGCCCGAAAATATTGATTTCAACCAATTTTTGTCGTGTGGTAGGAAAATCGTCCGAAAAGTGCAGATGAAATCGACCACCGGGGGATCCTTGTAGCATTCTTCACTTAAATTTATAACTGTGTCTCGGGTTCCGTGTCGGATTTCGAACCCTAGCCATCGTCCTGCCTTAAAATACCGATTTCGGCCCATTTTAGTCGGGTGGTACGAAAATCGCTCGAAAAGTGCAGATGAAATCGACGACCGGGAGATCCTTGTAGCATTCTTATCCTAAATTTATAACTGTGTCTCGGGTTTCGTTTCGGATTTCAAACCTGGCCATTGTCCGGCCCGAAAATACCGATATGGGCCCATTTTTGTCAGGTGGTACGAAAATCGCCCGAAAAGTGCAGATGAAATCGACGACCGGAGATCCTTGTAGCATTCTTCTCCTAAATTTATAACTGTGTCTCAGGTTTCGTGTCGGATTTCAAACCCTAGCCATCGTCCGACCCGAAAATACCGATTTCAGCCCATTTTTGTCGTGTGGTACGAAAATCGCCCGAAAAGTGCAGATGAAATCGACGACCGGGGGATCCTTGTAGCATTCTTCAGCTAAATTTATAACTGTGTCTCGGGTTCCGTGTCGAATTTCAAACCCTAGGCATCGTCCAGCCCAAAAATACCAATTTCGGCCCATTTTTGTCATGTGGTACGAAAGTCGCCCGAAAAGTGCAGATGAAATCGACGACCCGGAGATCCTTGTAGCATTTTTCTCCTAAATTTATAACTGTGTCTCGGGTTCCGTGTCAGATGTCAAACCCTAGCCATCGTCCGGCCCGAAAATACCTATTTCGGCCCATTATAGTCGGGTGGTACGAAAATCGTCCGAAAACTGCAGATGAAATCGACGACCGGGGGATCCTTGTAGCATTCTTATCCTAAATTTATAACTGTGTCTCGGGTTCCGTGTCAGATTTCAAACCTGGCCATCGTCCGGCCCGAAAATACCGATTTCGACCCATTTTTGTCGTGTGGTACGAAAATCGCCCGAAAAGTGCAGATGAAATCGACGACCGACAAATCCTTGTTGCTCTCTTCTTCTAAATTAATAACTGTGGCTCGGGTTCTGTGTCAGATTTCAAACCCTAGCCATCGTCCGGCCCGAAAATAATGATTTCGGCCCATTTTAGTCGGGTGGTACGAAAATCGCCCGAAAAGTGCAGATGAAATCGAGGACTAGAGGATCCTTGTAGCTCTCTTCTTCTTAATTTATTACTGTGTCTCGGGTTTTGTGTCAGATTTCAAACCCTAGCCATCGTTCGGCTCGAAAATCCTGATTTCGGCCCATTTTAGTCTGGTGGTACTAAAATCGCCCGAAAAGTGCAGATGACATCGACGACCGGGAGATCCTAGTAGCATTCTTTTCCTAAATTTATAATTGTGTCTCGGGTTCCGTGTCGGATTTCAAACCCTAGGCATCGTCCGGCCCGAAAATACCGACTTCGGCCCATTTTTGTCATGTGGTACGAAAATCGCCTGAAAAGTGCAGATGAAATCAACGACCGGGAGATCCTTGTAGCATTCTTCGCCTACATTTATAAATGTGTCTCGGGTTCCGTGTCGGATTTCAAACCCTATGCATCGTCCGGCCCGAAAATATTGATTTCAACCAATTTTTGTCGTGTGGTAGGAAAATCGTCCGAAAAGTGCAGATGAAATCGACCACCGGGGGATCCTTGTAGCATTCTTCACTTAAATTTATAACTGTGTCTCGGGTTCCGTGTCGGATTTCGAACCCTAGCCATCGTCCTGCCTTAAAATACCGATTTCGGCCCATTTTAGTCGGGTGGTACGAAAATCGCTCGAAAAGTGCAGATGAAATCGACGACCGGGAGATCCTTGTAGCATTCTTATCCTAAATTTATAACTGTGTCTCGGGTTTCGTTTCGGATTTCAAACCTGGCCATTGTCCGGCCCGAAAATACCGATATGGGCCCATTTTTGTCAGGTGGTACGAAAATCGCCCGAAAAGTGCAGATGAAATCGACGACCGGAGATCCTTGTAGCATTCTTCTCCTAAATTTATAACTGTGTCTCAGGTTTCGTGTCGGATTTCAAACCCTAGCCATCGTCCGACCCGAAAATACCGATTTCAGCCCATTTTTGTCGTGTGGTACGAAAATCGCCCGAAAAGTGCAGATGAAATCGACGACCGGGGGATCCTTGTAGCATTCTTCAGCTAAATTTATAACTGTGTCTCGGGTTCCGTGTCGAATTTCAAACCCTAGGCATCGTCCAGCCCAAAAATACCAATTTCGGCCCATTTTTGTCATGTGGTACGAAAGTCGCCCGAAAAGTGCAGATGAAATCGACGACCCGGAGATCCTTGTAGCATTTTTCTCCTAAATTTATAACTGTGTCTCGGGTTCCGTGTCAGATGTCAAACCCTAGCCATCGTCCGGCCCGAAAATACCTATTTCGGCCCATTATAGTCGGGTGGTACGAAAATCGTCCGAAAACTGCAGATGAAATCGACGACCGGGGGATCCTTGTAGCATTCTTATCCTAAATTTATAACTGTGTCTCGGGTTCCGTGTCAGATTTCAAACCTGGCCATCGTCCGGCCCGAAAATACCGATTTCGACCCATTTTTGTCGTGTGGTACGAAAATCGCCCGAAAAGTGCAGATGAAATCGACGACCGACAAATCCTTGTTGCTCTCTTCTTCTAAATTAATAACTGTGGCTCGGGTTCTGTGTCAGATTTCAAACCCTAGCCATCGTCCGGCCCGAAAATAATGATTTCGGCCCATTTTAGTCGGGTGGTACGAAAATCGCCCGAAAAGTGCAGATGAAATCGAGGACTAGAGGATCCTTGTAGCTCTCTTCTTCTTAATTTATTACTGTGTCTCGGGTTTTGTGTCAGATTTCAAACCCTAGCCATCGTTCGGCTCGAAAATCCTGATTTCGGCCCATTTTAGTCTGGTGGTACTAAAATCGCCCGAAAAGTGCAGATGACATCGACGACCGGGAGATCCTAGTAGCATTCTTTTCCTAAATTTATAATTGTGTCTCGGGTTCCGTGTCGGATTTCAAACCCTAGGCATCGTCCGGCCCGAAAATACCGACTTCGGCCCATTTTTGTCATGTGGTACGAAAATCGCCTGAAAAGTGCAGATGAAATCAACGACCGGGAGATCCTTGTAGCATTCTTCGCCTACATTTATAAATGTGTCTCGGGTTCCGTGTCGGATTTCAAACCCTATGCATCGTCCGGCCCGAAAATATTGATTTCAACCAATTTTTGTCGTGTGGTAGGAAAATCGTCCGAAAAGTGCAGATGAAATCGACCACCGGGGGATCCTTGTAGCATTCTTCACTTAAATTTATAACTGTGTCTCGGGTTCCGTGTCGGATTTCGAACCCTAGCCATCGTCCTGCCTTAAAATACCGATTTCGGCCCATTTTAGTCGGGTGGTACGAAAATCGCTCGAAAAGTGCAGATGAAATCGACGACCGGGAGATCCTTGTAGCATTCTTATCCTAAATTTATAACTGTGTCTCGGGTTTCGTTTCGGATTTCAAACCTGGCCATCGTCCGGCCCGAAAATACCGATATGGGCCCATTTTTGTCAGGTGGTACGAAAATCGCCCGAAAAGTGCAGATGAAATCGAAGACCGGGAGATCCTTGTAGCATTCTTCTCCTAAATTTATAAATTTGTCTCAGGTTCCGTGTCGGATTTCAAACCCTAGGCATCGTCCAGCCCAAAAATACCGATTTCGGCCCATTTTTGTCATGTGGTACGAAAGTCGCCCGAAAAGTGCAGATGAAATCGACGACCCGGAGATCCTTGTAGCATTTTTCTCCTAAATTTATAACTGTGTCTCGGGTTCCGTGTCAGATGTCAAACCCTAGCCATCGTCCGGCCCGAAAATACCTATTTCGGCCCATTATAGTCGGGTGGTACGAAAATCGTCCGAAAACTGCAGATGAAATCGACGACCGGGGGATCCTTGTAGCATTCTTATCCTAAATTTATAACTGTGTCTCGGGTTCCGTGTCAGATTTCAAACCTGGCCATCGTCCGGCCCGAAAATACCGATTTCGACCCATTTTTGTCGTGTGGTACGAAAATCGCCCGAAAAGTGCAGATGAAATCGACGACCGACAAATCCTTGTTGCTCTCTTCTTCTAAATTAATAACTGTGGCTCGGGTTCTGTGTCAGATTTCAAACCCTAGCCATCGTCCGGCCCGAAAATAATGATTTCGGCCCATTTTAGTCGGGTGGTACGAAAATCGCCCGAAAAGTGCAGATGAAATCGAGGACTAGAGGATCCTTGTAGCTCTCTTCTTCTTAATTTATTACTGTGTCTCGGGTTTTGTGTCAGATTTCAAACCCTAGCCATCGTTCGGCTCGAAAATCCTGATTTCGGCCCATTTTAGTCTGGTGGTACTAAAATCGCCCGAAAAGTGCAGATGACATCGACGACCGGGAGATCCTAGTAGCATTCTTTTCCTAAATTTATAATTGTGTCTCGGGTTCCGTGTCGGATTTCAAACCCTAGGCATCGTCCGGCCCGAAAATACCGACTTCGGCCCATTTTTGTCATGTGGTACGAAAATCGCCTGAAAAGTGCAGATGAAATCAACGACCGGGAGATCCTTGTAGCATTCTTCGCCTACATTTATAAATGTGTCTCGGGTTCCGTGTCGGATTTCAAACCCTATGCATCGTCCGGCCCGAAAATATTGATTTCAACCAATTTTTGTCGTGTGGTAGGAAAATCGTCCGAAAAGTGCAGATGAAATCGACCACCGGGGGATCCTTGTAGCATTCTTCACTTAAATTTATAACTGTGTCTCGGGTTCCGTGTCGGATTTCGAACCCTAGCCATCGTCCTGCCTTAAAATACCGATTTCGGCCCATTTTAGTCGGGTGGTACGAAAATCGCTCGAAAAGTGCAGATGAAATCGACGACCGGGAGATCCTTGTAGCATTCTTATCCTAAATTTATAACTGTGTCTCGGGTTTCGTTTCGGATTTCTAACCTGGCCATCGTCCGGCCCGAAAATACCGATATGGGCCCATTTTTGTCAGGTGGTACGAAAATCGCCCGAAAAGTGCAGATGAAATCGAAGACCGGGAGATCCTTGTAGCATTCTTCTCCTAAATTTATAAATTTGTCTCAGGTTCCGTGTCGGATTTCAAATCTTAGGCATCGTCCGGCCCGAAAATATCGATTTCGACCCATTTTTGTCGTGTGGTATGAAAATCGCCCGAAAAGTGCAGATGAAATCGACGACCGGGGGATCCTTTTAGCATTTTTCACCTAAATTTATAATTGTGTCTCGGGTTCCATGTCGGATTTAAAACCCTAGGCATCGTCCGGCCCAAAAATACCGATTTCAGCCCATTTTAGTCGGGTGGTACGAAAATCGCACGAAAAGTGCAGATGAAATCGACGACCGGAGATCCTTGTAGCATTCTTCTCCTAAATTTATAACTGTGTCTCAGGTTTCGTGTCGGATTTCAAACCCTAGCCATCGTCCGACCCGAAAATACCGATTTCAGCCCATTTTTGTCGTGTGGTACGAAAATCGCCCGAAAAGTGCAGATGAAATCGACGACCGGGGGATCCTTGTAGCATTCTTCAGCTAAATTTATAACTGTGTCTCGGGTTCCGTGTCGAATTTCAAACCCTAGGCATCGTCCAGCCCAAAAATACCAATTTCGGCCCATTTTTGTC
>JBBPBP010009777.1:13639825-13652429 GCA_037974735.1 Cicer chorassanicum | reverse complement strand
TCGGATTTCAAACCCTAGCCATCGTCCGGCCCGAAAATACCGATTTCGGCCCATTTTTGTCGGGTGGTACGAAAATCGCTCGAAAAGTGCAGATGAAATCGACGACCGGGAGATCCTTGAAGCATTCTTCTCCTAAATTTATAACTGTGTCTCGAGTTCCGTGTCGGATTTCGAACCCTAGCCATCGTCCGGCCCGAAAATACCGATTTCGACCCATTTTTATCGTGTGGTACAAAAATCGCCTGAAAAGTGCAGATGAAATCGACGACCGATAGATCCTTGTAGCATTCTTCTCCTAAATTTATAACTGTGTCTCGGGTTCCGTGTCAGATTTCAAACCATGGCCATCGTCCGGCCCGAAAATACCGATTTCGGCCCATTTTTGTCGTGTGTTAAGAATATCGCCCGGAAAGTGTAGATGAAATCGAGGACTGGAGGATCCTTGTAGCTCTCTTCTCCTATATTTATAACTGTGTCTCGAGTTTTGTGTCGGATTTCAAAACCTAGCCATCGTCCGGCCCGAAAATCAAGATTTCGGCCCATTTTAGTCTAGTGGTAGTAAAATCGCCTGAAAAGTGCAGATGAAATCGGAACCGGGAGAACCTTGTAGCATTCTTCTCCTAAATTTATAATTGTGTCTTGGGTTCCGTGTCGGATCTCAAACCCTATCCATCGTCCGGCCTGAAAATACCTATTTTAGATCATTTTTGTCGGTTGGAACGAAAATCGCCCGAAAAGTGCAGATGAAATTGACGACTGGATGATCCTTGTAGCATTCTTCTCCTAAATTTATAACTGTGTCTCGGTTTCCGTGTCGGATTTCAAACCCTAGCCATCGTCCGGCCCGAAAATACCGATTTCGGCCTATTTTTGTCGTGTGGTATGAAAATCGCCCGAAAAGTACAGATGAAATCGACGACCAGGAGAACCTTGTAGTATTCTTCTCCTACATTTATAATTGTGTCTCGGGTTCCGTGTCGGATTTCAAACCCTAGCCATCGTCCGGCCCGAAAATACCGATTTCGGCCCATTTTTGTCGTGTGGTACGAAAATCGCCCGAAAAGTGCAGATGAAATCGACGACCAGGAGAACCTTGTAGTATTCTTCTCCTAAATTTATAACTGTGTCTCGGGTTCCGTGTCGGATCTCAAACCCTATCCATCGTCCGACCCAAAAATACCGATTTCGGCCCATTTTAGTCGGGTGGTACGAAAATCGCTCGAAAAGTGCAGATGAAATCGACGACCGGGAGATCCTTGTAGCATTCTTCTCCTAAATTTATAACTGTGTCTCGGGTTCCGTGTCGGATTTCAAACCCTAGCCATCGTCCAGCTCGAAAATACCGAACCCTAGCCATCGTCCGGCCCGAAAATCCAGATTTCGGCCCATTTTAGTCTAGTGGTAGTAAAATCGCCCGAAAAGTGCAGATGAAATCGCAACCGGGAGAACCTTGTAGCATTCTTCTCCTAAATTTATAACTATGTCTTGGGTTCCGTGTCGGATCTCAAACCCTATCCATCGTCCGGCCTGAAAATACCTATTTCAGATCATTTTGGTCGGTTGGAACGAAAATCGCCCGAAAAGTGCGGATGAAATTGACGACTGGAGGATCCTTGTAGCATTCTTCTCCTAAATTTATAACTGTGTCTCGGTTTCTGTGTCGGATTTCAAACCCTAGCCATCGTCCGGCCCGAAAATACCGATTTCAGCCCATTTTAGTCAGGTGGTACAAAAATCGCCCGAAAAGTGCAGATGAAATCGACGACCGTGAGATCCTTGTAGGATACTTCTCCTAAATTTATAACTGTGTCTCGGGTTCCGTGTCGGATTTCAAACCCTAGCCATCGTCCAGCCCGAAAATACCGATTTCGGCCCATTTTTGTCGTGTGGTACGAAAATCGCCCGAAAAGTGCAGATGAAATCGACGACCAGGAGAACCTTGTAGTATTCTTCTCCTACATTTATAATTGTGTCTCGGGTTCCGTGTCTGATTTCAAACCCTAGCTATCGTCCGGCCCGAAAATACCGATTTTGGCCCATTTTTGTCGTTGGTAGGAAAATCGCCCAAAAAGTACAGATTAAATCGACGACCGGGAGATCCTTGAAGCATTCTTCTCCTTAATTTATAACTATGTCTCGAGTTCCGTGTCGGATTTCGAACCCTAGCCATCGTCCGGCCCGAAAATACCGATTTCGACCTATTTTTGTCGTGTGGTACGAAAATCGCCCGAAAAGTGCAGATGAAATCGACGACTGAGAGATCCTTGTAGCATTCTTCTCCTAAATTTATAACTGTGTCTCGGGTTCCGTGTCAGATTTCAAACCCTGGCCATCGTCCGGCCCGAAAATACCGATTTCGGCCCATTTTTGTCGTGTGTTACGAAAAATCGCCCGAAAAGTGCATATGAAATCGAGGACTGGTGGATCCTTGTAGCTCTCTTCTCCTAAATTTATAACTGTGTCTCGGGTTTTGTGTCGGAGTTCAAACCCTTGCCATCGTTCGGCCCGAAAATCCAGATTTCGGCCCATTTTAGTCTAGTGGTAGTAAAATCGCCCAAAAAGTGCAGATGAAATCGCAACCGAGAGAACCTTGTAGCATTCTTCTCCTAAATTTATAATTGTGTCTTGGGTTCCGTGTCGGATCTCAAACCCTATCCATCGTCCGGCTTGAAAATACCTATTTCAGATCATTTTTGTCGGTTGGAACGAAAATCGCCCGAAAAATGCACATGAAATTGACGACTGGAGGATCCTTGTAGCATTCTTCTCCTAAATTTATAACTGTATCTCGGTTTCCGTGTCGGATTTCAAATCCTAGCCATCGTCCGGCCCGAAAATACCGATTTCAGCCCATTTTAGTCAGGTGGTACGAAAATCGCCCGAAAAGTGCAGATGAAATCGACGACCGTGAGATCCTTGTAGCATTCTTCTCCTAAATTTATAACTGTGTCTCGGGTTCCGTGTCAGATTTCAAACCCTAGCCATCGTCCGGCCCGAAAATACCGATTTCGGCCCATTTTTGTCGTGTGGTACGAAAATCGCCCGAAAAGTGCAGATGAAATCGACGACCAGGAGAACCTTGTAGTATTCTTCTCCTACATTTATAACTGTGTCTCGGGTTCCGTGTCGGATTTCAAACCCTAGCCATCGTCTGGCCTGAAAATACCGAATTTGGCCCATTTTTGTCGTGTGGTAGGAAAATCGCCCGAAAAGTACAGATTAAATCGACGACCGGGAGATCCTTGAAGCATTCTTCTCCTTAATTTATAACTGTGTCTCGAGTTCTGTGTCGGATTTCGAACCCTAGCCATCGTCCGGCCCGAAAATACCGATTTCGACCCATTTTTGTCGTGTGGTACGAAAATCGCCCGAAAAGTGCAGATGAAATCGACGACCGAGAGATCCTTGTAGCATTCTTCTCCTAAATTTATAACTGTGTCTCGGGTTCCGTGTCAGATTTCAAACCTTGGCCATCGTCTGGCCCGAAAATACCGATTTTGGCCCATTTTTGTCGTGTGTTACGAAAAATCGCCCGAAAAGTGCAGATGAAATCGAGGACTGGAGGATCCTTGTAGCTCTCTTCTCCTAAATTTATAACTGTGTCTCGGGTTTTGTGTCGGATTTCAAACCCTAGCCATCGTCCGGCCCGAAAATCCAGATTGCGGCCCATTTTAGTCTAGTGGTAGTAAAATCGCCCGAAAAGTGCAGATGAAATCGCAACCGGGAGAACCTTGTAGCATTCTTCTCCTAAATTTATAACTATGTCTTGGGTTCCGTGTCGGATCTCAAACCCTATCCATCGTCCGACCTGAAAATACCTATTTCAGATCATTTTTGTCGGTTGGAACGAAAATCGCCCGAAAAGTGCGGATGAAATTGACGACTGGAGGATCCTTGTAGCATTCTTCTCCTAAATTTATAACTGTGTCTCGGTTTCTGTGTCGGATTTCAAACCCTAGCCATCGTCCGGCCCGAAAATACCAATTTCAGCCCATTTTAGTCAGGTGGTACAAAAATCGCCCGAAAAGTGCAGATGAAATCGACGACCGTGAGATCCTTGTAGCATTCTTCTCCTAAATTTATAACTGTGTCTCGGGTTCCGTGTCGGATTTCAAACCCTAGCCATCGTCCAGCCCGAAAATACCGATTTCGGCCCATTTTTGTCGTGTGGTACGAAAATCGCCCGAAAAGTGCAGATGAAATCGACGACCAGGAGAACCTTGTAGTATTCTTCTCCTACATTTATAACTGTGTCTCGGGTTCCGTGTCTGATTTCAAACCCTAGCTATCGTTTGGCCCGAAAATACCGATTTTGGCCCATTTTTGTCGTGTGGTAGGAAAATCGCCCGAAAAGTACAGATTAAATCGACGACCGGGAGATCCTTGAAGCATTCTTCTCCTTAATTTATAACTGTGTCTCGAGTTCCGTGTCGGATTTCGAACCCTAGCCATCGTCCGGCCCGAAAATACCGATTTCGACCTATTTTTGTCGTGTGGTACGAAAATCGCCCGAAAAGTGCAGATGAAATCGACGACCGAGAGATCCTTGTAGTATTCTTCTCCTAAATTTATAACTGTGTCTCGGGTTCCGTGTCAGATTTCAAACCCTGGTCATCGTCCGGCCCGAAAAAACCGATTTCGGCCCATTTTTGTCTTGTGATACGAAAAATCGCCCGAAAAGTGCAGATGAAATCGAGGACTGGAGGATCCTTGTAGCTCTCTTCTCCTAAATTTATAACTGTGTCTCGGGTTTTGTGTCGGAGTTCAAACCCTTGCAATCGTCCGGCCCGAAAATCCAGATTTCGGCCCATTTTAGTCTAGTGGTAGTAAAATTGCCCAAAAAGTGCAGATGAAATCGCAACCGGGAGAACCTTGTAGCATTCTTCTCCTAAATTTATAATTGTGTCTTGGGTTCCGTGTCGGATCTCAAACCCTATCCATCGTCCGGCTTGAAAATACCTATTTCAGATCATTTTTGTCGGTTGGAACGAAAATCGCCCGAAAAATGCACATGAAATTGACGACTGGAGGATCCTTGTAGCATTCTTCTCCTAAATTTATAACTGTATCTCGGTTTCCGTGTCGGATTTCAAATCCTAGCCATTGTCCGGCCCGAAAATACCGATTTCAGCCCATTTTAGTCAGGTGGTACGAAAATCGCCCGAAAAGTGCAGATGAAATCGACGACCGGGAGATCCTTGTAGCATTCTTCTCCTAAATTTATAACTGTGTCTCGGGTTCCATGTCAGATTTCAAACCCTAGCCATCGTCCGGCCCGAAAATACCGATTTCGGCCCATTTTTGTCGTGTGGTACGAAAATCGCCCGAAAAGTGCAGATGAAATCGACGACCAGGAGAACCTTGTAGTATTCTTCTCCTACATTTATAACTGTGTCTCGGGTTCCGTGTCGGATTTCAAACCCTAGCCATCGTCCGGCCCGAAAATACCGATTTCGACCCATTTTTGTCGTGTGGTACGAAAATCGCCCGAAAAGTGCAGATGAAATCGACGACCGAGAGATCCTTGTAGCATTCTTCTCCTAAATTTATAACTGTGTCTCGGGTTCCGTGTCAGATTTCAAACCTTGGCCATCGTCTGGCCCGAAAATACCGATTTTGGCCCATTTTTGTCGTGTGTTACGAAAAATCGCCCGAAAAGTGTAGATGAAATCGAGGACTGGAGGATCCTTCTAGCTCTCTTCTCCTAAATTTATAACTGTGTCTCGGGTTTTGTGTCGGAGTTCAAACCCTTGCCATCGTCCGGCCCGAAAATCCAGATTTCTGCCCATTTTAGTCTAGTGGTAGTAAAATCGCCCGAAAAGTGCAGATGAAATCGCAACTGGGAGAACCTTGTAGCATTCTTCTCCTAAATTATAATTGTGTCTTGGGTTCCGTGTCGGATCTCAAACCCTATCCATCGTCCGGCTTGAAAATACCTATTTTAGATCATTTTTGTCGGTTGGAACGAAAATCGCCCGAAAAATGCAGATGAAATTGACGACTGGAGGATCCTTGTAGCATTCTTCTCCTAAATTTATAACTGTATCTCGGTTTCCGTGTCGGATTTCAAATCCTAGCCATCGTCTGGCCCGAAAATACCGATTTCAGCCCATTTTAGTCAGGTGGTACGAAAATCGCCCGAAAAGTGCAGATGAAATCGACGACCGTGAGATCCTTGAAGCATTCTTCTCCTAAATTTATAACTGTATCTCGGTTTCCGTGTCGGATTTCAAATCCTAGCCATCGTCCGGCCCGAAAATACCGATTTCAGCCCATTTTAGTCAGGTGGTACGAAAATCGCCCGAAAAGTGCAGATGAAATCGACGACCGTGAGATCCTTGTAGCATTCTTCTCCTAAATTTATAACTGTGTCTCGGGTTCCGTGTCAGATTTCAAACCCTAGCCATCGTCCGGCCCGAAAATACCGATTTCGGCCCATTTTTATCGTGTGGTACGAAAATCGCCCGAAAAGTGCAGATGAAATCGACGACCAGGAGAACCTTGTAGTATTCTTCTCCTACATTTATAACCGTGTCTCGGGTTCCGTGTCGGATTTCAAACCCTAGCCATCGTCTGGCCCGAAAATACCGATTTTGGCCCATTTTTGTCGTGTGGTAGGAAAATCGCCCGAAAAGTACAGATGAAATCGACGACCGGGAGATCCTTGAAGCATTCTTCTCCTAAATTTATAACTATGTCTTGAGTTCCGTGTCGGATTTCGAACCCTAGCCATCATCCGGCCCGAAAATACCGATTTCGACCCATTTTTGTCGTGTGGTACGAAAATCGCCCGAAAAGTGCAGATGAAATCGACGACCGAGAGATCCTTGTAGCATTCTTCTCCTAAATTTATGAATGTGTCTCGGGTTCCGTGTCAGATTTCAAACCCTGGCCATCGTCCGGCCCGAAAATACCGATTTTGGCCCATTTTTGTCGTGTGTTACGAAAAATCGCCCGAAAAGTGTAGATGAAATCGAGGACTGGAGGATCCTTGTAGCTCTCTTCTCCTAAATTTATAACTGTATCTCGGGTTTTGTGTCGGATTTCAAACCCTTGCCATCGTCCGGCCCGAAAATCCAGATTTCGGCCCATTTTAGTCTAGTTGTAGTAAAATTGCCCAAAAAGTGCAGATGAAATCGCAACCGGGAGAACCTTGTAGCATTCTTCTCCTAAATTTATAATTGTGTCTTGGGTTCCGTGTCGGATCTCAAACCCTATCCATCGTCCGGCTTGAAAATACCTATTTCAGATCATTTTTGTCGGTTGGAACGAAAATCGCCCGAAAAATGCACATGAAATTGACGACTGGAGGATCCTTGTAGCATTCTTCTCCTAAATTTATAACTGTATCTCGGTTTCCGTGTCGGATTTCAAATCCTAGCCATCGTCCGGCCCGAAAATACCGATTTCAGCCCATTTTAGTCAGGTGGTACGAAAATCGCCCGAAAAGTGCAGATGAAATCGACGACCGGGAGATCCTTGTAGCATTCTTCTCCTAAATTTATAACTGTGTCTCGGGTTCCGTGTCAGATTTCAAACCCTAGCCATCGTCCGGCCCGAAAATACCGATTTCGGCCCATTTTTGTCGTGTGGTACGAAAATCGCCCGAAAAGTGCAGATGAAATCGACGACCAGGAGAACCTTGTAGTATTCTTCTCCTACATTTATAACTGTGTCTCGGGTTCCGTGTCGGATTTCAAACCCTAGCCATCGTCCAGCCCGAAAATACCGATTTCGACCCATTTTTGTCGTGTGGTACGAAAATCACCCGAAAAGTGCAGATGAAATCGACGACCGAGAGATCCTTGTAGCATTCTTCTCCTAAATTTATAACTGTGTCTCGGGTTCCGTGTCAGATTTCGAACCCTGGCCATCGTCCGGCCCGAAAATACCGATTTTGGCCCATTTTTGTCGTGCGTTACGAAAAATCGCCCGAAAAGTGTAGATGAAATCGAGGACTGGAGGATCCTTGTAGCTCTCTTCTCCTAAATTTATAACTGTGTCTCGGGTTTTGTGTCGGAGTTCAAACCCTTGCCATCGTCCGGCCCGAAAATCCAGATTTCTGCCCATTTTAGTCTAGTGGTAGTAAAATCGCCCGAAAAGTGCAGATGAAATCGCAACCGGGAGAACCTTGTAGCATTCTTCTCCTAAATTATAATTGTGTCTTGGGTTCCGTGTCGGATCTCAAACCCTATCCATCGTCCGGCTTGAAAATACCTATTTTAGATCATTTTTGTCGGTTGGAACGAAAATCGCCCGAAAAATGCAGATGAAATTGACGACTGGAGGATCCTTGTAGCATTCTTCTCCTAAATTTATAACTGTATCTCGGTTTCCGTGTCGGATTTCAAATCCTAGCCATCGTCCGGCCCGAAAATACCGATTTCAGCCCATTTTAGTCAGGTGGTACGAAAATCGCCCGAAAAGTGCAGATGAAATCGACGACCGTGAGATCCTTGTAGCATTCTTCTCCTAAATTTATAACTGTGTCTCGGGTTCCGTGTCAGATTTCAAACCCTAGCCATCGTCCGGCCCGAAAATACCGATTTCGGCCCATTTTTATCGTGTGGTACGAAAATCGCCCGAAAAGTGCAGATGAAATCGACGACCAGGAGAACCTTGTAGTATTCTTCTCCTACATTTATAACCGTGTCTCGGGTTCCGTGTCGGATTTCAAACCCTAGCCATCGTCTGGCCCGAAAATACCGATTTTGGCCCATTTTTGTCGTGTGGTAGGAAAATCGCCCGAAAAGTACAGATGAAATCGACGACCGGGAGATCCTTGAAGCATTCTTCTCCTAAATTTATAACTATGTCTTGAGTTCCGTGTCGGATTTCGAACCCTAGCCATCATCCGGCCCGAAAATACCGATTTCGACCCATTTTTGTCGTGTGGTACGAAAATCGCCCGAAAAGTGCAGATGAAATCGACGACCGAGAGATCCTTGTAGCATTCTTCTCCTAAATTTATGAATGTGTCTCGGGTTCCGTGTCAGATTTCAAACCCTGGCCATCGTCCGGCCCGAAAATACCGATTTTGGCCCATTTTTGTCGTGTGTAACGAAAAATCGCCCGAAAAGTGTAGATGAAATCGAGGACTGGAGGATCCTTGTAGCTCTCTTCTCCTAAATTTATAACTGTATCTCGGGTTTTGTGTCGGATTTCAAACCCTTGCCATCGTCCGGCCCGAAAATCCAGATTTCGGCCCATTTTAGTCTAGTTGTAGTAAAATTGCCCAAAAAGTGCAGATGAAATCGCAACCGGGAGAACCTTGTAGCATTCTTCTCCTAAATTTATAATTGTGTCTTGGGTTCCGTGTCGGATCTCAAACCCTATCCATCGTCCGGCTTGAAAATACCTATTTCAGATCATTTTTGTCGGTTGGAACGAAAATCGCCCGAAAAATGCACATGAAATTGACGACTGGAGGATCCTTGTAGCATTCTTCTCCTAAATTTATAACTGTATCTCGGTTTCCGTGTCGGATTTCAAATCCTAGCCATCGTCCGGCCCGAAAATACCGATTTCAGCCCATTTTAGTCAGGTGGTACGAAAATCGCCCGAAAAGTGCAGATGAAATCGACGACCGGGAGATCCTTGTAGCATTCTTCTCCTAAATTTATAACTGTGTCTCGGGTTCCGTGTCAGATTTCAAACCCTAGCCATCGTCCGGCCCGAAAATACCGATTTCGGCCCATTTTTGTCGTGTGGTACGAAAATCGCCCGAAAAGTGCAGATGAAATCGACGACCAGGAGAACCTTGTAGTATTCTTCTCCTACATTTATAACTGTGTCTCGGGTTCCGTGTCGGATTTCAAACCCTAGCCATCGTCCGGCCCGAAAATACCGATTTCAACCCATTTTTGTCGTGTGGTACGAAAATCGCCCGAAAAGTGCAGATGAAATCGACGACCGAGAGATCCTTGTAGCATTCTTCTCCTAAATTTATAACTGTGTCTCGGGTTCCGTGTCAGATTTCAAACCTTGGCCATCGTCTGGCCCGAAAATACCGATTTTGGCCCATTTTTGTCGTGTGTTACGAAAAATCGCCCGAAAAGTGTAGATGAAATCGAGGACTGGAGGATCCTTGTAGCTCTCTTCTCCTAAATTTATAACTGTGTCTCGGGTTTTGTGTCGGAGTTCAAACCCTTGCCATCGTCCGGCCCGAAAATCCAGATTTCTGCCCATTTTAGTCTAGTGGTAATAAATCGCCCGAAAAGTGCAGATGAAATCGCAACCGGGAGAACCTTGTAGCATTCTTCTCCTAAATTATAATTGTGTCTTGGGTTCCGTGTCGGATCTCAAACCCTATCCATCGTCCGGCTTGAAAATACCTATTTTAGATCATTTTTGTCGGTTGGAACGAAAATCGCCCGAAAAATGCAGATGAAATTGACGACTGGAGGATCCTTGTAGCATTCTTCTCCTAAATTTATAACTGTATCTCGGTTTCCGTGACGGATTTCAAATCCTAGCCATCGTCTGGCCCGAAAATACCGATTTCAGCCCATTTTAGTCAGGTGGTACGAAAATCGCCCGAAAAGTGCAGATGAAATCGACGACCGTGAGATCCTTGAAGCATTCTTCTCCTAAATTTATAACTGTATCTCGGTTTCCGTGTCGGATTTCAAATCCTAGCCATCGTCCGGCCCGAAAATACCGATTTCAGCCCATTTTAGTCAGGTGGTACGAAAATCGCCCGAAAAGTGCAGATGAAATCGACGACCGTGAGATCCTTGTAGCATTCTTCTCCTAAATTTATAACTGTGTCTCGGGTTCCGTGTCAGATTTCAAACCCTAGCCATCGTCCGGCCCGAAAATACCGATTTCGGCCCATTTTTATCGTGTGGTACGAAAATCGCCCGAAAAGTGCAGATGAAATCAACGACCAGGAGAACCTTGTAGTATTCTTCTCCTACATTTATAACCGTGTCTCGGGTTCCGTGTCGGATTTCAAATCCTAGCCATCGTCTGGCCCGAAAATACCGATTTTGGCCCATTTTTGTCGTGTGGTAGGAAAATCGCCCGAAAAGTACAGATGAAATCGACGACCGGGAGATCCTTGAAGCATTCTTCTCCTAAATTTATAACTGTATCTCGGTTTCCGTGTCGGATTTCAAATCCTAGCCATCGTCCGGCCCGAAAATACCGATTTCAGCCCATTTTAGTCAGGTGGTACGAAAATCGCCCGAAAAGTGCAGATGAAATCGACGACCGGGAGATCCTTGTAGCATTCTTCTCCTAAATTTATAACTGTGTCTCGGGTTCCGTGTCAGATTTCAAACCCTAGCCATCGTCCGGCCCGAAAATACCGATTTCGGCCCATTTTTGTCGTGTGGTACGAAAATCGCCCGAAAAGTGCAGATGAAATCGACGACCAGGAGAACCTTGTAGTATTCTTCTCCTACATTTATAACTGTGTCTCGGGTTCCGTGTCGGATTTCAAACCCTAGCCATCGTCCGGCCCGAAAATACCGATTTCGACCCATTTTTGTCGTGTGGTACGAAAATCGCCCGAAAAGTGCAGATGAAATCGACGACCGAGAGATCCTTGTAGCATTCTTCTCCTAAATTTATAACTGTGTCTCGGGTTCCGTGTCAGATTTCAAACCTTGGCCATCGTCTGGCCCGAAAATACCGATTTTGGCCCATTTTTGTCGTGTGTTACGAAAAATCGCCCGAAAAGTGCAGATGAAATCGAGGACTGGAGGATCCTTGTAGCTCTCTTCTCCTAAATTTATAACTGTGTCTCGGGTTTTGTGTCGGATTTCAAACCCTAGCCATCGTCCGGCCCGAAAATCCAGATTGCGGCCCATTTTAGTCTAGTGGTAGTAAAATCGCCCGAAAAGTGCAGATGAAATCGCAACCGGGAGAACCTTGTAGCATTCTTCTCCTAAATTTATAACTATGTCTTGGGTTCCGTGTCGGATCTCAAACCCTATCCATCGTCCGACCTGAAAATACCTATTTCAGATCATTTTTGTCGGTTGGAACGAAAATCGCCCGAAAAGTGCGGATGAAATTGACGACTGGAGGATCCTTGTAGCATTCTTCTCCTAAATTTATAACTGTGTCTCGGTTTCTGTGTCGGATTTCAAACCCTAGCCATCGTCCGGCCCGAAAATACCAATTTCAGCCCATTTTAGTCAGGTGGTACAAAAATCGCCCGAAAAGTGCAGATGAAATCGACGACCGTGAGATCCTTGTAGCATTCTTCTCCTAAATTTATAACTGTGTCTCGGGTTCCGTGTCGGATTTCAAACCCTAGCCATCGTCCAGCCCGAAAATACCGACTTCGGCCCATTTTTGTCGTGTGGTACGAAAATCGCCCGAAAAGTACAGATGAAATCGACGACCAGGAGAACCTTGTAGTATTCTTCTCATACATTTATAACTGTGTCTCGGGTTCCGTGTCTGATTTCAAACCCTAGCTATCGTCCGGCCCGAAAATACCGATTTTGGCCCATTTTTGTCGTGTGGTAGGAAAATCCCCCGAAAAGTACAGATTAAATCGACGACCGGGAGATCCTTGAAGCATTCTTCTCCTTAATTTATAACTGTGTCTCGAGTTCCGTGTCGGATTTCGAACCCTAGCCATCGTCCG
>JBBPBP010009777.1:13616354-13627227 GCA_037974735.1 Cicer chorassanicum | reverse complement strand
TAGTATTCTTCTCCTACATTTATAACTGTGTCTCGGGTTCCGTGTCGGATTTCAAACCCTAGCCATCGTCTGGCCCGAAAATACCGATTTTGGCCCATTTTTGTCGTGTGGTAGGAAAATCGCCCGAAAAGTACAGATGAAATCGACGACCGGGAGATCCTTGAAGCATTCTTCTCCTAAATTTATAACTGTGTCTTGAGTTCCGTGTCAGATTTCAAACCCTGGCCATCGTCCGGCCCGAAAATACCGATTTTGGCCCATTTTTGTCGTGTGTTACGAAAAATCGCCCGAAAAGTGTAGATGAAATCGAGGACTGGAGGATCCTTGTAGCTCTCTTCTCCTAAATTTATAACTGTGTCTCGGGTTTTGTGTCGGATTTCAAACCCTTGCCATCGTCCGGCCCGAAAATCCAGATTTCGGCCCATTTTAGTCTAGTGGTAGTAAAATTGCCCAAAAAGTGCAGATGAAATCGCAACCGGGAGAACCTTGTAGCATTCTTCTCCTAAATTTATAATTGTGTCTTGGGTTCCGTGTCGGATCTCAAACCCTATCCATCGTCCGGCTTGAAAATACCTATTTCAGATCATTTTTGTCGGTTGGAACGAAAATCGCCCGAAAAATGCACATGAAATTGACGACTGGAGGATCCTTGTAGCATTCTTCTCCTAAATTTATAACTGTATCTCGGTTTCCGTGTCGGATTTCAAATCCTAGCCATTGTCCGGCCCGAAAATACCGATTTCAGCCCATTTTAGTCAGGTGGTACGAAAATCGCCCGAAAAGTGCAGATGAAATCGACGACCGGGAGATCCTTGTAGCATTCTTCTCCTAAATTTATAACTGTGTCTCGGGTTCCATGTCAGATTTCAAACCCTAGCCATCGTCCGGCCCGAAAATACCGATTTCGGCCCATTTTTGTCGTGTGGTACGAAAATCGCCCGAAAAGTGCAGATGAAATCGACGACCAGGAGAACCTTGTAGTATTCTTCTCCTACATTTATAACTGTGTCTCGGGTTCCGTGTCGGATTTCAAACCCTAGCCATCGTCTGGCCCGAAAATACCGATTTTGGCCCATTTTTGTCGTGTGGTAGGAAAATCGCCCGAAAAGTACAGATGAAATCGACGACCGGGAGATCCTTGAAGCATTCTTCTCCTAAATTTATAACTGTGTCTTGAGTTCCGTGTCAGATTTCAAACCCTGGCCATCGTCCGGCCCGAAAATACCGATTTTGGCCCATTTTTGTCGTGTGTTACGAAAAATCGCCCGAAAAGTGTAGATGAAATCGAGGACTGGAGGATCCTTGTAGCTCTCTTCTCCTAAATTTATAACTGTGTCTCGGGTTTTGTGTCGGATTTCAAACCCTTGCCATCGTCCGGCCCGAAAATCCAGATTTCGGCCCATTTTAGTCTAGTGGTAGTAAAATTGCCCAAAAAGTGCAGATGAAATCGCAACCGGGAGAACCTTGTAGCATTCTTCTCCTAAATTTATAATTGTGTCTTGGGTTCCGTGTCGGATCTCAAACCCTATCCATCGTCCGGCTTGAAAATACCTATTTCAGATCATTTTTGTCGGTTGGAACGAAAATCGCCCGAAAAATGCACATGAAATTGACGACTGGAGGATCCTTGTAGCATTCTTCTCCTAAATTTATAACTGTATCTCGGTTTCCGTGTCGGATTTCAAATCCTAGCCATCGTCCGGCCCGAAAATACCGATTTCAGCCCATTTTAGTCAGGTGGTACGAAAATCGCCCGAAAAGTGCAGATGAAATCGACGACCGTGAGATCCTTGTAGCATTCTTCTCCTAAATTTATAACTGTGTCTCGGGTTCCGTGTCAGATTTCAAACCCTAGCCATCGTCCGGCCCGAAAATACCGATTTCGGCCCATTTTTATCGTGTGGTACGAAAATCGCCCGAAAAGTGCAGATGAAATCGACGACCAGGAGAACCTTGTAGTATTCTTCTCCTACATTTATAACCGTGTCTCGGGTTCCGTGTCGGATTTCAAACCCTAGCCATCGTCTGGCCCGAAAATACCGATTTTGGCCCATTTTTGTCGTGTGGTAGGAAAATCGCCCGAAAAGTACAGATGAAATCGACGACCGGGAGATCCTTGAAGCATTCTTCTCCTAAATTTATAACTATGTCTTGAGTTCCGTGTCGGATTTCGAACCCTAGCCATCATCCGGCCCGAAAATACCGATTTCGACCCATTTTTGTCGTGTGGTACGAAAATCGCCCGAAAAGTGCAGATGAAATCGACGACCGAGAGATCCTTGTAGCATTCTTCTCCTAAATTTATAACTGTGTCTCGGGTTCCGTGTCAGATTTCAAACCCTGGCCATCGTCCGGCCCGAAAATACCGATTTTGGCCCATTTTTGTCGTGTGTTACGAAAAATCGCCCGAAAAGTGTAGATGAAATCGAGGACTGGAGGATCCTTGTAGCTCTCTTCTCCTAAATTTATAACTGTGTCTCGGGTTTTGTGTCGGATTTCAAACCCTTGCCATCGTCCGGCCCGAAAATCCAGATTTCGGCCCATTTTAGTCTAGTTGTAGTAAAATTGCCCAAAAAGTGCAGATGAAATCGCAACCGGGAGAACCTTGTAGCATTCTTCTCCTAAATTTATAATTGTGTCTTGGGTTCCGTGTCGGATCTCAAACCCTATCCATCGTCCGGCTTGAAAATACCTATTTCAGATCATTTTTGTCGGTTGGAACGAAAATCGCCCGAAAAATGCACATGAAATTGACGACTGGAGGATCCTTGTAGCATTCTTCTCCTAAATTTATAACTGTATCTCAGTTTCCGTGTCGAATTTCAAATCCTAGCCATCGTCCGGCCCGAAAATACCGATTTCAGCCCATTTTAGTCAGGTGGTACGAAAATCGCCCGAAAAGTGCAGATGAAATCGACGACTGGGAGATCCTTGTAGCATTCTTCTCCTAAATTTATAACTGTGTCTCGGGTTCCGTGTCAGATTTCAAACCCTAGCCATCGTCCGGCCCGAAAATACCGATTTCGGCCCATTTTTGTCGTGTGGTACGAAAATCGCCCGAAAAGTGCAGATGAAATCGACGACCAGGAGAACCTTGTAGTATTCTTCTCCTACATTTATAACTGTGTCTCGGGTTCCGTGTCGGATTTCAAACCCTAGCCATCGTCTGGCCCGAAAATACCGATTTTGGCCCATTTTTGTCGTGTGGTAGGAAAATCGCCCGAAAAGTACAGATGAAATCGACGACCGGGAGATCCTTGAAGCATTCTTCTCCTAAATTTATAACTGTGTCTTGAGTTCCGTGTCGGATTTCGAACCCTAGCCATCATCCGGCCCGAAAATACCGATTTCGACCCATTTTTGTCGTGTGGTACGAAAATCGCCCGAAAAGTGCAGATGAAATCGACGACCGAGAGATCCTTGTAGCATTCTTCTCCTAAATTTATAACTGTGTCTCGGGTTCCGTGTCAGATTTCAAACCTTGGCCATCGTCTGGCCCGAAAATACCGATTTTGGCCCATTTTTGTCGTGTGTTACGAAAAATCGCCCAAAAAGTGTAGATGAAATCGAGGACTGGAGGATCCTTGTAGCTCTCTTCTCCTAAATTTATAACTGTGTCTCGGGTTTTGTGTCGGATTTCAAACCCTTGCCATCGTCCGGCCCGAAAATCCAGATTTCGGCCCATTTTAGTCTAGTGGTAGTAAAATCGCCCAAAAAGTGCAGATGAAATCGCAACCGGGAGAACCTTGTAGCATTCTTCTCCTTAATTATAATTGTGTCTTGGGTTCTGTGTCGGATTTCAAACCCTATCCATCGTCCGGCCTGAAAATACCTATTTCAGATCATTTTTGTCGATTGGAAAGAAAATCGCCCGAAAAATGCAGATGAAATTGACGAATGGAGGATCCTTGTAGCATTCTTCTCCTAAATTTATAACTGTGTCTCGGTTTCCGTGTCGGATTTCAAACCCTAGCCATCGTCCGGCCCGAAAATACCGATTTCGACCCATTTTTGTCGTGTGGTATGAAAATCGCCCAAAAAGTGCAGATGAAATCGACGACCGTGAGATCCTTGTAGCATTCTTCTCCTAAATTTATAACTGTGTCTCGGGTTCCGTGTCAGATTTCAAACACTGGCCATCGTCCGGCCCGAAAATACCGATTTCGGCCTATTTTTGTCGTGTGTTACGAAAATCGCCCGAAAAGTGCAGATGAAATCGAGGACTGGAGGATCCTTGTAGCTCTCTTCTCCTAAATTTATAACTGTGTCTCGGGTTTTGTGTCGGATTTCAAACCCTAGCCATCGTCCGGCCCGAAAATCCAGATTTCGGCCCATTTTAGTCTAGTGGTAGTAAAATCGCCCGAAAAGTGCAGATGAAATCGCAACCGGGAGAACCTTGTAGCATTCTTCTCCTAAATTTATAACTATGTCTTGGGTTCCGTGTCGGATCTCAAACCCTATCCATCGTCCGGCCTGAAAATACCTATTTCAGATCATTTTTGTCGGTTGGAACGAAAATCGCCCGAAAAGTGCGGATGAAATCGACGACCAAGAGAACCTTGTAGTATTCTTCTCCTACATTTATAAATGTGTCTCGGGTTCCGTGTCGGATTTCAAACCCTAACCATCGTTTGGCCCGAAAATACCGATTTTGGCCCATTTTTGTCGTGTGGTAGGAAAATCCCCCGAAAAGTACAGATGAAATCGACGAACGGGAGATCCTTGAAGCATTCTTGTCCTAAATTTATAACTGTGTCTTGAGTTCCGTGTCGGATTTCGAACCCTAGCCATCGTCCGGCCCGAAAATACCGATTTCGACCCATTTTTGTCGTGTGGTACGAAAATCGCCCGAAAAGTGCAGATGAAATCGACGACCAAGAGAACCTTGTAGTATTCTTCTCCTACATTTATAAATGTGTCTCGGGTTCCGTGTCGGATTTCAAACCCTAGCCATCGTTTGGCCCGAAAATACCGATTTTGGCCCATTTTTGTCGTGTGGTAGGAAAATCCCCCGAAAAGTACAGATGAAATCGACGAACGGGAGATCCTTGAAGCATTCTTGTCCTAAATTTATAACTGTGTCTTGAGTTCCGTGTCGGATTTCGAACCCTAGCCATCGTCCGGCCCGAAAATACCGATTTCGACCCATTTTTGTCGTGTGGTACGAAAATCGCCCGAAAAGTGCAGATGAAATCGACGACCGAGAGATCCTTGTAGCATTCTTCTCCTAAATTTATAACTGTGTCTCGGGTTCCGTGTCAGATTTCAAACCCTGGCCATCGTCCGGCCCGAAAATACCGATTTCGACCCATTTTTGTCGTGTGGTACGAAAATCGCCCGAAAAGTGCAGATGAAATTGAGGACTGGAGGATCCTTGTAGCTCTCTTCTCCTAAATTTATAACTGTGTCTCGGGTTTTGTGTCGGAGTTCAAACCCTTGCCATCGTCCGGCCCGAAAATCCAGATTTCGGCCCATTTTAGTCTAGTGGTAGTAAAATCGCCCAAAAAGTGCAGATGAAATCGCAACCGGGAGAACCTTGTAGCATTCTTCTCCTAAATTTATAACTGTGTCTTGGGTTCCGTGTCAGATCTCAAACCCTATCCATCGTCCGGCCTGAAAATACCTATTTCAAATCATTTTTGTCGGTCGGAACGAAAATCGCCCGAAAAATGCAGATGAAATTGACGACTGGAGGATCCTTGTAGCATTCTTCTCCTAAATTTATAACTGTGTCTCGGTTTCTGTGTCGGATTTCAAACCCTAGCCATCGTCCGGCCCGAAAATACCGATTTCAGCCCATTTTAGTCGGGTGGTACGAAAATCGCCCGAAAAGTGCAGATGAAATCGACGACCGTGAGATCCTTGTAGCATTCTTCTCCTAAATTTATAACTGTGTCTCGGGTTCCGTGTCGGATTTCAAACCCTAGCCATCGTCCAGCCCGAAAATACCGACTTCGGCCCATTTTTGTCGTGTGGTACGAAAATCGCCCGAAAAGTACAGATGAAATCGACGACCAGGAGAACCTTGTAGTATTCTTCTCATACATTTATAACTGTGTCTCGGGTTCCGTGTCTGATTTCAAACCCTAGCTATCGTCCGGCCCGAAAATACCGATTTTGGCCCATTTTTGTCGTGTGGTAGGAAAATCCCCCGAAAAGTACAGATTAAATCGACGACCGGGAGATCCTTGAAGCATTCTTCTCCTTAATTTATAACTGTGTCTCGAGTTCCGTGTCGGATTTCGAACCCTAGCCATCGTCCGGCCCGAAAATATCGATTTCGACCCATTTTTGTCGTGTGGTACGAAAATCGCCCGAAAAGTGCAGATGAAATCGACGACCGAGAGATCCTTGTAGCATTCTTATCCTAAATTTATAATTTATAACTGTGTCTCGGGTTCCGTGTCAGATTTCAAACCCTGGCCATCGTCTGGCCCGAAAATACCGATTTCGGCCAATTTTTGTTGTGTGGTACGAAAATCGCCCGAAAAGTGCAGATGAAATCGACGACCGACAGATCCTTGTAGCATTCTTCTCCTAAACTATTAACTGTGTCTCGGGTTCTGTGTCAGATTTCAAAACCTAGCCATCGTCCGGCCCGAAAATACCGATTTCGGCCCATTTTTGTCGTGAGTTACGAAAATCGCCCGAAAAGTGCAGATGAAATCGACGACTGGAGGATCCTTGTAGCTCTCTTCTCCTAAATTTATAACTGTGTCTTGAGTTCCGTGTCGGATTTCGAACCCTAGCCATCGTCCGGCCCGAAAATACCGATTTCGACCCATTTTTGTCGTGTGGTACGAAAATCGCCCGAAAAGTGCAGATCAAATCGACGACCGAGACATCCTTGTAGCGTTCTTCTCCTAAAAATATAACTGTGTCTCGGGTTCCGTGTCGGATTTCAAACCCTAGCCATCGTGCGGCCCGAAAATTTCGATTTCGGCCCATTTTTGTCGTGTGTTATGAAAATCGCCCGAAAAGTGCAGATGAAATCGAGGACTGGAGGATCCTTGTATCTCTCTTCTCCTAAATTTATAACTGTGTCTCGGGTTTTGGGTCAGATTTCAAACCCTAGCCATCGTCCGGCCCGAAAATCCAGATTTCGGCCCATTTTAGGCTGGTGGTAGTAAAGTCGCCCGAAAAGTGCAGATGAAATCGCAACCGGGAGAACCTTATAGCATTCTTCTCCTAAATTTATAACTGTGTCTTGGGTTCCGTGTCGGATTTCAAACCATATCCATCGTCCGGCCTGAAAATACCTATTTCGGATCATTTTGGTCGGTTGGAACAAAAATCGCCCGAAAAGTGCAGATGAAATTGACGGCTGGAGGATCATTGTAGCATTCTTCTCCTAAATTTATAAACGTGTCTCTGTTTCCGTGTCGGATTTCAAACCCTAGCCATCGTCTGGCCCGAAAATACCGATTTCAGCCCATTTTAGTCAGGTGGTACGAAAATCGCCCGAAAAGTGCAGATGAAATCGAAGACCGGGAGATCCTTGTAGCATTCTTCTCCTAAATTTATAACTGTGTCTCGGGATTCGTGTCGGATTTATACCCTAGCCATCGTCCGACCCGAAAATACCGATTTCGGCCCATTTTTGTCGGGTGGTACGAAAATCGCCCGAAAAGTGCAGATGAAATCGACGACCAGGATATCCTTGTAGCATTCTTCTCCTAAATTTATAACTGTGTCTCGGGTTCCGTGTCGGATTTCAAACCCTAGACATCGTCCAGCCCGAAAATACTAATTTCTGCCCATTTTAGTCGAGTGGTACGAAAATCGCCCGAAAAGTGCAGATGAAATCGCTACCGGGAGATCCTTGTAGCATTCTTCTCCTAAATTTATAACTGTGTCTCGGGTTTCGTGTTGGATTTCAAACCCTATCCATCTTTGGGCCCGAAAATACCGATTTCGGCACATTTTTGTCGTGTGGTACGAAAATCGCCCGAAAAGTGCAGATGAAATAGACGACCGGAGGATCCTTGTAGCATTCTTCTCCTAAATTTATAACTGTGTCTCAGGTTCCGTGTCGGATTCAAACCCTAGCCATCGTCCGACCCGAAAATACCGATTGCGGCCCATTTTTGTCGTGTGGTACGAAAATCGCCCGAAAAATGCAGATGAAATCGACGACCGGGAGAACCTTGTAGTATTCTTCTCCTACATTTATAACTGTGTCTCAGGTTCCGTGTCGGATTTCAAACCCTAGCCATCGTCCGGCCCGAAAATACCGATTTTGGCCCATTTTTGTCGTGTGGTAGGAAAATCGCCCGAAAAGTGCAGATGAAATCGACGACCGGGAGAACCTTATAGTATTATTCTCCTACATTTATAACTGTGTCTCAGGTTCCGTGTCGGATTTCAAACCCTAGCCATCGTCCGGCCCGAAAATACCGATTTTGGCCCATTTTTGTCGTGTGGTAGGAAAATCGCCCGAAAAGTACAGATTAAATCGACGACCGGGAGATCCTGGAAGCATTCTTCTCCTTAATTTATAACTGTGTATCGAGTTCCGTGTCGGATTTCGAACCCTAGCCATCGTCCGGCCCGAAAATACCGATTTCGACCCATTTTTGTCGTGTGGTACGAAAATCGCCCGAAAAGTGCAGATGAAATCAACGACCAAGAGATCCTTGTAGCATTCTTATCCTAAATTTATAACTGTGTCTCGGGTTCCGTGTCAGATTTCAAACCCTGGCCATCGTCTGGCCCGAAAATACCGATTTCGGCCCATTTTTGTCGTGTTGTACGAAAATCGCCCGAAAACTGCAGATGAAATCGACGACCGAAAGATCCTTGTAGCTCTCTTCTCCTAAATTAATAACTGTGGCTCGGGTTCCGTGTCGGATTTCAAAACCTAGCCATTGTCCGGCCCGAAAATAATGATTTCGGCCCATTTTAGTCGGGTGGTACGAAAATCGCCCGAAAACTGCAGATGAAATCGACGACTGGGAGATCCTTGTAACATTCTTCTCCTAAATTTATAACTATGTCTTGGGTTTCGTGTCAGATTTCATACCCTAGCCATCGTCTGGCCAGAAAATACCGATTTCGACCCATTTTTGTCGTGTGGTACGAAAATCGCCCGAAAAGTGCAGATGAAATCGACGACCGAGACATCCTTGTAGCATTCTTCTACTAAATTTATATCTGTGTCTCGGGTTCCGTGTCGGATTTCAAACCCTAGCCATTGTCCGGCCCGAAAATACCGATTTCGACCCATTTTTGTCGTGTGGTACGAAAATCGCCCGAAAAGTGCAGATGAAATCAACGACCGACAGATCCTTGTAGCTCTCTTCTCCTAAATTAATAACTGTGGCTCGGGTTCCGTGTCGGATTTCAAACCCTAGCCATTGTCCGGCCCGAAAATAATGATTTCGGCCCATTTTAGTCGGGTGGTACGAAAATCGCCCAAAAACTGCAGATGAAATCGACGACCGGGAGATCCTTGTAACATTCTTCTCGTAAATTTATAACTATGTCTTGGGTTTCGTGTCAGATTTCATAACCTAGCCATCGTCCGGCCCAAAAATACCGATTTCGGCCCATTTAAGTCGGGTGGTACGAAAATCGCCCGAAAAGTGCAGATGAAATCGACGACCGGGAGATCCTTGTAGCATTCTTCTCCTAAATTTATAACTGTGTCTCGGGTTTCGTTTCGGATTTCAAACCCTAGCCATCATCCGGCCTGAAAATACCGATTTCGGCCCATTTTTGTCGGGTAGTACGAAAATCTCCCGAAAAGTGCAGATGAAATCGACGACCGGGAGATCCTTGTAGCATTCTTCTCCTAAATTTATAACTGTGTCTCGGGTTCCGTGTCGGATTTCAAACCCTAGGCATCGTCCGACCTTAAAATACCGATTTCGGCCCATTTTAGTCGGGTGTTACGAAAATCGCCCGAAAAGTGCAGATGAAATCGAAGACCGGGAGATCCTTGTAGCATTCTTCTCCTAAATTTATAACTGTGTCTCGGGATTCGTGTCGGATTTAAACCCTAGCCATCGTCCGACCCAAAAATACCGATTTCGGCCCATTTTTGTCGGGTGGTACGAAAATCGCCCGAAAAGTGCAGATGAAATCGACGACCAGGATATCCTTGTAGCATTCTTCTCCTAAATTTATAACTGTGTCTCGGGTTTCGTGTCGGATTTCAAACCCTAGCCAACGTCCGGCCCGAAAATACCGATTTCGGCCCATATTTGTCGGGTAGTACGAAAATCGCTCGAAAAGTGCAGATGAAATCGACGATCGGGAGATCCTTGTAGCATTCTTCTCCTAAATTTATAACTGTGTCTCGGGTTCCGTGTCGGATTTCAAACCCTAGGCATCGTCCGACCTGAAAATACCGATTTCGGCCCATTTTAGTCGGGTGGTACGAAAATCGCCTGAAAAGTGCAGATGAAATCGACGACCGGGAGAACCTTGTGGCATTCTTCTCCTACATTTATAACTGTGTCTGGGGTTCCGTGTCAGATTTCAAACCCTGGCCATCGTCCAGCCTGAAAATACCGATTTCGGCCCATTTTTGTCATGTTGTACGAAAATCGCCCGAAAAGTGCAGATGAAATCGACGACCGGAGGTTCCTTGTAGCATTCTTCTCCTAAATTTATAACGGTGTCTCGGGTTCCGTGTCGGATTTCAAACCCTAGCAATCGTCCGGCTCGAAAATATCGATTTCGGCCCATTTTAGTCGGGTGGTACGAAAATCGCCCGAAAAGTGCAGATGAAATCGACGACCAGGAGATCCTTGTAGCAATTTTCTCCTAAATTTATAACTGTGTCTCGGGATCCGTGTGGGATTTGAAACCCTAGCCATCGTTCAGCCCGAAAATACCGATTTCGGCCCATTTTTTTCGGGTGGTACGA
>JBBPBP010009777.1:13594621-13609499 GCA_037974735.1 Cicer chorassanicum | reverse complement strand
GAAAATCGCCCGAAAAGTGCAGATGAAATCGACGACCGGGAGAACCTTGTAGCATTCTTCTCCTACATTTATAACTATGTCTCGGGTTCCGTGTCGGATTTCAAACCCTAGCGATCGTCCGGCACGAAAACACCGATTTCGGCCCATTTTTGTCGTGTGGTACGAAAATCGCCCGAAAAGTGCAGATGAAATAGACGACCGTAGCTTCCTTGTAGCATTCTTCTTCTAAATTTATAACTGTGTCTCGGGTTCCGTGTCGGATTTCAAACCCTAGCAATCGTCCGGCCCGAAAATATCGATTTCGGCCCATTTTTGTCGGGTGGTACGAAAATCGCCCGAAAAGTGCAGATGAAATCGACGACCGGGGGATCCTTCTAGCATTCTTCGCCTAAATATATAACTGTGTCTCGGGTTCCGTGTCGGATTTCAAACCCTAGCCATCGTCCAGCCCGAAAATACCGATTTCGGCCCATTTTTGTCGTGTGGTACGAAAATCGCCCGAAAAGTGCAGATTAAATCGACGATCGGGAGATCCTTGTAGCATTCTTCTCCTAAATTTATAATTGTGTCTCGAGGTTTCGTGTCGGATTTCAAACCCTAGCCATCGTCCGGCCCGAAAATACCGATTTCGGCCCATATTTGTCGTGTGGTATGAAAATCGCCCGAAAAGTGCAGATGAAATCGACGACCGGGAGAACCTTGTAGCATTCTTCTCCTACATTTATAACTATGTCTCGGGTTCCGTGTCGGATTTCAAACCCTAGCAATCGTCCGGCCCGAAAATATCGATTTCGGCCCATTTTAGTCGGGTGGTACGAAAATCGCCCGAAAAGTGCAGATGAAATCGACAACTGAGAGATCCTTGTAGCATTCTTCTCCTAAATTTATAACTGTGTCTCGGGTTCCGTGTCAGATTTCAAACCCTATGCATCGTCCGGCCCGAAAATACCGATTTCGGCCCATTTTATTCAAGTGGTACGAAAATTGCCCGAAAAGTGCAGATGAAATCGACGACCGGGAGATCCTTGTAGCATTCTTCTCCTAAATTTATAACAGTGTCTGAGGTTTCGTGTCGGATTTCAAACCCTAGCCATCGTCCGGCCTGAAAATACCGATTTCGGCCCATTTTTGTCGTGTGGTAAGAAAATCGCCCGAAAAGTGCAGATGAAATCGACGACCGTAGCTTCCTTGTAGCATTCTTCTCCTAAATTTATAACTGTGTCTCGGGTTCCGTGTCGGATTTCAAACCCTAGCAATCGTCTGGCCCGAAAATATCGATTTCGGCCCATTTTAGTCGGGTGGTACGAAAATCGCCCGAAAAGTGCAGATGAAATCGACGACCGAGAGATCCTTGTAGCATTCTTCTCCTAAATTTATAACTGTGTCTCGGGTTTCGTGTCGGATTTCAAACCCTAGCCATCGTCCGGCCTGAAAATACTGATTTCGGCCCATTTTTGTCGTGTGGTACGAAAATCGTTCGAAAAGTGCAGATGAAATTGACGACCGGAGGATCCTTGTAGCATTCTTCTCCTAAATTTATAACTGTGTCTCGGGATCCGTGTCGGATTACAAACCCTAACCATCGTCCGGCCCGAAAATACCAATTTCGGCCCATTTTAGTCGAGTGGTACGAAAATCGCCCGAAAAGTGCAGATGAAAACGACGACCGGGAGATCCTTGTAGCATTCTTCTCCTCAATTTATAACTGTGTCTCGGGTTCTGTGTTGGATTTCAAACCCTAGCCAACGTCCGGCCCGAAAATACCGATTTCGGCCCATTTTTGTCAGGTGGTACGAAAATCGCCCGAAAAGTGCAGATGAAATCGACGACCGGGGGATCCTTCTAGCATTCTTCTCCTAAATTTATAACTGTGTCTCGGGTTTCGTGTCGGATTTCAAACCCTAGCCATCGTCCGGCCTGAAAATACCGATTTCGGCCCATTTTTGTCGTGTGGTACGAAAATCGCTCGAAAAGTGCAGATGAAATCGACGACCGGAGGATCCTTGTAGCATTCTTCTCCTAAATTTATAACTGTGTCTCGGGATCCGTGTCGGATTTCAAACCCTAACCATCGTCCGGCCCGAAAATACCGATTTCGGCCCATTTTAGTCGGGTGGTACGAAAATCGCCCGAAAAGTGCAGATGAAATCGACAACCGGGAGATCCTTGTAGCATTCTTCTCCTAAATTTATAACTGTGTCTCGGGTTCCGTGTCGGATTTCAAACCCTAGCCAACGTCCGGCCCGAAAATACCGATTTCGGCCCATTTTTGTCAAGTGATACGAAAATCGCCCGAAAAGTGCAGATGAAATCGACGACCGGGGGATCCTTCTAGCATTCTTCGCCTAAATTTATCACCGTGTCTCGGGTTCCGTGTCGGATTTCAAACCCTAGGCATCGTCCGGCCCGAAAATACCGATTTCGGCCCATTTTAGTCGTGTGGTACGAAAATCGCCCGAAAAGTGCAGATGAAATCGACGACCGGGAGATCCTTGTAGCATTCTTCTCCTAAATTTATAACTGTGTCTCGGGTTTCGTGTCGGATTTAAAACCCTATCCATCGTTCGACCCAAAAATACCGATTTCGGCCCATTTTTGTCGTGTGGTACGAAAATCGCCCGAAAAGTGCAGATGAAATCGACGACCGGGAGAACCTTGTAGCATTCTTCTCCTACATTTATAACTGTGTCTCGGGTTCCGTGTCGGATTTCAAACCCTAGCCATCGTCCAGCCCGAAAATACTGATTTCGGCCCATTTTTGTCGTGTGGTACGAAAATCGCCTGAAAAGTGCAGATGAAATCGACGACCAGAGGTTCCTTGTAGCATTTTTCTCCTAAATTTATAACTGTGTCTCGGGTTCCGTGTGGCATTTGAAACCCTAGCCATCGTTCAGCCCGAAAATACTGATTTCGGCCCATTTTTGTCGGATGGTACGAAAATCGCCCGAAAACTTCAGATGAAATCGACCACCGGGGGATCCTTGTAGCATTCTTCGCCTAAATTTATAACTGTATCTCAAGTTCCGTGTCAGATTTCAAACCCTAGGCATCGTCCGGCCCGAAAATACCGATTTCGGCCCATTTTAGTCAAGTGGTACGAAAATCGCCCGAAAAGTGCAGATGAAATTGACACCCGGGAGATCCTTGTAACATTCTTCTCCTAAATTTATAACTGTGTCTCGGGTTTCGTGTCGGATTTCAATCCCTAGCCAACGTCCGGCCCGAAAATACCAATTTCGGCCCATTTTTTTCGGGTGGTACGAAAACCGCCCGAAAAGTGCAGATGAAATCGACGACCTGGGGATCCTTCTAGCATTCTTCGCCTAAATTTATAACCGTGTCTCGGGTTCCGTGTCGGATTTCAAACCCTAGGCATCGTCCGGCCCGAAAATATCGATTTCGGCCCATTTTAGTCCGGTGGTATGAAAATCGCCCGAAAAGTGCAGATGAAATCGACTACCGGGAGATCCTTGTAGCATTCTTCTCCTAAATTTATAATTGTGTCTCGGGTTGCGTGTCGGGTTTCAAACCCTAGCCATCGTCTGGCCCAAAAATTCTGATTTCGGCCCATTTTTGTCGTGTGGAAACAAAAATCACCCGAAAAGTGCAGATGAAATCGACGACCGGAGGTTCCTTGTAGCATTCTTCTCCTAAATTTATAACTGTGTCTCGGGTTTCGTGTCGGATTTCAAACCCTAGCCGTCGTTCGGCCCAAAAATACCGATTTCGGCCCATTTTTTGTCGTGTGGTACGAAAATCGCTCGAAAAGTGCAGATGAAATCGACAACCGGGAGAACCTTGTAGCATTCTTCTCCTACATTTATAACTCTGTCTCGGGTTCCGTGTCGGATTTCAAACCCTAGCCATCGTCCAACCAGAAAATACCGATTTCGGCCCATTTTTGTCGTGTGGTACGAAAATCGCCCGAAAAGTGCAGATGAAATCGACGATCGGGAGATCCTTGTAGCATTCTTCTCCTAAATTTATAATTGTGTCTCGGGTTTCGTGTCGGATTTCAAACCCTAGCCATCGTCCGGCCTGAAAATACCGATTTCGGCCCATATTTGTCGTGTGGTACGAAAATCGCCCGAAAAGTGCAGATGAAATTGACGACCGGGAGAACCTTGTAGCATTCTTTTCCTACATTTATAACTATGTCTCGGGTTCCGTGTCGGATTTCAAACCCTAGCCATCGTCCAGCCCGAAAATACCGATTTCGGCCCATTTTTGTCGTGTGGTACGAAAAT
This sequence comes from Cicer chorassanicum, assembly GCA_037974735.1. Taxonomy (NCBI): domain Eukaryota; kingdom Viridiplantae; phylum Streptophyta; class Magnoliopsida; order Fabales; family Fabaceae; genus Cicer; species Cicer chorassanicum. Next base: position 13,605,252 of record JBBPBP010009777.1, on the reverse strand, counting down.
CGCCCGAAAAGTGCAGATGAAATCGACGACCGGAGGTTCCTTGTAGCATTCTTCTCCTAATTTTATAACTGTGTCTCGGGTTCCGTGTCGGATTTCAAACCCTAGCAATCGTCCGGCCCGAAAATATCGATTTCGGCCCATTTTAGTCGGGTGGTACGAAAATCGCCCGAAAAGTGCAGATGAAATCGACGACCGGGAGATCCTTGTAGCATTCTTCTCCTAAATTTATAACTGTGTCTCGGGTTCCGTGTGGGATTTGAAACCCTAGCCATCGTTCAGCCCGAAAATACTGATTTTGGCCCATTTTTGTCGGGTGGTACGAAAATCGCCCGAAAACTGCAGATGAAATCGACGACCGGGGGATCCTTGTAGCATTCTTCGCCTAAATTTGTAAAAATACATGTTTTTGATTATACACAAAGACCAATGGTGACAAAGCAACAAAAAGAAGAATTCCTCCAATTCATTTTCAAACATCCTTTGATGAATTACAAATAAATAGATTATATAAAGGTAAAATAATTCAAGCCATAATTCAACTACAAGAGAACCTTACATACTTTGCATATGCATAAACAATATTTTCAAAAATCCAAAATAATATTTTCAAAATGTTAGAATCTTTATTTTTGACTAAAAACAATATTGTAATCGAATACAACCCAGGTGTATTCGAATACAGATGCAATTTGTTAAGTCAGAAGCAAAAACGTTTCATCTGTATTCGACTACAACCAAGGTGTATTCGAATACAGATGAAACATTGCTAAGTCAGAAGCTAGGCCATCTCATCTGTATTCGACTACAGATGAAAAATTGCCAAGTCAGTAGCTAAAACTCTTCATCTGTATTCGACTACACAAAAGTGTATTCGACTACACAGTGAAAAATTTGAATAATTTTTAACGTTGCAGCAAGTTGTATTCGAATACAGATATCATGTAATCGAATACAACTGGAACAAATGCAATGTTTCAGTTCTGAATTCAATTTAAAACATTGCAATTCTTCCTCAAACCTCTTGGATCAAAGGCCACGAATCTAAAGAGATGTTTGATGACTATAAATAGGTCATAACTTCATATTCAAATTACGAATTCGAATTACACAATTTCAAAGACTTTGAACTAAATTTTCTGAATTTTTTTCTAAGTCATTTTCAGAAATTCAAGTACCTGCATATCATTTTCATATCCTTAAGGTTCTCAAAGTACTTGAATAAATCTTGAATTGTTATCATTCTACCTCCGTTCTATTCCTATACTCTTATCAAAACAACAAGTGTTTGTAAAAGAAAGTTGTACTTTCTTTAAGTTTTATATCTAAGATAGTAGTGTTCTATCATAGAAAGTTTGTTAGAAGATTGTAGCCAAGGTCCCAGGGTGAGGACTTGTACATATTCTGACAGATAGTGAAGAAAATCTCTTGTGGTGAGCAAGAGGACTGGACGTACCCTTGGTTATTAGGGGAACCAGGATAAATTTGCAGTGTTCATTTACTTACTGTTATTTACTTCTTCATCTACCAACATTAAACGCAAAAATCAATCACTAAAATTCTAAAAACTGTCAAAATAACCAAACACCTAATTCACCCCCCCCTCTTAGGTGCACATCTGATCTTACAATTGGTATCAGAGCAGGTTCAAGGTAACTTACTCCTCGATCAATAATTCATGGCTTCCGCACAACCTGTTTTCAGAGACGGTGGCAGCAGTAACAAACCACCATGTTTCGTCGGTGAACATTACGATTTCTGGAAAATACGCATGCAAGCATATCTTGAAGCACAGGGAGACGAAATATGGGATGCTGTCGAAAATGGTCCTTACATTCCAACAACAGTCATCAACAACAAAGAAGAAATTAAGATCAAGAATTCTTGGACCGATGGCGATAAAAGAAAAGTGTTGTTTGATAAAAAGGCTAAAAACATTCTACAATCAGCACTTGGTATGGATGAATTTTTCCGCATATCTCACTGTAAAACAGCCAAGGAAATATGGGACACATTGGAAGTAACCCATGAAGGCACCATAGAGGTAAAAAGATCCAAACTAAATACACTTTCTCAAGAATATGAATTGTTTCGTATGCAGCCTGGAGAAACTATATTAGACATGCAGAAACGATTCTCCCACTTGACAAATCATTTGACAGCCCTCGGAAAGATCTTTTCCAACGATGAACTGAATCTGAAAGTATTACGATCACTAACTAGGGCGTGGCAACCAAAGGTGACAGCGATATCAGAAAAGAAGAGTTTGTCCAAAATGTCACTTTCTGCATTATTTGGCAAACTACAAGAACATGAAATAGAACTTGGACGATTAGAGCAAAATGAAACCCAAGAAAAGAAAAGCAAAAATATTGCTCTAAAGACCGAATCAAAGGAAGTAGTCAAAGAAGAAATTTCTGATGACGACGAAAACATCAACTTCCTTGTCAAGAAATTCGGTAAATTTCTTAAAAATAACAGAAGTTTCAAGAAGAAGAACTTCAGAAAGAAAGATAGCACGACTAACCAAAACTTCACATGCTTTGAATGTGGGAAACAAGGACATATTAAAGTAGATTGTCCAGATCTCATCAAAAAGAATGTCGGTAAAAGAAAAGACGTCAAGAAAGCATATATAGCATGGGAAGATAATGACATAAGTTCAACATCAGAAACTGAAAGTGATGAATGTGCAAATGTTGCACTAATGGCGTCACATCATTCAGATGACGAAGAGGTTAGTAACTTAAACACCCCTCTTTATAATCATGAATTAGTTGTAGAATACAATGAAGCACAAAATGCAATAAAGGAACTTCTTGTTGAATGTAAAAATTTGCTTAAACAAGTATCAACTCAAAAGAAAGAAATTTCATATCTTAAAGAAAAAATTGATATTATGGAAAAAGATGTTGAAAAACCAAAGCAGAATTCTACATGCAACAATTGTGATTCCCTTTCATTTAAAATTGTTCAACTAAATAGAGTGATTGAAAGATATGAAAAAGGACATATAGGATTGGAAAATGTTCTAAACATGCAAAGATATTCAAATGATAAAAGTGGTATTGGATTTTCTAAATTTGATAAACCAAGCACTAGTAAGACCATTTTTGTAAAATCAAGTACTCAAACAAATCTAAGAAACATGACAATTGTACAAAAAGAGCATTCGCATAAAGAAAAGATTACTAACAATAAACTTCATACATACACAAGTAAAATTCCTACTTGCTCATATTGTGGTATCTATGGACACACACCAAATACTTGTCATATAAGAAACATTAGCATTCCTAAAGGGCATTGCATATGGGTCAAGAAAGGCACTAACCCCCAAGGACCCAAAGCACTTTGGGTACCTAATAAAATTTGATTTCAATTTTGCAGGGATGCTCACAAAGTACTTCAAATTTATGGTACTTAGATAGTGGGTGCTCCAAACACATGACGGGAGACATAACAAAATTTTCAGCATTGACCCTTGAATCAAAAGGACATGTAGTATATGGAGATAATAACAAAGGGAAGATCCTAGGCATTGGAAAAATTGGAAAAGCACCTTCTCCAACAATTGAAGATGTTCTTTATGTTGAAGGCCTAAAGCATAATCTGATAAGCATCAGCCAGTTATGTGACAAAGGACACAAGATAGTCTTCAACAAAGAAGAGTGCATCATTCAAAATGCAGCAACAAGTGAAATTCAATTTATCGGTAAACGTTTCAAGAATATTTTTATACTTAATTTTGATGATTTATCCTTGAAAATGAAATGTCTTTTGGTAAGCGACAACAATGATGCATGGCTATGGCATAAAAGAATTGCACATATTCACATGGATCATTTAAATAAACTAGTCAAGCATGATCTAGTTGTTGGATTACCAAAAATGAAATTTGTCAAGGATAAATTATGTGACGCATGCCAAAAAGGTAAACAAACAAAAACTTCTTTCAAAGCCATAAATGTTATATCTACTACAAGACCACTTCAATTAATACACATGGATTTGTTTGGTCCATCAAGAACTAAAAGTCTTGGTGGAAATTCATATGGACTAGTAATTGTTGATGACTTTTCAAGGTACACATGGACCTTGTTTTTGTCAAACAAAAACGAAGCTTTTAAAGCCTTTAAAAATTATGCCAAACTAGTCCAAAATGAACAATCATCCAAAATTGTATCAATTAGAAGTGATCATGGAAGAGAATTTCAAAATACCTTATTTGAAGAATTCTGTGAAGAAAATGGAATTTTCCACAATTTTTCTGCACCAAGAACACCTCAACAAAATGGGGTTGTTGAGAGAAAGAACAGGTCCTTGATAGAACTTGCAAGAACTATGTTAAGTGATTCAAATCTACCAAAGTATTTTTGGGCGGATGCCGTAAACACGGCATGCTATGTTACTAACAGAGTAAACATTCGGCCAATTCTTAAGAAGACTCCGTATGAACTATACAAAGGTAGAAAGCCCAACATCTCTCACTTCCACATCTTTGGATGCAAGTGCTTTGTGCTAAACAACGGAAAAGACAATCTTGGAAAATTCGATGAAAAAGCAGATGAAGGTATATTTATTGGGTATGCATTATCTAGTAAAGCTTTTAGGATTTTTAATAAAAGAACTTTAATTGTAGAAGAATCAATACATGTTACTTTTGATGAAACTAACCCCTTGAAAGAGGACAAATCTATTTCTTTTGATGATGATGATATTGAAAGTAGTAATCCACGTAAAGAAGATCCAATTGATCAACCGAGTCAAGAAAATGAAGTCAACATGGAAAAGGAAACCAATGAACTCCCAAAGGAATGGAGAACCCATCGATATCATCCGATTGATAACATCATTGGTGATATCAACAAAGGAGTTACAACTAGACTCAAATTGCAAGATGCATGTTTAAACATGGCATTTGTTTCGCAAATCGAACCTTCCAAAGTTGGTGAAGCACTAAAAGATGATCAGTGGATACTTGCAATGCAAGAAGAACTTAACCAATTCGAAAGAAACGAAGTATGGGAACTTGTTCCTAATCCAGGTGACAAACACATAATTGGTACAAAATGGATATTTAAAAATAAACTTGACGAAAATGGTATAGTTGTTCGCAACAAAGCAAGATTGGTCGCCCAAGGATACAATCAAGAAGAAGGAATCGATTTTGACGAAACATTTGCTCTGGTCGCAAGGTTAGAAGCAATACGTTTACTACTTGCTTATGCCTGTTCTATGAATTTTGAATTATTTCAGATGGATGTGAAAAGCGCATTTCTAAATGGATACATCAATGAAGAAGTATATGTCAAGCAACCACCCGGCTTTGAAGACTTCAAGAATCCTACACATGTATTCAAACTAAGGAAAGCTCTCTATGGTCTAAAACAAGCACCAAGAGCTTGGTACGACAGATTGAGTGCCTTCCTGTGTAAAAGAGGTTTTGAAAAGGGCAAGGTTGACAAGACATTATTTATTAAACAAAATAATGGTCACACCTTGTTGGTCCAAATTTATGTTGACGATATCATATTTGGTTCAACAAACAATGAAATATGTGAAGAATTCTCATTGATGATGCAAGGTGAATTTGAAATGTCCATGATGGGAAAATTAAACTATTTTCTCGGTCTTCACATCAAACAACTCAAGCATGGCATCTTCATCAATCAAGCAAAATATTGCAAAGAACTGCTAAAAAGATTTGACATGGAAAAATGCAAGGAGAGTGCAACTCCCATGGGCTCCGGAACATATGTTGATAAAGATGAAACTGGTGCGTCTGTAGACATTTCAAAATATCGAGGTATGATTGGATCTTTATTATATCTAACGGCCAGTCGGCCAGATATCATGTTTAGTGTTTGTCTATGTGCAAGATTTCAAGCAGATCCGAAAGAATCACATCTTGTAGCTGTCAAAAGAATCATGAAATACTTAAATGGCACCATCAATGTTGGACTATGGTATCCTAAAGGTAGCATCTGTAGTCTCGTTGGATATTCTGATTCAGATTATGCAGGATGTAAAACAGACCGTAAAAGCACAAGCGGCACTTGTCATGTACTGGGCAATGCACTCGTATCTTGGTCATGTAAAAAGCAAGCATGTGTCGCACTCAGTACTGCTGAAGCCGAATACATAGCAGCAGGAAGTTGTTGTGCACAAATCCTATAGCTCAAACAACAACTATGTGATTATGGAATTGATCTTGGATGTATTCCGCTACGATGTGACAACACTAGTGCAATCAATATTTCAAAGAATCCAATCATGCATTCTCGGACCAAACACATTGATATACGACACCATTTTTTGCGCGACCATGTGCTTAAAGGAAATGTTGAAGTAACCTTTGTGGATACTCATAACCAACTTGCGGACATCTTCACTAAACCTCTTCCTAAAGACTCCTTTTTCAAAATACGACGCGAACTCGGCATCTTAAGTGAAAGTGATCTTTAAACATAAGGTAAAATGTTATCATCATGTCAAAGGTATGGTTTAATTCTTGTCTTCACATATTAAAATTTAGTTGACTATGTCTACATGTTATTTATGTGATTATATGAAGTTTGTGTTCTGTTCTGCTTGATAAAATCATCACTGTTTCAAATATTTGGAAGTCGTAGCCGGATACAATCAAACTGTAGTCGAATACAGATGATTCTGGAAAATTGTATTCGATTACCATCCTACTGTATTCGAATACAGATTCGCAGTTTTCTGTCATATATATAGCTGTGCAGTCAGTATTCGAATACAATTTCCTCCTTCCCCTCGAGCTCGTCCTTCCATCCTTATCCTCTCTGCGAATCACACTTCACAGAACTGGTTCGATTCAGTCACGATTGCCTTCCCAAAACTTTGATTTCCTTCAATTAATTGCAAAATCACTCATCCCTTTCTTCAGATTCGCGAATTCCAAAACCCTAACCCCCAAATTTCCTTCACTTTCCCAACTCAGTCTCGAATCCCGAACTCTAAAAACCCCAACAAACATGTCAAACATCTCCAACACTGTTGAAAACGCACGCAAATGTGGACCTCGCACCAAGCATGCAAGCGTGGGTCCTTCCAAGAGACGTACCAAAAGTACCAATGTGACAGATTTATCTCGTCTCCTGCACTCTCCCGAAGAAATTACTCGGTTTCGCACACTTTACTCCGAAAAGAGGCTCATCGTTCCCAAAATCGGTATTTTAGATTCGTTCTCTGCTTTTCAATTTCCTGCTTTACTTAGGGCTCAACATATTGAGGACTTTATTGCTTACAAAGGTCCGATATATCCTGATTTGGTTCGAGTCTTTTATTGTAATCTTCGTCGGGATGGCAAAATGTTGATTTCTCGTGTCAAAGGAAAAACCATTGAACTTGATTCTCATATTATTGGTGACATTTTGAAAATACCTGATATCGGCCAGAAAACCAGTCCGACTAATTTATGCAAATGGTATAGTGTCTCGAAATTTGATGCTTATGTGGCTCTGTGTCGCTTTGACAAACAAACCATGGAACGCAAGCAACTTCAGGCTGGCTCCACCTTTGCAAAGCAACGATTTAGTGTTGGAAATTTAACTGTCGACTATCGTCTGCTTCATTACTTCTTAAGCTACATTTTGGTTCCTAAGGCCGGTAACTATTCTCAAATTTCTGAGTTCGAACTTCAGATTCTGTACTACATGTATGAAGGTCTTCCTCTTAACTGGGCATATTTTGTTAAGTCAGTCATGTTTGTCTCCCGTGAAGCTGTTGGATTGCCATATGCTAAGGAAGTTTCTCGCATTCTTGAACACTTTGGGGTGGATTTTTCTGAGGAAGTTGTGTATACGGTTACTAAGGATAACCTGCTGGATTTAAGTGTTCTTCCCAGCATGAAAATTGTTTGGAGTGAACCGCTGCAAAAATACATCCATCTGAGTGATATCGGTCAGACATCTGCTGGTGCTCCTGCCGACACCTCTGCACCTGCTACTGCTCCTACAAATGATGCTGCTGACGCTACTGCATCTGATGATGATCAGGTATCCAACCGCATGATTATGGCTAAACTTGACTCTCTTCAGACCTGCTTCTCAGGCTTTACTACTTCGGTTGATGCTCGCTTTCAGGCTCTCGAATCCACCATCGCTACCAATCACGACAGCCTGGTCCATGAGATGTGTATCATCGCCGATAAAATTGATCACCTCCATCTACCTCCTAATCGTCGCTGATTTGTACATCGTTTCCTAGGACTAGTTCGTTTTTTTTTGTGTTACTAGGATTGACTTTCCCTTCTATTTTGCTTCATGTAATCGTTGCTCCTTTCCGGTTACCTTTGCTATTATTGTCTGACTTTTATGACTTCATCTAATTGCTTATATCAATGTGATCTTTGTTGGTTTATGTTACATTTCTTATGTTAAATCCCTTACTTTCCTATTGCTGGTATTCTTCTTTTTCATCATGTCAAAAGGGGGAGAAAAACTGTGTATTTTGTTGCTTGTTGCTGTCCATTACAATTTACATGTAGGTACTCAAAACACATATTCCCTTCCTCCTCCAACACAGAAGTTTGCATACATTACGGGGGAGTACAATACGCATACATTACGGGGGAGTCGTCAAAAACAACAGCAATGGTTTTGTCATAATCAAAAAGGGGGAGAATGTAAAAATACATGTTTTTGATTATACACAAAGACCAATGGTGACAAAGCAACAAAAAGAAGAATTCCTCCAATTCATTTTCAAACATCCTTTGATGAATTACAAATAAATAGATTATATAAAGGTAAAATAATTCAAGCCATAATTCAACTACAAGAGAACCTTACATACTTTGCATATGCATAAACAATATTTTCAAAAGTCCAAAATAATATTTTCAAAATGTTAGAATCTTTATTTTTGACTAAAAACAATATTGTAATCGAATACAACCCAGGTGTATTCGAATACAGATGCAATTTGCTAAGTCAGAAGCAAAAACGTATCATCTGTATTCGACTACAACCAAGGTGTATTCGAATACAGATGAAACATTGCTAAGTCAGAAGCTAAGCCATCTCATCTGTATTCGACTACAGATGAAAAATTGCCAAGTCAGTAGCTAAAACTCTTCATCTGTATTCGACTACACAAAAGTGTATTCGACTACAGAGTGAAAAATTTGAATAATTTTTAAAGTTGCAGCAAGTTGTATTCGAATACAGATATCATGTAATCGAATACAACTGGAAGAAATGCAATGTTTCAGTTCTGAATTCAATTTAAAACATTGCAATTCTTCCTCAAACCTCTTGGATCAAAGGCCACGAATCTAAAGAGATGTTTGAGGACTATAAATAGGTCATAACTTCATATTCAAATTACGAATTCGAATTACACAATTTCAAAGACTTTGAACTAAATTTTCTGAATTTTTTTCTAAGTCATTTTCAGAAATTTAAGTACCTGAATATCATTTTCATATCCTTAAGGTTCTCAAAGTACTTGAATAAATCTTGAATTGTTATCATTCTACCTCCGTTCGATTCCTATACTCTTATCAAAACAACAAGTGTTTGTAAAAGAAAGTTGTACTTTCTTTAAGTGTTATATCTAAGATAGTAGTGTTCTATCATAGAAAGTTTGTTAGAAGATTGTAGCCAAGGTCCCAGGGTGAGGACTTGTACATATTCTGACAGATAGTGAAGAAAATCTCTTGTGGTGAGCAAGAGGACTGGACGTACCCTTGGTTATTAGGGGAACCAGGATAAATTTGCAGTGTTCATTTACTTACTGTTATTTACTTCTTCATCTACCAACATTAAACGCAAAAATCAATCACTAAAATTCTAAAAACAGTCATAATAACCAAACACCTAATTCACCCCCCCTCTTAGGTGCACATCTGATCTTACAAAATTTATAACTGTGTCTCGGGTTCCGTGTCAGATTTCAAACCCTAGGCATCGTCCGGCCCGAAAATACCGATTTCGGCCCATTTTAGTCAAGTGGTACGAAAATCGCCCGAAAAGTGCAGATGAAATCGACAACCGGGAGATCCTTGTAGCATTCTTCTCCTAAATTTATAATTGTGTCTCGGGTTTCGTGTCGGATTTCAAACCCTAGCCAACGTCCGGCCCGAAAATACCGATTTCGGCCCATTTTTGTCGGGTGGTACGAAAATCGCCCGAAAAGTGCAGATGAAATCGACGACCGGGGGATCCTTCTAGCATTCTTCGCCTAAATTTATAACCGTGTCTTGGGTTCCGTGTCGGATTTCAAACCCTAGGCATCATCCGGCCCGAAAATACCGATTTCGGCCCATTTTAGTCGTGTGGTACAAAAATATCCCGAAAAGTGCAGATGAAATCGACGACTGGGAGATCCTTCTAGCATTCTTCTCCTAAATTTATAACTGTGTCTCGGGTTTCGTGTCGGATTTCAAACCCTAGCCGTCGTCCGGCCCGAAAATACCGTTTTCGGCCCATTTTTGTCGTGTGGTACGAAAATTGCCCGAAAAGTGCAGATGAATTCGACAACCGGGAGATCCTTGTAGCATTCTTCTCCTAAATTTATTACTGTGTCTCGGGTTTCGTGTCGGATTTCAAACCCTAGCCATCGTCCGGCCCGAAAATACCAATTTCGGCCCATTTTTGTCG
>JBBPBP010009777.1:13577347-13592484 GCA_037974735.1 Cicer chorassanicum | reverse complement strand
CCGAAAAGTGCAGATGAAATCGACGACCGGGAGATCCTGGTAGCATTCTTCTCCTAAATTTATAACAGTGTCTCGGGTTTCGTGTCGGATTTCAAACCCTAGCCATCGTCCAGCCCGAAAATACCGATTTCGGCCCATTTTTGTCGTGTGGTACGAAAATCGCCAGAAAAGTGCAGATGAAATCGACGACCGGAGGTTCCTTGTAGCATTCTTCTCCTAAATTTATAACTGTGTCTCGGGTTCCGTGTCGGATTTCAAACCCTAGCCATCGTCCGGCCCGAAAATATCGATTTCAGCCCATTTTTGTTGTGTGGATACGAAAATCACCCAAAAAGTGCAGATGAAATCGACGACCGGAGGTTCCTTGTAGCATTCTTCCCCTAAATTTATAACTGTGTCTCGGGTTGCGTGTCGGATTTCAAAAACTAGTTATTGTCCGGCCCAAAAATTCTGATTTCGGCCCATTTTTGTCGTGTGGATACGAAAATCACCCAAAAAGTGCAGATGAAATCGACGACCGGGGGATCCTTCTAGCATTCTTCCCCTAAATTTATAACTGTGTCTCGGGTTCCATGTCGGATTTCAAACCCTAGCCAACGTCCGGCCTGAAAATACCGATTTCGGCCCATTTTAGTCGTGTGGTACGAAAATCGCCCGAAAAGTGCTTATGAAATCGACGACCGGGAGATCCTTGTAGCATTCTTCTCCTAATTTTATAACCGTGTCTCGGGTTTCGTGTCGGATTTCAAACCCTTGCCATAGTCCGGCCCGAAAATACCGATTTCGGCCCATTTTTGTCGTGTGGTACAAAAATCGCCTGAAAAGTCAGATGAAATCGACGACCGGGAGATCCTTGTAGCATTCTTCTCCTAAATTTATAACTGTGTCTCGGGTTTCATGTCAGATTTCAAACCCTAGCCATCGTCCAGCCCGAAAATACCGATTTCGGCCCATTTTTGTCGGGTGGTACGAAAATCGCCCAAAAAGTGCAGATGAAATCGACGACCGAGGAGATCCTTGTAGCATTCTTCTCCTAAATTTATAACAGTGTCTCGGGTTTCGTGTCGGATTTCAAACCCTAGCCATCGTCCGGCCCGAAAATACCGATTTCGGCCCATTTTTGTCGTGTGGTACGAAAATCGCCAGAAAATGCAGATGAAATCGACGACCGGGGGATCCTTCTAGCATTCTTCGCCTAAATTTATAACCGTGTCTCGGGTTCCGTGTCGGATTTCAAACCCTAGGCATCGTCCGGCCCGAAAATACCGATTTCGGCCCATTTTAGTCGTTGTGTACGAAAATCGCCCGAAAAGTGCAAATGAAATCGACGACCGGGAGATCCTTGTAGCATTCTTCTCCTAACTTTATAACTGTGTCTCGGGTTTTGTGTCGGATTTCAAACCCTAGCCATCGTCCGGCCCGAAATTACCGAATTCGGCCCATTTTTGTCGTGTGGTACGAAAATCGCCCGAAAAGTGCAGATGAAATCGACGACCGGGAGATCCTGGTAGCATTCTTCTCCTAAATTTATAACAGTGTCTCGGGTTTCGTGTCGGATTTCAAACCCTAGCCATCGTCCAGCCCGAAAATACCGATTTCGGCCCATTTTTGTCGTGTGGTACGAAAATCGCCAGAAAAGTGCAGATGAAATCGACGACCGGAGGTTCCTTGTAGCATTCTTCTCCTAAATTTATAACTGTGTCTCGGGTTCCGTGTCGGATTTCAAACCCTAGCCATCGTCCGGCCCGAAAATATCGATTTCAGCCCATTTTTGTTGTGTGGATACGAAAATCACCCAAAAAGTGCAGATGAAATCGACGACCGGAGGTTCCTTGTAGCATTCTTCCCCTAAATTTATAACTGTGTCTCGGGTTGCGTGTCGGATTTCAAAAACTAGTTATTGTCCGGCCCAAAAATTCTGATTTCGGCCCATTTTTGTCGTGTGGATACGAAAATCACCCAAAAAGTGCAGATGAAATCGACGACCGGGGGATCCTTCTAGCATTCTTCCCCTAAATTTATAACTGTGTCTCGGGTTCCATGTCGGATTTCAAACCCTAGCCAACGTCCGGCCTGAAAATACCGATTTCGGCCCATTTTAGTCGTGTGGTACGAAAATCGCCCGAAAAGTGCTTATGAAATCGACGACCGGGAGATCCTTGTAGCATTCTTCTCCTAATTTTATAACCGTGTCTCGGGTTTCGTGTCGGATTTCAAACCCTTGCCATAGTCCGGCCCGAAAATACCGATTTCGGCCCATTTTTGTCGTGTGGTACAAAAATCGCCTGAAAAGTCAGATGAAATCGACGACCGGGAGATCCTTGTAGCATTCTTCTCCTAAATTTATAACTGTGTCTCGGGTTTCATGTCAGATTTCAAACCCTAGCCATCGTCCAGCCCGAAAATACCGATTTCGGCCCATTTTTGTCGGGTGGTACGAAAATCGCCCAAAAAGTGCAGATGAAATCGACGACCGAGGAGATCCTTGTAGCATTCTTCTCCTAAATTTATAACAGTGTCTCGGGTTTCGTGTCGGATTTCAAACCCTAGCCATCGTCCGGCCCGAAAATACCGATTTCGGCCCATTTTTGTCGTGTGGTACGAAAATCGCCAGAAAATGCAGATGAAATCGACGACCGGGAGATCCTTGTAGCATTCTTCTCCTAAATTTATAACTGTGTCTCGCATTTCGTGTCAGATTTCAAACTCTAGCCATCGTTCGACCCGAAAATACCGATTTCGGCCCATTTTTGTCGTGTGGTACGAAAATCGCCCGAAAAGTGCAGATGAAATCGACGACTGGGAGATCCTTGTAGCATTCTTCTCCTAAATTTATAACAGTGTCTCGGGTTTCGTGTCGGATTTCAAACCCTAGCCATCGTCAGGCCCGAAAATACCGATTTCGGCCCATTTTTGTCGGGTGGTACAAAAATTGCCCGAAAAGTGCAGATGAAATCGACGACCGGGGGATCCTTCTAGCATTCTTCGCCTAAATTTATAACCGTGTCTCGGGTTCCGTGTTGGATTTCAAACCCTAGGCATCGTCCGGCCCGAAAATACCGATTTCGGCCCATTTTAGTCGTGTGGTACGAAAATCGCCCGAAAAGTACAAATGAAATCGCAACCGGGAGATCCTTGTAGCATTCTTCTACTAACTTTATAACTGTGTCTCGGGTTTCGTGTCGGATTTCAAACCCTAGCCATCGTCCGGCCCGAAAATACCGATTTCGGCCCATTTTTGTCGTGTGGTACGAAAATCGCCCGAAAAGTGCAGATGAAATCGACGACCGGGAGATCCTTGTAGCATTCTTCTCCTAAATTTATAACAGTGTCTCGGGTTTCGTGTCGGATTTCAAACCCTAGCCATCGTCCGGCCCGAAAATACCGATTTCGGCCCATATTTCGTGTGGTACGAAAATCGCCAGAAAAGTGCAGATGAAATCGACGACCAGAGGTTCCTTGTAGCATTCTTCTCCTAAATTTATAACTGTGTCTCGGGTTCCGTGTCGGATTTCAAACCCTAGCCATCGTCCGGCCCGAAAATATCGATTTCGGCCCATTTTTGTTGTGTGGATACAAAAATCACCCAAAAAGTGCAGATGAAATCGACGACCGGAGGTTCCTTGTAGCATTCTTCCCCTAAATTTATAACTGTGTCTCGGGTTACGTGTCGGATTTCAAACACTAGCCATTGTCCGGCCCAAAAATTCTGATTTCAGCCCATTTTTGTCGTGTGGATACGAAAATCACCCAAAAAGTGCAGATGAAATCGACGACCGGGGGATCCTTCTAGCATTCTTCCCCTAAATTTATAACTGTGTCTCGGGTTCCGTGTCGGATTTCAAACCCTAGCCAACGTCCGGCCTGAAAATACCGATTTCGGCCCATTTTAGTCGTGTGGTACGAAAATCGCCCGAAAAGTGCAGATGAAATCGACGACCGGGAGATCCTTGTAGCATTCTTCTCCTAAATTTATAACTGTGTCTCGGGTTTCGTGTCGGATTTCAAACCCTTGCCATCGTCCGGCCCGAAAATACCGATTTCGGCCCATTTTTGTCGTGTGGTACAAAAATCGCCTGAAAAGTGCAGATGAAATCGACGACCGGGAGATCCTTGTAGCATTCTTCACCTAAATTTATAACTGTGTCTCGGGTTTCGTGTCAGATTTCAAACCCTAGCCATCGTCCGGCCCGAAAATACCGATTTCGGCCCATTTTTGTCGTGTGATACGAAAATCGCCCGAAAAGAGCAGATGAAATCGACGACCTGGGGATCCTTCTAGGATTCTTCGCCTAAATTTATAACCGTGTCTCGGGTTCCGTGTCGGATTTCAAACCCTAGGCATCGTCCGGCCCGAAAATACCGATTTCGGCCCATTTTAGTCGGGTGGTACGAAAATCGCCCGAAAAGTGCAGATGAAATCGATGACCGGGAGATCCTTGTTGCATTCTTCTCCTAAATTTATAACTGTGTTTTGGGTTTCGTGTCGGATTTCAAACCCTAGCCATCATCCGGCCCGAAAATATCGATTTTGGCCCATTTTTGTCGTGTGGTACGAAAATCGCTCGAAAAGTGCAGATGAAAAAGACGATCGGAGGATCCTTGTAGCATTCTTCTTCTAAATTTATAACTGTGTCTCGGGTTCCGTGTCGGATTTCAAACCCTAGCCATCGTTTGGCCCGAAAATACCGATTTCCGCCAATTTTTGTCGTGTGGTACGAAAATCGCCCGAAAAGTGCTGATGAAATCGATGACCGGGAGATCCTTGTAGCATTCTTCTCCTAAATTTATAAATGTGTCTCGGGTTTCGTGTCGGATTTCAAACCCTAGCCATCTTCCGGCCCGAAAATACCGATCTCGGCCCATTTTAGTCCGGTGGTACGAAAATCGCCCGAAAAGTGCCGATGAAATCGACGACCTGGGGATCCTTCTAGGATTCTTCGCCTAAATTTATAACCGTGTCTCGGGTTCCGTGTCGGATTTCAAACCCTAGGCATCGTACGGCCCGAAAATACCGATTTCGGCCCATTTTAGTCGGGTGGTACGAAAATCGCCCGAAAAGTGCAGATGAAATCGATGACCGGGAGATCCTTGTTGCATTCTTCTCCTAAATTTATAACTGTGTTTTGGGTTTCGTGTCGGATTTTAAACCCTAGCCATCATCCGGCCCGAATATACCGATTTTGGCCAATTTTTGTCGTGTGGTACGAAAATCGCTCGAAAAGTGCAGATGAAAAAGACGACCGGAGGATCCTTGTAGCATTCTTCTTCTAAATTTATAACTGTGTCTCGGGTTCCGTGTCGGATTTCAAACCCTAGCCATCGTTCGGCCCGAAAATATTGATTTCCGCCAATTTTTGTCGTGTGGTACGAAAATCGCCCGAAAAGTGCAGATGAAATCGACGACCGGGGGATCCTTCTAGCATTCTTCGCCTAAATTTATAACCGTGTCTCGGGTTACGTGTCGGATTTCAAACACTAGCCATTGTCCGGCCCAAAAATTCTGATTTCGGCCCATTTTTGTCGTGTGGATACGAAAATCACCCAAAAAGTGCAGATGAAATCGACGACCGGAGGTTCCTTGTAGCATTCTTCCCCTAAATTTATAACTGTGTCTCGGGTTCCGTGTCGGATTTCAAACCCTAGCCAACGTCCGGCCCGAAAATACCTATTTCCCCCCATTTTTGTCGGGTGGTACGAAAATCGCCCGAAAAGTGCAGATGAAATCGACGACCGGGGGATCCTTCTAGCATTCTTCGCCTAAATTTATAACCGTGTAATGGGTTCCGTGTCGGATTTCAAACCCTAGGCATCGTCCGGCCTGAAAACACCGATTTCGGCCCATTTTAGTCGGGCGGTATGAAAATCGCCCGAAAAGTGCAGATGAAATCGACGACCGGGAGATCCTTGTAGCATTCTTCTCCTAAATTTATAACTGTGTCTCGGGTTCCGTGTCGGATTTCAAAACCTAGCCATCGTCCGGCCCGAAAATACCGATTTTGGCCCATTTTAGTCGTGTGGTACGAAAATCGCCCGAAAAGTGCAGATGAAATCGACGACTGGGAAATCCTTGTAGCGTTCTTCTCCTAAATTTATAACTGTGTCTCGGTTTTCGTGTCGGATTTAAAACCCTAGCCATCGTTCGGCCCGAAAATACCGATTTCGGCCCATTTTTGTCGTGTGGTACGAAAATCGCCCGAAAAGTGCAGATGAAATCGACGACCGGGAGATCCTTGTAGCATTCTTCTCCTAAATTTATAACTGTGTCTCAGGTTTCGTGTCGGATTTCAAATCCTAGCCATCGTCCGGCCCGAAAATACCGATTTCGGCCCATTTTTGTCGTGTGGTACGAAAATCGCCTGAAAAGTGCAGATGAAATCGACGACCGGGAGATCCTTGTAGCATTCTTCTCCTAGTTTTATAACTGTGTCTCGGGTTTCGTGTCAGATTTAAAACCCTAGCCATCGTCCGGCCCGAAAATACCGATTTCGGCCCATTTTTGTCGGGTGGTATGAAAATCGCCCGAAAAGAGCAGATTAAATCGACGACCGGGAGATCCTGGCAAAATTTTCTCCTAAATTTATAACTGTGTCTCGGGTTACGTGTCGGATTTCAAACCCTAGCCATCGTCCGGCCAAAAAATTCTGATTTCGGCCCATTTTTACCGTGTGGATACGAAAATCACCCAAAAAGTGCAGATGAAATCTACGACCGGAGGTTCCTTGTAGCATTCTTCCCCTAAATTTATAACTGTGTCTCGGGTTCCGTGTCGGATTTCAAACCCTAGCCAACGTCTGGCCCGAAAATACCTATTTCGGCCCATTTTTGTCGGGTGGTACGAAAATCGCGCGAAAAGTGCAGATGAAATCGACGACCGGGGGATCCTTCTAGCATTCTTCGCCTAAATTTATAACCGTGTAATGGCTTACGTGTCGGATTTCAAACCCTAGGCATCGTCCGGCCTGAAAATACCGATTTCGGCCCATTTTAGTCGTGTGGTACGAAAATCGCCCGAAAAGTGCAGATGAAATCGATGACCGGGAGATCCTTGTAGCATTCTTCTCCTAAATTTATAACTGTGTCTCGGGTTTCGTGTCGGATTTCAAACCCTAGCCATCGTCCGGCCCGAAAATACCGATTTCGGCCCATTTTTGTCGTGTGGTACGAAAATCGCCTGAAAAGTGCAGATGAAATCGACGACCGGGAGATCCTTGTAGCATTCTTCTCCTAATTTTATAACTGTGTCTCGGGTTTCGTGTCAGATTTAAAACCCTAGCCATCGTCCGGCCCGAAAATACCGATTTCGACCCATTTTTGTCGTGTGATACGAAAATCGCCCGAAAAGTGCACATTAAATCGACGACCGGGAGGTCCTTGTAGCATTCTTCTCCTAAATTTATAACAGTGGCTCGGGTTTCGTGTCGGATTTCAAACCCTAGCCATCGTCCGGCCCGAAATTACCGATTTCGGCCCATTTTTGTCGTGTGGTACGAAAATCGCCCGAAAAGTGCAGATGAAATCGACGACCGGAGGTTCCTTGTAGCATTCTTCTCCTAAATTTATAACTGTGTCTCGGGTTCCGTGTCGGATTTCAAACCCTAGCCAACGTCTGGCCCGAAAATACCTATTTCGGCCCATTTTTGTCGGGTGGTACGAAAATCGCGCGAAAAGTGCAAATGAAATCGACGACCGGGGGATCCTTCAAGCATTCTTCGCCTAAATTTATAACCGTGTAATGGCTTACGTGTCGGATTTCAAACCCTAGGCATCGTCCGGCCTGAAAATACCGATTTCGGCCCATTTTAGTCGTGTGGTACGAAAATCGCCCGAAAAGTGTAGATGAAATCGACGACCGGGAGATCCTTGTATCATTCTTCTCCTAAATTTATAACTGTGTCTGGGGTTTCGTGTCGGATTTCAAACCCTAGCCATCGTCCTGTCCGAAAATACCGATTTCGGCCCATTTTTGTCGTGTGGTACGAAAATCGCCTGAAAAGTGCAGATGAAATCGACGACCGGGAGATCCTTGTAGCATTCTTCTCCTAATTTTATAACTGTGTCTCGGGTTTCGTGTCAGATTTAAAACCCTAGCCATCGTCCGGCCCGAAAATACCGATTTCGGCCCATTTTTGTCATGTGATACGAAAATCGCCCGAAAAGTGCAGATGAAATCGACGACCGGGAGATCCTTGTAGCATTCTTCTCCTAAATTTATAACAGTGGCTCGGGTTTCGTGTCGGATTTCAAACCCTAGCCATCTTCTGGCCCGAAAATACCGATCTCGGCCCATTTTTGTCCGGTGGTAAGAAAATCGCCCGAAAAGTGCCGATGAAATCGACGACCTGGGGATCCTTCTAGGATTCTTCGCCTAAATTTATAACCGTGTCTCCGGTTCCGTGTCGGATTTCAAACCCTAGGCATCGTCCGGCCCGAAAATACCGATTTCGGCCCATTTTAGTCGGGTGGTACGAAAATCGCCCGAAAAGTGTAGATGAAATCGATGACCGGAAGATCCTTGTTGCATTCTTCTCCTAAATTTATAACTGTGTTTTGGGTTTCGTGTCGGATTTCAAACCCTAGCCATCGTCCGGCCCGAAAATACCGATTTCGGCCCATTTTTGTCGTGTGGTACGAATATCGCCCGAAAAGTGCAGTTGAAATCGACGACCGGGGGATCCTTCTAGCATTCTTCGCCTAAATTTATAACCGTGTCTCGGGTTCCGTGTCGTATTTCAAACCATAGGCATCGTCCGGCTCGAAAATACCGATTTCGGCCTAGTTTAGTCGGGTGGTACGAAAATCGCCCGAAAAATGCACATGAAATCGACGACCGGAAGATCCTTGTGGCATCTTCTCCTAAATTTATAACTGTGTCTCGGGTTCCGTGTCGGATTTCAAACCCTAGCCAACGTCCGGCCCGAAAATATCGATTTCGGCCCATTTTAGTTACGTGGTACGAAAATCGCCCGAAAAGTGCAGATGAAATCGACGACTGGAGGATCCTTGTAGCATTCTTCTCCTAAATTTATAACTGTGCCTCGGGTTCCGTGTCAGATTTCTAACCCTAGCCATCGTCCGGCCCGAGAATACCAATTTCGGCCTATTTTTGTCGTGTGTTACGAAAATTGCCTGAAAATTGCAGATGAAATCGACTACCGGAGGATCCTTGTAGCATTCTTCTCCTAAATTTATAACTGTGTCTCGGGTTCCGTGTCGCATTTCAAACCCTAGGCATCGTCCGGCCCGAAAATACTGATTTCGGCCCATTTTTGTCGGGTGGTACGAAAATCGCCCGAAAAGTGCAGATGAAATCGAAGACCGGGGGATCCTTGTAGCATTCTTCGCCTAAATTTATAACTGTGTCTTGGGTTCCGTGTTGGATTTCAAACCCTAGCCATCGTCCGGCCCGAAAATATCGATTTCGGCTTATTTTAGTCGGGTGGTACGAAAATCGCCCGAAAAGTGCAGATGAAATCGACGACCGGGAAATCCTTGTAGCATTGTTCTCCTAAATTTATAACTGTGTCTCGGGTTCCGTGTGGGATTTGAACCCCTTGCCATCGTTCAGCCCGAAAATACCGATTTTCGGCCCATTTTTGTCGGATGGTACGAAAATCGCCCGAAAAGTGCAGATGAAATCAACGACCGGGAGATCCTTGTAGCATTCTTCTCCTAATCTTATAACTGTGTCTCGAGTTTCGTGTCCGATTTCAAACCCTAGCCATCTTACGGCCCGAAAATACCGATTTCGGTATATTTTTGTCGGGTGGTACGGAAATCGCCCGAAAAGTGCAGATGAAATCGACGACAGGAGGATCCTTCTAGCATTCTTCGCCTAAATTTATAACCGTGTCTTGAGTTCCGTGTCGGATTTCAAACCCTAGGCATCGTTCGGCCCGAAAATACCGATTTCGGCCCATTTTACTCGGGTGGTACGAAAATCGCCCGAAAAGTGCAGATGAAATCGATGACCAGGAGATCCTTATAGCATTCTTCTCCTAAATTTATAACTGTGTCTCGGGTTTCGTGTCGGATTTCAAACCCAAGCCATCGTCCGACCCGAAAATACCGATTTCGGCCCATTTTTGTCGGGTGGTACGAAAATCGCCCGAAAAGTGCAGATGAAATCGACCACCAAGGGATCCTTGTAGCATTCTTCTCCTAAATTTATAACTGTGTCTCGGGTTCCGTGTCAGATTTCAAACCCTAGGCATCGTCCGGCCCGAAAATACCGATTTCGGCCCATTTTAGTCAAGTGGTACGAAAATCGCCCGAAAAGTGCAGATGAAATCGACGACCAGGAGATCCTTGTAGCATTCTTCTCCTAAATTTATAACTGTGTCTCGGGTTTCGTGTCGGATTTCAAACCCTAGCCATCTTCCGGCCCGAAAATACCGATCTCGGCCCATTTTTGTCCGGTGGTACGAAAATCGCCCGAAAAGTGCCGATGAAATCGACGACCTGGGGATCCTTCTTGGATTCTTCGCCTAAATTTATAACCGTGTCTCCGGTTCCGTGTCGGATTTCAAACCCTAGGCATCGTCCGGCCCGAAAATACCGATTTCGACCCATTTTAGTCAGGTGGTACGAAAATCGCCCGAAAAGTGCAGATGAAATCGATGACCGGAAGATCCTTGTTGCATTCTTCTCCTAAATTTATAACTGTGTTTTGGGTTTTGTGTCGGATTTCAAACCCTAGCCATCGTCCAGCTCGAAAATACCGATTTCGGCCCATTTTTGTCGTGTGGTACGAAAATCGCCCGAAAAGTGCAGTTGAAATCGACGACCGGGGGATCCTTCTAGCATTCTTCGCCTAAATTTATAACTGTGTCTCGGGTTTTGTGTCGGATTTCAAACCCTAGGCATCGTCCGGCCCGAAAATACCGATTTCGGCTTAGTTTAGTCGGGTGGTACGAAAATCGCCCGAAAAATGCAGATGAAATCGATGACCAGGAGATCCTTGTAGCATTCTTCTCCTAAATTTATAACTGTGTCTCGGGTTCCGTGTCGGATTTCAAACCCTAGCCAACGTCCGGCTTGAAAATACCTATTTCGGATCATTTTTGTCGGTTGGAACGAAAATCACCCGAAAAGTGCAGATGAAATTGACGATTGGAGGATCCTTGTAGCATTCTTCTCCTAAATTTATAACTGTGTCTCGGGTTCCGTGTCGGATTTCAAACCCTAGCCATCGTCCGGCCCGAAAATACCGATTTCAGCCCATTTTAGTCAAGTGGTACGAAAATCGCCCGAAAAGTGCAGATGAAATCGACGACCGTGAGATCCTTGTAGCATTCTTTGCCTAAATTTATAACTGTCTCGGGTTCCGTGTCGGATTTCAAACCCTACGCATCGTCCAGCCCGAAAATACTAATTTCTGCCCATTTTAGTCGGGTGGTACGAAAATCGCCCGAAAAGTGCAGATGAAATCGACGTCCGGGAGATCCTTGTTATCATTCTTCTCCTAAATTTATAACTGTGTCTCGGGTTCCGTGTCGGATTTCAAACCCTAGCCATCGTTGGCCCGAAAATACCGATTTCGGCCCATTTTTGTCGTGTGCTACGAAAATGGCCCGAAAAATGCAAATGAAATCGACGACCGGGAGATCCTTGTAGCATTATTCTCCTAAATTTATAACTGTGTCTCGGGTTCCGTGACGGATTTCAAACCCTAGCCATCGTCCGGCCCGAAAATACCGATTTCGGCCCATTTTAGTCGAGTGGTACGAAAATCGCCCGAAAAGTGCAGATGAAATCGACGACCGGGATATCCTTGTAGCATTCTTCTCCTAAATTTATAACTGTGTCTTGCGTTCCGTATCGGATTTCAAACCCTAGCCATCGTTCGGCCCGAAAATGCCGATTTCGGCCCATTTTTGTCGTGTGCTACGAAAATCGCCCGAAAAGTGCAGATGAAATCGACGACCGGGAGAACCTTGTAGCATTCTTCTCCTACATTTATAACTATGTCTTGGGTTTCGTGTCGGATTTCAAACCCTAGCCATCGTTCGGCCCGAAAATTCTGATTTCGGTCCATTTTTGTCGTGTGGTACGAAAATCGCCCGAAAAATGCAAATGAAATCGACGACCGGGAGATCCTTGTAGCATTCTTCTCCTAAATTTATAACTGTGTCTTGGGTTTCGTGTCGGATTTCAAACCCTAGCCATCGTTCGGCCCGAAAATTCTGATTTCGGCCCATTTTTGTCGTGTGGTACGAAAATCGCCCGAAAAATGCAGATGAAATCGACGACCGGGAGATCCTTGTAGCATTCTTCTCCTAAATTTATAACTGTGTCTCGGGTTTCGTGTCGGATTTCAAACCCTAGCCATCGTCCGGCCTGAAAATACCGATTTCGGCCCATTTTTGTCGTGTGGTACGAAAATCGCCCGAAAAGTGCAGATGAAATCGACGAATGGGAGAACCTTGTAGCATTCTTCTCCTACATTTATAACCGTGTCTCGGGTTCCGTGTCGGATTTCAAACCCTAGGCATCGTCCGGCCCGAAAATACCGATTTCGGCCCATTTTAGTCCTGTGGTACGAAAATCGCCCGAAAAGTGCAGATGAAATCGATGACCGTGAGATCCTTGTAGCATTTTTCTCCTAAATTTATAACTGTGTCTCGGGTTTCGTGTCGGATTTCAAACCCTAGCCATCGTCCGGCCCGAAAATACTGATTTCGGCCCATTTTTGTCGTGCGGTATGAAAATCGCCTTAAAAGTGCAGATGAAATCGACGACCGGGTGATCCTTGTTGCAATCTTCTCCTAAATTTATAACTGTGTCTCGGGTTTCGTGTAGGATTTCAAACCCTAGCCATCGTCCGGCCCGAAAATACCGATTTCGGCCCATTTTTGTCGGCTGGTACGAAAATCGCCCGAAAAGTGCAGATGAAATCGACGACCAGGGGATCCTTCTAGCATTCTTCGCCTAAATTTATAACCGTGTCTCGGGTTCCGTGTCGGATTTCAAACCCAAGGCATCGTCCGGCCCGAAAATACCGATTTCGGCCCATTTTAGTCGGGTGGTACACAAATCGCCCGAAAAGTGCAGATGAAATCGATGACCGGGAGATCCTTGTAGCATTCTTCTCCTAAATTTTATAACTGTGTTTCGGGTTCCGTGTCGGATTTCAAACCCTAGCCATTGTCCGGCCCGAAAATATCGATTTCGGCCCATTTTAGTCGGGTGGTACGAAAATCGCCCGAAAAGTGTAGATGAAATCGACGACCGGAGGATCCTTGTAGCATTCTTCTCCTAAATTTATAACTGTGTCTCGGGTTCCGTGTGGGATTTTAAATCCTAGCCATCGTTCAGCAAGAAAATACCGATTTCGGCCCATTTTTGTCGGGTGGTACGAAAATCGCCCGAAAAGTGCAGATGAAATCGACGACCGGGGGATCCTTGTAGCATTCTTCGCCTAAATTTATAACTGTGTCTCGGGTTCCGTGTCGGATTTCAAACCCTAGCCATCGTCCGGCCCGAAAGTAATGATTTCGGCCCATTTTAGTCGGGTGGTACGAAAATCGCCCGAAAAGTGCAGATGAAATCGACGACCGGGAGATCCTTGTAGCATTCTTCTCCTAAATTTATAACTGTGTCTCGGGTTCCGTGTGGGATTTGAACCCGTTGCCATCGTTCAGCCCGAAAATACCGATTTCGGCTCATTTTTGTCGGATGGTACAAAAATCGCCCGAAAAGTGCAAATGAAATCGACGACCGGGGGATCCTTGTAGCATTCTTCGCCTAAATTTATAACTGTGTCTCGAGTTTCGTGTCAGATTTCAAACCCTAGGCATCGTCCGACCTGAAAATACCGATTCCGGCCCATTTTAGTCGGGTGGTACGAAAATTGCCTGAAAAGTGCAGATGAAATCGACGACCGGGAGATCCTTGTAGCATTCTTCTCCGAAATTTATAACTGTGTCTCGGGTTTCGTGTCAGATTTCAAACCCTAGCAATCGTCCGACCCGAAAATACCGATTTCGGCCCATTTTTGTCGGGTGGTACGAAAATCGATCGAAAGGTGGAGATGAAATCGACAACCTGGGGATCCTTGTAGCATTCTTCGCCTAAATTTATAACTGTGTCTCGGGTTCCGTGTCGGATTTCAAAACCTAGCCATCGTCCGGCCCGAAAGTATCGATTTCGGCCCATTTTAGTCGGGTGGTACGAAAATCGCCCGAAAAGTGCAGATGAAATCGACGACCGGGAGATCCTTGTAGCATTCTTCTCCTAAATTTATAACTGTGTCTCGGGCTCCGTGTGGGATTTAAAACCCTAGCCATCGTTCAGCCCGAAAATACCGATTTCGGCCCATTTTTGTCGGGTGGTACGAAAATCGCTCGAAAAGTGCAGATGAAATCGACGACCGGGGGATACTTGTAGCATTCTTCGCCTAAATTTATAACCGTGTCTCGGGTTTCGTGTCGGATTTCAAACCCTAGCCATCGTCTGGCCCGAAAGTATCGATTTCGGCCTATTTTAGTCGGGTGGTACGAAAATCGCCCGAAAAGTGTAGATGAAATCGACGACCGGGAGATCCTTGTAGCATTCTTCTCCTAAATTTATAACTGTGTCTCGGGTTCCGTGTGGGATTTGAACCCCTTGCCATCGTTTAGCCCAAAAATACCGATTTCGGCTCATTTTTATCGGATGGTACAAAAATCGCCCGAAAAGTGCAAATGAAATCGACGACCGGGGGATCCTTGTAGCATTCTTCGCCTAAATTTATAACTGTGTCTCGGGTTCCGTGTCAGATTTCAAACCCTAGGCATCGTCCGGCCCGAAAATACCGATTTCGGCCCATTTTAGTCAAGTGGTACGAAAATCGCCCGAAAAGTGCAGATGAAATCGACGACCGGGAGATCCTTGTAGCATTCTTCTCCTAAATTTATAACTGTGTCTCAGGTTTCGTGTCGGATTTCAAACCCTAGCCATCTTCCGGCCCGAAAATACCGATTTAGGCCCATTTTAGTCGTGTGGTACGAAAATCACCCGAAAAGTGCAGATGAAATCGACGACCGGGAGATCCTTGTAGCATTCTTCTCCTAAATTTATAACTGTGTCTCGGGTTCTGTGTGGGATTTGAAACCCTAGCCATCGTTCAGCCCGAAAATACCGATTTCGGCCCATTT
>JBBPBP010009777.1:13521279-13576206 GCA_037974735.1 Cicer chorassanicum | reverse complement strand
CGCCCGAAAAGTGCAGATGAAATCGACGACCGGGGGATCCTTGTAGCATTCTTCGCCTAAATTTATAACTGTGTCTCGGGTTCCGTGTCGGATTTCAAACCCTAGCCATCGTCCGGCCCGAAAGTAATGATTTCGGCCCATTTTAGTCGGGTGGTACGAAAATCGCCCGAAAAGTGCAGATGAAATCGACGACCGGGAGATCCTTGTAGCATTCTTCTCCTAAATTTATAACTGTGTCTCGGGTTCCGTGTGGGATTTGAACCCGTTGCCATCGTTCAGCCCGAAAATACCGATTTCGGCTCATTTTTGTCGGATGGTACAAAAATCGCCCGAAAAGTGCAAATGAAATCGACGACCGGGGGATCCTTGTAGCATTCTTCGCCTAAATTTATAACTTTGTCTCGGGTTCCGTGTCAGATTTCAAACCCTAGGCATCGTCCGACCTGAAAATACCGATTTCTGCCCATTTTAGTCGGGTGGTACGAAAATTGCCTGAAAAGTGCAGATGAAATCGACGACCGGGAGATCCTTGTAGCATTCTTCTCCTAAATTTATAACTGTGTCTCGGGTTTCGTGTCGGATTTCAAACCCTAGCAATCGTCCGACCCGAAAATACCGATTTCGGCCCATTTTTGTCGGGTGGTACGAAAATCGATCGAAAAGTGCAGATGAAATCGACAACCAGGGGATCCTTGTAGCATTCTTCGCCTAAATATATAACTGTGTCTCGGGTTCCGTGTTGGATTTCAAACCCTAGCCATCGTCCGGCCCGAAAGTAATGATTTCGGCCCATTTTAGTCGGGTGGTACGAAAATCGCCCGAAAAGTGCAGATGAAATCGACGACCGGGAGATCCTTGTAGCATTCTTCTCCTAAATTTATAACTGTGTCTCGGGTTTCCTGTGGGATTTGAACCCCTTGCCATCGTTCAGCCCTAAAATACCGATTTCGGCTCATTTTTATCGGATGGTACAAAAATCGCCCGAAAAGTGCAAATGAAATCGACGACCGGGGGATCCTTGTAGCATTCTTCGCCTAGATTTATAACTGTGTCTCGGGTTCCGTGTCAGATTTCAAACCCTAGGCATCGTCCGGCCCGAAAATACCGATTTCGGCCCATTTTAGTCAAGTGGTACGAAAATCGCCCGAAAAGTGCAGATGAAATCGACGACCGGGAGATCCTTGTAGCATTCTTCTCCTAAATTTATAACTGTGTCTCAGGTTTCGTGTCGGATTTCAAACCCTAGCCATCTTCCGGCCCGAAAATATCGATTTCGGCCCATTTTAGTCGTGTGGTACGAAAATCACCCGAAAAGTGCAGATGAAATCGACGACCGGGAGATCCTTGTAGCATTCTTCTCCTAAATTTATAACTGTGTCTCGGGTTCTGTGTGGGATTTGAAACCCTAGCCATCGTTCAGCCCGAAAATACCGATTTCGGCCCATTTTAGTCAAGTGGTACGAAAATCGCCCGAAAAGTGCAGATGAAATCGACGACCGGGGGATCCTTCTAGCATTCTTCGCCTAAATTTATAACCGTGTCTCGAGTTCCTTGTCGGATTTCAAACCCTAGGCATCGTCCGGCCCGAAAATACCGAATTCGGCCCATTTTTGTCGGGTGGTACAAAAATCGCCCGAAAAGTGCAGATGAAATCGACGACCGGGGGATCCTTGTAGCATTCTTCGCCTAAATTTATAACTGTGTCTCGGGTTCCGTGTCGGATTTCAAACCCTAGCCATCGTCTGGCCCGAAAGTATCGATTTCAGCCCATTTTAGTCGGGTGGTACGAAAATCGCTTGAAAAGTGCAGATGAAATCGGCGACCGGGAGATCCTTGTAGCATTATTCTCCTAAATTTATAACTGTGTCTCAGGTTCCGTGTGGGATTTGAAACCCTAGCCATCGTTCAGCCCGAAAATACCGATTTCGGCCCATTTTTGTCGGGTGGTATGAAAATCGCCCGAAAAGTGCAGTTGAAATCGACGACCGGGGGATCCTTGTAGCATTCTTCGCCTAAATTTATAACTTTGTCTCGGGTTCCGTGTCGGATTTCAAACCCTAGCCATCGTCCGGCCCGAAAGTAATGATTTCGGCCCATTTTAGTCGGGTGGTACGAAAATCGCCCGAAAAGTGCAGATGAAATCGACGACCGGGAGATCCTTGTAGCATTTTTCTCCTAAATTTATAACTGTGTCTCGGGTTCCGTGTGGGATTTGAACCCCTTGCCATCGTTCAGCCCGAAAATACCGATTTCGGCTCATTTTTGTCGGATGGTACAAAAATCGCCCGAAAAGTGCAAATGAAATCGACGACCGGGGGATCCTTGTAGCATTCTTCGCCTAAATTTATAACTGTGTCTCGAGTTTCGTGTCAGATTTCAAACCCTAGGCATCGTCCGACCTGAAAATACCGATTCCGGCCCATTTTAGTCGGGTGGTACGAAAATTGCCTGAAAAGTGCAGATGAAATCGACGACCGGGAGATCCTTGTAGCATTCTTCTCCGAAATTTATAACTGTGTCTCGGGTTTCGTGTCAGATTTCAAACCCTAGCAATCGTCCGACCCGAAAATACCGATTTCGGCCCATTTTTGTCGGGTGGTACGAAAATCGATCGAAAGGTGGAGATGAAATCGACAACCTGGGGATCCTTGTAGCATTCTTCGCCTAAATTTATAACTGTGTCTCGGGTTCCGTGTCGGATTTCAAAACCTAGCCATCGTCCGGCCCGAAAGTATCGATTTCGGCCCATTTTAGTCGGGTGGTACGAAAATCGCCCGAAAAGTGCAGATGAAATCGACGACCGGGAGATCCTTGTAGCATTCTTCTCCTAAATTTATAACTGTGTCTCGGGTTCCGTGTGGGATTTGAAACCCTAGCCATTGTTCAGCCCGAAAATACCGATTTCGGCCCATTTTTGTCGGGTGGTACGAAAATCGCCCGAAAAGTGCAGATGAAATCGACGACCGGGGGATCCTTGTAGCATTCTTCGCCTAAATTTATAACTGTGTCTCGGGTTCCGTGTCGGATTTCAAACCCTAGCCATCGTCCGGCCCGAAAGTAATGATTTCGGCCCATTTTAGTCGGGTGGTACGAAAATCGCCCGAAAAGTGCAGATGAAATCGACGACCGGGAGATCCTTGTAGCATTCTTCTCCTAAATTTATAACTGTGTCTCGGGTTCCGTGTGGGATTTGAACCCCTTGCCATCGTTCAGCCCGAAAATACCGATTTTGGCTCATTTTTGTTGGATGGTACGAAAATCGCCCGAAAAGTACAAATGAAATCGACGACCGAAGGATCCTTGTAGCATTCTTCTCCTAAATTTATAACTGTGTCTCGGGTTCCGTGTCAGATTTCAAACCCTAGGCATCGTCCGACCTGAAAATACCGATTTCGGCCCATTTTAGTCGGGTGGTACGAAAATTGCCTGAAAAGTGCAGATGAAATCGACGACCGGGAGATCCTTGTAGCATTCTTCTCTTAAATTTATAAATGTGTCTCGAGTTTCGTGTCGGATTTCAAACCCTAGCAATCGTCCGACCCGAAAATACCGATTTCGGCCCATTTTTGTCGGGTGGTACGAAAATCAATCGAAAAGTGCAGATGAAATCGACAACCAGGGGATCCTTGTAGCATTCTTCTCCTAAATTTATAACCGTGTCTCGGGTTCCGTGTCAGATTTCAAACCCTAGGCATCGTACGGCCCGAAAATATCGATTTCGGCCTATTTTAGTCGTGTTGTACGAAAACCGCCCGAAAAATGCAGATGAAATCGATGACCGGGAGATCCTTGTAGAATTCTTCTCCTAAATTTATAACTGTGTCTCAGGTTCCGTGTCGGATTTCAAACCCTAGCCATCGTTCGGCCCGAAAATACCGATTTCGGCCCATTTTTGTCGTGTGGTACAAAAATCGCCCGAAAAGTGCAGTTGAAATCGACGACCGGGGGATCCTTCTTGCATTCATCGCCTAAATTTATAACCGTGTCCCGGGTTCCGTGTCGGATTTCAAACCCTAGGCATCGTCCGGCCCGAAAATACCGATTTCGGCCTATTTTAGTCGGGTGGTACGAAAATCGCCCGAAAAATGCAGATGAAATCGATGACTGGGAGATCCTTGTAGCATTCTTCTCCTAAATTTATAACTGTGTCTCGGGTTCCGTGTCGGATTTCAATCCCTAGCCAACGTCCGGCCCGAAAATATCGATTTCGGCCCATTTTAGTCGGGTTGTACGAAAATCGCCCGAAAAGTGCAGATGAAATTGACGACCGGATGATCCTTGTAGCATTCTTATCTTAAATTTATAACTGTGTCTCGGGTTCCGTGTGGGATTTGAAACCCTAGCCATCGTTCAGCCCGAAAATACCGATTTCGGCCCATTTTTGTCGGGTGGTACGAAAATCGCCCAAAAAGTGCAGATGAAATCGACGACCGGGGGATCCTTGTAGCATTCTTCGCCTAAATTTATAACTGTGTCTCGGGTTCCGTGTCGGATTTCAAACCCTAGCCATCGTCCGGCCGAAAGTAATGATTTCGGCCCATTTTAGTCGGGTGGTACGAAAATCACCCGAAAAGTGCAGATGAAATCGACGACCGTGAGATCCTTGTAGCATTCTTCTCCTAAATTTATAACTGTGTCTCGGGTTCCGTGTGAGATTTGAACCCCTTGCCATCGTTCAGCCCGAAAATACCGATTTTGGCTCATTTTTGTTGGATGGTACGAAAATCGCCCGAAAAGTACAAATGAAATCGACGACCGAAGGATCCTTGTAGCATTCTTCTCCTAAATTTATAACTGTGTCTCGGGTTCCGTGTCAGATTTCAAACCCTAGGCATCGTCCGACCTGAAAATACCGATTTCGGCCCATTTTAGTCGGGTGGTACGAAAATTGCCTGAAAAGTGCAGATGAAATCGACGACCGGGAGATCCTTGTAGCATTCTTCTCCTAAATTTATAACTGTGTCTCGGGTTTCGTGTCGGATTTCAAACCCTAGCAATCATCCGACCCGAAAATACCGATTTCGGCCCATTTTTGTCGGGTGGTACGAAAATCAATCGAAAAGTGCAGATGAAATCGACAACCAGGGGATCCTTGTAGCATTCTTCTCCTAAATTTATAACCGTGTCTCGGGTTCCGTGTCAGATTTCAAACCCTAGGCATCGTACGGCCCGAAAATACCGATTTCGGCCTATTTTAGTCGTGTTGTACGAAAATCGCCCTAAAAATGCAGATGAAATCGATGACCGGGAGATCCTTGTAGAATTCTTCTCCTAAATTTATAACTGTGTCTCAGGTTCCGTGTCGGATTTCAAACCCTATCCATCGTTCGGCCCGAAAATACCGATTTCGGCCCATTTTTGTCGTGTGGTACAAAAATCGCCCGAAAAGTGCAGTTGAAATCGACGACCGGGGGATCCTTCTTGCATTCTTCGCCTAAATTTATAACCGTGTCTCGGGTTCCGTGTCGGATTTCAAACCCTAGGCATCGTTCGGCCCGAAAATACCGATTTCGGCCTATTTTAGTCGGGTGGTACGAAAATCGCCCGAAAAATGCAGATGAAATCGATGACTGGGAGATCCTTGTAGCATTCTTCTCCTAAATTTATAACTGTGTCTCGGGTTCCGTGTCGGATTTCAATCCCTAGCCAACGTCCGGCCCGAAAATATCGATTTCGGCCCATTTTAGTCGGGTTGTACGAAAATCGCCCGAAAAGTGCAGATGAAATCGACGACCGGAGGATCCTTGTAGCATTCTTCTCTTAAATTTATAACTGTGTCTCGGGTTCCGCGTGGGATTTGAAACCCTAGCCATCGTTCAGCCCGAAAATACCGATTTCGTTCCATTTTTGTCGGGTGGTACGAAAATTGCCCGAAAAGTGCAGATGAAATCGACGACTGGGGGATCCTTGTAGCATTCTTCGCCTAAGTTTATAACTGTGTATCGGGTTCCATGTCGGATTTCAAACCCTAGCCATCGTCCGGCCCGAAAATATCGATTTCGGCCCATTTTAGTCGGGTGGTATGAAAATCGCCTGAAAAGTGCAGATGAAATCGACGACCAGGAGATCCTTGTAGCATTCTTCTCCTAAATTTATAACTGTGTCTCGGGTTCCGTGTGGGATTTGAAACCCTAGCCATATTTTAGCCCGAAAATACCAATTTCGGACCATTTTTGTCGGGTGGTACGAAAATCGCCCGAAAAGTGTAGATGATATCGACGACCGGGGGATCCTTGTAGCATTCTTCGCCTAAATTTATAACTGTGTCTCGGGTTCCGTGTCGGATTTCAAACCCTAGCCATCGTCCGGCCCGAAAATATCGATTTCGGCCCATTTTAGTCAAGTGATACGAAAATCGCCCGAAAAGTGCAGATGAAATCGACGACCGGGAGATCCTTGTAGCATTCTTCTCCTAAATTTATAACTGTGTCTCGGGTTCCGTTTGGGAATTGAACCCCTTGCCATCGTTCAGCCCGAAAATACCGATTTCGGCCCATTTTTGTTGGATGGTACGAAAATCGCCCTAAAAGTGCAGATGAAATCGACGACCGGGGGATCCTTGTAGCATTCTTCGCCGAAATTTATAACTGTGTCTCGGGTTCCGTGTCAGATTTCAAACCCTAGGCATCGTCCGGCCCGAAAATACCGCGTTCGGCCCATTTTAGTCAAGTGTTACGAAAATCGCCCGAAAAGTGCAGATGAAATCGACGATCGGGAGATCCTTGTAGCATTCTTCTCCTAAATTTATAACTGTGTCTCGGGTTTCATGTCGGATTTCAAACCCTAGCCATCTTCTGGCCCGAAAATACCGATTTCGGCCCATTTTTGTCGGGTGGTACGAAAATCGCCCGAAAAGTGTAGATGAAATCGACGACCGGGATATCCTTGTAGCATTCTTCTCCTAAATTTATAACTGTGTCTCGGGTTCCGTATCGGATTTCAAACTCTAGCCATCGTTCGGCCCGAAAATACCGATTTCGGCCCATTTTTGTCGTGTGGTACAAAAATCGCCTGAAAAGTGCAGTTGAAATCGACGACCGGGGGATCCTTCTAGCATTCTTCGCCTAAATTTATGACCGTGTCTCGGGTTCCGTGTCGGATTTCAAACCCTAGGCATCGTCCGGCCCGAAAATACCGATTTCGGCCTATTTTAGTCGGGTGGTACGAAAATCGCCCGAAAAATGCAGATGAAATCGATGACCGGGGGATCCTTGTAGCATTCTTCGCATAAATTTATAACTGTGTCTCGAGTTCCGTGTCAGATTTCAAACCCTAGGCATCGTCCGACCCGAAAATATCGATTTCGGCCCATTTTAATCGGGTGGTACGAAAATCGCCCGAAAAGTGCAGATGAAATCGACGACCGGAGGATCCTTGTAGCATTCTTCTCCTAAATTTGTAACTGTGTCTCGGGTTCCGTGTCGGATTTCAAACCCTAGCCAACGTCCGGCCCGAAAACATCGATTTCGGCCTATTTTAGTCGGGTGGTACGAAAATCGCCCGAAAAGTGCAGATGAAATCGACGACCGGAGGATTCTTGTAGCATTTTTCTCCTAAATTTTAAACTGTGACTCGGGTTCCGTGTGGGATTTGAAACCGTAGCCATCGTTCAGCCCGAAAATACCGATTTAGGCCCATTTTTGTCGGGTGGTACGAAAATCGCCCGAAAAGTGCAGATGAAATCGACGACCGGGGGATCCTTGTAGCATTCTTCGCCTAAATTTATAACTGTGTCTCGGGTTCCGTGTGGGATTTCAAACCCTAGCCATCGTCCGGCCCGAAAATATCGATTTCGGCCCATTTTAGTCGGGTGGTACGAAAATCGCCCGAAAAGTGCAGATGAAATTGACGACCGAGAGATCCTTGTAGCATTCTTCTCCTAAATTTATAACTGTGTCTCGGGTTCCGTGTGGGATTTGAAACCCTTGCCATCGTTCAGCCCGAAAATACCGATTTCGGCCCATTTTTGTTGGATGGTACGAAAATCGCCCGAAAAGTGCAGATGAAATCGACGACCGGGGGATCCTTGTAGCATTCTTCGCCTAAATTTATAACTGTGTCTCGGGTTCCGTGTCGAATTACAAACCCTAGGCATCGTCCGGCCTGAAAATACCGATTTCGGCCCATTTTAGTCGGGTGGTACGAAAATCGCCCGAAAAGTGCAGATGAAATCGATGACCGGGAGTTCCTTGTAGCATTCTTCTCCTAAATTTATAACTTTGTTTCGGGTTTCGTGTCGGATTTCAAACCCTAGCCATCCACCGGCCCGAAAATACCGATTTCGGCCCATTTTTGTCGTGTGGTACGAAAATCGCTCGAAAAGTGCAGATGAAAAAGACGACCGGAGGATCCTTGTAGCAATCTTCTTCTAAATTTATAACTGTGTCTCGGGTTCCGTGTCGGATTTCAAACCCTAGCCATCGTTCGGCCCAAAAATACCGATTTCGGCCCATTTTTGTCGTGTGGTACGAAAATCGCCCGAAAAGTGCAGTTGAAATCGACGACCGGAGGATCCTTGTAGCATTTTTCTCCTAAATTTTAAACTGTGTCTCGGGTTCCATGTAGGATTTGAAACCCTAGCCATCGTTCAACCCGAAAATACCGATTTCGGCCCATTTTTGTCGGGTGGAACGAAAATCGCCCGAAAAGTGCAGATGAAATAGACGACCGGGGAATCCTTGTAGCATTCTTCGCCTAAATTTATAACTGTGTCTCGGGTTCCGTGTCGGATTTCAAACCCTAGCCATCGTCCGGCCCGAAAATATCGATTTCGGCCCATTTTAGTCGGGTGGTACGAAAATCGCCCGAAAAGTGCAGATGAAATCGACGACCGGGAGATCCTTGTAGCATTCTTCTCCTAAATTTATAACTATGTCTTGGGTTCAGTGTGGGATTTGAAACCCTTGCCATCGTTCAGCCCGAAAATACCGCGTTCGGCCCATTTTAGTCAAGTGGTACGAAAATCGCCCGAAAAGTGCAGATGAAATCGACGACCGGGAGATCCTTGTAGCATTCTTCTCCTAAATTTATAACTGTGTCTCGGGTTTTGTGTCGGATTTCAAACCCTAGCCATCTTCCGGCCCGAAAATACCAATTTCGGCCCATTTTTGTCGGGTGGTACGAAAATCGCCCGAAAAGTGCAGATGAAATCGACGACCGGGGATCCTTCTGGCATTCTTCGCCTAAATTTATAACCGTGTCTCGGGTTCCGTGTCGGATTTCAAACCCTAGGCATCGTCCGGCCCGAAAATATCGATTTCGGCCCATTTTAGTCGGGTGGTACGAAAATCGCCCGAAAAGTGCAGATGAAATCGATGACCGGGAGATCCTTGTAGCATTCTTCTCCTAAATTTATAACTGTGTTTCGGGTTTCGTGTCGGATTTCAAACCCTAGCCATCGACCGGCCCGAAAATACTGATTTCGGCCCATTTTTGTCGTGTGGTACGAAAATCGCTCGAAAAGTGCAGATGAAAAAGACGACCAGAGGATCCTTGTAGCAATCTTCTTCTAAATTTATAACTGTGTCTCGGGTTCCGTGTCAGATTTCAAACCCTAGCCATCGTTCGGCCTGAAAATACCGATTTCGGCCCATTTTTGTCGTGTGGTACGAAAATCGCCCGAAAAGTGCAGTTGAAATCGACGACCGGAGGATCCTTGTAGCATTTTTCTCCTAAATTTTAAACTGTGTCTCGGGTTCCGTGTGGGATTTGAAACCCTAGCCATCGTTCAGCCCGAAAATACCGATTTCGCCCAATTTTTGTCGGGTGGTACGAAAATCGCCCGAAAAGTGCAGATGAAATCGACGACCAGGGGATCCTTGTAGCATTCTTCGCCTAAATTTATAACTGTGTCTCGGGTTCCGTGTCGGATTTCAAACCCTAGCCATCGTTCGGCCTAAAAATATCGATTTCGGCCCATTTTAGTCGGGTGGTACGAAAATCGCCCGAAAAGTGCAGATGAAATCGACGACCGGGAGATCCTTGTAGCATTCTTCTCCTAAATTTATAACTGTGTCTCGGGTTCCGTGTGGGATTTGAAACCCTTGCCATCGTTCAGCTCGAAAATACCGATTTCGGCCCATTTTTGTTGGATGGTACGAAAATCGCCCAAAAAGTGCAGATGAAATCGACGACCGGGGGATCCTTGTAGCATTCTTCGCCTAAGTTTATAACTATGTCTCGGGTTCCGTGTCGGATTTCAAACCCTAGCCATCGTCTGGCCCGAAAATATCGATTTCGGCCCATTTTAGTCAGGTGGTACGAAAATCGCCCGAAAAGTGCAGATGAAATCGACGACCGGGAAATCCTTGTAGCATTCTTCTCCTAAATTTATAATTGTGTCTCGGGTTCCGTGTGGGATTTGAAACCCTAGCCATCGTTCAGCCCGAAAATACCGATTTCGGCCCATTTTTGTCGGGTTGTACGAAAATCGCCCGAAAAGTGCAGATGAAATCGACGACCGGGGATCCTTCTGGCATTCTTCGCCTAAATTTATAACCGTGTCTCGGGTTCCGTGTGGGATTTCAAACCCTAGGCATCGTCCGGCCCGAAAATATCGATTTCGGCCCATTTTAGTCGGGTGGTACGAAAATCGCCCGAAAAGTGCAGATGAAATCGACGACCGGAGGATCCTTGTAGCATTCTTTTCCTAAATTTATAACTGTGTCTCGGGTTCCGTGTGGGATTTGAAACCCTAGCCATCGTTCAGCCCGAAAATACCGATTTCGGCCCATTTTTGTCGGGTGGTACGAAAATCACCCGAAAAGTGCAGATGAAATCGACGACCGGGGGATCCTTGTAGCATTCTTCGCCAAAATTTATAACTGTGTCTCGGGTTCCGTGTCGAATTTCAAACCCTAGCCATCGTCCGACCCAAAAATATCGATTTCAGCCCATTTTAGTCGGGTTGTACTAAAATCGCCCGAAAAGTGCTGATTAAATCGCAACCGGGAGAACCTTGTAGCATTCTTCTCCTAAATTTATAACTGTGTCTTGGGTTCCATGTCGGATTTCAAACCCTATCCAGCGTCCGGCTTGAAAATACCTATTTCAGATCATTTTTGTCGGTTGGAACGAAAATCGCCCGAAAAGTGCAGATGAAATTGACGACTGGAGGATCCTTGTCGCATTCTTCTCCTAAATTTATAACTGTGTCTCGGGTTCCGTGTCAGATTTCAAACCCTAGGACTCGTCCGGCCCGAAAATACCGATTTCGGCCCATTTTAGTCAAGTGGTACGAAAATCGCTCAAAAAGTGCAGATGAAATCGCAACCGGGAAATCCTTCTAGCATTCTTCTCCTAAATTTATAACTGTGTCTCGGGTTTCGATTCGGATTTCAAACCCTAGCCATCTTTCGGCCCAAAAATACCGATTTCGGCCCATTTTTGTCGGGTGGTACGAAAATCTTCCGAAAAGTGCAGATGAAATCGACGACCGGGGGATTCTTCTTGCATTCTTCGCCTAAATTTATAACCGTGTCTCGGGTTCCGTGTCAGATTTCAAACCCTAGGCATCGTCCGGCCCGAAAATACCGATTTCGGCCTATTTTAGTCGTGTGGTACGAAAATCGCCCGAAAAATGCAGATGAAATCGATGACCGGGAGATCCTTGTAGCATTCTTCTCCTAAATTTATAACTGTGTCTCAGGTTTCGTGTCGGATTGCAAACCCTAGCCATCGTCGGCCCCGAAAATACCGATTTCGGCCCTTTTTTTTCGTGTGGTACGAAAATCGCTCGAAATGTGCAGATGAAATCGACGACCGGAGGATCCTTGTAGCATTCTTCTCTTAAATTTATAACTGTGTCTCGGGTTCCGTGTCGGATTTCAAACCCTAGCCAACGTCCGGCCCGAAAATATCGATTTCGGCCCATTTTAGTCGGGTGGTACGAAAATCGCCCGAAAAGTGCAGATGAAATCGACTACCGGGGGATCCTTGTAGCATTCTTCTCCTAAATTTATAATTGTGTCTCGGGTTCCGTGTCAGATTTCAAACCCTAGCCATCGTCCGGCCCGAAAATACCGATTTCGGCCCATTTTAGTTGGGTGGTACGAAAATCGGCCGAAAAGTGCAGATGAAATCGACGACCGGGAGATCCTTGTAGCATTCTTCTCCTAAATTTATAACTGTGTCTAGGGTTCCGTGTCAGATTTCAAACCCTAGCCATCGTCCGGCCCGAAAATACCGATTTCGGCCTATTTTTGTCGTGTGTTACGAAAATCGCCCGAAAAGTGGAGATGAAATCGAGGACTGGAGGATCCTTGTAGCTCTCTACTCCTAAATTTATAACTGTGTCTCGGGTTTTGTGTCGGATTTCAAACCCTAGCCATCGTCCGGCCCGAAAATCCAGATTTCGGCCCATTTTAGTCTGGTGGTACTAAAATCGCCCGAAAAGTGCTGATGAAATCGCAACCGGGAGAACCTTGTAGCATTCTTCTCCTAAATTTATAACTGTGTCTTGGGTTCCATGTCGGATTTCAAACCCTATCCAGCGTCCGGCTTGAAAATACCTATTTCGGATCATTTTTGTCGGTTGGAACGAAAATCGCCCGAAAAGTGCAGATGAAATTGACGACTGGAGGATCCTTGTCGCATTCTTCTCCTAAATTTATAACGATGTCTCGGTTTCCGTGTAGTATTTCAAACCCTAGCCATCGTCCGGCCCGAAAATACCGATTTCTGCCCATTTTAGTTAGGTGGTACGAAAATCGCCCGAAAAGTGTAGATGAAATCGACGACCGTGAGATCCTTGTAGCATTCTACGCCTAAATTTATAACTGTGTCTCGGGTTCCGTGTCGGATTTCAAACCCTAGGCATCGTCCAGCCCGAAAATACTAATTTCTGCCCATTTTAGTCGGGTGGTACGAAAATCGCCCGAAAAGTGCAGATGAAATCGACGACCGGGAAATCCTTGTAGCATTCTTCTCCTAAATTTATAACTGTGTCTCGGGTTTTGTGTCGGATTTCAAACCCTAGCCATCTTCCGGCCCGAAAATACCAATTTCGGCCCATTTTTGTTGGGTGGTACGAAAATCGCCCGAAAAGTGCAGATGAAATCGACGATCGGGGGATCCTTCTAGCATTCTTCGCCTAAATTTATAACCGTGTCTCGGGTTCTGTGTCGGATTTCAAACCCTAGGCATCGTCCGGCCCGAAAATACCGATTTCGGCCTATTTTAGTCGGGTGGTACGAAAATCGCCCGAAAAATGCAAATGAAATCGATGACCGGGAGATCCTTGTAGCATTCTTCTCCTAAATTTATAACTGTGTCTCGGGTTCCGTGTCGGATTTCAAACCCTTGCCAACGTCCGGCCCGAAAATATCGATTTCGGCCCATTTTAGTCGGGTGGTACGAAAATCGCCCGAAAAGTGCAGATGAAATCGACGACCGGAGGATCCTTGTAGCATTCTTCTCCTAAATTTATAACTGTGTCTCGGGTTCCGTGTCGGATTTCAAACCCTAGCCAACGTCCGGCCCGAAAATATCGATTTCGGCCCATTTTAGTCGGGTGGTACGAAAATCGCCCGAAAAGTGCAGATGAAATCGACGACCGGGGGATCCTTGTAGCATTCTTCTCCTAAATTTATAATTGTGTCTCGGGTTCCGTGTCAGATTTCAAACCCTAGCCATCGTCCGACCCGAAAATACCAATTTCGGCCCATTTTAGTTGGGTGGTACGAAAATCGGCCGAAAAGTGCAGATGAAATCGACGACCGGGAGATCCTTGTAGCATTCTTCTCCTAAATTTATAACTGTGTCTAGGGTTCCGTGTCAGATTTCAAACCCTAGCCATCGTCCGACCCGAAAATACCGATTTCGGCCCATTTTTGTCGTGTGTTACGAAAATCGCCTGAAAAGTGGAGATGAAATCGAGGACTGGAGGATCCTTTTAGCTCTCTACTCCTAAATTTATAACTGTGTCTCGGGTTTTGTGTCGGATTTCAAACCCTAGCCATCGTCCGGCCCGAAAATCCAGATTTCGGCCCATTTTAGTCTGGTGGTACTAAAATCGCCCGAAAAGTGCTGATGAAATCGCAACCGTGAGAACCTTGTAGCATTCTTCTCCTAAATTTATAACTGTGTCTTGGGTTCCATGTCGGATTTCAAACCCTATCCAGCGTCCGGCTTGAAAATACCTATTTCGGATCATTTTTGTCGGTTGGAACGAAAATCGCCCGAAAAGTGCAGATGAAATTGACGACTGGAGGATCCTTGTCGCATTCTTCTCCTAAATTTATAACTGTGTCTCGGGTTCTGTGTCAGATTTCAAAACCTAGGACTCGTCCGGCCCGAAAATACCGATTTCGGCCCATTTTAGTCAAGTGGTACGAAAATCGCTCGAAAAGTGCAGATGAAATCGACGACCGGGAGATCCTTGTAGCATTCTTCTCCTAAATTTATAACTGTGTCTCGGGTTTCGATTCGGATTTCAAACCCTAGCCATCTTCCGGCCCAAAAATACCGATTTCGGCCCATTTTTGTCGGGTGGTACGAAAATCTTCCGAAAAGTGCAGATGAAATCGACGACCGGGGGATTCTTCTAGCATTCTTCGCCTAAATTTATAACCGTGTCTCGGGTTCCGTGTCAGATTTCAAACCCTAGGCATCGTCCGGCCCGAAAATACCGATTTCGGCCTATTTTAGTCGTGTGGTACGAAAATCGCCCGAAAAATGCAGATGAAATCGATGACCGGGAGATCCTTGTAGCATTCTTCTCCTAAATTTATAACTGTGTCTCAGGTTTCGTGTCGGATTGCAAACCCTAGCCATCGTCGGGCCCGAAAATACCGATTTCGGCCCTTTTTTTTCGTGTGGTACGAAAATCGCTCGAAATGTGCAGATGAAATCGACGACCGGAGGATCCTTGTAGCATTCTTCTCCTAAATTTATAACTGTGTCTCGGGTTCCGTGTCGGATTTCAAACCCTAGCCAACGTCCGACCCGAAAATATCGATTTCGGCCCATTTTAGTCGGGTGGTACGAAAATCGCCCGAAAAGTGCAGATGAAATCGACGACCAGGGGATCCTTGTAGCATTCTTCTCCTAAATTTATAACTGTGTCTCGGGTTCCGTGTCAGATTTCAAACCCTAGCCATCGTCCGGCCCGAAAATACCGATTTCGGCCCATTTTAGTTGGGTGGTACGAAAATCGGCCGAAAAGTGCAGATGAAATCGACGACTGGGAGATCCTTGTAGCATTCTTCTCCTAAATTTATAACTGTGTCTAGGGTTCCGTGTCAGATTTCAAACCCTAGCCATCGTCCGGCCCGAAAATACCGATTTCGGCCCATTTTAGTCGGGTGGTACGAAAATCGCCCGAAAAGTGCAGATGAAATCGACGACCGGAGGATCCTTGTAGCATTCTTCTCCTAAATTTATAACTGTGTCTCGGGTTCCGTGTCGGATTTCAAACCCTAGCCAACGTCCGGCTCGAAAATATCGATTTCGGCCCATTTTAGTCGGGTGGTACGAAAATCGCCCGAAAAGTGCAGATGAAATCGACGACCGGGGGATCCTTGTAGCATTCTTCTCCTAAATTTATAATTGTGTCTCGGGTTCCGTGTCAGATTTCAAACCCTAGCCATCGTCCGGCCCGAAAATACCGATTTCGGCCCATTTTAGTTGGGTGGTACGAAAATCGGCCGAAAAGTGCAGATGAAATCGACGACCGGGAGATCCTTGTAGCATTCTTCTCCTAAATTTATAACTGTGTCTAGGGTTCCGTGTCAGATTTCAAACCCTAGCCATCGTCCGGCCCGAAAATACCGATTTCGGCCCATTTTTGTCGTGTGTTACGAAAATCGCCCGAAAAGTGGAGATGAAATCGAGGACTGGAGGATCCTTGTAGCTCTCTAATCCTAAATTTATAACTGTGTCTCGGGTTTTGTGTCGGATTTCAAACCCTAGCCATCGTCCGGCCCGAAAATCCAGATTTCGGCCCATTTTAGTCTGGTGGTACTAAAATCGCCCGAAAAGTGTTGATGAAATCGCAACCGGGAGAACCTTGTAGCATTCTTCTCCTAAATTTATAACTGTGTCTTGGGTTCCATGTCGGATTTCAAACCCTATCCAGCGTCCGGCTTGAAAATACCTATTTCGGATCATTTTTGTCGGTTGGAACGAAAATCGCCCGAAAAGTGCAGATGAAATTGACGACTGGAGGATCCTTGTCGCATTCTTCTCCTAAATTTATAACTATGTCTCGGTTTCCGTGTAGTATTTCAAACCCTAGCCATCGTCCGGCCCGAAAATACCGATTTCTGCCCATTTTAGTTAGGTGGTACGAAAATCGCCCGAAAAGTGTAGATGAAATCGACGACCGTGAGATCCTTGTAGCATTCTACGCCTAAATTTATAACTGTGTCTCGGGTTCCGTGTCGGATTTCAAACCCTAGGCATCGTCTAGCCCGAAAATACTAATTTCTGCCCATTTTAGTCGGGTGGTACGAAAATCGCCCGAAAAGTGCAGATGAAATCGACGACCGGGAGATCCTTGTAGCATTCTTCTCCTAAATTTATAACTGTGTCTCGGGTTTTGTGTCGGATTTCAAACCCTAGCCATCTTCCGGCCCGAAAATACCAATTTCGGCCCATTTTTGTTGGGTGGTACGTAAATCGCCCGAAAAGTGCAGATGAAATCGACGATCGGGGGATCCTTCTAGCATTCTTCGCCTAAATTTATAACCGTGTCTCGGGTTCTGTGTCAGATTTCAAACCCCAGGCATCGTCCGGCCCGAAAATACCGATTTCGGCCTATTTTAGTCGGGTGGTACGAAAATCGCCCGAAAAATGCAGATGAAATCGATGACCGGGAGATCCTTGTAGCATTCTTCTCCTAAATTTATAACTGTGTCTCGGGTTCCGTGTCGGATTTCAAACCCTAGCCAACGTCTGGCCCGAAAATATCGATTTCGGCCCATTTTAGTCGGGTGGTACGAAAATCGCCCGAAAAGTGTAGATGAAATCGACGACCGGAGGATCCTTGTAGCATTCTTCTCCTAAATTTATAACTGTGTCTCGGGTTCCGTGTGGGATTTGAAACCCTAGCCATCGTTCAGCCCGAAAATACCGATTTCGGCCCATTTTTGTCGGGTGGTACGAAAATCACCCGAAAAGTGCAGATGAAATCGACGACCGGGGGATCCTTGTAGCATTCTTCGCCAAAATTTATAACTGTGTCTCGGGTTCCGTGTCGGATTTCAAACCCTAGCCATCGTCCGACCCGAAAATATCGATTTCAGCCCATTTTAGTCGGGTGGTACGAAAATCGCCCGAAAAGTGCAGATGAAATCGACGATCGGGAGATCCTTGTAGCATTCTTCTCCTAAATTTATAACTGTGACTCGGGTTCCGTGTGGGATTTGAACCCCTTGCCATCGTTCAGCCCGAAAATACCGATTTCGGCCCATTTTTGTCGGATGGTACGAAAATCGCCCGAAAAGTGCAGATGAAATCGACGACAGGGGGATCGTTGTAGCATTCTTCGCCTAAATTTATAACTGTGTCTCGGGTTCCGTGTCAGATTTCAAACCCTAGGCATCGTCCGGCCCGAAAATACCGTTTTCGGCCCATTTTAGTCAAGTGGTACGAAAATCGCCCGAAAAGTGCAGATGAAATCGACGACCGGGAGATCCTTGTAGCATTCTTCTCCTAAATTTATAACTGTGTCTCGGGTTTCGATTCGGATTTCAAACCCTAGCCATCTTCCGGCCCAAAAATACCAATTTCGGCCCATTTTTGTCGGGTGGTACGAAAATCTTCCGAAAAGTGCAGATGAAATCGACGACCGGGGAATTCTTCTAGCATTCTTCGCCTAAATTTATAACCGTGTCTCGGGTTCCGTGTCAGATTTCAAACCCTAGCCATCGTCCGGCCCGAAAATACCGATTTCGGCCTATTTTAGTCGTGTGGTACAAAAATCGCCCGAAAAGTGCAGATGAAATCGACGACTGGGAGATCCTTGTAGCATTCTTCTCCTAAATTTATAACTGTGTCTAGGGTTCCGTGTCAGATTTCAAACCCTAGCCATCGTCCGGCCCGAAAATACCGATTTCGGCCCATTTTTGTCGTGTGTTACGAAAATCGCCTGAAAAGTGGAGATGAAATCGAGGACTGGAGGATCCTTTTAGCTCTCTACTCCTAAATTTATAACTGTGTCTCGGGTTTTGTGTCGGATTTCAAACCCTAGCCATCGTCCGGCCCGAAAATCCAGATTTCGGCCCATTTTAGTCTGGTGGTACTAAAATCGCCCGAAAAGTGCTGATGAAATCGCAACCGGGAGAACCTTGTAGCATTCTTCTCCTAAATTTATAACTGTGTCTTGGGTTCCATGTCGGATTTCAAACCCTATCCAGCGTCCGGCTTGAAAATACCTATTTCGGATCATTTTTGTCGGTTGGAACGAAAATCGCCCGAAAAGTGCAGATGAAATTGACGACTGGAGGATCCTTGTCGCATTCTTCTCCTAAATTTATAACTGTGTCTCGGGTTCTGTGTCAGATTTCAAAACCTAGGACTCGTCCGGCCCGAAAATACCGATTTCGGCCCATTTTAGTCAAGTGGTACGAAAATCGCTCGAAAAGTGCAGATGAAATCGACGACCGGGAGATCCTTGTAGCATTCTTCTCCTAAATTTATAACTGTGTCTCGGGTTTCGATTCGGATTTCAAACCCTAGCCATCTTTCGGCCCAAAAATACCGATTTCGGCCCATTTTTGTCGGGTGGTACAAAAATCTTCCGAAAAGT
This sequence comes from Cicer chorassanicum, assembly GCA_037974735.1. NCBI lineage: Eukaryota > Viridiplantae > Streptophyta > Magnoliopsida > Fabales > Fabaceae > Cicer > Cicer chorassanicum. The sequence goes on along the minus strand of JBBPBP010009777.1, from coordinate 13,557,458 downwards.
GCAGATGAAATCGACGACCGGGGGATTCTTCTAGCATTCTTCGCCTAAATTTATAACCGTGTCTCGGGTTCCGTGTCAGATTTCAAACCCTAGGCATCGTCCGGCCCGAAAATACCGATTTCGGCCTATTTTAGTCGTGTGGTACGAAAATCGCCCGAAAAATGCAAATGAAATCGATGACCGGGAGATCCTTGTAGCATTCTTCTACTAAATTTATAACTGTGTCTCAGGTTTCGTGTCGGATTGCAAACCCTAGCCATCGTCCGGCCCGAAAATACCGATTTCGGCCCTTTTTTTTCGTGTGGTACGAAAATCGCTCGAAAAGTGCAGATGAAATCGACGACCGGAGGATCCTTGTAGCATTCTTCTCCTAAATTTATAACTGTGTCTCGGGTTCCGTGTCGGATTTCAAACCCTAGCCAACGTCCGGCCCGAAAATATCGATTTCGGCCCATTTTAGTAGGGTGGTACGAAAATCGCCCGAAAAGTGCAGATGAAATCGACGACCGGGGGATCCTTGTAGCATTCTTCTCCTAAATTTATAACTGTGTCTCGGGTTCCGTGTCAGATTTCAAACCCTAGCCATCGTCCGGCCCGAAAATACCGATTTCGGCCTATTTTAGTTGGGTGGTACGAAAATCGGCCGAAAAGTGCAGATGAAATCGACGACCGGGAGATCCTTGTAGCATTCTTCTCCTAAATTTATAACTGTGTCTAGGGTTCCATGTCAGATTTCAAACCCTAGCCATCGTCCGGCCCGAAAATACCGATTTCGGCCCATTTTTGTCGTGTGTTACGAAAATCGCCCGAAAAGTGGAGATGAAATCGAGGACTGGAGGATCCTTGTAGCTCTCTACTCCTAAATTTATAACTGTGTCTCGGGTTTTGTGTCGGATTTCAAACCCTAGCCATCGTCCGGCCCGAAAATCCAGATTTCGGCCCATTTTAGTCTGGTGGTACTAAAATCGCCCGAAAAGTGCTGATGAAATCGCAACCGGGAGAACCTTGTAGCATTCTTCTCCTAAATTTATAACTGTGTCTTGGGTTCCATGTCGGATTTCAAACCCTATCCAGCGTCCGGCTTGAAAATACCTATTTCGGATCATTTTTGTCGGTTGGAACGAAAATCGCCCGAAAAGTGCAGATGAAATTGACGACTGGAGGATCCTTGTCGCATTCTTCTCCTAAATTTATAACTATGTCTCGGTTTCCGTGTAGTATTTCAAACCCTAGCCATCGTCCGGCCCAAAAATACCGATTTCTGCCCATTTTAGTTAGGTGGTACGAAAATCGCCCGAAAAGTGTAGATGAAATCGACGACCGTGAGATCCTTGTAGCATTCTACGCCTAAATTTATAACTGTGTCTCGGGTTCCGTGTCGGATTTCAAACCCTAGGCATCGTCCAGCCCGAAAATACTAATTTCTGCCCATTTTAGTCGGGTGGTACGAAAATCGCCCGAAAAGTGCAGATGAAATCGACGACCGGGAAATCCTTGTAGCATTCTTCTCCTAAATTTATAACTGTGTCTCGGGTTTTGTGTCGGATTTCAAACCCTAGCCATCTTCCGGCCCGAAAATACCAATTTCGGCCCATTTTTGTTGGGTGGTACGAAAATCGCCCGAAAAGTGCAGATGAAATCGACGATCGGGGGATCCTTCTAGCATTCTTCGCCTAAATTTATAACCGTGTCTCGGGTTCTGTGTCAGATTTCAAACCCCAGGCATCGTCCGGCCCGAAAATACCGATTTCTGCCTATTTTAGTCGGGTGGTACGAAAATCGCCCGAAAAATGCAGATGAAATCGATGACCGGGAGATCCTTGTAGCATTCTTCTCCTAAATTTATAACTGTGTCTCGGGTTCCGTGTCGGATTTCAAACCCTAGCCAACGTCTGGCCCGAAAATATCGATTTCGGTCCATTTTAGTCGGGTGGTACGAAAATCGCCCGAAAAGTGTAGATGAAATCGACGACCGGAGGATCCTTGTAGCATTCTTCTCCTAAATTTATAACTGTGTCTCGGGTTCCGTGTGGGATTTGAAACCCTAGCCATCGTTCAGCCCGAAAATACCGATTTCGGCCCATTTTTGTCGGGTGGTACGAAAATCACCCGAAAAGTGCAGATGAAATCGACGACCGGGGGATCCTTGTAGCATTCTTCGCCAAAATTTATAACTGTGTCTCGGGTTCCGTGTCGGATTTCAAACCCTAGCCATCGTCCGACCCGAAAATATCGATTTCAGCCCATTTTAGTCGGGTGGTACGAAAATCGCCCGAAAAGTGCAGATGAAATCGACGATCGGGAGATCCTTGTAGCATTCTTCTCCTAAATTTATAACTGTGACTCGGGTTCCGTGTGAGATTTGAACCCCTTGCCATCGTTCAGCCCGTAAATACCGATTTCGGCCCATTTTTGTCGGATGGTACGAAAATCGCCCAAAAAGTGCAGATGAAATCGACGACAGGGGGATCCTTGTAGCATTCTTCGCCTAAACTTATAACTGTGTCTCGGGTTCCGTGTCAGATTTCAAACCCTAGGCATCGTCCGGCCCGAAAATACCGTTTTCGGCCCATTTTAGTCAAGTGGTACGAAAATCGCCCGAAAAGTGCAGATGAAATCGACGACCGGGAGATCCTTGTAGCATTCTTCTCCTATATTTGTAACTGTGTCTCGGGTTTCGATTCGGATTTCAAACCCTAGCCATCTTCCGGCCCAAAAATACTGATTTCGGCCCATTTTTGTCGGGTGGTACGAAAATCTTCCGAAAAGTGCAGATGAAATCGACGACCGGGGGATCCTTCTAGCATTCTTCGCCTAAATTTATAACCGTGTCTCGGGTTCCGTGTCAGATTTCAAACCCTAGGCATCGTCCGGCCCGAAAATACCGATTTCGGCCCATTTTAGTCAAGTGGTACGAAAATCGCCCGAAAAGTGCAGATGAAATCGACGACCGGGAGATCCTTGTAGCATTCTTCTCCTAAATTTATAACTGTGTCTCGGGTTTCGATTCGGATTTCAAACCCTAGCCATCTTCCGGCCCAAAAATACTGATTTCGGCCCATTTTTGTCGGGTGGTACGAAAATCTTCCGAAAAGTGCAGATGAAATCGACGACCGGGGGATCCTTCTAGCATTTTTCGCCTAAATTTATAACCGTGTCTCGGGTTCCGTGTCAGATTTCAAACCCTAGGCATCGTCCGGCCCGAAAATACCGATTTCGGCCCATTTTAGTCAAGTGGTACGAAAATCGCCCGAAAAGTGCAGATGAAATCGACGACCGGGAGATCCTTGTAGCATTCTTCTCCTAAATTTATAACTCTGTCTCGGGTTTCGATTCGGATTTCAAACCCTAGCCATCTTCCGACCCAAAAATACCGATTTCGGCCCATTTTTGTCGGGTGGTACGAAAATCTTCCGAAAAGTGCAGATGAAATCGACGACCGGGGGATTCTTCTAGCATTCTTCGCCTAAATTTATAACCGTGTCTCGGGTTCCGTGTTAGATTTCAAACCCTAGGCATCGTCCGGCCCGAAAATACCGATTTCGGCCTATTTTAGTCGTGTGGTACGAAAATCGCCCGAAAAATGCAGATGAAATTGATGACCGGGAGATCCTTGTAGCATTCTTCTCTTAAATTTATAACTGTGTCTCAGGTTTCGTGTCGGATTGCAAACCCTAGCCATCGTCCGGCCCGAAAATACCGATTTCGGCCCTTTTTTTTCGTGTGGTACGAAAATCGCTCGAAAAGTGCAGATGAAATCGACGACTGGAGGATCCTTGTAGCATTCTTCTCCTAAATTTATAACTGTGTCTCGGGTTCCGTGTCGGATTTCAAACCCTAGCCAACGTCCGGCCCGAAAATATCGATTTCGGCCCATTTTAGTCGGGTGGTACGAAAATCGCCCGAAAAGTGCAGATGAAATCGACGACCGTGAGATCCTTGTAGCATTCTACGCCTAAATTTATAACTGTGTCTCGGGTTCCGTGTCGGATTTAAAACCCTAGGCATCGTCCAGCCCGAAAATACTAATTTCTGCCCATTTTAGTCGGGTGGTACGAAAATCGCCCGAAAAGTGTATATGAAATCGACGACCGGGAGATCCTTGTAGCATTCTTCTCCTAAATTTATAACTGTGTCTCGGGTTTTGTGTCGGATTTCAAACCCTAGGCATCGTTCAGCCCGAAAATACCGATTTCGGCCTATTTTAGTCGGGTGGTACGAAAATCACCCGAAAAGTGCAGATAAAATCGACGACCGGGGGATCCTTGTAGCATTCTTCGCCAAAATTTATAACTGTGTCTCGGGTTCCGTGTCGGATTTCAAACCCTAGCCATCGTCCGACCCGAAAATATCGATTTCAGCCCATTTTAGTCGGGTGGTACGAAAATCGCCCGAAAAGTGCAGATGAAATCGACGATCGGGAGATCCTTGTAGCATTCTTCTCCTAAATTTATAACTGTGACTCGGGTTCCGTGTGAGATTTGAACCCCTTGCCATCGTTCAGCCCGTAAATACCGATTTCGGCCCATTTTTGTCGGATGGTACGAAAATCGCCCAAAAAGTGCAGATGAAATCGACGACAGGGGGATCCTTGTAGCATTCTTCGCCTAAACTTATAACTGTGTCTCGGGTTCCGTGTCAGATTTCAAACCCTAGGCATCGTCCGGCCCGAAAATACCGTTTTCGGCCCATTTTAGTCAAGTGGTACGAAAATCGCCCGAAAAGTGCAGATGAAATCGACGACCGGGAGATCCTTGTAGCATTCTTCTCCTATATTTGTAACTGTGTCTCGGGTTTCGATTCGGATTTCAAACCCTAGCCATCTTCCGGCCCAAAAATACTGATTTCGGCCCATTTTTGTCGGGTGGTACGAAAATCTTCCGAAAAGTGCAGATGAAATCGACGACCGGGGGATCCTTCTAGCATTCTTCGCCTAAATTTATAACTGTGTCTCGGGTTCCGTGTCGGATTTCAAACCCTAGGCATCGTCCGACCTGAAAATACCGATTTCGGCCTATTTTAGTCGGGTGGTACGAAAATTGCCCGAAAAGTGCAGATGAAATCGACGACCGGGAGATCCTTGTAGCATTCTTCTCCTAAATTTATAACTGTGTCTCGAGTTTCGTGTCGAATTTCAAACCCTAGCCATCGTCCGACCCAAAAATACCGATTTCGGCCCATTTTTGTCAAGTGGTACGAAAATCGCCCGAAAAGTGCAGATGAAATCGACGATCGGGAGATCCTTGTAGCATTCTTCTCCTAAATTTATAACTGGGTCTCGGGTTCCGTGTGAGATTTGAACCCCTTGCCATCGTTCAGCCCGTAAATACCGATTTCGGCCCATTTTTGTCGGATGGTACGAAAATCGCCCAAAAAGTGCAGATGAAATCGACGACAGGGGGATCCTTGTAGCATTCTTCGCCTAAACTTATAACTGTGTCTCGGGTTCCGTGTCAGATTTCAAACCCTAGGCATCGTCCGGCCCGAAAATACCGTTTTCGGCCCATTTTAGTCAAGTGGTACGAAAATCGCCCGAAAAGTGCAGATGAAATCGACGACCGGGAGATCCTTGTAGCATTCTTCTCCTAAATTTATAACTGTGTCTCGGGTTTCGATTCGGATTTCAAACCCTAGCCATCTTCCGGCCCAAAAATACTGATTTCGGCCCATTTTTGTCGGGTGGTACGAAAATCTTCCGAAAAGTGCAGATGAAATCGACGACCGGGGGATCCTTCTAGCATTCTTCGCCTAAATTTATAACTGTGTCTCGGGTTCCGTGTCGGATTTCAAACCCTAGGCATCGTCCGACCTGAAAATACCGATTTCGGCCTATTTTAGTCGGGTGGTACGAAAATTGCCCGAAAAGTGCAGATGAAATCGACGACCGGGAGATCCTTGTAGCATTCTTCTCCTAAATTTATAACTGTGTCTCGAGTTTCGTGTCGAATTTCAAACCCTAGCCATCGTCCGACCCAAAAATACCGATTTCGGCCCATTTTTGTCAAGTGGTACGAAAATCGCCCGAAAAGTGCAGATGAAATCGACGACCAAAGGATCCTTGTAGCATTCTTCTCCTAAATTTATAACTGGGTCTCGGGTTATGATTCGGATTTCAAACCCTAGCCATCTTCCGGCCCAAAAATACCGATTTCGGCCCATTTTTGTCGGGTGGTACGAAAATCTTCCGAAAAGTGCAGATGAAATCGACGACCGGGGGATCCTTCTAGCATTCTTCACCTAAATTTATAACCGTGTCTCGAGTTCCGTGTCGGATTTCAAACCCTAGGCATCGTCAGGCCCGAAAATACCGATTTCGGCCCATTTTAGTCAGGTGGTACGAAAATCGCCCGAAAAGTGCAGATGTAATCGACGACCGGGAGATCCTTGTAGCATTCTTCTCCTAAATTTATAACTGTGTCTCGGGTTTCGTGTCGAATTTCAAACCCTAGCCATCGTCCGCCCCAAAAATACCGATTTCGGCCCATTTTTGTCAAGTGGTACGAAAATCGCCCGAAAAGTGCAGATAAAATCGACGACCGGGAGATCCTTGTAGCATTCTTCTCCTAAATTTATAACTGTGTCTCGGGTTTCGATTCGGATTTCAAACCCTAGCCATCTTCCGGCCCAAAAATACTGATTTCTGCCTATTTTTGTCGGGTGGTACGAAAATCTTCCGAAAAGTGCAGATGAAATCGACGACCGGGGGATCCTTCTAGCATTCTTCGCCTAAATTTATAACAGTGTCTCGAGTTCCGTGTCGGATTTCAAACCCTAGGCATCGTCAGGCCCGAAAATACCGATTTCGGCCCATTTTAGTCAGGTGGTACGAAAATCGCCTGAAAAGTGCAGATGAAATCGATGACCGGGAGATCCTTGTAGCATTCTTCTCCTAAATTTATAACTGTGTCTCGGGTTTCGTGTCGGATTTCAAGCCCTAGCCATCGTCCGGCCCGAAAATACCGATTTCGGCCCATTTTTGTCGTGTGGTACGAAAATTGCTCGAAAAGTGCAGATGAAATCGACGACCAAAGGATCCTTGTAGCATTCTTCTCCTAAATTTATAACTGTGTCTCGGGTTCCGTGTCGGATTTCAAACCCTAGGCATCGTCCGACCTGAAAATACCGATTTCGGCCTATTTTAGTCGGGTGGTACGAAAATTGCCCGAAAAGTGCAGATGAAATCGACGACCGGGAGATCCTTGTAGCATTCTTCTCCTAAATTTATAACTGTGTCTCGGGTTTCGTGTCGAATTTCAAACCCTAGCCATCGTCCGACCCGAAAATACCGATTTCGGCCCATTTTTGTCGGGTGATACGAAAATCGCCCGAAAAGTGCAGATGAAATCGACGACCAGGGGATCCTTGTAGCATTCTTCTCCTAAATTTATAACTGTGTCTCGGGTTTCGATCAGATTTCAAACCCTAGCCATCTTCCGGCCCAAAAATACTGATTTCGGCCTATTTTTGTCGGGTGGTACGAAAATCTTCCGAAAAGTGCAGATGAAATCGACGACCGGGGGATCCTTCTAGCATTCTTCGCCTAAATTTATAACCGTGTCTCGAGTTCCATGTCGGATTTAAAACCCTAGGCATCGTCAGGCCCGAAAATACCGATTTCGGCCCATTTTAGTCAGGTGGTACGAAAATCGCCTGAAAAGTGCAGATGAAATCGATGACCGGGAGATCCTTGTAGCATTCTTCTCCTAAATTTATAACTGTGTCTCGGGTTTCGTGTCGGATTTCAAACCCTAGCCATCGTCCGGCCCGAAAATACCGATTTCGTCCCATTTTTGTCGTGTGGTACGAAAATCGCTCGAAAAGTGCAGATGAAATCGACGACCAAAGGATCCTTGTAGCATTCTTCTCCTAAATTTATAACTGTGTCTCGGGTTCCGTGTCGGATTTCAAACCCTAGGCATCGTCCGACCTGAAAATAACGATTTCGGCCTATTTTAGTCGGGTGGTACGAAAATTGCCCGAAAAGTGCAGATGAAATCGACGACCGGGAGATCCTTGTAGCATTCTTCTCCTAAATTTATAACTGTGTCTCGGGTTTCGTGTCGAATTTCAAACCCTACCCATCGTCCGACCCGAAAATACCGATTTCGGCCCATTTTTGTCGGGTGGTACGAAAATCGCCTGAAAAGTGCAGATGAAATCGACGACCAGGGGATCCTTGTAGCATTCTTCTCCTAAATTTATAACCGTGTCTCGGGTTCCGTGTCGGATTTCAAACCCTAGGCATCGTCCGGCCCGAAAATACCGATTTCGGCCTATTTTAGTCGGGTGGTACGAAAATGGCCCGAAAAATGCAGATGAAATCGATGACCGGGAGATCCTTGTAGCATTCTTCTCCTAAATTTATAACTGTGTCTCGGGTTCCGTGTCGGATTTCAAACCCTAGCCAACATCCGGCCCGAAAATATCGATTTCGGCCCATTTTAGTCGGGTGGTACGAAAATCGCCCGAAAAGTGCAGATGAAATCGACGACCGGAGGATCCTTGTAGCATTCTTCTCCTAAATTTATAACTGTGTCTCGGGTTTTGTGTCGGATTTCAAACCCTAGCCAACGTCCGGCCCGAAAATATCGATTTCGGGTCATTTTAGTTGGGTGGTACGAAAATCGGCCGAAAAGTGCAGATGAAATCGACGACCGGGAGATCCTTGTAGCATTCTTCTCCTAAATTTATAACTGTGTCTCGGGTTTCGATTCGGATTTCAAACCCTAGCCATCTTCCGGCCCAAAAATACTGATTTCGGCCTATTTTTGTCGGGTGGTACGAAAATCTTCCGAAAAGTGCAGATGAAATCGACGACCGGGGGATCCTTCTAGCATTCTTCGCATAAAATTTATAACCGTGTCTTGAGTTCCGTGTCGGATTTCAAACCCTAGGCATCGTCAGGCCCGAAAATACCGATTTCGGCCCATTTTAGTCAGGTGGTACGAAAATCGCCCGAAAAGTGCAGATGAAATCGATGACCGGGAGATCCTTGTAGCATTCTTCTCCTAAATTTATAACTGTGTCTCGGGTTTCGTGTCAGATTTCAAACCCTAGCCATCGTCCGGCCCGAAAATACCGATTTCGGCCCATTTTTGTCGTGTGGTACGAAAATCGCTAGAAAAGTGCAGATGAAATCGACGACCAAAGGATCCTTGTAGCATTCTTCTCCTAAATTTATAACTGTGTCTCGGGTTCCGTGTCGGATTTCAAACCCTAGGCATCGTCCGACCTGAAAATACCGATTTCGGCCTATTTTAGTCGGGTGGTACGAAAATAGCCCGAAAAGTGCAGATGAAATCGACGACCAGGAGATCCTTGTAGCATTCTTCTCCTAAATTTATAACTGTGTCTCGGGTTTCGTGTCGAATTTCAAACCCTAGCCATCGTCCGACCCGAAAATACCGATTTCGGCCCATTTTTGTCGGGTGGTACGAAAATCGCCCGAAAGTGCAGATGAAATCGACGACCAGGGGATCCTTGTAGCATTCTTCTCCTAAATTTATAACTGTGTCTCAGGTTCCGTGTCGGATTTCAAACCCTAGGCATCGTCCGGCCCGATAATACCGATTTCGGCTTATTTTAGTCGGGTGGTATGAAAATGGCCCGAAAAATGCAGATGGAATCGATGACCGGGAGATCCTTGTAGCATTCTTCTCCTAAATTTATAACTGTGTCTCAGGTTCCGTGTCGGATTTCAAACCCTAGCCAACGTCCGGCCCGAAAATATCGATTTCGGCCCATTTTAGTCGGGTGGTACGAAAATCGCCCGAAAAGTGCAGATGAAATCGACGACCGGAGGATCCTTGTAGCATTCTTCTCCTAAATTTATAACTGTGTCTCGGGTTCCGTGTCGGATTTCAAACCCTAGCCAACGTCCGGCCCGAAAATATCGATTTCGGCCCATTTTAGTCGGGTGGTACGAAAATCGCCCGAAAAGTGCAGATGAAATCGACGACCGGGGGATCCTTGTAGCATTCTTCTCCTAAATTTATAACTGTGTCTCGGGTTCCGTGTCAGATTTCAAACCCTAGCCATCGTCCGGCCCGAAAATACCGATTTCGGCCCATTTTAGTGTGGTGGTACGAAAATCGGCCGAAAAGTGCAGATGAAATCGACGACCGGGAGATCCTTGTAGCATTCTTCTCCTAAATTTATAATTGTGTCTCGGGTTTCGATTCGGATTTCAAACCCTAGCCATCTTCCGGCCCAAAAATACCGATTTCGGCCCATTTTTGTCGGGTGGTACGAAAATCTTCCGAAAAGTGCAGATGAAATCGACGACCGGGGGATCCTTCTAGCATTCTTCGCCTAAATTTATAACCGTGTCTCGAGTTCCGTGTCGGATTTCAAACCCTAGGCATCGTCAGGCCCGAAAATACCGATTTCGGCCCATTTTAGTCAGGTGGTACGAAAATCGCCCGAAAAGTGCAGATGAAATCGATGACCGGGAGATCCTTGTAGCATTCTTCTCCTAAATTTATAACTGTGTCTCGGGTTTCGTGTCGGATTTCAAACCCTAGCCATCGTCTGGCCCGAAAATACCGATTTCGGCCCATTTTTGTCATGTGGTACGAAAATCGCTCGAAAAGTGCATATGAAATCGACGACCAAAGGATCCTTGTAGCATTCTTCTCCTAAATTTATAACTGTGTCTCGGGTTCCGTGTCGGATTTCAAACCCTAGGCATCGTCCGACCTGAAAATACCGATTTCGGCCTATTTTAGTCGGGTGGTACGAAAATTGCCCGAAAAGTGCAGATGAAATCGACGACCGGGAGATCCTTGTAGCATTCTTCTCCTAAATTTATAACTGTGTCTCGGGTTTCGTGTCGAATTTCAAACCCTAGCCATCGTCCGACCCGAAAATACCGATTTCGGCCCATTTTTGTCGGGTGGTACGAAAATCGCCCGAAAAGTGCAGATGAAATCGACGACCAGGGGATCCTTGTAGCATTCTTCTCCTAAATTTATAACCGTGTCTCGGGTTCCGTGTCGGATTTCAAACCCTAGGCATCGTCCGGCCCGAAAATACCGATTTCAGCCTATTTTAGTCGGGTGGTACGAAAATGGCCGGAAAAATGCAGATGAAATCGATGACCGGGAGATCCTTGTAGCATTCTTCTCCTAAATTTATAACTGTGTCTCGGGTTCCGTGTCGGATTTCAAACCCTAGCCAACGTCCGGCCCGAAAATATCGATTTCGGCCAATTTTAGTCGGGTGGTACGAAAATCGACCGAAAAGTGCAGATGAAATCGACGACCGGAGGATCCTTGTAGCATTCTTCTCCTAAATTTATAACTTTGTCTCGGGTTTTGTGTCGGATTTCAAACCCTAGCCAACGTCCGGCCCGAAAATATCGATTTCGGCCCATTTTAGTCGGGTGGTACGAAAATCGCCCGAAAAGTGCAGATGAAATCGACGACCGGGGGATCCTTGTAGCATTCTTCTCCTAAATTTATAACTGTGTCTCGGGTTCCGTGTCAGATTTCAAACCCTAGCCATCGTCCGGCCCGAAAATACCGATTTCGGCCTATTTTAGTTGGGTGGTACGAAAATCGGCCGAAAAGTGCAGATGAAATCGACGACCGGGAGATCCTTGTAGCATTCTTCTCCTAAATTTATAACTGTGTCTAGGGTTCCATGTCAGATTTCAAACCCTAGCCATCGTCCGGCCCGAAAATACCGATTTCGGCCCATTTTTGTCGTGTGTTACGAAAATCGCCCGAAAAGTGGAGATGAAATCGAGGACTGGAGGATCCTTGTAGCTCTCTACTCCTAAATTTATAACTGTGTCTCGGGTTTTGTGTCGGATTTCAAACCCTAGCCATCGTCCGGCCCGAAAATCCAGATTTCGGCCCATTTTAGTCTGGTGGTACTAAAATCGCCCGAAAAGTGCTGATGAAATCGCAACCGGGAGAACCTTGTAGCATTCTTCTCCTAAATTTATAACTGTGTCTTGGGTTCCATGTCGGATTTCAAACCCTATCCAGCGTCCGGCTTGAAAATACCTATTTCGGATCATTTTTGTCGGTTGGAACGAAAATCGCCCGAAAAGTGCAGATGAAATTGACGACTGGAGGATCCTTGTCGCATTCTTCTCCTAAATTTATAACTGTGTCTCGGGTTCTGTGTCAGATTTCAAAACCTAGGACTCGTCCGGCCCGAAAATACCGATTTCGGCCCATTTTAGTCAAGTGGTACGAAAATCGCTCGAAAAGTGCAGATGAAATCGACGACCGGGAGATCCTTGTAGCATTCTTCTCCTAAATTTATAACTGTGTCTCGGGTTTCGATTCGGATTTCAAACCCTAGCCATCTTTCGGCCCAAAAATACCGATTTCGGCCCATTTTTGTCGGGTGGTACAAAAATCTTCCGAAAAGTGCAGATGAAATCGACGACCGGGGGATTCTTCTAGCATTCTTCGCCTAAATTTATAACCGTGTCTCGGGTTCCGTGTCAGATTTCAAACCCTAGGCATCGTCCGGCCCGAAAATACCGATTTCGGCCTATTTTAGTCGTGTGGTACGAAAATCGCCCGAAAAATGCAAATGAAATCGATGACCGGGAGATCCTTGTAGCATTCTTCTACTAAATTTATAACTGTGTCTCAGGTTTCGTGTCGGATTGCAAACCCTAGCCATCGTCCGGCCCGAAAATACCGATTTCGGCCCTTTTTTTTCGTGTGGTACGAAAATCGCTCGAAAAGTGCAGATGAAATCGACGACTGGAGGATCCTTGTAGCATTCTTCTCCTAAATTTATAACTGTGTCTCGGGTTCCGTGTCGGATTTCAAACCCTAGCCAACGTCCGGCCCGAAAATATCGATTTCGGCCCATTTTAGTCGGGTGGTACGAAAATCGCCCGAAAAGTGCAGATGAAATCGACGACCGGAGGATCCTTGTAGCATTCTTCTCCTAAATTTATAACTGTGTCTCGGGTTTTGTGTCGGATTTCAAACCCTAGCCAACGTCCGGCCCGAAAATATCGATTTCGGGTCATTTTAGTTGGGTGGTACGAAAATCGGCCGAAAAGTGCAGATGAAATCGACGACCGGGAGATCCTTGTAGCATTCTTCTCCTAAATTTATAACTGTGTCTCGGGTTTCGATTCGGATTTCAAACCCTAGCCATCTTCCGGCCCAAAAATACTGATTTCGGCCTATTTTTGTCGGGTGGTACGAAAATCTTCCGAAAAGTGCAGATGAAATCGACGACCGGGGGATCCTTCTAGCATTCTTCGCATAAAATTTATAACCGTGTCTTGAGTTCCGTGTCGGATTTCAAACCCTAGGCATCGTCAGGCCCGAAAATACCGATTTCGGCCCATTTTAGTCAGGTGGTACGAAAATCGCCCGAAAAGTGCAGATGAAATCGATGACCGGGAGATCCTTGTAGCATTCTTCTCCTAAATTTATAACTGTGTCTCGGGTTTCGTGTCAGATTTCAAACCCTAGCCATCGTCCGGCCCGAAAATACCGATTTCGGCCCATTTTTGTCGTGTGGTACGAAAATCGCTAGAAAAGTGCAGATGAAATCGACGACCAAAGGATCCTTGTAGCATTCTTCTCCTAAATTTATAACTGTGTCTCGGGTTCCGTGTCGGATTTCAAACCCTAGGCATCGTCCGACCTGAAAATACCGATTTCGGCCTATTTTAGTCGGGTGGTACGAAAATTGCCCGAAAAGTGCAGATGAAATCGACGACCGGGAGATCCTTGTAGCATTCTTCTCCTAAATTTATAACTGTGTCTCGGGTTTCGTGTCGAATTTCAAACCCTAGCCATCGTCCGACCCGAAAATACCGATTTCGGCCCATTTTTGTCGGGTGGTACGAAAATCGCCCGAAAAGTGCAGATGAAATCGACGACCAGGGGATCCTTGTAGCATTCTTCTCCTAAATTTATAACTGTGTCTCGGGTTTCGATTCAGATTTCAAACCCTAGCCATCTTCCGGCCCAAAAATACTGATTTCGGCCTATTTTTGTTGGGTGGTACGAAAATCTTCCGAAAAGTGCAGATGAAATCGACGACCGGGGGATCCTTCTAGCATTCTTCGCCTAAATTTATAATCGTGTCTCGAGTTCCGTGTCGGATTTCAAACCCTAGGCATCGTCAGGCCTGAAAATACCGATTTCGGCCCATTTTAGTCAGGTGGTACGAAAATCGCCTGAAAAGTGCAGATGAAATCGATGACCGGGAGATCCTTGTAGCATTCTTCTCCTAAATTTATAACTGTGTCTCGGGTTTCGTGTCGGATTTCAAACCCTAGCCATCGTCCGGCCCGAAAATACCGATTTCGGCCCATTTTTGTCGTGTGGTACGAAAATCGCTCGAAAAGTGCAGATGAAATCGACGACCAAAGGATCCTTGTAGCATTCTTCTCCTAAATTTATAACTGTGTCTCGGGTTCCATGTCGGATTTCAAACCCTAGGCATCGTCCGACCTGAAAATACCGATTTCGGCCTATTTTTGTCGGGTTGTACGAAAGTTGCCCGAAAAGTGCAGATGAAATCGACGACCGGGAGATCCTTGTAGCATTCTTCTCCTAAATTTATAACTGTGTCTCGGGTTTCGTGTCGAATTTCAAACCTTAGCCATCGTCCGACCCGAAAATACCGATTTCGGCCCATTTTTGTCGGGTGGTACGAAAATCGCCCGAAAAGTGCAGATGAAATCGACGACCAGGGGATCCTTGTAGCATTCTTCTCCTAAATTTATAACCGTGTCTCGGGTTCCGTGTCGGATTTCAAACCCTAGGCATCGTCCGGCCCGAAAATACCGATTTCAGCCTATTTTAGTCGGGTGGTACGAAAATGGCCGGAAAAATGCAGATGAAATCGATGACCGGGAGATCCTTGTAGCATTCTTCTCCTAAATTTATAACTGTGTCTCGGGTTCCGTGTCGGATTTCAAACCCTAGCCAACGTCCGGCCCGAAAATATCGATTTCGGCCCATTTTAGTCGGGTGGTACGAAAATCGCCCGAAAAGTGCAGATGAAATCGACGACCGGGGGATCCTTGTAGCATTCTTCTCCTAAATTTATAACTGTGTCTCGGGTTCCGTGTCAGATTTCAAACCCTAGCCATCGTCCGGCCCGAAAATACCGATTTCGGCCCATTTTAGTGTGGTGGTACGAAAATCGGCCGAAAAGTGCAGATGAAATCGACGACCGGGAGATCCTTGTAGCATTCTTCTCCTAAATTTATAATTGTGTCTCGGGTTTCGATTCGGATTTCAAACCCTAGCCATCTTCCGGCCCAAAAATACCGATTTCGGCCCATTTTTGTCGGGTGGTACGAAAATCTTCCGAAAAGTGCAGATGAAATCGACGACCGGGGGATCCTTCTAGCATTCTTCGCCTAAATTTATAACCGTGTCTCGAGTTCCGTGTCGGATTTCAAACCCTAGGCATCGTCAGGCCCGAAAATACCGATTTCGGCCCATTTTAGTCAGGTGGTACGAAAATCGCCTGAAAAGTGCAGATGAAATCGATGACCGGGAGATCCTTGTAGCATTCTTCTCCTAAATTTATAACTGTGTCTCGGGTTTCGTGTCGGATTTCAAACCCTAGCCATCGTCCGGCCCGAAAATACCGATTTCGTCCCATTTTTGTCGTGTGGTACGAAAATCGCTCGAAAAGTGCAGATGAAATCGACGACCAAAGGATCCTTGTAGCATTCTTCTCCTAAATTTATAACTGTGTCTCGGGTTCCGTGTCGGATTTCAAACCCTAGGCATCGTCCGACCTGAAAATAACGATTTCGGCCTATTTTAGTCGGGTGGTACGAAAATTGCCCGAAAAGTGCAGATGAAATCGACGACCGGGAGATCCTTGTAGCATTCTTCTCCTAAATTTATAACTGTGTCTCGGGTTTCGTGTCGAATTTCAAACCCTACCCATCGTCCGACCCGAAAATACCGATTTCGGCCCATTTTTGTCGGGTGGTACGAAAATCGCCTGAAAAGTGCAGATGAAATCGACGACCAGGGGATCCTTGTAGCATTCTTCTCCTAAATTTATAACCGTGTCTCGGGTTCCGTGTCGGATTTCAAACCCTAGGCATCGTCCGGCCCGAAAATACCGATTTCGGCCTATTTTAGTCGGGTGGTACGAAAATGGCCCGAAAAATGCAGATGAAATCGATGACCGGGAGATCCTTGTAGCATTCTTCTCCTAAATTTATAACTGTGTCTCGGGTTCCGTGTCGGATTTCAAACCCTAGCCAACATCCGGCCCGAAAATATCGATTTCGGCCCATTTTAGTCGGGTGGTACGAAAATCGCACGAAAAGTGCAGATGAAATCGACGACCGGGGATCCTTCTAGCATTCTTCGCCTAAATTTATAACCGTGTCTCGGGTTCCGTGTCGGATTTCAAACCCTAGGCATCGTCCGGCCCGAAAATACCGATTTCGGCCTATTTTAGTCGGGTGGTACGAAAATCGCCCGAAAAATGCAGATGAAATCGATGACCGGGAGATCCTTGTAGCATTCTTCTCCTAAATTTATAACTGTGTCTCGGGTTCCGTGTCGGATATCAAACCCTAGCCAACGTCCGGCCCGAAAATATCCATTTCGGCCCATTTTAGTCGGGTGGTACGAAAATCGCCCGAAAAGTGCAGATGAAATCGACGACCGGGGGATCCTTGTAGCATTCTTCTCCTAAATTTTTAACTGTGTCTCGGGTTCCGTGTCAGATTTCAAACCCTAGCCATCGTCCGACCCGAAAATACCGATTTCGGCCCATTTTAGTCGGGTGGTACGAAAATCGCCCGAAAAGTGCAGATGAAATCGACGATCGGGAGATCCTTGTAGCATTCTTCTCCTAAATTTATAACTGTGTCTAGGGTTCCGTGTCAGATTTCAAACCCTAGCCATCGTCTGGCCTGAAAATTCCGATTTCGGCCCATTTTTGTTGTGTTACGAAAATCGCCCGAAAAGTGGAGATGAAATCGAGGACTGGAGGATCCTTGTAGCTCTCTTCTCCTAAATTTATAACTGTGTCTCGGGTTTTGTGTCGGATTTCAAACCCTAGGCATCGTCCAGCCCGAAAATACCGATTTCGGCCCATTTTAGTCAAGTGCTACGAAAATCGCCCGAAAAGTGTTGATGAAATCGCAACCGGGAGAACCTTGTAGCATTCTTCTCCTAAATTTATAACTGTGTCTTGGGTTCCATGTCGGATTTCAAACCCTAACCATCTTCCGGCTCAAAAATACCGATTTCGGCCCATTTTTGTCGGGTGGTACGAAAATCTTCCGAAAAGTGCAGATGAAATCGACGACCGGGGGATCCTTCTAGCGTTCTTCGCCTAAATTTATAACCGTGTCTCGAGTTCCGTGTCGGATTTCAAACCCTAGGCATCGTCAGGCCCGAAAATACCGATTTCGACCCATTTTAGTCAGGTGGTACGAAAATCGCCCGAAAAGTGCAGATGAAATCGATGACCGGGAGATCCTTGTAGCATTCTTCTCCTAAATTTATAACTGAGTCTCGGGTTTCGTGTCGGATTTCAAACCCTAGCAATCGTCCGGCCCGAAAATACCGATTTCGGCCCATTTTTGTCGTGTGGTACGAAAATCGCTCGAAAAGTGCAGATGAAATTGATGACCGGAGGATCCTTGTAGCATTCTTCTCCTAAATTTATAACTGTGTCTCGGGTTCTGTGTCGGATTTCAAACACTAGGCATCGTCCGACCTGAAAATACCGATTTTGGCCCATTTTAGTCGGGTGGTACGAAAATTGCCCGAAAAGTGCAGATGAAATCGACGATCGGGAGATCCTTGTAGCATTCTTCTCCTAAATTTATAACTGTGTCTCGGGTTTCGTGTCGAATTTCAAACCCTAGCCATCGTCCAACCCGAAAATACCGATTTCGGCCCATTTTTGTCGGGTGGTACGAAAATCGCCCGAAAAGTGCAGATGAAATCGACGACCAGGGGATCTTTGTAGCATTCTTCTCCTAAATTTATAACCGTGTCTCGGGTTCCGTGTCAGATTTCAAACCCTAGGCATCGTCTGGCCCAAAAATACCGATTTCGGCCTATTTTAGTCGTGTGGTACGAAAATCGCTCGAAAAATGCAGATGAAATCGATGACCGGGAGATCCTTGTAGCATTCTTCTCCTAAATTTATAACTGTGTCTCAGGTTTCGTATCGGATTGCAAACCCTAGCCATCGTCCGGCCCGAAAATACCGATTTCGGCCATTTTTTTTCGTGTGGTACGAATATCGCTCGAAAAGTGCAGATGAAATCGACGACCGGAGGATCCTTGTAGCATTCTTCTCCTAAATTTATAACTGTGTCTCGGGTTCTGTGTCGGATTTCAAACCCTAGCCAACGTCCGGCCCGAAAATATCGATTTCGGCCCATTTTAGTCGGGTGGTACGAAAATCGCCCGAAAGGTGCAGATGAAATCGACGACCGGGGGATCCTTGTAGCATTCTTCTCCTAAATTTATAACTGTGTCTCGGGTTCCGTGTCAGATTTCAAACCCTAGCCATTGTCCGACCCGAAAATACCGATTTCGGCCCATTTT
The DNA here is from genome assembly GCA_037974735.1 of Cicer chorassanicum. NCBI lineage: Eukaryota > Viridiplantae > Streptophyta > Magnoliopsida > Fabales > Fabaceae > Cicer > Cicer chorassanicum. The sequence goes on along the minus strand of JBBPBP010009777.1, from coordinate 13,538,913 downwards.
AGTCAGGTGGTACGAAAATCGCCCGAAAAGTGCAGATGAAATCGACGATCGGGAGATCCTTGTAGCATTCTTCTCCTAAATTTATAACTGTGTCTAGGGTTCCGTGTCAGATTTCAAACCCTAGCCATCGTCTGGCCCGAAAATTCCGATTTCGGGCCATTTTTGTCGTGTGTTACGAAAATCGCCCGAAAAGTGGAGATGAAATCGAGGACTGGAGGATCCTTGTAGCTCTCTTCGCCTAAATTTATAACTGTGTCTCGGGTTTTGTGTCGGATTTCAAACCCTAGGCATCGTCCGGCCCGAAAATACCGATTTCGGCCCATTTTAGTCAAGTGCTACGAAAATCGCCCGAAAAGTGTTGATGAAATCGCAACCGGGAGAACCTTGTAGCATTCTTCTCCTAAATTTATAACTGTGTCTTGGGTTCCATGTCGGATTTCAAACCCTAGCCATCTTCCGGCTCAAAAATACCGATTTCGGCCCATTTTTGTCGGGTGGTACGAAAATCTTCCGAAAAGTGCAGATGAAATCGACGACCGGGGGATCCTTCTAGCATTCTTCGCCTAAATTTATAACTGTGTCTCGAGTTCCGTGTCGGATTTCAAACCCTAGGCATCGTCAGGCCCGAAAATACCGATTTCGACCCATTTTAGTCAGGTGGTACGAAAATCGCCCGAAAAGTGCAGATGAAATCGATGACCGAAAGATCCTTGTAGCATTCTTCTCCTAAATTTATAACTGAGTCACGGGTTTCGTGTCGGATTTCAAACCCTAGCCATCGTCCGGCCCGAAAATACCGATTTCGGCCCATTTTTGTCGTGTGGTACGAAAATCGCTCGAAAAGTGCAGATGAAATCGACGACCGGAGGATCCTTGTAGCATTCTTCTCCTAAATTTATAACTGTGTCTCGGGTTCCGTGTCGGATTTCAAACCCTAGGCATCGTCCGACCTGAAAATACCGATTTTGGCCCATTTTAGTCGGGTGGTACGAAAATTGCCCGAAAAGTGCAGATGAAATCGACGATCGGGAGATCCTTGTAGCATTCTTCTCCTAAATTTATAACTGTGTCTCGGGTTTCGTGTCGAATTTCAAACCCTAGCCATCGTCCGACCCGAAAATACCGATTTCGGCCCATTTTTGTCGGGTGGTACGAAAATCGCCCGAAAAGTGCAGATGAAATCGACGACCAGGGGATCCTTGTAGCATTCTTCTCCTAAATTTATAACCGTGTCTCGGGTTCCGTGTCAGATTTCAAACCCTAGGCATCGTCTGGCCCGAAAATACCGATTTCGGCCTATTTTAGTCGTGTGGTACGAAAATCGCTCGAAAAATGCAGATGAAATCGATGACCGGGAGATCCTTGTAGCATTCTTCTCCTAAATTTATAACTGTGTCTCAGGTTTCGTGTCGGATTGCAAACCCTAGCCATCGTCCGGCCCGAAAATACAGATTTCGGCCCTTTTTTTTCGTGTGGTACGAATATCGCTCGAAAAGTGCAGATGAAATCGACGACCGGAGGATCCTTGTAGCATTCTTCTCCTAAATTTATAACTGTGTCTCGGGTTCTGTGTCGGATTTCAAACCCTAGCCAACGTCCGGCCCGAAAATATCGATTTCGGCCCATTTTAGTCGGGTGGTACGAAAATCGCCCGAAAAGTGCAGATGAAATCGACGACCGGGGGATCCTTGTAGCATTCTTCTCCTAAATTTATAACTGTGTCTCGGGTTCCGTGTCAGATTTCAAACCCTTGCCATCGTCCGGCCCGAAAATACCGATTTCAGCCTATTTTAGTTGGGTGGTACGAAAATCGGCCGAAAAGTGCAGATGAAATCGCGACCGGGAGATCCTTGTAGCATTCTTCTCCTATTTTTATAATTGTGTCTAGGGTTCCGTGTCAGATTTCAAACCCTAGCCATTGTCCGGCCCGAAAATACCGATTTCGGCCCATTTTTGTCGTGTCTTACGAAAATCGCCCGAAAAGTGGAGATGAAATCGAGGACTGGAGGATCCTTGTAGCTCTCTTCTCCTAAATTTATAACTGTGTCTCGGGTTTTGTGTCGGATTTCAAACCCTAGCCATCGTCCGGCCGAAAATCCAGATTTCGGCCCATTTTAGTCTGGTGGTACTAAAATCGCCCGAAAAGTGCTGATGAAATCGCAACCGGGAGAACCTTGTAGCATTCTTCTCCTAAATTTATAACTTTGTCTTGGGTTCCATGTCGGATTTCAAACCCTATCCAGCGTCCGGCTTGAAAATACCTATTTCGGATCATTTTTGTCGGTTGGAACGAAAATCGCCCGAAAAGTGCAGATGAAATTGACGACTGGAGGATCCTTGTCGCATTCTTCTCCTAAATTTATAACTATGTCTCGGTTTCCGTGTCGGATTTCAAACCCTAGCAATCGTCCGGCCCGAAAATACCGATTTCTGCCCATTTTAGTTAGGTGGTACGAAAATCGCCCGAAAAGTGTAGATGAAATCGACGACCGTGAGATCCTTGTAGCATTCTACGCCTAAATTTATAACTGTGTCTCGGGTTCCGTGTCGGATTTCAAACCCTAGGCATCGTCCAGCCCGAAAATACTAATTTCTGCCCATTTTAGTCGGGTGGTACGAAAATCTTCCGAAAAGTGCAGATGAAATCGACGACCGGGGGATCCTTCTAGCATTCTTCGCCTAAATTTATAACCGTGTCTCGAGTTCCGTGTCGGATTTCAAACCCTAGGCATCGTCAGGCCCGAAAATACCGATTTCGGCCCATTTTAGTCAGGTGGTACGAAAATCGCCCGAAAAGTGCAGATGAAATCGATGACCGGGAGATCCTTGTAGCATTCTTCTCCTAAATTTATAACTGTGTCTCGGGTTTCGTGTCGGATTTCAAACCCTAGCCATCGTCCGGCCCGAAAATACCGATTTCGGCCCATTTTTGTCGTGTGGTACGAAAATCGCTCGAAAAGTGCAGATGAAATCGACGACCAAAGGATCCTTGTAGCATTCTTCTCCTAAATTTATAACTGTGTCTCGGGTTCCGTGTCGGATTTCAAACCCTAGGCATCGTCCGACCTGAAAATAACGATTTCGGCCTATTTTAGTCGGGTGGTACGAAAATTGCCCGAAAAGTGCAGATGAAATCGACGACCGGGAGATCCTTGTAGCATTCTTCTCCTAAATTTATAACTGTGTCTCGGGTTTCGTGTCGAATTTCAAACCCTACCCATCGTCCGACCCGAAAATACCGATTTCGGCCCATTTTTGTCGGGTGGTACGAAAATCGCCTGAAAAGTGCAGATGAAATCGACGACCAGGGGATCCTTGTAGCATTCTTCTCCTAAATTTATAACCGTGTCTCGGGTTCCGTGTCGGATTTCAAACCCTAGGCATCGTCCGGCCCGAAAATACCGATTTCGGCCTATTTTAGTCGGGTGGTACGAAAATGGCCCGAAAAATGCAGATGAAATCGATGACCGAGAGATCCTTGTAGCATTCTTCTCCTAAATTTATAACTGTGTCTCGGGTTCCGTGTCGGATTTCAAACCCTAGCCAACGTCCGGCCCGAAAATATCGATTTCGGCCCATTTTAGTCGGGTGGTACGAAAATCGCCCGAAAAGTGCAGATGAAATCGACGACCGGAGGATCCTTGTAGCATTCTTCTCCTAAATTTATAACTGTGTCTCGGGTTTTGTGTCGGATTTCAAACCCTAGCCAACGTCCGGCCCGAAAATATCGATTTCGGGTCATTTTAGTTGGGTGGTACGAAAATCGGCCGAAAAGTGCAGATGAAATCGACGACCGGGAGATCCTTGTAGCATTCTTCTCCTAAATTTATAACTGTGTCTCGGGTTTCGATTCGGATTTCAAACCCTAGCCATCTTCCGGCCCAAAAATACTGATTTCGGCCTATTTTTGTCGGGTGGTACGAAAATCTTCCGAAAAGTGCAGATGAAATCGACGACCGGGGGATCCTTCTAGCATTCTTCGCATAAAATTTATAACCGTGTCTTGAGTTCCGTGTCGGATTTCAAACCCTAGGCATCGTCAGGCCCGAAAATACCGATTTCGGCCCATTTTAGTCAGGTGGTACGAAAATCGCCCGAAAAGTGCAGATGAAATCGATGACCGGGAGATCCTTGTAGCATTCTTCTCCTAAATTTATAACTGTGTCTCGGGTTTCGTGTCAGATTTCAAACCCTAGCCATCGTCCGGCCCGAAAATACCGATTTCGGCCCATTTTTGTCGTGTGGTACGAAAATCGCTAGAAAAGTGCAGATGAAATCGACGACCAAAGGATCCTTGTAGCATTCTTCTCCTAAATTTATAACTGTGTCTCGGGTTCCGTGTCGGATTTCAAACCCTAGGCATCGTCCGACCTGAAAATACCGATTTCGGCCTATTTTAGTCGGGTGGTACGAAAATAGCCCGAAAAGTGCAGATGAAATCGACGACCAGGAGATCCTTGTAGCATTCTTCTCCTAAATTTATAACTGTGTCTCGGGTTTCGTGTCGAATTTCAAACCCTAGCCATCGTCCGACCCGAAAATACCGATTTCGGCCCATTTTTGTCGGGTGGTACGAAAATCGCCCGAAAGTGCAGATGAAATCGACGACCAGGGGATCCTTGTAGCATTCTTCTCCTAAATTTATAACTGTGTCTCAGGTTCCGTGTCGGATTTCAAACCCTAGGCATCGTCCGGCCCGATAATACCGATTTCGGCTTATTTTAGTCGGGTGGTATGAAAATGGCCCGAAAAATGCAGATGGAATCGATGACCGGGAGATCCTTGTAGCATTCTTCTCCTAAATTTATAACTGTGTCTCAGGTTCCGTGTCGGATTTCAAACCCTAGCCAACGTCCGGCCCGAAAATATCGATTTCGGCCCATTTTAGTCGGGTGGTACGAAAATCGCCCGAAAAGTGCAGATGAAATCGACGACCGGAGGATCCTTGTAGCATTCTTCTCCTAAATTTATAATTGTGTCTCGGGTTTTGTGTCGGATTTCAAACCCTAGCCAACGTCCGGCCCGAAAATATCGATTTCGGCCCATTTTAGTCGGGTGGTACGAAAAACGCCCAAAAAGTGCAGATGAAATCGACGACCGGGGGATCCTTGTAGCATTCTTCTCCTAAATTTATAACTCTGTCTCGGGTTCCGTGTCGGATTTCAAACCCTAGCCATCGTCGGACCCGAAAATACCGATTTCGGCCCATTTTTGTCGTGTGGTACGAAAATCGCCCGAAAAGTGCAGATGAAATCGACGACCGGTAGATCCTTATAGCATTCTTCTCCTAAATTTATAACTGTGTCTCGGGTTCCGTGTCGGATTTCAAACCCTAGCCATCGTCCGGCCCGAAAATACCGATTTCGGCCCATTTTTGTCGTGTGTTACGAAAATCGCCCGAAAAGTGGAGATAAAATCGAGGACTGGAGGATCCTTGTAGCTCTCTTCTCCTAAATTTATAACTGTGTCTCGGGTTTTGTGTCGGATTTAATACCCAAGCCATCGTCCGGCCCGAAAATCCAGATTTCGGCCCATTTTAGTATGGTGGTACTAAAATCGCCTGAAAAGTGCTGATGAAATCGCAACCAGGAGAACCTTGTAGCATTCTTCTCCTAAATTTATAACTGTGTCTTGGGTTCCATGTCGGATTTCAAACCCTATCCAGCGTCCGGCTTGAAAATACCTATTTCGGATCATTTTTGTCGGTTGGAACGAAAATCGCCCGAAAAGTGCAGATGAAATTGACGACTGAAGGATCCTTGTCGCATTCTTCTCCTAAATTTATAACTATGTCTCGGTTTCCGTGTCGGATTTCAAACCCTGCCATCGTCCGGCCCGAAAATACCGATTTCGGCCCATTTTTGTCGGGTGGTACGAAAATCGCCCGAAAAGTGCAGATGAAATCGACGACCAGGGGATCCTTGTAGCATTCTTCTCCTAAATTTATAACCGTGTCTCAGGTTCCGTGTCGGATTTCAAACCCTAGGCATCGTCCGGCCCGAAAATACCGATTTCGGCTTATTTTAGTCGGGTGGTACGAAAATGGCCCGAAAAATGCAGATGAAATCGATGACCGGGAGATCCTTGTAGCATTCTTCTCCTAAATTTATAACTGTGTCTCGGGTTCCGTGTCGGATTTCAAACCCTAGCCAACATCCGGCCCGAAAATATCGATTTCGGCCCATTTTAGTCGGGTGGTACGAAAATCGCACGAAAAGTGCAGATGAAATCGACGACCGGGGATCCTTCTAGCATTCTTCGCCTAAATTTATAACCGTGTCTCGGGTTCCGTGTCGGATTTCAAACCCTAGGCATCGTCCGGCCCGAAAATACCGATTTCGGCCTATTTTAGTCGGGTGGTACGAAAATCGCCCGAAAAATGCAGATGAAATCGATGACCGGGAGATCCTTGTAGCATTCTTCTCCTAAATTTATAACTGTGTCTCGGGTTCCGTGTCGGATATCAAACCCTAGCCAACGTCCGGCCCGAAAATATCCATTTCGGCCCATTTTAGTCGGGTGGTACGAAAATCGCCCGAAAAGTGCAGATGAAATCGACGACCGGGGGATCCTTGTAGCATTCTTCTCCTAAATTTTTAACTGTGTCTCGGGTTCCGTGTCAGATTTCAAACCCTAGCCATCGTCCGACCCGAAAATACCGATTTCGGCCCATTTTAGTCGGGTGGTACGAAAATCGCCCGAAAAGTGCAGATGAAATCGACGATCGGGAGATCCTTGTAGCATTCTTCTCCTAAATTTATAACTGTGTCTAGGGTTCCGTGTCAGATTTCAAACCCTAGCCATCGTCTGGCCTGAAAATTCCGATTTCGGCCCATTTTTGTTGTGTTACGAAAATCGCCCGAAAAGTGGAGATGAAATCGAGGACTGGAGGATCCTTGTAGCTCTCTTCTCCTAAATTTATAACTGTGTCTCGGGTTTTGTGTCGGATTTCAAACCCTAGGCATCGTCCAGCCCGAAAATACCGATTTCGGCCCATTTTAGTCAAGTGCTACGAAAATCGCCCGAAAAGTGTTGATGAAATCGCAACCGGGAGAACCTTGTAGCATTCTTCTCCTAAATTTATAACTGTGTCTTGGGTTCCATGTCGGATTTCAAACCCTAACCATCTTCCGGCTCAAAAATACCGATTTCGGCCCATTTTTGTCGGGTGGTACGAAAATCTTCCGAAAAGTGCAGATGAAATCGACGACCGGGGGATCCTTCTAGCGTTCTTCGCCTAAATTTATAACCGTGTCTCGAGTTCCGTGTCGGATTTCAAACCCTAGGCATCGTCAGGCCCGAAAATACCGATTTCGACCCATTTTAGTCAGGTGGTACGAAAATCGCCCGAAAAGTGCAGATGAAATCGATGACCGGGAGATCCTTGTAGCATTCTTCTCCTAAATTTATAACTGAGTCTCGGGTTTCGTGTCGGATTTCAAACCCTAGCAATCGTCCGGCCCGAAAATACCGATTTCGGCCCATTTTTGTCGTGTGGTACGAAAATCGCTCGAAAAGTGCAGATGAAATTGATGACCGGAGGATCCTTGTAGCATTCTTCTCCTAAATTTATAACTGTGTCTCGGGTTCTGTGTCGGATTTCAAACACTAGGCATCGTCCGACCTGAAAATACCGATTTTGGCCCATTTTAGTCGGGTGGTACGAAAATTGCCCGAAAAGTGCAGATGAAATCGACGATCGGGAGATCCTTGTAGCATTCTTCTCCTAAATTTATAACTGTGTCTCGGGTTTCGTGTCGAATTTCAAACCCTAGCCATCGTCCAACCCGAAAATACCGATTTCGGCCCATTTTTGTCGGGTGGTACGAAAATCGCCCGAAAAGTGCAGATGAAATCGACGACCAGGGGATCTTTGTAGCATTCTTCTCCTAAATTTATAACCGTGTCTCGGGTTCCGTGTCAGATTTCAAACCCTAGGCATCGTCTGGCCCAAAAATACCGATTTCGGCCTATTTTAGTCGTGTGGTACGAAAATCGCTCGAAAAATGCAGATGAAATCGATGACCGGGAGATCCTTGTAGCATTCTTCTCCTAAATTTATAACTGTGTCTCAGGTTTCGTATCGGATTGCAAACCCTAGCCATCGTCCGGCCCGAAAATACCGATTTCGGCCATTTTTTTTCGTGTGGTACGAATATCGCTCGAAAAGTGCAGATGAAATCGACGACCGGAGGATCCTTGTAGCATTCTTCTCCTAAATTTATAACTGTGTCTCGGGTTCTGTGTCGGATTTCAAACCCTAGCCAACGTCCGGCCCGAAAATATCGATTTCGGCCCATTTTAGTCGGGTGGTACGAAAATCGCCCGAAAGGTGCAGATGAAATCGACGACCGGGGGATCCTTGTAGCATTCTTCTCCTAAATTTATAACTGTGTCTCGGGTTCCGTGTCAGATTTCAAACCCTAGCCATTGTCCGACCCGAAAATACCGATTTCGGCCCATTTTAGTCAGGTGGTACGAAAATCGCCCGAAAAGTGCAGATGAAATCGACGATCGGGAGATCCTTGTAGCATTCTTCTCCTAAATTTATAACTGTGTCTAGGGTTCCGTGTCAGATTTCAAACCCTAGCCATCGTCTGGCCCGAAAATTCCGATTTCGGGCCATTTTTGTCGTGTGTTACGAAAATCGCCCGAAAAGTGGAGATGAAATCGAGGACTGGAGGATCCTTATAGCTCTCTTCTCCTAAATTTATAACTGTGTCTCGGGTTTTGTGTCGGATTTCAAACCCTAGGCATCGTCCGGCCCGAAAATACCGATTTCGGCCCATTTTAGTCAAGTGCTACGAAAATCGCCCGAAAAGTGTTGATGAAATCGCAACCGGGAGAACCTTGTAGCATTCTTCTCCTAAATTTATAACTGTGTCTTGGGTTCCATGTCGGATTTCAAACCCTAGCCATCTCCCGGCTCAAAAATACCGATTTCGGCCCATTTTTGTCGGGTGGTACGAAAATCTTCCGAAAAGTGCAGATGAAATCGACGACCGGGGGATCCTTCTAGCTTTCTTCGCCTAAATTTATAACCGTGTCTCGAGTTCCGTGTCGGATTTCAAACCCTAGGCATCGTCAGGCCCGAAAATACCGATTTCGACCCATTTTAGTCAGGTGGTACGAAAATCGCCCGAAAAGTGCAGATGAAATCGATGATCGGGTGATCCTTGTAGTATTCTTCTCCTAAATTTATAACTGAGTCTCGGGTTTCGTGTCGGATTTCAAACCCTAGCCATCGTCCGGCCCGAAAATACCGATTTCGGCCCATTTTTGTCGTGTGGTACGAAAATCGCTCGAAAAGTGCAGATGAAATCGACGACTGGAGGATCCTTGTAGCATTCTTCTCCTAAATTTATAACTGTGTCTCGGGTTCCGTGTCGGATTTCAAACCCTAGGCATCGTCCGACCTGAAAATACCGATTTTGGCCCATTTTAGTCGGGTGGTACGAAAATTGGCCGAAAAGTGCAGATGAAATCGACGATCGGGAGATCCTTGTAGCATTCTTCTCCTAAATTTATAACTGTGTCTCGGGTTTCGTGTCGAATTTCAAACCCTAGCCAACGTCCGGCCCGAAAATATCGATTTCGGCCCATTTTAGTCGGGTGGTACGAAAATCGCCCGAAAAGTGCAGATGAAATCGACGACCGGGGGATCCTTGTAGCATTCTTCTCCTAAATTTATAACTGTGTCTCGGGTTCCGTGTCAGATTTCAAACCCTTGCCATCGTCCGGCCCGAAAATACCGATTTCAGCCTATTTTAGTTGGGTGGTACGAAAATCGGCCGAAAAATGCAGATGAAATCGCGACCGGGAGATCCTTGTAGCATTCTTCTCCTATTTTTATAATTGTGTCTAGGGTTCCGTGTCAGATTTCAAACCCTAGCCATTGTCCGGCCCGAAAATACCGATTTCGGCCCATTTTTGTCGTGTCTTACGAAAATCGCCCGAAAAGTGGAGATGAAATCGAGGACTGGAGGATCCTTGTAGCTCTCTTCTCCTAAATTTATAACTGTGTCTCGGGTTTTGTGTCGGATTTCAAACCCTAGCCATCGTCCGGACCGAAAATCCAGATTTCGGCCCATTTTAGTCTGGTGGTACTAAAATCGCCCGAAAAGTGCTGATGAAATCGCAACCGGGAGAACCTTGTAGCATTCTTCTCCTAAATTTATAACTTTGTCTTGGGTTCCATGTCGGATTTCAAACCCTATCCAGCGTCCGACTTGAAAATACCTATTTCGGATCATTTTTGTCGGTTGGAACGAAAATCGCCCGAAAAGTGCAGATGAAATTGACGACTGGAGGATCCTTGTCGCATTCTTCTCCTAAATTTATAACTATGTCTCGGTTTCCGTGTCGGATTTCAAACCCTAGCAATCGTCCGGCCCGAAAATACCGATTTCTGCCCATTTTAGTTAGGTGGTTCGAAAATCGCCCGAAAAGTGTAGATGAAATCGACGACCGTGAGATCCTTGTAGCATTCTACGCCTAAATTTATAACCGTGTCTCGAGTTCCGTGTCGGATTTCAAACCCTAGGCATCGTCAGGCCCGAAAATACCGATTTCGACCCATTTTAGTCAGGTGGTACGAAAATCGCCCGAAAAGTGCAGATGAAATCGATGACCGGGAGATCCTTGTAGCATTCTTCTCCTAAATTTATAACTGAGTCTCGGGTTTCGTGTCGGATTTCAAACCCTAGCCATCGTCCGACCCGAAAATACCGATTTCGGCCCATTTTTGTCGTGTGGTACGAAAATCGCTCGAAAAGTGCAGATGAAATTGACGACCGGAGGATCCTTGTAGCATTCTTCTCCTAAATTTATAACTGTGTCTCGGGTTCCGTGTCGGATTTCAAACACTAGGCATCGTCCGACCTGAAAATACCGATTTTGGCCCATTTTAGTCGGGTGGTACGAAAATTGCCCGAAAAGTGCAGATGAAATCGACGATCGGGAGATCCTTGTAGCATTCTTCTCCTAAATTTATAACTGTGTCTCGGGTTTCGTGTCGAATTTCAAACCCTAGCCATCGTCCAACCCGAAAATACCGATTTCGGCCCATTTTTGTCGGGTGGTACGAAAATCGCCCGAAAAGTGCAGATGAAATCGACGACCAGGGGATCCTTGTAGCATTCTTCTCCTAAATTTATAACCGTGTCTCGGGTTCCGTGTCAGATTTCAAACCCTAGCCATCGTCTGGCCCGAAAATACCGATTTCGGCCTATTTTAGTCGTGTGGTATGAAAATCGCTCGAAAAATGCAGATGAAATCGATGACCGGGAGATCCTTGTAGCATTCTTCTCCTAAATTTATAACTGTGTCTCAGGTTTCGTGTCGGATTGCAAACCCTAGCCATCGTCCGGCCCGAAAATACCGATTTCGGCCCTTTTTTTCGTGTGGTACGAATATCGCTCGAAAAGTGCAGATGAAATCGACGACCGGAGGATCCTTGTAGCATTCTTCTCCTAAATTTATAACTGTGTCTCGGGTTCTGTGTCGGATTTCAAACCCTAGCCAACGTCCGGCCCGAAAATATCGATTTCGGCCCATTTTAGTCGGGTGGTACGAAAATCGCCCGAAAAGTGCAGATGAAATCGACGACCGGGGGATCCTTGTAGCATTCTTCTCCTAAATTTATAACTGTGTCTCGGGTTCCGTGTCAGATTTCAAACCCTAGCCATCGTCCGACCCGAAAATACCGATTTCGGCCCATTTTAGTCGGGTGGTACGAAAATCGCCCGAAAAGTGCAGATGAAATCGACGATCGGGAGATCCTTGTAGCATTCTTCTCCTAAATTTATAACTGTGTCTAGGGTTCCGTGTCAGATTTCAAACCCAAGCCATCGTCTGGCCCGAAAATTCCGATTTCGGGCCATTTTTGTCGTGTGTTACGAAAATCGCCCGAAAAGTGGAGATGAAATCGAGGACTGGAGGATCCTTATAGCTCTCTTCTCCTAAATTTATAACTGTGTCTCGGGTTTTGTGTCGGATTTCAAACCCTAGGCATCGTCCGGCCCGAAAATACCGATTTCGGCCCATTTTAGTCAAGTGCTACGAAAATCGCCCGAAAAGTGTTGATGAAATCGCAACCGGGAGAACCTTGTAGCATTCTTCTCCTAAATTTATAACTGTGTCTTGGGTTCCATGTCGGATTTCAAACCCTAGCCATCTTCCGGCTCAAAAATACCGATTTCGGCCCATTTTTGTAGGGTGGTACGAAAATCTTCCGAAAAGTGCAGATGAAATCGACGACCGGGGGATCCTTCTAGCATTCTTCGCCTAAATTTATAACCGTGTCTCGAGTTCCGTGTCGGATTTCAAACCCTAGGCATCGTCAGGCCCGAAAATACCGATTTCGACCCATTTTAGTCAGGTGGTACGAAAATCGCCCGAAAAGTGCAGATGAAATCGATGACCGGGAGATCCTTGTAGCATTCTTCTCCTAAATTTATAACTGAGTCTCGGGTTTCGTTTCGGATTTCAAACCCTAGCCATCGTCCGGCCCGAAAATACCGATTTCGGCCCATTTTTGTCGTGTGGTACGAAAATCGCTCGAAAAGTGCAGATGAAATTGACGACCGGAGGATCCTTGTAGCATTCTTCTCCTAAATTTATAACTGTGTCTCGGGTTCCGTGTCGGATTTCAAACACTAGGCATCGTCCGACCTGAAAATACCGATTTTGGCCCATTTTAGTCGGGTGGTACGAAAATTGCCCGAAAAGTGCAGATGAAATCGACGATCAGGAGATCCTTGTAGCATTCTTCTCCTAAATTTATAACTGTGTCTCGGGTTTCGTGTCGAATTTCAAACCCTAGCCATCGTCCAACCCGAAAATACCGATTTCGGCCCATTTTTGTCGGGTGGTACGAAAATCGCCCGAAAAGTGCAGATGAAATCGACGACCAGGGGATCCTTGTAGCATTCTTCTCCTAAATTTATAACCGTGTCTCGGGTTCCGTGTCAGATTTCAAACCCTAGCCATCGTCTGGTCCGAAAATACCGATTTCGGCCTATTTTAGTCGTGTGGTATGAAAATCGCTCGAAAAATGCAGATGAAATCGATGACCGGGAGATCCTTGTAGCATTCTTCTCCTAAATTTTTAACTGTGTCTCAGGTTTCGTGTCGGATTGCAAACCCTAGCCATCGTCCGGCCCGAAAATACCGATTTCGGCCCTTTTTTTTCGTGTGGTACGAATATCGCTCGAAAAGTGCAGATGAAATCGACGACCGGAGGATCCTTGTAGCATTCTTCTCCTAAATTTATAACTGTGTCTCGGGTTCTGTGTCGGATTTCAAACCCTAGCCAACGTCCGGCCCGAAAATATCGATTTCGGCCCATTTTAGTCGGGTGGTACGAAAATCGCCCGAAAAGTGCAGATGAAATCGACGACCGGGGGATCCTTGTAGCATTCTTCTCCTAAATTTATAACTGTGTCTCGGGTTCCGTGTCAGATTTCAAACCCTAGCCATCGTCCGACCCGAAAATACCGATTTCGGCCCATTTTAGTCGGGTGGTACGAAAATCGCCCGAAAAGTGCAGATGAAATCGATGATCGGGAGATCCTTGTAGCATTCTTCTCCTAAATTTATAACTGTGTCTAGGGTTCCGTGTCAGATTTCAAACCCTAGCCATCGTCTGGCCCGAAAATTCCGATTTCGGGCCATTTTTGTCGTGTGTTACGAAAATCGCCCGAAAAGTGGAGATGAAATCGAGGACTGGAGGATCCTTATAGCTCTCTTCTCCTAAATTTATAACTGTGTCTCGGGTTTTGTGTCGGATTTCAAACCCTAGGCATCGTCCGGCCCGAAAATACCGATTTCGGCCCATTTTAGTCAAGTGCTACGAAAATCGCCCGAAAAGTGTTGATGAAATCGCAACCGGGAGAACCTTGTAGCATTCTTCTCCTAAATTTATAACTGTGTCTTGGGTTCCATGTCGGATTTCAAACCCTAGCCATCTCCCGGCTCAAAAATACCGATTTCGGCCCATTTTTGTCGGGTGGTACGAAAATCTTCCGAAAAGTGCAGATGAAATCGACGACCGGGGGATCCTTCTAGCTTTCTTCGCCTAAATTTATAACCGTGTCTCGAGTTCCGTGTCGGATTTCAAACCCTAGGCATCGTCAGGCCCGAAAATACCGATTTCGACCCATTTTAGTCAGGTGGTACGAAAATCGCCCGAAAAGTGCAGATGAAATCGATGATCGGGTGATCCTTGTAGTATTCTTCTCCTAAATTTATAACTGAGTCTCGGGTTTCGTGTCGGATTTCAAACCCTAGCCATCGTCCGGCCCGAAAATACCGATTTCGGCCCATTTTTGTCGTGTGGTACGAAAATCGCTCGAAAAGTGCAGATGAAATCGACGACTGGAGGATCCTTGTAGCATTCTTCTCCTAAATTTATAACTGTGTCTCGGGTTCCGTGTCGGATTTCAAACCCTAGGCATCGTCCGACCTGAAAATACCGATTTTGGCCCATTTTAGTCGGGTGGTACGAAAATTGGCCGAAAAGTGCAGATGAAATCGACGATCGGGAGATCCTTGTAGCATTCTTCTCCTAAATTTATAACTGTGTCTCGGGTTTCGTGTCGAATTTCAAACCCTAGCCAACGTCCGGCCCGAAAATATCGATTTCGGCCCATTTTAGTCGGGTGGTACGAAAATCGCCCGAAAAGTGCAGATGAAATCGACGACCGGGGGATCCTTGTAGCATTCTTCTCCTAAATTTATAACTGTGTCTCGGGTTCCGTGTCAGATTTCAAACCCTTGCCATCGTCCAGCCCGAAAATACCGATTTCAGCCTATTTTAGTTGGGTGGTACGAAAATCGGCCGAAAAGTGCAGATGAAATCGCGACCGGGAGATCCTTGTAGCATTCTTCTCCTATTTTTATAATTGTGTATAGGGTTCCGTGTCAGATTTCAAACCCTAGCCATTGTCCGGCCCGAAAATACCGATTTCGGCCCATTTTTGTCGTGTCTTACGAAAATCGCCCGAAAAGTGGAGATGAAATCGAGGACTGGAGGATCCTTGTAGCTCTCTTCTCCTAAATTTATAACTGTGTCTCGGGTTTTGTGTCGGATTTCAAACCCTAGCCATCGTCCGGCCCGAAAATCCAGATTTCGGCCCATTTTTGTCGGGTGGTACGAAAATCGCCCGAAAATTGCAGATGAAATCGACGACCGGGAGATCCTTGTAGCATTCTTCTCCTAAATTTATAACTGTGTCTCGGGTTCCGTGTCGGATTACAAACCCTAGCCATCGTCCGGCCCGAAAATACCAATTTCGGCCCATTTTTTTCGTGTGGTACGAAAATCGCTCGAAAAGTGCAGATCAAATCGACGACCGGAGGATCCTTGTAGCATTCTTCTCCTAAATTTTTAACTATGTCTCGGTTTCCGTGTCGGATTTCAAACCCTAGCCATCGTCCGGCCCGAAAATACCGATTTCGGCCCATTTTAGTTAGGTGGTACGAAAATCGCCCGAAAAGTGTAGATGAAATCGACGACCGTGAGATCCTGGTAGCATTTTTCTCCTAAATTTATAACTGTGTCTCGAGTTCCGTGTCGGATTTCAAACCCTAGGCATCGTCAGGCCCGAAAATACCGATTTCGACCCATTTTAGTCGGGTGGTACGAAAATCGCCCGAAAAGTGCAGATGAAATCGACGATCGGGAGATCCTTGTAGCATTCTTCTCCTAAATTTATAACTGTGTCTAGGGTTCCGTGTCAGATTTCAAACCCAAGCCATCGTCTGGCCCGAAAATTCCGATTTCGGGCCATTTTTGTCGTGTGTTACGAAAATCGCCCGAAAAGTGGAGATGAAATCGAGGACTGGAGGATCCTTATAGCTCTCTTCTCCTAAATTTTTAACTGTGTCTCAGGTTTCGTGTCGGATTGCAAACCCTAGCCATCGTCCGGCCCGAAAATACCGATTTCGGCCCTTTTTTTTCGTGTGGTACGAATATCGCTCGAAAAGTGCAGATGAAATCGACGACCGGAGGATCCTTGTAGCATTCTTCTCCTAAATTTATAACTGTGTCTCGGGTTCTGTGTCGGATTTCAAACCCTAGCCAACGTCCGGCCCGAAAATATCGATTTCGGCCCATTTTAGTCGGGTGGTACGAAAATCGCCCGAAAAGTGCAGATGAAATCGACGACCGGGGGATCCTTGTAGCATTCTTCTCCTAAATTTATAACTGTGTCTCGGGTTCCGTGTCAGATTTCAAACCCTTGCCATCGTCCGGCCCGAAAATACCGATTTCAGCCTATTTTAGTTGGGTGGTACGAAAATCGGCCGAAAAGTGCAGATGAAATCGCGACCGGGAGATCCTTGTAGCATTCTTCTCCTATTTTTATAATTGTGTCTAGGGTTCCGTGTCAGATTTCAAACCCTAGCCATTGTCCGGCCCGAAAATACCGATTTCGGCCCATTTTTGTCGTGTCTTACGAAAATCGCCCGAAAAGTGGAGATGAAATCGAGGACTGGAGGATCCTTGTAGCTCTCTTCTCCTAAATTTATAACTGTGTCTCGGGTTTTGTGTCGGATTTCAAACCCTAGCCATCGTCCGGCCGAAAATCCAGATTTCGGCCCATTTTAGTCTGGTGGTACTAAAATCGCCCGAAAAGTGCTGATGAAATCGCAACCGGGAGAACCTTGTAGCATTCTTCTCCTAAATTTATAACTTTGTCTTGGGTTCCATGTCGGATTTCAAACCCTATCCAGCGTCCGGCTTGAAAATACCTATTTCGGATCATTTTTGTCGGTTGGAACGAAAATCGCCCGAAAAGTGCAGATGAAATTGACGACTGGAGGATCCTTGTCGCATTCTTCTCCTAAATTTATAACTATGTCTCGGTTTCCGTGTCGGATTTCAAACCCTAGCAATCGTCCGGCCCGAAAATACCGATTTCTGCCCATTTTAGTTAGGTGGTACGAAAATCGCCCGAAAAGTGTAGATGAAATCGACGACCGTGAGATCCTTGTAGCATTCTACGCCTAAATTTATAACTGTGTCTCGGGTTCCGTGTCGGATTTCAAACCCTAGGCATCGTCCAGCCCGAAAATACTAATTTCTGCCCATTTTAGTCGGGTGGTACGAAAATCTTCCGAAAAGTGCAGATGAAATCGACGACCGGGGGATCCTTCTAGCATTCTTCGCCTAAATTTATAACCGTGTCTCGAGTTCCGTGTCGGATTTCAAACCCTAGGCATCGTCAGGCCCGAAAATACCGATTTCGACCCATTTTAGTCAGGTGGTACGAAAATCGCCCGAAAAGTGCAGATGAAATCGATGACCGGGAGATCCTTGTAGCATTCTTCTCCTAAATTTATAACTGAGTCTCGGGTTTCGTTTCGGATTTCAAACCCTAGCCATCGTCCGGCCCGAAAATACCGATTTCGGCCCATTTTTGTCGTGTGGTACGAAAATCGCTCGAAAAGTGCAGATGAAATTGACGACCGGAGGATCCTTGTAGCATTCTTCTCCTAAATTTATAACTGTGTCTCGGGTTCCGTGTCGGATTTCAAACACTAGGCATCGTCCGACCTGAAAATACCGATTTTGGCCCATTTTAGTCGGGTGGTACGAAAATTGCCCGAAAAGTGCAGATGAAATCGACGATC
>JBBPBP010009777.1:13500599-13520872 GCA_037974735.1 Cicer chorassanicum | reverse complement strand
CGATTTCGGCCCATTTTAGTCGGGTGGTACGAAAATCGCCCGAAAAGTGCAGATGAAATCGACGACCGGGGGATCCTTGTAGCATTCTTCTCCTAAATTTATAACTGTGTCTCGGGTTCCGTGTCAGATTTCAAACCCTAGCCATCGTCCGACCCGAAAATACCGATTTCGGCCCATTTTAGTCGGGTGGTACGAAAATCGCCCGAAAAGTGCAGATGAAATCGACGATCGGGAGATCCTTGTAGCATTCTTCTCCTAAATTTATAACTGTGTCTAGGGTTCCGTGTCAGATTTCAAACCCAAGCCATCGTCTGGCCCGAAAATTCCGATTTCGGGCCATTTTTGTCGTGTGTTACGAAAATCGCCCGAAAAGTGGAGATGAAATCGAGGACTGGAGGATCCTTATAGCTCTCTTCTCCTAAATTTATAACTGTGTCTCGGGTTTTGTGTCGGATTTCAAACCCTAGGCATCGTCCGGCCCGAAAATACCGATTTCGGCCCATTTTAGTCAAGTGCTACGAAAATCGCCCGAAAAGTGTTGATGAAATCGCAACCGGGAGAACCTTGTAGCATTCTTCTCCTAAATTTATAACTGTGTCTTGGGTTCCATGTCGGATTTCAAACCCTAGCCATCTTCCGGCTCAAAAATACCGATTTCGGCCCATTTTTGTAGGGTGGTACGAAAATCTTCCGAAAAGTGCAGATGAAATCGACGACCGGGGGATCCTTCTAGCATTCTTCGCCTAAATTTATAACCGTGTCTCGAGTTCCGTGTCGGATTTCAAACCCTAGGCATCGTCAGGCCCGAAAATACCGATTTCGACCCATTTTAGTCAGGTGGTACGAAAATCGCCCGAAAAGTGCAGATGAAATCGATGATCGGGTGATCCTTGTAGTATTCTTCTCCTAAATTTATAACTGAGTCTCGGGTTTCGTGTCGGATTTCAAACCCTAGCCATCGTCCGGCCCGAAAATACCGATTTCGGCCCATTTTTGTCGTGTGGTACGAAAATCGCTCGAAAAGTGCAGATGAAATCGACGACTGGAGGATCCTTGTAGCATTCTTCTCCTAAATTTATAACTGTGTCTCGGGTTCCGTGTCGGATTTCAAACCCTAGGCATCGTCCGACCTGAAAATACCGATTTTGGCCCATTTTAGTCGGGTGGTACGAAAATTGGCCGAAAAGTGCAGATGAAATCGACGATCGGGAGATCCTTGTAGCATTCTTCTCCTAAATTTATAACTGTGTCTCGGGTTTCGTGTCGAATTTCAAACCCTAGCCAACGTCCGGCCCGAAAATATCGATTTCGGCCCATTTTAGTCGGGTGGTACGAAAATCGCCCGAAAAGTGCAGATGAAATCGACGACCGGGGGATCCTTGTAGCATTCTTCTCCTAAATTTATAACTGTGTCTCGGGTTCCGTGTCAGATTTCAAACCCTTGCCATCGTCCAGCCCGAAAATACCGATTTCAGCCTATTTTAGTTGGGTGGTACGAAAATCGGCCGAAAAGTGCAGATGAAATCGCGACCGGGAGATCCTTGTAGCATTCTTCTCCTATTTTTATAATTGTGTATAGGGTTCCGTGTCAGATTTCAAACCCTAGCCATTGTCCGGCCCGAAAATACCGATTTCGGCCCATTTTTGTCGTGTCTTACGAAAATCGCCCGAAAAGTGGAGATGAAATCGAGGACTGGAGGATCCTTGTAGCTCTCTTCTCCTAAATTTATAACTGTGTCTCGGGTTTTGTGTCGGATTTCAAACCCTAGCCATCGTCCGGCCCGAAAATCCAGATTTCGGCCCATTTTTGTCGGGTGGTACGAAAATCGCCCGAAAATTGCAGATGAAATCGACGACCGGGAGATCCTTGTAGCATTCTTCTCCTAAATTTATAACTGTGTCTCGGGTTCCGTGTCGGATTACAAACCCTAGCCATCGTCCGGCCCGAAAATACCAATTTCGGCCCATTTTTTTCGTGTGGTACGAAAATCGCTCGAAAAGTGCAGATCAAATCGACGACCGGAGGATCCTTGTAGCATTCTTCTCCTAAATTTTTAACTATGTCTCGGTTTCCGTGTCGGATTTCAAACCCTAGCCATCGTCCGGCCCGAAAATACCGATTTCGGCCCATTTTAGTTAGGTGGTACGAAAATCGCCCGAAAAGTGTAGATGAAATCGACGACCGTGAGATCCTGGTAGCATTTTTCTCCTAAATTTATAACTGTGTCTCGAGTTCCGTGTCGGATTTCAAACCCTAGGCATCGTCAGGCCCGAAAATACCGATTTCGACCCATTTTAGTCGGGTGGTACGAAAATCGCCCGAAAAGTGCAGATGAAATCGACGATCGGGAGATCCTTGTAGCATTCTTCTCCTAAATTTATAACTGTGTCTAGGGTTCCGTGTCAGATTTCAAACCCAAGCCATCGTCTGGCCCGAAAATTCCGATTTCGGGCCATTTTTGTCGTGTGTTACGAAAATCGCCCGAAAAGTGGAGATGAAATCGAGGACTGGAGGATCCTTATAGCTCTCTTCTCCTAAATTTTTAACTGTGTCTCAGGTTTCGTGTCGGATTGCAAACCCTAGCCATCGTCCGGCCCGAAAATACCGATTTCGGCCCTTTTTTTTCGTGTGGTACGAATATCGCTCGAAAAGTGCAGATGAAATCGACGACCGGAGGATCCTTGTAGCATTCTTCTCCTAAATTTATAACTGTGTCTCGGGTTCTGTGTCGGATTTCAAACCCTAGCCAACGTCCGGCCCGAAAATATCGATTTCGGCCCATTTTAGTCGGGTGGTACGAAAATCGCCCGAAAAGTGCAAATGAAATCGACGACCGGGGGATCCTTGTAGCATTCTTCTCCTAAATTTATAACTGTGTCTCGGGTTCCGTGTCAGATTTCAAACCCTAGCCATCGTCCGACCCGAAAATACCGATTTCGGCCCATTTTAGTCGGGTGGTACGAAAATCGCCCGAAAAGTGCAGATGAAATCGACGATCGGGAGATCCTTGTAGCATTCTTCTCCTAAATTTATAACTGTGTCTAGGGTTCCGTGTCAGATTTCAAACCCAAGCCATCGTCTGGCCCGAAAATTCCGATTTCGGGCCATTTTTGTCGTGTGTTACGAAAATCGCCCGAAAAGTGGAGATGAAATCGAGGACTGGAGGATCCTTATAGCTCTCTTCTCCTAAATTTATAACTGTGTCTCGGGTTTTGTGTCGGATTTCAAACCCTAGGCATCGTCCGGCCCGAAAATACCGATTTCGGCCCATTTTAGTCAAGTGCTACGAAAATCGCCCGAAAAGTGTTGATGAAATCGCAACCGGGAGAACCTTGTAGCATTCTTCTCCTAAATTTATAACTGTGTCTTGGGTTCCATGTCGGATTTCAAACCCTAGCCATCTTCCGGCTCAAAAATACCGATTTCGGCCCATTTTTGTAGGGTGGTACGAAAATCTTCCGAAAAGTGCAGATGAAATCGACGACCGGGGGATCCTTCTAGCATTCTTCGCCTAAATTTATAACCGTGTCTCGAGTTCCGTGTCGGATTTCAAACCCTAGGCATCGTCAGGCCCGAAAATACCGATTTCGACCCATTTTAGTCAGGTGGTACGAAAATCGCCCGAAAAGTGCAGATGAAATCGATGATCGGGTGATCCTTGTAGTATTCTTCTCCTAAATTTATAACTGAGTCTCGGGTTTCGTGTCGGATTTCAAACCCTAGCCATCGTCCGGCCCGAAAATACCGATTTCGGCCCATTTTTGTCGTGTGGTACGAAAATCGCTCGAAAAGTGCAGATGAAATCGACGACTGGAGGATCCTTGTAGCATTCTTCTCCTAAATTTATAACTGTGTCTCGGGTTCCGTGTCGGATTTCAAACCCTAGGCATCGTCCGACCTGAAAATACCGATTTTGGCCCATTTTAGTCGGGTGGTACGAAAATTGGCCGAAAAGTGCAGATGAAATCGACGATCGGGAGATCCTTGTAGCATTCTTCTCCTAAATTTATAACTGTGTCTCGGGTTTCGTGTCGAATTTCAAACCCTAGCCAACGTCCGGCCCGAAAATATCGATTTCGGCCCATTTTAGTCGGGTGGTACGAAAATCGCCCGAAAAGTGCAGATGAAATCGACGACCGGGGGATCCTTGTAGCATTCTTCTCCTAAATTTATAACTGTGTCTCGGGTTCCGTGTCAGATTTCAAACCCTTGCCATCGTCCAGCCCGAAAATACCGATTTCAGCCTATTTTAGTTGGGTGGTACGAAAATCGGCCGAAAAGTGCAGATGAAATCGCGACCGGGAGATCCTTGTAGCATTCTTCTCCTATTTTTATAATTGTGTATAGGGTTCCGTGTCAGATTTCAAACCCTAGCCATTGTCCGGCCCGAAAATACCGATTTCGGCCCATTTTTGTCGTGTCTTACGAAAATCGCCCGAAAAGTGGAGATGAAATCGAGGACTGGAGGATCCTTGTAGCTCTCTTCTCCTAAATTTATAACTGTGTCTCGGGTTTTGTGTCGGATTTCAAACCCTAGCCATCGTCCGGCCCGAAAATCCAGATTTCGGCCCATTTTTGTCGGGTGGTACGAAAATCGCCCGAAAATTGCAGATGAAATCGACGACCGGGAGATCCTTGTAGCATTCTTCTCCTAAATTTATAACTGTGTCTCGGGTTCCGTGTCGGATTACAAACCCTAGCCATCGTCCGGCCCGAAAATACCAATTTCGGCCCATTTTTTTCGTGTGGTACGAAAATCGCTCGAAAAGTGCAGATCAAATCGACGACCGGAGGATCCTTGTAGCATTCTTCTCCTAAATTTTTAACTATGTCTCGGTTTCCGTGTCGGATTTCAAACCCTAGCCATCGTCCGGCCCGAAAATACCGATTTCGGCCCATTTTAGTTAGGTGGTACGAAAATCGCCCGAAAAGTGCAGATGAAATCGACGACCGTGAGATCCTGGTAGCATTTTTCTCCTAAATTTATAACTGTGTCTCGGGTTCCGTGTCGGATTTCAAACCCTAGCCATCTTCCAGCCCGAAAATACTAATTTCGGCCCATTTTTGTCGTGTGGTACGAAAATCGCCCAAAAAGTGCAGATGAAATCGACGATCGGGAGATCCTTGTAGCATTCTTCGCCTAAATTAATAACTGTGTCTCGGGTTCCGTGTCGGATTTCAAACCCTAGGCATAGTCCAGCCCGAAAATACTAATTTCTGCCCATTTTAGTCGGGTGGTACGAAAATCGCCCGAAAAGTGCAGATGAAATCGACGACCGGGAGATCCTTGTAGCATTCTTCTCCTAAATTTATAACTGTGTCTCGGGTTCCGTGTCGGATTTCAAACCCTAGCCATCGTCTTGCCCGAAAATACCGATTTCGGCCCATTTTTGTCGTTTGGTACGAAAATCGCCCGAAAAGTGCAGATGAAATCGACGACCGTGAGATCCTTGTAGCATTCTTCTCCTAAATTTATAACTGTGTCTCGGGTTCCGTGTCGGATTTCAAACCCTAGCCATCGTCCGGCCCAAAAATACCGATTTCGGCCCATTTTAGTCGGGTGGTACGAAAATCGCCCGAAAAGTGCAGATGAAATCGACGACCGGGATATCCTTGTAGCATTCTTCTCCTAAATTTATAACTGTGTATCGGGTTCTGTATCGGATTTCAAACCCTAGCCATCGTTCGGCCCGAAAATACCGATTTCAGCCAATTTTTGTCGTGTGCTACGGAAATCGCCCGAAAAGTGCAGATGAAATCGACGACCGGGAGAACCTTGTAGCATTTTTCTCCTACATTTATAACTGTGTCTCGGGTTCCGTGTCGGATTTCAAACCCTAGCCATCGTCCAGCCCGAAAATACTGATTTCGGCCTATTTTTGTCATGTGGTACGAAAATCGTCCGAAAAGTGAAGATGAAATCGACGACCAAGAGATCCTTGTAGCATTCTTCTCTTAAATTTATAACTGTGTCTCGGGTTTCGTGTCGGATTTCAAACCCTAGCCATCGTCCGGCCCGAAAATACCGATTTCGGGCCACTTTTCTCGTGTGGTACGAAAATCGCCCGAAAAGTGCAGATGAAATCGACGACTGGGAGAACCTTTTAGCATTCTTCTCCTACATTTATAACTGTGTCTCGGGTTCCGTGTCGGATTTCAAACCCTAGCCATCTTCCAGCCCGAAAATACCGATTTCGACCCATTTTTGTCGTGTGGTACGAAAAACGCACGAAAAGTGCAGATGAAATCGACGACCGGAGGTTCCTTGTAGCATTCTTCTCCTAAATTTATAACTGTGTCTCGGGTTTCGTGTCGGATTTCAAACCCTAGCCATCGTCCGGCCCGAAAATACCGATTTCGACCCATTTTTGTCGTGTGGTACGAAAATCGCTCGTAAAGTGTAGATGAAATCGACGACCGGAGGATCCTTGTAGCATTCTTCTCCTAAATTTATAACTGTGTCTCGGGTTCCGTGTCGGATTTCAAACCCTAGGCATCGTCCGACCTGAAAATACCGATTTCGGCCGATTTTAGTCGGGTGGTACGAAAATTGCCCGAAAAGTGCAGATGAAATCGAAGACCGGGAGATCCTTGTAGCCTTCTTCTCCTAAATTTATAACTTCTTCTCAACTTTCGTGTCGAATTTCAAACCCTAGCCATCGTTCTACCCGAAAATACCGATTTCGGCCCATTTTTGTCGGGTGGTACGAAAATCGCCCGAAAATTGCAGATGAAATCGACGACCGGGAGATCCTTGTAGCATTCTTCTCCTAAATTTATAACTGTGTCTCGGGTTCCGTGTCGGATTACAAACCCTAGCCATCGTCCGGCCCGAAAATACCAATTTCGGCCCATTTTTTTCGTGTGGTACGAAAATCGCTCGAAAAGTGCAGATCAAATCGACGACCGGAGGATCCTTGTAGCATTCTTCTCCTAAATTTTTAACTATGTCTCGGTTTCCGTGTCGGATTTCAAACCCTAGCCATCGTCCGGCCCGAAAATACCGATTTCGGCCCATTTTAGTTAGGTGGTACGAAAATCGCCCGAAAAGTGCAGATGAAATCGACGACCGTGAGATCCTGGTAGCATTTTTCTCCTAAATTTATAACTGTGTCTCGGGTTCCGTGTCGGATTTCAAACCCTAGCCATCTTCCAGCCCGAAAATACTAATTTCGGCCCATTTTTGTCGTGTGGTACGAAAATCGCCCAAAAAGTGCAGATGAAATCGACGATCGGGAGATCCTTGTAGCATTCTTCGCCTAAATTAATAACTGTGTCTCGGGTTCCGTGTCGGATTTCAAACCCTAGGCATAGTCCAGCCCGAAAATACTAATTTCTGCCCATTTTAGTCGGGTGGTACGAAAATCGCCCGAAAAGTGCAGATGAAATCGACGACCGGGAGATCCTTGTAGCATTCTTCTCCTAAATTTATAACTGTGTCTCGGGTTCCGTGTCGGATTTCAAACCCTAGCCATCGTCTTGCCCGAAAATACCGATTTCGGCCCATTTTTGTCGTTTGGTACGAAAATCGCCCGAAAAGTGCAGATGAAATCGACGACCGTGAGATCCTTGTAGCATTCTTCTCCTAAATTTATAACTGTGTCTCGGGTTCCGTGTCGGATTTCAAACCCTAGCCATCGTCCGGCCCAAAAATACCGATTTCGGCCCATTTTAGTCGGGTGGTACGAAAATCGCCCGAAAAGTGCAGATGAAATCGACGACCGGGATATCCTTGTAGCATTCTTCTCCTAAATTTATAATTGTGTATCGGGTTCTGTATCGGATTTCAAACCCTAGCCATCGTTCGGCCCGAAAATACCGATTTCGGCCAATTTTTGTCGTGTGCTACGAAAATCGCCCGAAAAGTGCAGATGAAATCGACGACCGGGAGAACCTTGTAGCATTTTTCTCCTACATTTATAACTGTGTCTCGGGTTCCGTGTCGGATTTCAAACCCTAGCCATCGTCCAGCCCGAAAATACCGATTTCGGCCCATTTTTGTCATGTGGTACGAAAATCGTCCGAAAAGTGCAGATGAAATCGACGACCAAGAGATCCTTGTAGCATTCTTCTCTTAAATTTATAACTGTGTCTCGGGTTTCGTGTCGGATTTCAAACCCTAGCCATCGTCCGGCCCGAAAATACCGATTTCGGGCCACTTTTCTCGTGTGGTACGAAAATCGCCCGAAAAGTGCAGATGAAATCGACGACTGGGAGAACCTTTTAGCATTCTTCTCCTACATTTATAACTGTGTCTCGGGTTCCGTGTCGGATTTCAAACCCTAGCCATCTTCCAGCCCGAAAATACCGATTTCGACCCATTTTTGTCGTGTGGTACGAAAAACGCACGAAAAGTGCAGATGAAATCGACGACCGGAGGTTCCTTGTAGCATTCTTCTCCTAAATTTATAACTGTGTCTCGGGTTTCGTGTCGGATTTCAAACCCTAGCCATCGTCCGGCCCGAAAATACCGATTTCGACCCATTTTTGTCGTGTGGTACGAAAATCGCTCGTAAAGTGTAGATGAAATCGACGACCGGAGGATCCTTGTAGCATTCTTCTCCTAAATTTATAACTGTGTCTCGGGTTCCGTGTCGGATTTCAAACCCTAGGCATCGTCCGACCTGAAAATACCGATTTCGGCCGATTTTAGTCGGGTGGTACGAAAATTGCCCGAAAAGTGCAGATGAAATCGAAGACCGGGAGATCCTTGTAGCCTTCTTCTCCTAAATTTATAACTTCTTCTCAACTTTCGTGTCGAATTTCAAACCCTAGCCATCGTTCTACCCGAAAATACCGATTTCGGCCCATTTTTGTCGGGTGGTACGAAAATCGCCCGAAAATTGCAGATGAAATCGACGACCGGGAGATCCTTGTAGCATTCTTCTCCTAAATTTATAACTGTGTCTCGGGTTCCGTGTCGGATTACAAACCCTAGCCATCGTCCGGCCCGAAAATACCAATTTCGGCCCATTTTTTTCGTGTGGTACGAAAATCGCTCGAAAAGTGCAGATCAAATCGACGACCGGAGGATCCTTGTAGCATTCTTCTCCTAAATTTTTAACTATGTCTCGGTTTCCGTGTCGGATTTCAAACCCTAGCCATCGTCCGGCCCGAAAATACCGATTTCGGCCCATTTTAGTTAGGTGGTACGAAAATCGCCCGAAAAGTGTAGATGAAATCGACGACCGTGAGATCCTGGTAGCATTTTTCTCCTAAATTTATAACTGTGTCTCGAGTTCCGTGTCGGATTTCAAACCCTAGGCATCGTCAGGCCCGAAAATACCGATTTCGACCCATTTTAGTCGGGTGGTACGAAAATCGCCCGAAAAGTGCAGATGAAATCGACGATCGGGAGATCCTTGTAGCATTCTTCTCCTAAATTTATAACTGTGTCTAGGGTTCCGTGTCAGATTTCAAACCCAAGCCATCGTCTGGCCCGAAAATTCCGATTTCGGGCCATTTTTGTCGTGTGTTACGAAAATCGCCCGAAAAGTGGAGATGAAATCGAGGACTGGAGGATCCTTATAGCTCTCTTCTCCTAAATTTTTAACTGTGTCTCAGGTTTCGTGTCGGATTGCAAACCCTAGCCATCGTCCGGCCCGAAAATACCGATTTCGGCCCTTTTTTTTCGTGTGGTACGAATATCGCTCGAAAAGTGCAGATGAAATCGACGACCGGAGGATCCTTGTAGCATTCTTCTCCTAAATTTATAACTGTGTCTCGGGTTCTGTGTCGGATTTCAAACCCTAGCCAACGTCCGGCCCGAAAATATCGATTTCGGCCCATTTTAGTCGGGTGGTACGAAAATCGCCCGAAAAGTGCAAATGAAATCGACGACCGGGGGATCCTTGTAGCATTCTTCTCCTAAATTTATAACTGTGTCTCGGGTTCCGTGTCAGATTTCAAACCCTAGCCATCGTCCGACCCGAAAATACCGATTTCGGCCCATTTTAGTCGGGTGGTACGAAAATCGCCCGAAAAGTGCAGATGAAATCGACGATCGGGAGATCCTTGTAGCATTCTTCTCCTAAATTTATAACTGTGTCTAGGGTTCCGTGTCAGATTTCAAACCCAAGCCATCGTCTGGCCCGAAAATTCCGATTTCGGGCCATTTTTGTCGTGTGTTACGAAAATCGCCCGAAAAGTGGAGATGAAATCGAGGACTGGAGGATCCTTATAGCTCTCTTCTCCTAAATTTATAACTGTGTCTCGGGTTTTGTGTCGGATTTCAAACCCTATGCATCGTCCGGCCCGAAAATACCGATTTCGGCCCATTTTAGTCAAGTGCTACGAAAATCGCCCGAAAATACTAATTTCTGCCCATTTTAGTCGGGTGGTACGAAAATCGCCCGAAAAGTGCAGATGAAATCGACGACCGGGAGATCCTTGTAGCATTCTTCTCCTAAATTTATAACTGTGTCTCGGGTTCCGTGTCGGATTTCAAACCCTAGCCATCGTCTTGCCCGAAAATACCGATTTCGGCCCATTTTTGTCGTTTGGTACGAAAATCGCCCGAAAAGTGCAGATGAAATCGACGACCGTGAGATCCTTGTAGCATTCTTCTCCTAAATTTATAACTGTGTCTCGGGTTCCGTGTCGGATTTCAAACCCTAGCCATCGTCCGGCCCAAAAATACCGATTTCGGCCCATTTTAGTCGGGTGGTACGAAAATCGCCCGAAAAGTGCAGATGAAATCGACGACCGGGATATCCTTGTAGCATTCTTCTCCTAAATTTATAACTGTGTATCGGGTTCTGTATCGGATTTCAAACCCTAGCCATCGTTCGGCCCGAAAATACCGATTTCAGCCAATTTTTGTCGTGTGCTACGGAAATCGCCCGAAAAGTGCAGATGAAATCGACGACCGGGAGAACCTTGTAGCATTTTTCTCCTACATTTATAACTGTGTCTCGGGTTCCGTGTCGGATTTCAAACCCTAGCCATCGTCCAGCCCGAAAATACTGATTTCGGCCTATTTTTGTCATGTGGTACGAAAATCGTCCGAAAAGTGAAGATGAAATCGACGACCAAGAGATCCTTGTAGCATTCTTCTCTTAAATTTATAACTGTGTCTCGGGTTTCGTGTCGGATTTCAAACCCTAGCCATCGTCCGGCCCGAAAATACCGATTTCGGGCCACTTTTCTCGTGTGGTACGAAAATCGCCCGAAAAGTGCAGATGAAATCGACGACTGGGAGAACCTTTTAGCATTCTTCTCCTACATTTATAACTGTGTCTCGGGTTCCGTGTCGGATTTCAAACCCTAGCCATCTTCCAGCCCGAAAATACCGATTTCGACCCATTTTTGTCGTGTGGTACGAAAAACGCACGAAAAGTGCAGATGAAATCGACGACCGGAGGTTCCTTGTAGCATTCTTCTCCTAAATTTATAACTGTGTCTCGGGTTTCGTGTCGGATTTCAAACCCTAGCCATCGTCCGGCCCGAAAATACCGATTTCGACCCATTTTTGTCGTGTGGTACGAAAATCGCTCGTAAAGTGTAGATGAAATCGACGACCGGAGGATCCTTGTAGCATTCTTCTCCTAAATTTATAACTGTGTCTCGGGTTCCGTGTCGGATTTCAAACCCTAGGCATCGTCCGACCTGAAAATACCGATTTCGGCCGATTTTAGTCGGGTGGTACGAAAATTGCCCGAAAAGTGCAGATGAAATCGAAGACCGGGAGATCCTTGTAGCCTTCTTCTCCTAAATTTATAACTTCTTCTCAACTTTCGTGTCGAATTTCAAACCCTAGCCATCGTTCTACCCGAAAATACCGATTTCGGCCCATTTTTGTCGGGTGGTACGAAAATCGCCCGAAAATTGCAGATGAAATCGACGACCGGGAGATCCTTGTAGCATTCTTCTCCTAAATTTATAACTGTGTCTCGGGTTCCGTGTCGGATTACAAACCCTAGCCATCGTCCGGCCCGAAAATACCAATTTCGGCCCATTTTTTTCGTGTGGTACGAAAATCGCTCGAAAAGTGCAGATCAAATCGACGACCGGAGGATCCTTGTAGCATTCTTCTCCTAAATTTTTAACTATGTCTCGGTTTCCGTGTCGGATTTCAAACCCTAGCCATCGTCCGGCCCGAAAATACCGATTTCGGCCCATTTTAGTTAGGTGGTACGAAAATCGCCCGAAAAGTGCAGATGAAATCGACGACCGTGAGATCCTGGTAGCATTTTTCTCCTAAATTTATAACTGTGTCTCGGGTTCCGTGTCGGATTTCAAACCCTAGCCATCTTCCAGCCCGAAAATACTAATTTCGGCCCATTTTTGTCGTGTGGTACGAAAATCGCCCAAAAAGTGCAGATGAAATCGACGATCGGGAGATCCTTGTAGCATTCTTCGCCTAAATTAATAACTGTGTCTCGGGTTCCGTGTCGGATTTCAAACCCTAGGCATAGTCCAGCCCGAAAATACTAATTTCTGCCCATTTTAGTCGGGTGGTACGAAAATCGCCCGAAAAGTGCAGATGAAATCGACGACCGGGAGATCCTTGTAGCATTCTTCTCCTAAATTTATAACTGTGTCTCGGGTTCCGTGTCGGATTTCAAACCCTAGCCATCGTCTTGCCCGAAAATACCGATTTCGGCCCATTTTTGTCGTTTGGTACGAAAATCGCCCGAAAAGTGCAGATGAAATCGACGACCGTGAGATCCTTGTAGCATTCTTCTCCTAAATTTATAACTGTGTCTCGGGTTCCGTGTCGGATTTCAAACCCTAGCCATCGTCCGGCCCAAAAATACCGATTTCGGCCCATTTTAGTCGGGTGGTACGAAAATCGCCCGAAAAGTGCAGATGAAATCGACGACCGGGATATCCTTGTAGCATTCTTCTCCTAAATTTATAATTGTGTATCGGGTTCTGTATCGGATTTCAAACCCTAGCCATCGTTCGGCCCGAAAATACCGATTTCGGCCAATTTTTGTCGTGTGCTACGAAAATCGCCCGAAAAGTGCAGATGAAATCGACGACCGGGAGAACCTTGTAGCATTTTTCTCCTACATTTATAACTGTGTCTCGGGTTCCGTGTCGGATTTCAAACCCTAGCCATCGTCCAGCCCGAAAATACCGATTTCGGCCCATTTTTGTCATGTGGTACGAAAATCGTCCGAAAAGTGCAGATGAAATCGACGACCAAGAGATCCTTGTAGCATTCTTCTCTTAAATTTATAACTGTGTCTCGGGTTTCGTGTCGGATTTCAAACCCTAGCCATCGTCCGGCCCGAAAATACCGATTTCGGGCCACTTTTCTCGTGTGGTACGAAAATCGCCCGAAAAGTGCAGATGAAATCGACGACTGGGAGAACCTTTTAGCATTCTTCTCCTACATTTATAACTGTGTCTCGGGTTCCGTGTCGGATTTCAAACCCTAGCCATCTTCCAGCCCGAAAATACCGATTTCGACCCATTTTTGTCGTGTGGTACGAAAAACGCACGAAAAGTGCAGATGAAATCGACGACCGGAGGTTCCTTGTAGCATTCTTCTCCTAAATTTATAACTGTGTCTCGGGTTCCGTGTCGGATTTCAAACCCTAGCAATCGTCCAGCCCGAAAATTCTGATTTCGGCCCATTTTTGTCGTGTGGATACGAAAATCACCCGAAAAGCTCAGATGAAATCGACAACCGGAGGTTCCTTGTAGCATTCTTCTCCTAAATTTATAACTGTGTCTCGGGTTCCGTGTCGGATTTCAAACCCTAGCCAACGTCCGGCCCGAAAATACCGATTTCGGCCCATGTTTGTCGGGTGGTACGAAAATTGCCCGAAAAGTGCAGATGAAATCGACAATCGGGGGATCCTTCTAGCATTCTTCGCTTAAATTTATAACTGTGTCTTGGGTTCCGTGTCGGATTTCAAACCCTATGCATCGTCCGGCCCGAAAATACCGATTTCGGCCTATTTTAGTCGTGTGGTACGAAAATCGCCCGAAAAGTGCAGATGAAATCGATGACCGCGAGATCCTATTAGACTTCTTCTCCTAAATTTATAACTGTGTCTCGGGTTTCGTGTCGGATTTCAAACCCTAGCCATCGTCCGGCCCGAAAATACCAATTTCGGCCCATTTTTGTCGTGTGGTACGAAAATCGCCCGAAAAGTGCAGATGAAATCGATGACCGCGAGATCCTTGTAGACTTCTCCTAAATTTATAACTGTGTCTCGGGTTCCGTGTCAGATTTCAAACCATAGGCATCGTCCGGCCCGAAAATACCGATTTCGTCCCATTTTAGTCAAGTGGTACGAAAATCGCAAGAAAAGTGCAGATGAAATCGACGACCGGGAGATCCTTGTAGCATTCTTCTTCAAATTTATAACTGTGTCTCGGGTTCCGTGTCGGATTTCAAACCCTAGCCAACGTTCGGCCCGAAAATATCGATTTCGGCCCATTTTAATCGGGTGGTACGAAAATCGCCCGAAAAGTGCAGATGAAATCGACGACCGGGAGATCCTTGTAGCATTCTTCTCCTAAATTTATAATTGTGTCTCGGATTCCGTGTGGGATTTGAAACCCTAGCCATTGTTCAGCCCGAAAATACCGATTTCGGTCCATTTTTGTCGGGTGGTACGAAAATCGCCCGAAAAGTGCAGATGAAATCGACGACCGGAGGATCCTTGTAGCATTCTTCTCCTAATTTTATAATTGTGTCTCGGGTTCCGTGTGGGATTTGAAATCCTAGCCATCGTTCAGCCCAAAAATACCGATTTCGGCCCATTTTTGTCGGGTGGTACGAAAATCGCCCGAAAAGTGCAGATGAAATCGATGACCGGGAGATCATTGTAGCATTCTTCTCCTAAATTTATAATTGTGTCTCGGGTTTCGTGTCGGATTTCAAACCCAAGCCATCGTCCGGTCTAAAAATACCGATTTCGGCCCATTTTTGTCGTGTGGTACAAAAATCGCTCGAAAAGTGCAGATGAAAAAGACGACCGGAGGATCCTTGTAGCATTCTTCTTCTAAATTTAAAACTGTGTCTCGGGTTCCGTGTCGGATTTCAAACCCTAGCCATTGTCCGGCCCTAAAATACCGATTTCTGCCCATTTTAGTCAGGTGGTACGAAAATCGCCCGAAAAGTGCAGATGAAATCGACGACCGGGAGATCCTTGTAGCATTTTTCTCCTAAATTTATAACTGTGTCTCGGGTTCCGTGTGGGATTTGAAACCCTAGCCATCGTTCAGCCCGAAAATATCAATTTCGGCCCATTTTTGTCGGGTGGTACGTAAATCGCCGGAAAAGTGCAGATGAAATCGACGACCGGAGGATCCTTATAGCATTCTTCTCCTAAATTTATAACTGTGTCTCGGGTTCCGTGTCGGATTTAAAACCCTAGCAATCGTCCGGCCCATTTTAGTCGGGTGGTACGAAAATCGCCCGAAAAGTGCAGATGAAATCGACGACGGGGAGATCCTTGTAGCATTCTTCTCCTAAATTTATAACTGTGTCTCGGGTTCCGTTTGGGATTTGAAACCCTAGCCATCGTTCAGCCTGAAAATACCGATTTCGGCCGATTTTTGTCGGGTGGTACGAAAATCGCCCAAAAAGTGCAGATGAAATCGACGACAGGGGATCCTTGTAGCATTCTTTGCCTAAATTTATAACTGTGTCTCGTGTTCCGTGTCAGATTTCAAACCCTAGGAATCGTCCGGCCCGAAAATACCGATTTCGGCCCATTTTTGTCGTGTGCTACGAAAATCGCCCGAAAAGTGCAGATGAAATCGACGACCGGGAGAACCTTGTAGCATTCTTCTCCTACATTTATAACTGTGTCTCGGGTTCCGTGTCGGATTTCAAACCCTAGCCATCGTCCAGCCTGAAAATACCGATTTCGGCCCATTTTTGTCGTGTGGTACAAAAATCGCACGAAAAGTGCAGATGAAATCGACAACCGGGAGATCCTTGTAGCATTCTTCTCCTAAATTTATAACTGTGTCTCGGGTTTCGTGTCGGATTTCAAACCCTAGCCATCTTCCGGCCCGAAAATACTGATTTCGGCCCATTTTTGTCGGGTGGTACGAAAATCGCCCGAAAAGTGCAGATGAAATCGACGACCGGGGGATCCTTCTAGCATTCATCGCCTAAATTTATAACCGTGTCTCGGGTTCCGTGTCGGATTTCAAACCCTAGGCATCGTCCGGCGCGAAAATACTGATTTCGGCCCATTTTAGTCGGGTGGTACGAAAATCGCACGAAAAGTGCAGATGAAATCGACGACCGGAGGATCCTTGTAGCATTCTTCTCCTAAATTTATAACTGTGTCTCGGGTTCCGTGTCGGATTTAAAACCCTAGCCATTGTTCGGCCCGAAAATACCGATTTCGGTCCATTTTAGTCGGGTGGTACGAAAATCGCACGAAAAGTGCAGATGAAATCGCAACCGGGAGATCCTTGTAGCATTCTTCTTCTAAATTTATAACTATGTCTCGGGTTTCGTGTCGGATATCAAACCCTAGCCATCGTTCGACCCGAAAATTTTGATTTCGGCCCATTTTTGTCGTGTGGATACGAAAATCACCCGAAAAGTGCAGATGAAATCGACAACCGGAGGTTCCTTGTAGCATTCTTCTCCTAAATTTATAACTGTGTCTCGGGTTCCGTGTCGGATTTCAAACCCTAGCCAACGTCCGGCCCGAAAATACCGATTTCGGCCCATTTTTGTCGGGTGGTACGAAAATCGCCCGAGAAGTGCAGATGAAATCGACAATCGGGGGATGCTTCTAGCATTCTTCGCTTAAATTTATAACCGTGTCTCGGGTTCCGTGTCGGATTTCAAACCCTATGCATCGTTCGGCCCGAAAATTCTGATTTCGGCCTATTTTAGTCGTGTGGTACGAAAATCGCCCGAAAAGTGCAGATGAAATCGACGACCGCGAGTTCCTTGTAGCATTCTTCTCCTAAATTTATAACTGTGTCTCGGGTTTCGTGTCGGATTTCAAACCCTAGCCATCGTCCGGCCCGAAAATACCAATTTCGGCCCATTTTTGTCGTGTGGTACGAAAATCGTCCGAAAAGTGCAGATGAAATCGACAACCGGGAGATCCTTGTAGCATTCTTCTCCTAAATTTATAACTGTGTCTCGGGTTTCGTGTCGGATTTCAAACCCTATGCATCGTTCGGCCCGAAAATTCTGATTTCGGCCTATTTTAGTCGTGTGGTACGAAAATCGCACGAAAAGTGCAGATGAAATCGCAACCGGGAGATCCTTGTAGCATTCTTCTCCTAAATTTATAACTGTGTCTTGGGTTTCGTGTCCGATTTCAAACCCTAGGCATCGTCCCGCCCGAAAATACCGATTTCGGCCCATTTTTGTCGTGTGGTACAAAAATCGCTCGAAAAGTGCAGATAAAAAGACGACCGGAGGATCCTTGTAGCATTCTTCTCCTAAATTTAAAACTGTGTCTCGGGTTCCATGTCGGATTTCAAACCCTAGCCATTGTCCGGCCCTAAAATACCGATTTCGGCCCATTTTAGTCAGGTGGTACGAAAATCGCCCGAAAAGTGCAGATGAAATCGACGACCTGAGGATCCTTGTAGCATTCTTCTCCTAAATTTATAACTGTGTCTCGGGTTCCGTGTCGGATTTAAAACCCTAGCCATCGTCCGGCCCGAAAATACCGATTTCGGCCCATTTTAGTCGGGTGGTACGAAAATCGCCCGAAAAGTGCAGATGAAAAAGACGACCGGAGGATCCTTGTAGCATTCTTCTCCTAAATTTATAATTGTGTCTCGGGTTCCGTGTCGGATTTCAAACTCTAGCCATTGTCCGGCCCGAAAATACCGATTTCGGCCCATTTTAGTCAGGTGGTACGAAAATCGCCCGAAAAGTGCAGATGAAATCGACGACCGGGAGATCCTTGTAGCATTCTTCTCCTAAATTTATAACTGTGTCTCGGGTTTCGTGTCGGATTTCAAACCCTAGCCATCGTTCGGCCCGAAAATTCTGATTTCGGCCCATTTTTGTCGTGTGGTACGAAAATCACCCGAAAAATGCAGATGAAATCGATGACCGGGAGATCCTTGTAGCATTCTTCTCCTAAATTTATAACTGTGTCTCGAGTTCCGTGTTGGATTTCAAACCCTAGCCAACGTCCGGCCCGAAAATATCGATTTCGGCCCATTTTAGTCGGGTGGTACGAAAATCGCCCGAAAAGTGCAGATGAAATCGACGACCGGGAGATCCTTGTAGCATTCTTCTCCTAAATTTATAATTGTGTCTCGGGTTCCGTGTGGGATTTGAAACCCTAGCCATCGTTCAGCCCGAAAATACCGATTTCGGCCCATTTTTGTCGGGTGGTACGAAAATTGCCCGAAAAGTGCAGATGAAATCGACGACCGGAGGATCCTTGTAGCATTCTTCTCCTAAATTTATAACTGTGTCTCGGTTTCCGTGTCGGATTTAAAACCCTAGCCATCGTCCGGCCCGAAAATACCGATTTCGGCCCATTTTAGTCGGGTGGTACGAAAATTGCCTGAAAAGTGCAGATGAAATCGACGACCGGGAGATCCTTGTAGCATTCTTCTTCTAAATTTATAACTGTGTCTCGGGTTCCGTATCGGATTTCAAACCCTAGCCATCGTTCGGCCCGAAAATACCGATTTCGGCCCATTTTTGTCGTGTGGTACGAAAATCGCCCGAAAAGTGCAGATGAAATCGACGACCTGGGGATCCTTTTAGCATTCTTCGCCTAAATTTATAACCGTGTCTCGGGTTCCGTGTCGGATTTCAAACCCTAGGCATCGTCCGCCCCAAAATACCGATTTCGGCCCATTTTATTCGGGTGGTACGAAAATCGCCCGAAAAGTGCAGATGAAATCGACGACCGGGAGATCCTTGTAGCATTCTTCTCCTAAATTTATAACTGTGTCTCGGGTTTCGTGTCGGATTTCAAACCCTAGCCATCGTTCGACCCGAAAATTCTGATTTCGGCCCATTTTTGTCGTGTGGTACGAAAATCACCCGAAAAGTGCAGATGAAATCGATGACCGGGAGATCCTTGTAGCATTCTTCTCCTAAATTTATAACTGTGTCTCGAGTTCCGTGTTGGATTTCAAACCATAGCCAACGTCCGGCCCGAAAATATCGATTTCGGCCCATTTTAGTCGGGTGGTACGAAAATCGCCCGAAAAGTGCCGATGAAATCGACGACCGGGAGATCCTTGTAGCATTCTTCTCCTAAATTTATAATTGTGTCTCGGGTTCCGTGTGGGATTTGAAACCCTAACCATCGTTCAGCCCGAAAATACCGATTTCGGCCCATTTTTGTCGGGTGGTATGAAAATCGCCCGAAAAGTGCAGATGAAATCGACGACCGAGAGATCCTAGTAGCATTCTTCTTCTAAATTTATAACTGTGTCTCGGGTTCCGTATCGGATTTCAAACCCTAGCCATCGTTCGGCCCGAAAATACCGATTTCGGCCCATTTTTGTCGTGTGGTACGAAAATCGCCCGAAAAGTGCAGATGAAATCGACGACCAAGGGGTCCTTCTAACATTCTTCGCCTAAATTTATAACCGTGTCTCGGGTTCCGTGTCAGATTTAAAACACTAGCCATCGTCCGACCCGAAAATACCGATTTCGGCCCAATTTAGTCGGGTGGTACGAAAATCGCCCGAAAAGTGCAGATGAAATCGACAATCGGGAGATCCTTCTAGCATTCTTCTCCTAAATTTATAACTGTTTCTCGGGTTCTGTGTCGGATTTAAAACCCTAGCCATCGTTCGGCCCGAAAATACCGATTTCGGTCCATTTTAGTCGGGTGGTACGAAAATCGCCTGAAAAGTGCAGATGAAATCGACGACCGGGAGATCCTAGTAGCATTCTTCTTCTAAATTTATAACTGTGTCTTGGGTTCCGTATCGGATTTCAAACCCTAGCCATCGTTCGGCTCGAAAATACCGATTTCGGCCCATTTTTGTCGTGTGGTACGAAAATCGCCCGAAAAGTGCAGATGAAATCGACGACCTGGGGATCCTTCTAGCATTCTTCGCCTAAATTAATAACCGTGTCTCGGGTTCCGTGTCGGATTTCAAACCCTAGGCATCGTCCGGCCCAAAAATACCGATTTCGGCCCATTTTAGTCGGGTGGTACGAAAATCGCCCGAAAAGTGCAGATGAAATCGATGACCGGCAGATCATTTTAGCATTCTTCTCCTAAATTTATAACTGTGTCTCGGGTTTCGTGTCGAATTTCAAACCCAAGCCATCGTCCGGCCCAAAAATACTGATTTCGGCCCATTTTTGTCGTGTGGTACAAAAATCGCTCGA
>JBBPBP010009777.1:13490105-13500589 GCA_037974735.1 Cicer chorassanicum | reverse complement strand
ATTTAGTCGGGTGGTACGAAAATCGCCCGAAAAGTGCAGATTAAATCGACAATCGGGAGATCCTTCTAGCATTCTTCTCCTAAATTTATAACTGTGTCTCGGGTTATGTGTCGGATTTAAAACCCTAGCCATCGTTCGGCCCGAAAATACCGATTTCGGTCCATTTTAGTCGGGTGGTACGAAAATCGCCTGAAAAGTGCAGATGAAATCGACGACCGGGAGATCCTAGTAGCATTCTTCTTCTAAATTTATAACTGTGTCTTGGGTTCCGTATCGGATTTCAAACCCTAGCCAACATCCGGCCCGAAAATATCGATTTCGGCCCATTTTAGTCGGGTGGTACGAAAATCGCCCTAAAAGTGCTGATGAAATCGATGACCGGGAGATCATTGTAGCATTCTTCTCCTAAATTTATAACTGTGTCTCGGGTTTCGTGTCGAATTTCAAACCCAAGCCATCGTCCGGCCCAAAAATACTGATTTCGGCCCATTTTTGTCGTGTGGTACAAAAATCGCTCGAAAAGTGCAGATGAAAAAGACGACCGGAGGATCCTTGTAGTCTTCTTCTCCTAAATTTATAACCATGTCTCGGGTTCCGTGTCGGATTTCAAACCCTAGCCATTGTCCGGCCCAAAAATACCGATTTCGGCCCATTTTAGTCAGGTGGTACGAAAATCGCCCGAAAAGTGCAGATGAAATCAACGACCGGGAGATCCTTGTAGCATTCCTCTCCTAAATTTATAACTGTGTCTCGGGTTTCGTGTCGGATTTCAAACCCAAGCCATCGTCCGACCCAAAAATACTGATTCGGCCCATTTTTGTCGTGTGGTACAAAAATCGCTCGAAAAGTGCAGATGAAAAAGACGACCGGAGGATCCTTGTAGTATTCTTCTCCTAAATTTATAACTGTGTCTCGGGTTCCGTGTCGGATTTCAAACCCTAGCCATCGTTCAGCCCGAAAATAGCGATTTCGGCCCATTTTTATCAGGTGGTACGAAAATCGCCCGAAAAGTGCAGATGAAATCGACGACCGGAGGATCCTTGTAGCATTCTTCTCCTAAATTTATAACTATGTCTCGGGTTCCGTGTCAAATTTAAAACCCTAGCCATCGTCCGGCCCGAAAATATCGATTTCGGCCCATTTTAGTCGGTTGGTACGAAAATCGCCCAAAAAGTGCAGATGAAATCGACGACCGGGAGATCCTTGTAGCATTCTTCTT
Source organism: Cicer chorassanicum (assembly GCA_037974735.1). Classification (NCBI taxonomy): domain Eukaryota; kingdom Viridiplantae; phylum Streptophyta; class Magnoliopsida; order Fabales; family Fabaceae; genus Cicer; species Cicer chorassanicum. The sequence continues at coordinate 13,499,370 of JBBPBP010009777.1, read as the reverse complement.
TTAAATTTATAACTGTATCTCGGGTTCCGTATCGGATTTCAAACCCTAGCCATCGTTCGGCCCGAAAATACCGATTTCGGCCTATTTTTGTCGTGCGGTACGAAAATCGCCCGAAAAGTGCAGATGAAATCGACGACCGGGGGATCCTTCTAGCATTCTTCGCCTAAATTTATAACCGTGTCTCGGGTTCCGTGTCGGATTTCAAACCCTAGGCATCGTCCGGCCCAAAAATACCGATTTCGGCCCATTTTAGTCGGGTGGTACGAAAATCGCCCGAAAAGTGCACATGAAATCGATGACCGGGAGATCCTTGTAGCATTCTTCTCCTAAATTTATAACTGTGTCTCGGGTTCCGTGTCGGATTTCAAACCCTAGCCAACATCCGGCCCGAAAATATCGATTTCGGCCCATTTTAGTCGGGTGGTACGAAAATCGCCCGAAAAGTGCAGATGAGATCGACGACCGGAGGATCCTTGTAGCATTCTTCTCCTAAATTTATAACTGTGTCTCGGGTTCCGTGTGGGATTTGAAACCCTAGCCATCGTTCAGCCCGAAAATACCGATTTCGGCCCATTTTTGTTGGGTGGTACGAAAATCGCCCGAAAAGTGCAGATGAAATCGACGACCGGGGGATCCTTGTAGCATTCTTCGCCTAAATTTATAACTGTGTCTCGGGTTCCGTGTCAGATTTCAAACCCTAGCCATCGTCCGGCCCGAAAATATCAATTTCGGCCCATTTTAGTCGGGTGGTACGAAAATCGCCCTAAAAGTGCTGATGAAATCGACGACCGGGAGATCCTTGTAGCATTCTTCTCCTAAATTTATAACTGTGTCTCGGGTTCCGTGTCAAATTTAAAACCCTAGCCATCGTCCGGCCCGAAAATACCGATTTCGGCCCATTTTAATCGGTTGGTACGAAAATCGCCCAAAAAGTGCAGATGAAATCAACGACCGGAAGATCCTTGTAGCATTCTTCTTCTAAATTTATAACTGTATCTCGGGTTCCGTATCGGATTTCAAACCCTAGCCATCGTTCGGCCCGAAAATACCGATTTCGGCCTATTTTTGTCGTGTGGTACGAAAATCGGCCGAAAAGTGCAGATGAAATCGACGACCGGGGGATCCTTCTAGCATTCTTCGCCTAAATTTATAACCGTGTCTCGGGTTCCGTGTCGGATTTCAAACCCTAGGCATCGTCCGGCCCGAAAATACCGATTTCGGCCCATTTTAGTCGGGTGGTACGAAAATCGCCCAAAAGTGCAGATGAAATCGACGACCGGGGGATCCTTGTAGCATTCTTCGCCTAAATTTATAACTGTGTCTCGGGTTCCGTGTCGGATTTATAACCCTAGCCATCGTCCGGCCCGAAAATATCGATTTCGGCCCATTTTAGTCGGGTGGTACGAAAATCGCCCGAAAAGTGCAGATGAAATCGACGACCGGGAGATCCTTGTAGCATTTTTCTCCTAAATTTATAACTGTGTCTCGGGTTCCGTGTGGGATTTGAAACCCTAGCCATCGTTCAGCCCGAAAATACCGATTTCGGCCCATTTTTATCGGGTGGTACGAAAATCGCCCGAAAAGTGCAGATGAAATCGACGACCGGAGGATCCTTGTAGCATTCTTCTCCTAAATTTATAACTGTGTCTCGGGTTCCGTGTGAAATTTAAAACCCTAGCCATCGTCCGGCCCGAAAATACCGATTTCGGCCCATTTTAGTCGGTTGGTACGAAAATCGCCCAAAAAGTGCAGATGAAATCGACGGCTGGGAGATCCTTGTAGCATTCTTCTTCTAAATTTATAACTGTGTCTAGGGTTCCGTATCGGATTTCAAACCCTAGCCATCGTTCGGCCCAAAAATACCAATTTCGGCCCATTTTAGTCGGGTGGTACGAAAATCGCCCGAAAAGTGCAGATGAAATCGATGATCGGGAGATCCTTATAGCATTCTTCTTCTAAATTTATAACTGTGTCTCGGGTTCCGTATCAGATTTCAAACCCTAGCCATCGTTCGGCCCGAAAATACCGATTTCGGACCATTTTTGTCGTGTGGTACGAAAATCGCCCGAAAAGTGCAGATGAAATCGACGACCTAGGGGTCCTTCTAACATTCTTCGCCTAAATTTATAACCGTGTCTCGGGTTCCGTGTCAGATTTAAAACACTAGCCATCGTCCGACCCGAAAATACCGATTTCGGCCCAATTTAGTCGGGTGGTACGAAAATCGCCCGAAAAGTGCAGATTAAATCGACAATCGGGAGATCCTTCTAGCATTCTTCTCCTAAATTTATAACTGTGTCTCGGGTTATGTGTCGGATTTAAAACCCTAGCCATCGTTCGGCCCGAAAATACCGATTTCGGTCCATTTTAGTCGGGTGGTACGAAAATCGCCTGAAAAGTGCAGATGAAATCGACGACCGGGAGATCCTAGTAGCATTCTTCTTCTAAATTTATAACTGTGTCTTGGGTTCCGTATCGGATTTCAAACCCTAGCCAACATCCGGCCCGAAAATATCGATTTCGGCCCATTTTAGTCGGGTGGTACGAAAATCGCCCTAAAAGTGCTGATGAAATCGATGACCGGGAGATCATTGTAGCATTCTTCTCCTAAATTTATAACTGTGTCTCGGGTTTCGTGTCGAATTTCAAACCCAAGCCATCGTCCGGCCCAAAAATACTGATTTCGGCCCATTTTTGTCGTGTGGTACAAAAATCGCTCGAAAAGTGCAGATGAAAAAGACGACCGGAGGATCCTTGTAGTCTTCTTCTCCTAAATTTATAACCATGTCTCGGGTTCCGTGTCGGATTTCAAACCCTAGCCATTGTCCGGCCCAAAAATACCGATTTCGGCCCATTTTAGTCAGGTGGTACGAAAATCGCCCGAAAAGTGCAGATGAAATCAACGACCGGGAGATCCTTGTAGCATTCCTCTCCTAAATTTATAACTGTGTCTCGGGTTTCGTGTCGGATTTCAAACCCAAGCCATCGTCCGACCCAAAAATACTGATTCGGCCCATTTTTGTCGTGTGGTACAAAAATCGCTCGAAAAGTGCAGATGAAAAAGACGACCGGAGGATCCTTGTAGTATTCTTCTCCTAAATTTATAACTGTGTCTCGGGTTCCGTGTCGGATTTCAAACCCTAGCCATCGTTCAGCCCGAAAATAGCGATTTCGGCCCATTTTTATCAGGTGGTACGAAAATCGCCCGAAAAGTGCAGATGAAATCGACGACCGGAGGATCCTTGTAGCATTCTTCTCCTAAATTTATAACTATGTCTCGGGTTCCGTGTCAAATTTAAAACCCTAGCCATCGTCCGGCCCGAAAATATCGATTTCGGCCCATTTTAGTCGGTTGGTACGAAAATCGCCCAAAAAGTGCAGATGAAATCGACGACCGGGAGATCCTTGTAGCATTCTTCTTTTAAATTTATAACTGTATCTCGGGTTCCGTATCGGATTTCAAACCCTAGCCATCGTTCGGCCCGAAAATACCGATTTCGGCCTATTTTTGTCGTGCGGTACGAAAATCGCCCGAAAAGTGCAGATGAAATCGACGACCGGGGGATCCTTCTAGCATTCTTCGCCTAAATTTATAACCGTGTCTCGGGTTCCGTGTCGGATTTCAAACCCTAGGCATCGTCCGGCCCAAAAATACCGATTTCGGCCCATTTTAGTCGGGTGGTACGAAAATCGCCCGAAAAGTGCACATGAAATCGATGACCGGGAGATCCTTGTAGCATTCTTCTCCTAAATTTATAACTGTGTCTCGGGTTCCGTGTCGGATTTCAAACCCTAGCCAACATCCGGCCCGAAAATATCGATTTCGGCCCATTTTAGTCGGGTGGTACGAAAATCGCCCGAAAAGTGCAGATGAGATCGACGACCGGAGGATCCTTGTAGCATTCTTCTCCTAAATTTATAACTGTGTCTCGGGTTCCGTGTGGGATTTGAAACCCTAGCCATCGTTCAGCCCGAAAATACCGATTTCGGCCCATTTTTGTTGGGTGGTACGAAAATCGCCCGAAAAGTGCAGATGAAATCGACGACCGGGGGATCCTTGTAGCATTCTTCGCCTAAATTTATAACTGTGTCTCGTGTTCCGTGTCAGATTTCAAACCCTAGCCATCGTCCGGCCCGAAAATATCAATTTCGGCCCATTTTAGTCGGGTGGTACGAAAATCGCCCTAAAAGTGCTGATGAAATCGACGACCGGGAGATCCTTGTAGCATTCTTCTCCTAAATTTATAACTGTGTCTCGGGTTCCGTGTCGGATTTCAAACCCTAGCCATTGTCCGGCCCAAAAATACCGATTTCGGCCCATTTTAGTCAGGTGGTACGAAAATCGCCCGAAAAGTCCAGGTGAAATCAACGACCGGGGGATCCTTATAGCATTCTTCGCCTAAATTTATAACTGTGTCTCGAGTTCCGTGTCGGATTTAAAACCCTAGCCATCGTCCGACCCGAAAATACCGATTTCGGCCCATTTTAGTCAGGTGGTACGAAAATCGCCCGAAAAGTGCAGATGAAATCGATGACCGGGAGATCATTGTAGCATTCTTCTCCTAAATTTATAACTGTGTCTCGGGTTTTGTGTCGAATTTCAAACCCAAGCCATCGTCCGGCCCAAAAATACCGATTTCGGCCCATTTTTGTCGTGTGGTACAAAAATCGCTCGAAAAGTGCAGATGAAAAAGACGACCGGAGGATCCTTGTAGTATTCTTCTCCTAAATTTATAACTGTGTCTCGGGTTCCGTGTCGGATTTCAAACCCTAGCCATTGTCCGGCCCAAAAATAGCGATTTCGGCCCATTTTAGTCAGGTGGTACGAAAATCGCCCGAAAAGTGCAGATGAAATCAACGACCGGGGGATCCTTGTAGCATTCTTCGCCTAAATTTATAACTGTGTCTCGGGTTCCGTGTCGGATTTCAAACCCTAGCCATCGTCCGACCCGAAAATACCGATTTCGGCCCATTTTAGTCAGGTGGTACGAAAATCGCCCGAAAAGTGCAGATGAAATCGATGACCGGGAGATCATTGTAGCATTCTTCTCCTAAATTTATAACTGTGTCTCGGGTTTCGTGTCGAATTTCAAACCCAAGCCATCGTCCGGCCTGAAAATATCAATTTCGGCCCATTTTAGTCGTGTGGTACAAAAATCGCTCGAAAAGTGCAGATGAAAAAGACGACCGGAGGATCCTTGTAGTATTTTTCTCCTAACTTTATAACTGTGTCTCGGGTTCCGTGTCGGATTTCAAACCCTAGCCAACGTCCGGCCCGAAAATATCGATTTCGGCCCATTTTAGTCGGGTGGTACGAAAATCGCCCGAAAAGTGTAGATGAAATTGACGACCGGAAGATCCTTGTAGCATTCTTCTCCTAAATTTATATCTGTGTCTCAGGTTCCGTGTGGGATTTGAAACCCTAGCCATCGTTCAGCCCGAAAATATCGATTTCGGCCCATTATAGTCGGGTGGTACGAAAATCGCCCGAAAAGTGCAGATGAAATCGACGACCGGGAGATCCTTGTAGCATTTTTCTCCTAAATTTATAACTGTGTCTCGGGTTCCGTGTGGGATTTGAAACCCTAGCCATCGTGCAGCCCGAAAATACCGATTTCGGCCCATTTTTATCGGGTGGTACAAAAATCGCCCGAAAAGTGCAGATGAAATCGACGACCGGAGGATCCTTGTAGCATTCTTCTCCTAAATTTATAACTGTGTCTCGGGTTCCGTGTCAAATTTAAAACCCTAGCCATCGTCCGGCCCGAAAATACCGATTTCGGCCCATTTTAGTCGGTTGGTACGAAAATCGCCCGAAAAGTGCAGATGAAATCGACGACCGGGAGATCCTTGTTGCATTCTTCTTCTAAATGTATAACTGTATCTCGGGTTCCGTATCGGATTTCAAACCCTAGCCATCGTTCGGCCCGAAAATACCGATTTCGACCTATTTTTGTCGTGTGGTACGAAAATCGCCCGAAAAGTGCAGATGAAATCGACGACCGGGGGATCCTTCTAGCATTCTTCGCCTAAATTTATAACCGTGTCTCGGGTTCCGTGTCGGATTTCAAACCCTAGGCATCGTCCGGCCCGAAAATACCGATTTCAGCACATTTTAGTCGGGTGGTACGAAAATCGCCCGAAAAGTGCACATGAAATCGATGACCGGGAGATCCTTGTGGCATTCTCCTCCTAAATTTATAACTGTGTCTCAGGTTCCATGTCGGATTTCAAACCCTAGCCAACATCCGGCCCGAAAATATCGATTTCGGCCCATTTTAGTCGGGTGGTACGAAAATCGCCCGAAAAGTGCAGATGAGATCGACGACCGGAGGATCCTTGTAGCATTCTTCTCCTAAATTTATAACTGTGTCTCGGGTTCCGTGTGGGATTTGAAACCCTAGCCATCGTTCAGCCCGAAAATACCGATTTCGGCCCATTTTTGTTGGGTGGTACGAAAATCGCCCGAAAAGTGCAGATGAAATCGACGACCGGGGGATCCTTGTAGCATTCTTCGCCTAAATTTATAACTGTGTCTTGCGTTCCGTGTCAGATTTAAAACCCTAGCGATCGTCCGGCCCGAAAATATCAATTTCGGCCCATTTTAGTCCGGTGGTACGAAAATCGCCCTAAAAGTGCAGATGAAATCGACGACCGGGAGATCCTTGTAGCATTCTTCTCCTAAATTTATAACTGTGTCCTGGGTTCCGTGTGGGATTTGAAACCCTTGCCATCGTTCAGCCCGAAAATACTGATTTCAGCTCATTTTTGTCGGATGGTACGAAAATCGCCCGAAAAGTGCAGATGAAATCAACGACCGGGGGATCCTTGTAGCATTCTTTGCCTAAATTTATATCTGTGTCTCGGGTTCCGTGTCAGATTTCAAACCTTAGGCATCGTCCGGCCCGAAAATACCTATTTCGGCCCATTTTAGTCAAGTGGTACGAAAATCGCCTGAAAAGTGCAAAAGAAATCGACGACCGGGAGATCCTTGTAGCATTCTTCTCCTAAATTTATAACTGTGTCTCGGGTTTCGTGTCGGATTTCAAACCCTAGCCATCTTCCGGCCCGAAAATACCGATTTCGGCCCATTTTTGTCGGGTGGTACGAAAATCGCCCGAAAAGTGCAGATGAAATCGACGACCGGGGGATCCTTCTAGCATTCTTCGCCTAAATTTATAACCGTGTCTCGAGTTCCGTGTCTGATTTCAAACCCTAGGCATCGTCCGGCCCGAAAATACCGATTTCGGCCCATTTTAGTCGGGTGGTACGAAAATCGCCCGAAAAGTGCAGATGAAATCGATGACCGGGAGAGCCTTGTAGCATTCTTCTCCTAAATTTATAACTGTGTCTCGGGTTTCGTGTCGGATTTCAAACCCTAGCCATCGTTTGGCCCGAAAATACCGATTTCGGCCAATTTTTGTCGTGTGGTACGAAAATCGCTCGAAAAGTGCAGATGAAATCGACGACCGGAGGATCCTTGTAGCATTCTTCTCCTAAATTTATAACTGTGTCTCGGGTTCCGTTTGGGATTTGAAACCCTAGCCATCGTTCAGCTCGAAAATACCGATTTCGGCCCATTTTTGTCAGGTGGTTCGTAAATCGCCCGAAAAGTGCAGATGAAATCGACGACCGGGGGATCCTTGTAGCATTCTTCGCCTAAATTTATAACTGTGTCTTGGGTTACGTGTCAGATTTAAAACCCTAGCGATCGTCCGGCCCGAAAATATCAATTTCGGCCCATTTTAGTCCGGTGGTACGAAAATCGCCCTAAAAGTGCAGATGAAATCGACGACCGGGAGATCCTTGTAGCATTCTTCTCCTAAATTTATAACTGTGTCTCGGGTTCCGTGTGGGATTTGAAACCCATGCCATCGTTCAGCCCGAAAATACCGATTTCAGCCCATTTTTGTCGGATGGTACGAAAATCGCCCGAAAAGTGCAGATGAAATCAACGACCGGGAGATCCTTGTAGCATTCTTCTCCTAAATTTATAACTGTGTCTCGGGTTCCGTGTCGGATTTCAAACCCTAGCCATTGTCCGGCCCAAAAATACCGATTTCGGCCCATTTTAGTCAGGTGGTACGAAAATCGCTCGAAAAGTGCAGGTGAAATCAACGACCAGGGGATCCTTATAGCATTCTTCGCCTAAATTTATAACTGTGTCTCGGGTTCCGTGTCGGATTTAAAACCCTAGCCATCGTCCGACCCGAAAATACCGATTTCGGCCCATTTTAGTCAGGTGGTACGAAAATCGCCCGAAAAGTGCAGATGAAATCGATGACCGGGAGATCATTGTAGCATTCTTCTCCTAAATTTATAACTGTGTCTCGGGTTTCGTGTCGAATTTCAAACCCAAGCCATCGTCCGGCCCAAAAATACCGATTTCGGCCCATTTTTGTCGTGTGGTACAAAAATCGCTCGAAAAGTGCAGATGAAAAAGACGACCGGAGGATCCTTGTAGCATTCTTCTCCTAAATTTATAACTGTGTCTCGGGTTCCGTGTGGGATTTGAAACCCTTGCCATCGTTCAGCCCGAAAATACCGATTTCAGCCCATTTTTGTCGGATGGTACGAAAATCGCCCGAAAAGTGCAGATGAAATCAACGACCGGGGGATCCTTGTAGCATTCTTTGCCTAAATTTATATCTGTGTCTCGGGTTCCGTGTCAGATTTCAAACCCTAGGCATCGTTTGGCCCGAAAATACCTATTTCGGCCCATTTTAGTCAAGTGGTACGAAAATCGCCTGAAAAGTGCAGAAGAAATCGATGACCGGGAGATCCTTGTAGCATTCTTCTCCTAAATTTATAACTGTGTCTCGGGTTTCGTGTCGGATTTCAAACCCTAGCCATCTTCCGGCCCGAAAATACCGATTTCGGCCCATTTTTGTCGGGTGGTACGAAAATCGCCCGAAAAGTGCAGATGAAATCGACGACCGGGGGATCCTTCTAGCATTCTTCGCCTAAATTTATAACCGTGTCTCGAGTTCCGTGTCAGATTTCAAACCTTAGGCATCGTCCGGCCCGAAAATACCTCTTTCGGCCCATTTTAGTCAAGTGGTACGAAAATCGCCTGAAAAGTGCAAAAGAAATCGACGACCGGGAGATCCTTGAAGCATTCTTCTCCTAAATTTATAACTGTGTCTCGGGTTTCGTGTCGGATTTCAAACCCTAGCCATCATCCGGCCCGAAAATACCGATTTCGGCCCATTTTTGTCGGGTGGTACGAAAATCGCCCGAAAAGTGCAGATGAAATCGACGACCG
>JBBPBP010009777.1:13474055-13484187 GCA_037974735.1 Cicer chorassanicum | reverse complement strand
GTACGAAAATCGCCCGAAAAGTGCAGATGAAATCGACGACCGGGGGATCCTTCTAGCATTCTTCGCCTAAATTTATATCTGTGTCTCGGGTTCCGTGTCGGATTTCAAACCGTAGGCATCGTCCGGCTCGAAAATACCGATTTCGGCCCATTTTAGTCAAGTGACACGAAAATCGCCTGAAAAGTGCAGATGAAATCGACGACCGGGAGATCCTTGTAGCATTCTTCTCCTAAATTTATAACTATGTCTCGGGTTTCGTGTCGGATTTCAAACCCTAGCCATTGTCCGGCCCGAAAATATCGATTTCGGCCCATTTTAGTCGGGTGGTACGAAAATCGCCCGAAAAGTGCAGATGAGATCGACGACCGGAGGATCCTTGTAGCATTCTTCTCCTAAATTTATAACTGTGTCTTGGGTTCCGTGTGGGATTTGAAACCCTAGCCATCGTTCAGCCCGAAAATACCGATTTCGGCCCATTTTTGTCGGGTGGTACGAAAATCGCCCGAAAAGTGCAGATGAAATCGACGATCGGGGGATCCTTGTAGCATTCTTCGCCTAAATTTATAACTGTGTCTCGGGTTCCGTGTAGGATTTCAAACCCTAGCCATCGTCTGGCCCGAAAATATCGATTTTGGCCCATTTTAGTCGGGTGGTACGAAAATCGCCCTAAAAGTGCAGATGAAATCGACGACCGGGAGATCCTTGTAGCATTCTTCTCCTAAATTTATAACTGTGTCTCGGGTTCCGTGTGGGATTTGAAACCCTTTCCATCGTTCAGCCCGAAAATACCGATTTCGGCCCATTTTTGTCGGATGGTACGAAAATTGCCCGAAAAGTGCAGATGAAATCGACGACCGGGGGATCCTTGTAGCATTCTTCGCCTAAATTTATATCTGTGTCTCGGGTTCCGTGTCAGATTTCAAACCCTATGCATCGTCCGGCCCGAAAATACCGATTTCGGCCCATTTTAGTCAAGTGGTACGAAAATCGTCCGAAAAGTGCAGATGAAATCGACGACCGGGAGATCCTTGTAGCATTCTTCTCCTAATTTATAACTGTGTCTCGGGTTTCGTGTCAGATTTCAAACCCTAGCCATCTTCCGGCCCGAAAATACCGATTTCGGCCCATTTTTGTCGGGTGGTACGAAAATCGCCCGAAAAGTGCAGATGAAATCGATGACCGGGAGATCCTTGTAGCATTCTTCTCCTAAATTTATAATTGTGTCTCAGGTTTCGTGTCGCATTTCAAACCCTAGCCATCGTCCGGCCTGAAAATACCGATTTCGGCCCATTTTTGTCGTGTGGTACGAAAATCGCTCGAAAAGTGCAGATGAAATCGACGACCGGAGGATCCTTGTAGCATTCTTGTCCTAAATTTATAACTGTGTCTCGGGTTCCGTGTCGGATTTCAAACCCTAGCCAACGTCCGGCCCGAAAATATCAATTTCGGCCCATTTTAGTCGGGTGGTACGAAAATCGCTCGAAAAGTGCAGATGAAATCGACGACCGGGAGATCCTTGTAGCATTCTTCTCCTAAATTTATAACTGTGTCTCGGGTTCCGTGTGGGATTTGAAACCCTTGCCATCGTTCAGCCCGAAAATACCGATTTCGGCCCATTTTTGTCGGATGGTACGAAAATCGCCCGAAAAGTGCAGGTGAAATCGACGACCGGGGGATCCTTGTAGCATTCTTCGCCTAAATTTATAACTGTGTCTCGGGTTCCGTGTCGGATTTCAAACCCTAGCCATCTTCCGGACCGAAAATACCGATTTCGGCCCATTTTAGTCGGGTGGTCGAAAATCGCCCGAAAAGTGCAGATGAAATCGACAAACGGGAGATCCTTGTAGCATTCTTCTCCTAAATTTATAACTGTGTCTCGGGTTTCGTGTCGGATTTCAAACCCTAGCCATCTTCCGGACCGAAAATACCGATTTCGGCCCATTTTTGTCGGGTGGTACGAATATCGCCCGAAAAGTGCAGCTGAAATCGACGACCGGGGGATCCTTCTAGCATTCTTCGCCTAAATTTATAACCGTGTCTTGAGTTCCGTGTCGGATTTCAAACCCTAGGCATCGTCCGGCCCGAAAATACCGATTTCGGTCCATTTTAGTCGGGTGGTACGAAAATCGCCCGAAAAGTGCAGATGAAATCGATGACCGGGAGATCCTTGTAGCATTCTTCTCCTAAATTTATAACTGTGTCTCGGGTTTCGTGTCGGATTTCAAACCCTAGCCATCGTCCGACCCGAAAATACCGATTTCGGCCCATTTTTATGCGTGTGGTCAAAAAATCGCTCGAAAAGTGCAGATGAAATCGACGACCGGAGGATCCTTGTAGCATTCTTCTCCTAAATTTATAACTGTGTCTCAGGTTCCGTGTCGGATTTCAAACCCTAGCCAACGTCCGGCCCGAAAATATCGATTTTGGCCCATTTTAGTCGGGTGGTACGAAAATCGCCCGAAAAGTGCGGATGAAATCGACGACCGGGAGATCCTTGTAGCATTCTTCTCCTAAATTTATAACTGTGTCTCGGGTTCTGTGTCGGATTTCAAACCCTAGGCATCGTCCGGCCAAAAATACCGATTTCGGCCCATTTTAGTCGGGTGGTACGAAAATCGCCCGAAAAATGCAGATGAAATCGACCACCGGGAGATCCTTGTAGCATTCTTCTCCTAAATTTATAACTATGTCTCGGGTTTCGTGTCGGATTTTAAACCCTAGCCATCGTCCGGCCCTAAAATACCTATTTCGGCCCATTTTTGTCGGGTGGTACGAAAATCGCCCGAAAAGTGCAGATGAAATCGACGACCGGAAGATCCTTCTAGCATTCTTCGCCTATATTTATAACTGTGTCTCGGGTTTCGTGTCGGATTTCAAACCCTAGCCATCGTCCGGCCCGAAAATACCGATTTCAGGCCCATTTTAGTCGGGTAGTATGAAAATCGCCCTAAAAGTGCAGATGAAATCGGCGACTAGGGGATCCTTCTAGCATTCTTCGCCTAAATTTATAACTCTGTCTCGGGTTCTGTGTCGGATTTCAAACCCTAGCCATCGTCCGGCCCGAAAATACCGATTTCGGCCCATTTTAGTCGGGTGGTACGAAAATCGCCCGAAAAGTGCAGATGAAATCGACGACCGGGAGATCCTTGTAGCATTCTTCTCCTAAATTTATAACCGTGTCTCGGGTTCCGTGTGGGATTTGAAACCCTTGCCATCGTTCAACCCGAAAATACCGATTTCGGCTCATTTTTGTCCGATGGTACGAAAATCGCCTGAAATGTGCAGATGAAATCGACGACCGAGGGATTCTTGTAGCATTCTTCGCCTAAATTTATAACTGTGTCTCGGGTTCCGTGTCAGATTTCAAACCCTAGGCATCGTCCGGCCAGAAAATACCGATTTCGGCCCATTTTAGTCAAGTGGTACGAAAATCGCCCGAATAGTGCAGATGAAATCGACGACCGGGAGATCCTTGTAGCATTCTTCTCCTATATTTATAACTGTGTCTCGGGTTTCGTGTCGGATTTCAAACCCTAGCCATCTTCCGGCCCGAAAATACCGATTTCGGCCCATTTTTGTCGGGTGGTACGAAAATCGCCCGAAAAGTGCAGATGAATTCGATGACCGGGAGATCCTTGTAGCATTCTTCTTCTAAATTCATAACTGTGTCTCGGGTTCCGTATGAGATTTCAAACCCTAGCCATCGTTCGGCCCGAAAATCCCGATTTCGGCCCATTTTTGTCGTGTGGTACGAAAATTGCCCGCAAAATGCAGATGAAATCGACGACCGGGGGATCCTTCTAGAATTCTTCGCCTAAATTTATAACCGTGTCTCGGGTTCCGTGTCGGATTTCAAACCCTATGCATCGTCCGGCCCGAAAATACCGATTTCGGCCCATTTTAGTCGGGTGGTACGAAAATCGCCTGAAAAGTACAGATGAAATCGACGACCGGGAGATCCTTGTAGCATTCTTCTCCTAAATTTATAACTGTGTCTCGGGTTCCGTATCGGATTTCAAACCCTAGCCATCGTTCGGCCCGAAAATACCGATTTCGGCCCATTTTTGTCGTGTGGTACGAAAATCGCCCGAAAAATGCAGATGAAATCGACGACCGGGGGATCCTTCTAGCATTCTTCGCCTAAATTAATAACTGTGTCTCGGGTTCCGTGTCGGATTTCAAACCCTAGGCATCGTCCGACCCGAAAATACCGATTTCAGCCCATTTTAGTCGGGTGGTACGAAAATCGCCTGAAAAGTCCAGATGAAAACGACGACCGAGAGATCCTTGTAGCATTCTTCTCCTAAATTTATAACCGTGTCTCGGGTTCCGTGTGGGATTTGAAACCCTTGCCATCGTTCAGCCCAAAAATACCGATTTCGGCTCATTTTTGTCGGATGGTACGAAAATCGCCTGAAATGTGCAGATGAAATCGACGACCGAGGGATTCTTGTAGCATTCTTCGCCTAAATTTATAACTGTGTCTCGGGTTCCGTGTCAGATTTCAAACCCTAGGCATCGTCCGGCCCGAAAATACCGATTTCGTCCCATTTTAGTCAAGTGGTACGAAAATCGCCCGAATAGTGCAGATGAAATCGACGACCGGGAGATCCTTGTAGCATTCTTCTCCTATATTTATAACTGTGTCTCGGGTTTCGTGTCAGATTTCAAACCCTAGCCATCTTCCGGCCCGAAAATACCGATTTCGGCCCATTTTTTGCGGGTGGTACGAAAATCGCCCGAAAAGTGCAGATGAATTCGATGACCGGGAGATCCTTGTAGCATTCTTCTTCTAAATTCATAACTGTGTCTCGGGTTCCGTATCAGATTTCAAACCCTAGCCATCGTTCGACCCGAAAATCCCGATTTCGGCCCATTTTTGTCGTGTGGTACGAAAATTGCCCGCAAAATGCAGATGAAATCGACGACCGGGGATCTTTGTAGCATTCTTCGCCTAAATTTATAACTGTGTCTCGGGTTCCGTGTCAGATTTCAAACCCTAGGCATCGTCCGGCCCAAAAATACCGATTTCTGCCCATTTTAGTCGGGTGGTACGAAAATCGCCCGAAAAAGTGTAGATAAAATCGACGAACGGAGGATCCTTGTAGCATTCTTCTCCTAAATTTATAACTGTGTCTCGGGTTCCGTGTCGGATTTCAAACCCTAGGCATCGTCCGGCCCGAAAATACCGATTTCGGCCCATTTTAGTCGGGTGGTACGAAAATCGCCTGAAAAGTACAGATGAAATCGACGACCGGGAGATCCTTGTAGCATTCTTCTCCTAAATTTATAACTGTGTCTCGGGTTCCGTATCGGATTTCAAACCCTAGCCATCGTTCGGCCCGAAAAATGCAGATGAAATCGACGACCGGGGGATCCTTCTAGCATTCTTCGCCTAAATTAATAACTGTGTCTCGGGTTCCGTGTCGGATTTCAAACCCTAGGCATCGTCCGACCCGAAAATACCGATTTCAGCCCATTTTAGTCGGGTGGTACGAAAATCGCCTGAAAAGTCCAGATGAAATCGACGACCGAGAGATCCTTGTAGCATTCTTCTCCTAAATTTATAACCGTGTCTCGGGTTCCGTGTGGGATTTGAAACCCTTGCCATCGTTCAGCCCAAAAATACCGATTTCGGCTCATTTTTGTCGGATGGTACGAAAATCGCCTGAAATGTGCAGATGAAATCGACGACCGAGGGATTCTTGTAGCATTCTTCGCCTAAATTTATAACTGTGTCTCGGGTTCCGTGTCAGATTTCAAACCCTAGGCATCGTCCGGCCCGAAAATACCGATTTCGTCCCATTTTAGTCAAGTGGTACGAAAATCGCCCGAATAGTGCAGATGAAATCGACGACCGGGAGATCCTTGTAGCATTCTTCTCCTATATTTATAACTGTGTCTCGGGTTTCGTGTCAGATTTCAAACCCTAGCCATCTTCCGGCCCGAAAATACCGATTTCGGCCCATTTTTTGCGGGTGGTACGAAAATCGCCCGAAAAGTGCAGATGAATTCGATGACCGGGAGATCCTTGTAGCATTCTTCTTCTAAATTCATAACTGTGTCTCGGGTTCCGTATCAGATTTCAAACCCTAGCCATCGTTCGACCCGAAAATCCCGATTTCGGCCCATTTTTGTCGTGTGGTACGAAAATTGCCCGCAAAATGCAGATGAAATCGACGACCGGGGATCTTTGTAGCATTCTTCGCCTAAATTTATAACTGTGTCTCGGGTTCCGTGTCAGATTTCAAACCCTAGGCATCGTCCGGCCCAAAAATACCGATTTCGGCCCATTTTAGTCGGGTGGTACGAAAATCGCCCGAAAAAGTGTAGATAAAATCGACGAACGGAGGATCCTTGTAGCATTCTTCTCCTAAATTTATAACTGTGTCTCGGGTTCCATGTCGGATTTAAAACCCTAGCCATCGTCCGGCCCGAAAATACCGATTTCGGCCCATTTTAGTCTGGTGGTAAGAAAATCGCCCGAAAAGTGCAGATGAAATCGACGACCGGGAGATCCTTGTAGCATTCTTCTCCTAAATTTATAATTGTGTCTCGGGTTCCGTGTGGGATTTGAAACCCTTGCCATCGTTCAGCCCGAAAATACCGATTTCGGCCCATTTTTGTCGGATGGTACGAAAATGGCCCGAAAAGTGCAGATGAAATCGACGACCGGGAGATCCTTGTAGCATTCTTCTCCTAAATTTATAATTGTGTCTCGGGTTCCGTGTCGGATTTCAAACCCTAGCCAACGTCCGGCCCGAAAATATCGATTTCAGCCCATTTTAATCGGGTGGTACGAAAATCGCCTGAAAAGTCCAGATGAAATCGACGACCGAGAGATCCTTGTAGCATTCTTCCCATAAATTTATAACCGTGTCTCGGGTTCCGTGTGGGATTTGAAACCCTTGCCATCGTTCAGCCCGAAAATACCGATTTCGGCTCATTTTTGTCGGATGGTACGAAAATCGCCTGAAATGTGCAGATGAAATCGACGACCGAGGGATTCTTGTAGCATTCTTCGCCTAAATTTATAACTGTGTCTCAGGTTCCGTGTCAGATTTCAAACCCTAGGCATCGTCCGTCCCGAAAATACCGATTTCGACCCATTTTAGTCAAGTGGTACGAAAATCGCCCAAATAGTGCAGATGAAATCGACGACCGGAGGATCCTTGTAGCATTCTTCTCCTAAATTTATAACTGTGTTTCGGGTTCCGTGTCGGATTTCAAACCCTAGCCATCGTTCGGCCCGAAAATACCGATTTCGGCCCATTTTTGTCGGGTGGTACGAAAATCGCCCGAAAAGTGTAGATGTAATCGACGACCGGGAGATCCTTGTAGCATTCTTCTCCTAAATTTATAACTGTGTCTCGGGTTCCGTGTCGGATTTCAAACCCTGGCCATCGTCCGGCCTGAAAATACCGATTTCGGCCCATTTTTGTCAATTGGAAAGAAAATCGCCTGAAAAGTGCAGATGAAATCGACGACCGTAGGATCCTTGTACCATTCTTCTCCTAAATTTATAAATGTGTTTCGGGTTCCGTGTCGGATTTCAAACCCTAGCCATCGTTCGGCACGAAAATACCGATTTCGGCCCATTTTTGTCGTGTGGTACGAAAATCGCCCGAAAAGTGCAGATGAAATCGACGACCGGGAGGATCCTTGTAGCATTCTTCTCCTAAATTTATAACTGTGTCTCGGGTTCCGTGTCGGATTTCAAACCCTGGGCATCGTCCGGCCCGAAAATACCGATTTCGGCCCATTTTTGTCAATTGGAAGAAAATCGCCTGAAAAGTGCAGATGAAATCGACAACCGTAGGATCCTTGTAGCATTCTTCTCCTAAATTTATAACTGTGTCTCAGGTTCCGTGTTGGATTTAAAACCCTAGCCATCGTCCGGCCCGAAAATACCGATTTCGGCCCATTTTAGTCGGGTGGTACAAAAATCGCCCGAAAAGTGTAGATGAAATCGACGACCGGAGGATCCTTGTAGCATTCTTCTCCTAAATTTATAACTGTGTCTCAGGTTCCGTGTCGGAATTCAAACCCTAGGCATCGTCCGGCCCGAAAATACCGATTTCGGCCCATTTTTGTCGGGTGGTACGAAAATCGCCCGAAAAGTGTAAATGAAATCGACGACCTGGAGATCCTTGTAGCATTCTTCTCCTAAATTTAAAACTGTGTCAAGGGTTCCATGTCGGATTTCAAACCCTAGCCATCGTCCGGCCCGAAAATACCGATTTCGGCCCATTTTTGTCGTATGGTACGAAAATCGCCAGAAAAGTGCAGACGAAATCGACGACCGGAGGATCCTTGTAGCATTCTTCTCCTAAATTTATAATTGTGTCTCGGGTTCGATGTCGGATTTCAAACCCTAGCCATCGTCCGGCCCGAATATACCGATTTCGGCCCATTTTAGTCAGGTGGTACGAAAATCGCCCGAAAAGTGCAGATGAAATCGCAACCGGGAGATCCTTGTAACATTCTTCTCCTAAATTTATAACTGTGTCTCGTGTTCCGTGTCGGATTTCAAACCCTAGCCATCGTCCGGCCTGAAAATACCGATTTCGGCCCATTTTTGTCATATGGTACGAAAATCGCCCGGGTTCCGTGTCAGATGAAATCGACGACCGGAGGATCCTTGTAGCATTCTTCTCCTAAATTTATAACTGTGCCTCGGGTTCCGTGTTGTAATTCAAACCCTAGGCATCGTCCGGCCCGAAAATACCGATTTCGGTCCATTTTTGTCGGGTGGTACGAAAATCGCCCGAAAAGTGTAGATGAAATCGACGACCGGGAGATCCTTGTAGCATTCTTCTCCTAAATTTATAACTGTGTCTCGGGTTCCGTGTCGGATTTCAAACCCTAGCCATCGTCCGGCCCGAAAATACCGATTTCGGCCCATTTTTGTCGGGTGGTACGAAAATCGCCCGAAAAGTGCAGATGAAATCGACGATCGGGCGATCCTTGTAGCATTCTTCTCCTAAATTTATAACTGTGTTTCGGGTTCCGTGTCGGATTTCAAACCCTAGCCATCGTCCGGCCCAAAAATACCGATTTCGGCCCGTTTTTGTCAATTGTAAGAAAATCGCCTGAAAAGTGCAGACGAAATCGACGACCGGAGGATCCTTGTAGCATTCTTCTCCTAAATTTATAATTGTGTCTCGGGTTCCATGTCGGATTTCGAACCCTAGCCATCGTCCGGCCCGAAAATACCGATTTCGGCCCATTTTAGTCGGGTGGTACGAAAATCGCCCGAAAAGTGCAGATGAAATCGACGACCAGGAGATCCTTGTAGCATTCTTCTCCTAAATTTATTACTGTGTCTCGCGTTCCATGTCGGATTTCAAACCCTTGCCATCGTCCGGCCCGAAAATACCGATTTCGGCCCATTTTTGTCATATAGTACGAAAATCGCCCGAAAAGTGCAGATGAAATCGACGACCGGAGGATCCTTGTAGCATTCTTATCCTAAATTTATAACTGTGCCTCGGGTTCCGTGTCGGATTTCAAACCCTAGCCATCGTTCAGCCCGAAAATACCGATTTCGGCCCATTTTTGTCGTGTGGTACGAAAATCGCCCGAAAAGTGCAGATGAAATCGACGACCGGGAGGATCCTTGTAGCATTCTTCTCCTAAATTTATAACTGTGTCTCGGGTTCCGTGTCGGATTTCAAACCCTGGGCATCGTCCGGCCCGAAAATACCGATTTCGGCCCATTTTTGTCAATTGGAAGAAAATCGCCTGAAAAGTGCAGATGAAATCGACAACCGTAGGATCCTTGTAGCATTCTTCTCCTAAATTTATAACTGTGTCTCAGGTTCCGTGTTGGATTTAAAACCCTAGCCATCGTCCGGCCCGAAAATACCGATTTCGGCCCATTTTAGTCGGGTGGTACAAAAATCGCCCGAAAAGTGTAGATGAAATCGACGACCGGAGGATCCTTGTAGCATTCTTCTCCTAAATTTATAACTGTGTCTCAGGTTCCGTGTCGGAATTCAAACCCTAGGCATCGTCCGGCCCGAAAATACCGATTTCGGCCCATTTTTGTCGGGTGGTACGAAAATCGCCCGAAAAGTGTAAATGAAATCGACGACCTGGAGATCCTTGTAGCATTCTTCTCCTAAATTTA
>JBBPBP010009777.1:13461401-13471737 GCA_037974735.1 Cicer chorassanicum | reverse complement strand
TGTGCCTCGGGTTCCGTGTCGGATTTCAAACCCTGGCCATCGTCCGGCCCGAAAATATCGATTTCGGCCCATTTTTGTCGGGTGGTACGAAAATCGCCCGAAAAGTGCAGATGAAATCGACGATCGGGAGATCCTTGTAGTATTCTTCTCCTAAATTTATAACTGTGTTTCGGGTTCCGTGTCGGATTTCAAACCCTAGCCATCGTTCGGCCCGAAAATACCGATTTCGGCCCATTTTTGTCGGGTGGTACGAAAATCGCCCGAAAAATGTAGATGAAATCGACGACCGGGAGATCCTTGTAGCATTCTTCTCCTAAATTTATAACTGTGTCTCGGGTTCCGTGTCGGATTTCAAACCCTAGCCATCGTCCGGCCCGAAAATACCGATTTCGGCCCATTTTTGTCAGGTGGTACGAAAATCGCCAGAAAAGTGCAGATGAAATCGACGACCGGGAGATCCTTGTAGCATTCTTCTCCTAAATTTATAACTCTGTTTCGGGTTCCCTGTCGGATTTCAAACCCTAGCCATCGTTCGGCCCGAAAATACCGATTTCGGCCCATTTTTGTCGTGTGGTACGAAAATCGCCCAAAAAGTGCAGATGAAATCAACGACCGGGAGAACCTTGTAGCATTCTTCTCCTACATTTATAACTGTGTCTCGGGTTTCATGTCGAATTTCAAACCCTAGCCATCGTCCGGCCCGAAAATACCGATTTCGGCCCATTTTTTTCAATTGGAAAGAAAATCGCCTGAAAATTACAGATGAAATCGTCGACCGGAGGATCCTTGTACATTCTTCTCCTAAATTTATAATTGTGTCTCGGGTTCCATGTCGGATTTCAAACCCTAGCCATCGTTCGGCCCGAAAACACCGATTTTGGCCCATTTTTGTTGTGTCGTACGAAAATTGCTCGAAAAGTGCAGATGAAATCGACGACCGGAGGATCCTTGTAGCATTCTTCTCCTAAATTTATAATTGTGTCTCGGGTTCCATGTCGGATTTCAAACCCTAGCCATCGTCCGGCCCGAAAATACCGATTTCGGCCCATTTTAGTCAGGTGGTACGAAAATCGCCCGAAAAGTGCAGATGAAATCGACGACCAGGAGATCCTTGTAGCATTCTTCTCCTAAATTTATTACTGTTTCTCGCGTTCCATGTCGGATTTCAAACCCTAGCCATCGTCTGGCCCGAAAATACCGATTTCGGCCCATTTTTGTCATATAGTACGAAAATCGCCCGAAAAGTGCAGATGAAATCGACGACCGGAGGATCCTTGTAGCATTCTTCTCCTAAATTTATAACTGTGCCTCGGGTTCCGTGTCGGATTTCAAACCCTGGCCATCGTCCGGCCCGAAAATACCGATTTCGGCCCGTTTTTGTCGGGTGGTACGAAAATCGCCCGAAAAGTGCAGATGAAATCGACGATCGGGAGATCCTTCTAGCATTCTTCTCCTAAATTTATAACTGTGTTTCGGGTTCCGTGTCGGATTTCAAACCCTAGCAATCGTCCGGCCCGAAAACGTGATTTCGGCCCATTTAAGTCGGGTGATACGAAAATCGCCCGAAAAGTGCAGATGAAATCGACGATCGGGAGATCCTTGTAGCATTCTTCTCCTAAATTTATAACTGTGATTCGGGTTCCGTGTCGGATTTCAAACCCTAGCCATCGTCCGGCCCGAAAATACCGATTTCGGCCCAATTTTGTCAATTGTAAGAAAATCGCCTGAAAAGTGCAGACGAAATCGACGACCGGAGGATCCTTGTAGCATTCTTCTCCTAAATTTATAATTGTGTCTCGGGTTCCATGTCGGATTTCGAACCCTAGCCATCGTCCGGCCCGAAAATACCGATTTCGGCCCATTTTAGTCGGGTGGTACGAAAATCGCCGGAAAAGTGCAGATGAAATCGACGACCAGGAGATCCTTGTAGCATTCTTCTCCTAAATTTATTAGTGTGTCTCGCGTTCCATGTCGGATTTCAAACCCTAGCCATCGTCCGGCCCGAAAATACCGATTTCGGCACATTTTTGTCATATAGTACGAAAATCGCCCGAAAAGTGCAGATGAAATCGACGACCGGAGGATCCTTGTAGCATTCTTCTCCTAAATTTATAAATGTGCCTCGGGTTCCGTGTCGGATTTCAAACCCTAGCCATCGTTCAGCCCGAAAATACCGATTTCGGCCCATTTTTGTCGTGTGGTACGAAAATCGCCCGAAAAGTGCAGATGAAATCGACGACCGGGAGGATCCTTGTAGCATTCTTCTCCTAAATTTATAACTGTGTCTCGGGTTCCGTGTCGGATTTCAAACCCTGGGCATCGTCCGGCCCGAAAATACCGATTTCGGCCCATTTTTGTCAATTGGAAGAAAATCCTGAAAAGTGCAGATGAAATCGACGACCGGAGGATCCTTGTAGCATTCTTCTCCTAAATTTATAATTGTGTCTCGGGTTCCATGTCGGATTTCAAACCCTAGCCATCGTCCGGCCCGAAAATACCGATTTCGGTCCATTTTAGTCGGGTGGTACGAAAATCGCCCGAAAAAGGCAGATGAAATCGACGACCGGCAGATCGTCGTATCATTCTTCTCCTAAATTTATAACTGTGTCTCGCGTTCCATGTCGGATTTCAAACCCTAGCCATCGTCCGGCCCGAAAATACCGATTTCGGCCCATTTTTGTCATATGGTACTAAAATCGCCCGAAAAGTGCAGATGAAATCGACGACCAGAGGATCCTTGTAGCATTCTTCTCCTAAATTTATAACTGTGTCTCGGGTTCCGTGTCGGATTTCAAACCCTGGCCATCGTCCGGCCCGAAAATACCGATTTCGGCCCATTTTTGTCAATTGGAAGAAAATCGCCTGAAAAGTGCAGATGAAATCGACGACCGGAGGATCCTTGTAGCATTCTTCTCCTAAATTTATAATTGTGTCTCGGGTTCCATGTCGGATTTCAAACCCTAGCCATCGTCCGGCCCGAAAATACCGATTTCGGCCCATTTTAGTCGGGTGGTACGAAAATCGCCCGAAAAGTGCAGATGAAATCGACGACCAGGAGATCCTTGTAGCATTCTTCTCCTAAATTTATTACTGTTTCTCGCATTCCATGTCGGATTTCAAACCCTAGCCATCGTCTGGCCCAAAAATACCGATTTCGGCCCATTTTTGTCATATAGTACGAAAATCGCCCGAAAAGTGCAGATGAAATCGACGACCGGAGGATCCTTGTAGCATTCTTCTCCTAAATTTATAACTGTGCCTCGGGTTCCGTGTCGGATTTCAAACCCTGGCCATCGTCCGGCCCGAAAATACCGATTTCGGCCCGTTTTTGTCGGGTGGTACGAAAATCGCCCGAAAAGTGCAGATGAAATCGACGATCGGGAGATCTTTCTAGCATTCTTCTCCTAAATTTATAACTGTGTTTCGGGTTCCGTGTCGGATTTCAAACCCTTGCAATCGTCCAGCCCGAAAACGTGATTTCGGCCCATTTAAGTCGGGTGATACGAAAATCGCCCGAAAAGTGCAGATGAAATCGACGATCGGGAGATCCTTGTAGCATTCTTCTCCTAAATTTATAACTGTGGTTCGGGTTCCGTGTCGGATTTCAAACCCTAGCCATCGTCCGGCCCGAAAATACCGATTTCGGCCCATTTTTGTCAATTGTAAGAAAATCGCCTGAAAAGTGCAGACGAAATCGACGACCGGAGGATCCTTGTAGCATTCTTCTCCTAAATTTATAATTGTGTCTCGGGTTCCATGTCGGATTTCGAACCCTAGCCATCGTCCGGCCCGAAAATACCGATTTCGGCCCATTTTAGTCGGGTGGTACGAAAATCGCCGGAAAAGTGCAGATGAAATCGACGACCAGGAGATCCTTGTAGCATTCTTCTCCTAAATTTATTAGTGTGTCTCGCGTTCCATGTCGGATTTCAAACCCTAGCCATCGTCCGGCCCGAAAATACCGATTTCGGCACATTTTTGTCATATAGTACGAAAATCGCCCGAAAAGTGCAGATGAAATCGACGACCGGAGGATCCTTGTAGCATTCTTCTCCTAAATTTATAAATGTGCCTCGGGTTCCGTGTCGGATTTCAAACCCTAGCCATCGTTCAGCCCGAAAATACCGATTTCGGCCCATTTTTGTCGTGTGGTACGAAAATCGCCCGAAAAGTGCAGATGAAATCGACGACCGGGAGGATCCTTGTAGCATTCTTCTCCTAAATTTATAACTGTGTCTCGGGTTCCGTGTCGGATTTCAAACCCTGGGCATCGTCCGGCCCGAAAATACCGATTTCTACCCATTTTTGTCAATTGGAAGAAAATCGCCTGAAAAGTGCAGATGAAATCGACGACCGTAGGATCCTTGTAGCATTGTTCTCCTAAATTTATAACTGTGTCTCGGGTTCCGTGTCGAATTTCAAACCCTAGCCATCGTCCGGCCCGAAAATACCAATTTCGGCCCATTTTAGTCGTATGGTACGAAAATCGCCCGAAAAGTGCAGATGAAATCGACGACCGGAGGATCCTTGTAGCATTCTTCTCCTAAATTTGTAATTGTGCCTCTGGTTCCGTGTTGGATTTCAAACCCTGGCCATCGTCCGGCCCGAAAATACCGATTTCGGCCCATTTTTGTCGTGTGGTACGAAAATCGCCCGAAAAGTGCAGATGAAATCGACGACCGGAGGATCCTTGTAGCATTCTTCTCCTAAATTTATAACTGTGCCTCGGGTTCCGTGTCGGATTTCAAACCCTGGCCATCGTCCGGCCCGAAAATACCGATTTCGGCCCATTTTTGTCGGGTGGTACGAAAATCGCCCGAAAAGTGCAGATGAAATCGACGATCGGGAGATCCTTGTAGCATTCTTCTCCTAAATTTATAACTGTGTTTCGGGTTCCGTGTCGGATTTCAAACCCTAGCCATCGTTCGGCCCGAAAATACCGATTTCAGCCCATTTTTGTCGGGTGGTACGAAAATCGCCCGAAAAGTGTAGATGAAATCGACGACCGGGAGATCCTTGTAGCATTCTTCTCCTAAATTTATAACTGTGTCTCGTGTTCCGTGTCGGATTTCAAACCCTGGCCATCGTCCGGCCCGAAAATACCGATTTCGGCCCATTTTTGTCAGGTGGTACGAAAATCGCCAGAAAAGTGCAGATGAAATCGATGACCGGGAGATCCTTGTAGCATTCTTCTCCTAAATTTATAACTCTGTTTCGGGTTCCCTGTCGGATTTCAAACCCTAGCCATCGTTCGGCCCGAAAATACCGATTTCGGCCCATTTTTGTCGTGTGGTACGAAAATCGCCCAAAAAGTGCAGATGAAATCAACGACCGGGAGAACCTTGTAGCATTCTTCTCCTACATTTATAACTGTGTCTCGGGTTTCATGTCGAATTTCAAACCCTAGCCATCGTCCGGCCCGAAAATACCGATTTCGGCCCATTTTTTTCAATTGGAAAGAAAATCGCCTGAAAATTACAGATGAAATCGTCGACCGGAGGATCCTTGTACATTCTTCTCCTAAATTTATAATTGTGTCTCGGGTTCCATGTCGGATTTCAAACCCTAGCCATCGTTCGGCCCGAAAACACCGATTTTGGCCCATTTTTGTCGTGTCGTACGAAAATTACTAGAAAAGTGCAGATGAAATCGACGACCGGAGGATCCTTGTAGCATTCTTCTCCTAAATTTATAATTGTATCTCGGGTTCCATGTCGGATTTCAAACCCTAGCCATCGTCCGGCCCGAAAATACCGATTTCGGCCCATTTTAGTCGGGTGGTACGAAAATCGCCCGAAAAGTGCAGATGAAATCGACGACCAGGAGATCCTTGTAGCATTCTTCTCCTAAATTTATTACTGTTTCTCGCATTCCATGTCGGATTTCAAACCCTAGCCATCGTCTGGCCCAAAAATACCGATTTCGGCCCATTTTTGTCATATAGTACGAAAATCGCCCGAAAAGTGCAGATGAAATCGACGACCGGAGGATCCTTGTAGCATTCTTCTCCTAAATTTATAACTGTGCCTCGGGTTCCGTGTCGGATTTCAAACCCTGGCCATCGTCCGGCCCGAAAATACCGATTTCGGCCCGTTTTTGTCGGGTGGTACGAAAATCGCCCGAAAAGTGCAGATGAAATCGACGATCGGGAGATCCTTGTAGCATTCTTCTCCTAAATTTATAACTGTGTTTCGGGTTCCGTGTCGGATTTCAAACCCTAGCCATCGTTCGGCCCGAAAATACCGATTTCGGCCCATTTTTGTCGTGTGGTACGAAAATCGCCCGAAAAGTGCAGATGAAATCGACGACCGGGAGGATCCTTGTAGCATTCTTCTCCTAAATTTATAACTGTGTCTCGGGTTCCGTGTCGGATTTCAAACCCTGGCCATCGTCCGGCCCGAAAATACCGATTTCGGCCCATTTTTGTCAATTGGAAGAAAATCGCCTGAAAAGTGCAGATGAAATCGACGACCGGAGGATCCTTGTAGCATTCTTCTCCTAAATTTATAATTGTGTCTCGGGTTCCATGTCGGATTTCAAACCCTAGCCATCGTCCGGCCCGAAAATACCGATTTCGGCCCATTTTTGTCGTATGGTACGAAAATCGCCCGAAAAGTGCAGATGAAATCGACGACCGGAGGATCCTTGTGGCATTCTTCTCCTAAATTTACAACTGTGCCTCGGGTTCCGTGTCGGATTTCAAACCCTGGCCATCGTCCGGCCCGAAAATATCGATTTCGGCCCATTTTTGTCGGGTGGTACGAAAATCGCCCGAAAAGTGCAGATGAAATCGACGATCGGGAGATCCTTGTAGTATTCTTCTCCTAAATTTATAACTGTGTTTCGGGTTCCGTGTCGGATTTCAAACCCTAGCCATCGTTCGGTCCGAAAATACCGATTTCGGCCCATTTTTGTCGGGTGGTACGAAAATCGCCCGAAAAATGTAGATGAAATCGACGACCGGGAGATCCTTGTAGCATTCTTCTCCTAAATTTATAACTGTGTCTCGGGTTCCGTGTCGGATTTCAAACCCTAGCCATCGTCCGGCCCGAAAATACCGATTTCGGCCCATTTTTGTCAGGTGGTACGAAAATCGCCAGAAAAGTGCAGATGAAATCGACGACCGGGAGATCCTTGTAGCATTCTTCTCCTAAATTTATAACTCTGTTTCGGGTTCCCTGTCGGATTTCAAACCCTAGCCATCGTTCGGCCCGAAAATACCGATTTCGGCCCATTTTTGTCGTGTGGTACGAAAATCGCCCAAAAAGTGCAGATGAAATCAACGACCGGGAGAACCTTGTAGCATTCTTCTCCTACATTTATAACTGTGTCTCGGGTTTCATGTCGAATTTCAAACCCTAGCCATCGTCCGGCCCGAAAATACCGATTTCGGCCCATTTTTGTCAATTGGAAAGAAAATCGCCTGAAAATTACAGATGAAATCGACGACCGGAGGATCCTTGTAGCATTCTTCTCCTAAATTTATAATTGTGTCTCGGGTTCCATGTCGGATTTCAAACCCTAGCCATCGTCCGGCCCGAAAATACCGATTTCGGCCCATTTTTGTCAATTGTAAGAAAATCGCCCGAAAAGTGCAGACGAAATCGACGACCAGGAGATCCTTGTAGCATTCTTCTCCTAAATTTATTACTGTTTCTCGCGTTCCATGTCGGATTTCAAACCCTAGCCATCGTCCGGCCCGAAAATACCGATTTCGGCCCATTTTTGTCATATAGTACGAAAATCGCCCGAAAAGTGCAGATGAAATCGACGACCGGAGGATCCTTGTAGCATTCTTCTCCTAAATTTATAACTGTGCCTCGGGTTCCGTGTCGGATTTCAAACCCTGGCCATCGTCCCGCCCGAAAAGTGCAGATGAAATCGTAACTGGAGGATCCTTGTAGCATTCTTCTCCTAAATTTATAACTGTGTCTCGGGTTCCGTGTCAGATTTCAAACCCTAGGCATCGTCCGGCCCGAAAATACCGATTATGGCCCATTTTAGTCGGGTGGTACGAAAATCGCCCGAAAAGTGCAGATGAAATCGACGACCGGGAGAACCTTGTAGCATTCATCTCCTACATTTATAACTATGTCTCGGGTTCCGTGTCGGATTTCAAACACTAGGCATCCTCCGGGGGGAAAATACCGATTTCGGCCCATTTAAGTCGAGTGGTACGAAAATCGCCCGAAAAGTGCAGATGAAATCGACGACCGGGAGAACCTTGTAGCATTCTTCTCCTACATTTATAACTGTGTCTCGGGTTCCGTGTCAGATTTCGAACCCTAGCCATCTTCCTGCCCGAAAATACCCATTTTGGCCAATTTTTGTCTGTTGGAACGAAAATCGCCCGAAAAGTGCAGATGAAATCGACAACCGGGAGAATCTTGTAGCATTCTTCTCCTACATTTATAAATGTGTCTCGGGTTCCGTGTCAGATTTCAAACCCTAGCCATCTTCTAGGCCCGAAAATACGGATTTCGACCCATTTTTGTCTGTTGGAACGAAAATCGCCCAAAAAGTGTAGATGAAATCGACGACCGAAGGATCATTGTAGCTTTCTTCTCCTAAATTTATAACTGTGTCTCGGGTTCCGTGTCGGATTTCAAACCCTAGCCATCTTCCGGCCCGAAAATACCGATTTAGGCCCATTTTTGTCTGTTGGAACGAAAATCGCCCGAAAAGTGCAAATGAAATCGACGACCGGAGGATCCTTGTAGCATTCTTCTCCTAAATTTATAACTGTGTCTCGGGTTCTGTGTCGGATTTCAAACCCTAGGCATCGTCCGGCCCGAAAATACCGATTTCGGCCCATTTTAGTCGGGTGGTACGATAATCGCCCGAAAAGTAAAGATGAAATCGACGACCAGAAGAACCTTGTAGCATTCATCTCCTACATTTATAACTATGTCTCGGGTTCCGTGTCGGATTTCAAACCTAGGCATCGTCCGGCCCGAAAATACCGATTTGGGCCCAATTTAGTTGGGTGCTACAAAAATCTCCCGAAAAGTGCAGATGAAATCGACGACCGGGAGAACCTTGTAGCATTCGTCTCCTACATTTATAACTGTGTCTCGGGTTCCGTGTCGGATTTCAAGCCCTAGCCATCGTTTGGCCCGAAAATACCGATTTCGGCCCATTTTTGTCGTGTAATACGAAAATCGCCCGAAAAGTGCAGATGAAATCGACAACCGGGAGATCCTTGTAGCATTCTTCTCCTAAATTTATAACTGTGTCTCGGGTTTTGTTTCGGACTTCAAACCCTAGCCATCGTCTGGCCCGAAAATACCTTTTTCGGATCATTTTTGTCGGTTGGAAATAAAATCGCCCGAAAAGTGCAGATGAAATCGACGACCGGAGGATCCTTGTAGCATTCTTCACCTAAATATATAAGTGTGTCTCGGGTTCCGTGTCGGATTTCAAACCCTAGGCATCCTCTGGGGGGAAAATACCGATTTCGACCCATTTTAGTTGAGTGGTACGATAATCGCCCGAAAAGTGCAGATGAAATCGACGACCGGGAGAAGCTTGTAGCATTCTTCTCCTACATTTATAACTGTGTCTCGGGTTACGTGTCAGATTTCGAACCCTAGCCATCTTCCTGTCCGAAACTACCGATTTTGGCCAATTTTTGTCTGTTGGAACGAAAATCGCCCAAAAAGTGCGGATGAAATCGACAACCGGGAGATCCTTGTAGCATTTTTCTCCTAAATTTATAACTGTGTCTCGGGTTTTGTTTCCGAGTTCAAACGCTTGCCATCGTCCGGGCCAAAAATACCGATTTCGGCCCATTTTTGACGGGTGGTACGAAAACCGCCCGAAAAGTGCAGATGAAATCGACGACAGGGGGATCCTTGTAGCATTCTTCTCCTAAATTTATAATTGTGTGTCGGGTTCCGTGTCGAATTTCAAACCCTAGCCATCGTCCGGCCCGCAATTATCGATTTCGACCCATTTTTGTCGTGTGGTACGAAAATCGCCCGAAAAGTGCAGATGAAATCGACGACCGGAGGATCCTTGTAGCATTCTTCTCCTAAATTTATAATTGTGTCTCGGGTTCCGTGTCGGATTTCAAACCCTAGCCATCGTCCGGCCCGAAAATACCGATTTCGGTCCATTTTTGTCTTATAGTACGAAAATGCCCAAAAAGTGCAGATGAAATCGACGACCGGGAGATCTTTGTAGCATTCTTCTCCTAAATTTATAACAGTGTCTCGGGTTCTGTGTCGGATTTCAAACCCTAGCCATCGTCCGGCCAGAAAATACCGATTTCGGCCTATTTTGGCCGGGTGGTACGAAAATCGCCCGAAAAATGCAGATGAAATCGACGACCGGA
>JBBPBP010009777.1:13428518-13447396 GCA_037974735.1 Cicer chorassanicum | reverse complement strand
CCTCGGGTTCCGTGTCGGATTTCAAACCCTGGCAATCGTCCGGCCCGAAAATACCGATTTCGGCCCATTTTTGTCGGGTGGTACGAAAATCGCCCGAAAAGTGCAGATGAAATCGACGATCGGGAGATCCTTGTAGCATTCTTCTCCTAAATTTATAACTGTGTTTCGGGTTCCGTGTCGGATTTCAAACCCTAGCCATCGTTCGGCCCGAAAATACCGATTTCGGCCCATTTTTGTCGTGTGGTACGAAAATCGCCCGAAAAGTGCAGATGAAATCGACGACCGGGAGGATCCTTGTAGCATTCTTCTCCTAAATTTATAACTGTGTCTCGGGTTCCGTGTCGAATTTCAAACCCTGGGCATCATCCGGCCCGAAAATACCGATTTCGGCCCATTTTTGTCAATTGGAAGAAAATCCTGAAAAGTGCAGATGAAATCGACGACTGGAGGATCCTTGTAGCATTCTTCTCCTAAATTTATAATTGTGTCTCGGGTTCCATGTCGGATTTCAAACCCTAGCCATCGTACGGCCCGAAAATACCGATTTCGTTCCATTTTAGTCGGGTGGTACGAAAATCGCCCGAAAAAGGCAGATGAAATCGACGAACGGGAGATCCTTGTATCATTCTTCTCCTAAATTTATAACTGTGTCTCGCGTTCCATGTCGGATTTCAAACCCTAGCCATCGTCCGGCCCGAAAATACCGATTTCGGCCCATTTTTGTCATATGGTACGAAAATCGCCCGAAAAGTGCAGATGAAATCGACGACCGGAGGATCCTTGTAGCATTCTTCTCCTAAATTTATAACTGTGTCTCGGGTTCCGTGTCGGATTTCAAACCCTAGCCATCGTTCGGCCCGAAAATACCGATTTCGGCCCATTTTTGTCGTGTGGTACGAAAATCGCCCAAAAAGTGCAGATGAAATCAACGACCGGGAGAACCTTGTAGCATTCTTCTCCTACATTTATAACTGTGTCTCGAGTTTCGTGTCGAATTTCAAACCCTAGCCATCGTCCGGCCCGAAAATACCGATTTCGGCCCATTTTTGTCAATTGGAAGAAAATCGCCGGAAAAGTGCAGACGAAATCGACGACCGGAGGATCCTTGTAGCATTCTTCTCCTAAATTTATAATTGTGTCTCGGGTTCCATGTCGGATTCCAAACCCTAGCCATCGTCCGGCCCGAATATACCGATTTCGACCCATTTTAGTCAGGTGGTACGAAAATCGCCCGAAAAGTGCAGATGAAATCGATTACCGGGAGATCCTTGTAGCATTCTTCTCCTAAATTTATAACTGTGTCTCGCGTTCCATGTCGGATTTCAAACCCTAGCCATCGTCCGGCCCGAAAATACCGATTTCGGTCCATTTTTGTCTGGTGGTACGAAAATCGCCCGAAAAGTGCAGATGAAATCGACGATCGGGAGATCCTTGTAGCATTCTTCTCCTAAATTTATAACTGTGTCTCGGGTTCCGTGTCGGATTTAAAACCCTAGCCATCGTCCGGCCCGAAAATACCGATTTCGGCCCATTTTAGTCGGGTGGTACAAAAATCGCCCGAAAAGTGTAGATGAAATCGACGACCGGAGGATCCTTGTAGCATTCTTCTCCTAAATTTATAACTGTGTCTCAGGTTCCGTGTCGGAATTCAAACCCTAGGCATCGTCCGGCCCGAAAATACCGATTTCGGCCCATTTTTGTCGGGTGGTACGAAAATCGCCCGAAAAGTGTAGATGAAATCGACGACCTGGAGATCGTTGTAGCATTCTTCTCCTAAATTTATAACTGTGTTTCGGGTTCCGTGTCGGATTTCAAACCCTAGCCATTGTTCAGCCCGAAAATACCGATTTCGGCCCATTTTTGTCGTGTGGTACGAAAATCTCCCGAAAAGTGCAGATGAAATCGATGACCGGGAGGATCCTTGTAGCATTCTTCTCCTAAATTTATAACTGTGTCTCAGGTTCCGTGTCGGATTTCAAACCCTGGCCATCGTCCGGCCCGAAAATACCGATTTCGGCCCATTTTTGTCAATTGGAAGAAAATCGCCTGAAAAGTGCAGATGAAATCGACGATTGGAGGATCCTTGTAGCATTCTTCTCCTAAATTTATAATTGTGTCTCGGGTTCCATGTCGGATTTCAAACCCTAGCCATCATCCGGCCCGAAAATACCGATTTCGGTCCTTTTTAGTCGGGTGGTACGAAAATCGCCCGAAAAGTGCAGATGAAATCGACGACCGGGAGATCCTTGTATCATTCTTCTCCTAAATTTATAACTGTGTCTCGCGTTCCATGTCGGATTTCAAACCCTAGCCATCGTTCGGCCCGAAAATACCAATTTCGGCCCATTTTTGTCGTGTGGTACGAAAATCGACCGAAAAGTGCAGATGAAATCGACGACCGGAGGATCCTTGTAGCATTCTTCTCCTAAATTTATAACTGTGCCTCGGGTACCGTGTCGGATTTCAAACCCTGGCAATCGTCCGGCCCGAAAATACCTATTTCGGATCATTTTTGTCGGTTGGAACGAAAATCGCCCGAAAAGTGCAGATGAAATCGATGACCGGGTGATCCTTGTAGCATTCTTCTCCTAAATTTATAACTGTGTCTCGGGTTCCGTGTCGGATTTCAAACCCTAGCCATCGTCCGGCCCGAAAATACGGATTTCGGCCCATTTTTGTCGTGTGGTAGAAAAATGAAATTGAAGACCGGGGGATCCTTGTAGCATTCTTTTCCTAAATTTTTAACTGTGTTTTGGGTTCTGTGTGGGATTTCAAACCCTGGCCATCGTCCGGCCCGAAAATACCGATTTCGGCCCATTTTTGTCGTATGGTGCGAAAATCGCCTGAAAAGTGCAGATGAAATCGACGACCGGAGGATCCTTGTAGCATTCTTCTCCTAAATTTATAACTGTGTCTCGGGTTCCGTGTCAGATTTCAAACCCTAGCCATCGTCCGGCCCGAAAATACCGATTTCGGCCCATTTTTGTCGTGTGGTACGAAAATCGCCCGAAAAGTGCAGATGAAATCGACGACCGGAGGATCCTTGTAGCATTCTTCTCCTAAATATATAATTGTGCCTTGGGTTCCGTGTCGGATTTCAAACCCTGGCCATCGTCCGGCCCGAAAATATCGATTTCGGCCCATTTTTGTCGGGTGGTACGAAAATCGCCCGAAAAGTGCAGATGAAATCGACGATCGGGAGATCCTTGTAGCATTCTTCTCCTAAATTTATAACTGTGTGTCAGGTTCCGTGTCGGATTTCAAACCCTAGCCATCGTTCGGCCCGAAAATACCGATTTCGGCCCATTTTTGTCGTGTGGTACGAAAATCGCCCGAAAAGTGCAGATGAAATCGACGACCGGGAGGATCCTTGTAGCATTCTTCTCCTAAATTTATAACTGTGTCTCGGGTTCCTTGTCGGATTTCAAACCCTGGCCATCGTCCGGCCCGAAAATACCGATTTCGGCCCATTTTTGTCGGGTGGTACGAAAATCGCCCGAAAAGTGCAGATGAAATCGACGATCGGGAGATCCTTGTAGCATTCTTCTCCTAAATTTATAACTGTGTTTCGGGTTCCGTGTCAGATTTCAAACCCTAGCCATCGTTCGGCCCGAAAATACCGATTTCGGCCCATTTTTGTCGTGTGGTACGAAAATCGCCCGAAAAGTGCAGATGAAATCGACGACCGGAGGATCCTTGTAGCATTCTTCTCCTAAATTTATAACTGTGCCTCGGGTTCCGTTTCGGATTTCAAACCCTGGCAATCGTCCGGCCCGAAAATACCGATTTCGGCCCATTTTTGTCGGGTGGTACGAAAATCGCCCGAAAAGTGCAGATGAAATCGACGATCGGGAGATCCTTGTAGCATTCTTCTCCTAAATTTATAACTGTTTTTCGGGTTCCGTGTCAGATTTCAAACCCTAGCCATCGTTCGGCCCGAAAATACCGATTTCGGCCCATTTTTGTCGTGTGGTACGAAAATCGCCCGAAAATTGCAGATGAAATCGACGACCGGAGGATCCTTGTAGCATTCTTCTCCTAAATTTATAACTGTACCTCGGGTTCCGTGTCGGATTTCAAACCCTGGCAATCGTCCGGCCCGAAAATACCGATTTCGGCCCATTTTTGTCGGGTGGTACGAAAATCGCCCGAAAAGTGCAGATGAAATCGACGATCGGGAGATCCTTGTAGCATTCTTCTCCTAAATTTATAACTGTGTTTCGGGTTCCGTGTCGGATTTCAAACCCTAGCCATCGTTCGGCCCGAAAATACCGATTTCGGCCCATTTTTGTCGTGTGGTACGAAAATCGCCCGAAAAGTGCAGATGAAATCGACGACCGGGAGGATCCTTGTAGCATTCTTCTCCTAAATTTATAACTGTGTCTCGGGTTCCGTGTCGGATTTCAAACCATGGGCATCGTCCGGCCCGAAAATACCGATTTCGGCCCATTTTTGTCAATTGGAAGAAAATCCTGAAAAGTGCAGATGAAATCGACGACCGGAGGATCCTTGTAGCATTCTTCTCCTAAATTTATAATTGTGTCTCGGGTTCCATGTCGGATTTCAAACCCTAGCCATCGTACGGCCCGAAAATACCGATTTCGGCCCATTTTTGTCATATGGTACGAAAATCGCCCGAAAAGTGCAGATGAAATCGACGACCGGAGGATCCTTGTATCATTCTTCTCCTAAATTTATAACTGTGTCTCGCGTTCCATGTCGGATTTCAAACCCTAGCCATCGTCCGGCCCGAAAATACCGATTTCGGCCCATTTTTGTCATATGGTACGAAAATCGCCCGAAAAGTGCAGATGAAATCGACGACCGGAGGATCCTTGTAGCATTCTTCTCCTAAATTTATAACTGTGTCTCGGGTTCCGTGTCGGATTTCAAACCCTAGCCATCGTTCGGCCCGAAAATACCGATTTCGGCCCATTTTTGTCGTGTGGTACGAAAATCGCCCAAAAAGTGCAGATGAAATTAACGACCGGGAGAACCTTGTAGCATTCTTCTCCTACATTTATAACAGTGTCTCGAGTTTCGTGTCGAATTTCAAACCCTAGCCATCGTCCGGCCCGAAAATACCGATTTCGGCCCATTTTTGTCAATTGGAAGAAAATCGCCTGAAAAGTGCAGACGAAATCGACGACCGGAGGATCCTTGTAGCATTCTTCTCCTAAATTTATAATTGTGTCTCGGGTTCCATGTCGGATTTCAAACCCTAGCCATCGTCCGGCCCGAATATACCGATTTCGACCCATTTTAGTCAGGTGGTACGAAAATCGCCCGAAAAGTGCAGATGAAATCGATTACCGGGAGATCCTTGTAGCATTCTTCTCCTAAATTTATAACTCTGTCTCGCGTTCCATGTCGGATTTCAAACCCTAGCCATCGTCCGGCCCGAAAATACCGATTTCGGTCCATTTTTGTCTGGTGGTACGAAAATCGCCCGAAAAGTGCAGATGAAATCGACGATCGGGAGATTCTTGTAGCATTCTTCTCCTAAATTTATAACTGTGTTTCGGGTTCCGTGTCGGATTTCAAACCCTAGCCATCGTTCGGCACGAAAATACCGATTTCGGCCCATTTATGTCGTGTGGTACGAAAATCGCCCGAAAAGTGCAGATGAAATCGACGACCGGGAGGATCTTTGTTGCATTCTTCTCCTAAATTTAAAACTGTATCTCGCGTTCCGTGTCAGATTTCAAACCCTGGGCATCGTCCGGCCCGAAAATACCGATTTCGGCCCATTTTTGTCAATTGGAAGAAAATCGCCTGAAAAGTGCAGATGAAATCGACGACCGTAGGATCCTTGTAGCATTCTTCTCCTAAATTTATAACTGTGTCTCGGGTTCCGTGTCGGATTTAAAACCCTAGCCATCGTCCGGCCCGAAAATACCGATTTCGGCCCATTTTAGTCGGGTGGTACAAAAATCGCCCGAAAAGTGTAGATGAAATCGACGACCGGAGGATCCTTGTAGCATTCTTCTCCTAAATTTATAACTGTGTCTCAGGTTCCGTTTCGGAATTCAAACCCTAGGCATCTTCCGGCCCGAAAATACCGATTTCGGCCCATTTTTGTCGGGTGGTACGAAAATCGCCCGAAAAGTGTAGATGAAATCGACGACCTGGAGATCCTTGTAGCATTCTTCTCCTAAATTTATAACTGTGTTTCGGGTTCCGTGTCGGATTTCAAACCCTAGCCATTGTTTAGCCCGAAAATACCGATTTCGGCCCATTTTTGTCGTGTGGTACGAAAATCTCCCGAAAAGTGCAGATGAAATCGACGACCGGGAGGATCCTTGTAGCATTCTTCTCCTAAATTTATAACTGTGTCTCAGGTTCCGTGTCGGATTTCAAACCCTGGCCATCGTCCGGCCCGAAAATACCGATTTCGGCCCATTTTTGTCAATTGGAAGAAAATCGCCTGAAAAGTGCAGATGAAAACGACGATTGGAGGATCCTTGTAGCATTCTTCTCCTAAATTTATAATTGTGTCTCGGGTTCCATGTCGGATTTCAAACCCTAGCCATCATCCGGCCCGAAAATACCGATTTCGGTCCTTTTTAGTCGGGTGGTACGAAAATCGCCCGAAAAGTGCAGATGAAATCGACGACCGGGAGATCCTTGTATCATTCTTCTCCTAAATTTATAACTGTGTCCGCGTTCCATGTCGGATTTCAAACCCTAGCCATCGTTCGGCCCGAAAATACCAAGTTCGGCCCATTTTTGTCGTGTGGTACGAAAATCGCCCGAAAAGTGCTGATGAAATCGACGACCAGGAGAACCTTGTAGCATTCATCTCCTAAATTTATAACTGTGTCTCGGGTTCCGTGTCGGATTTCAAACCCTAGCAATCGTCCGGCCCGAAAATACCGATTTCGGCCCATTTAAGTCGGGTGGTACGAATATCGCCCGAAAAGTGCAGATGAAATCGACGACCGGAGGATCCTTGTAGCATTCTTCTCCTAAATTTATAATTGTGTCTCGGGTTCCGTGTCGGATTTAAAACCCTAGCCATCGTCCGGCCCGAAAATACCGATTTCGGCCCATTTTAGTCGGGTTGTACAAAAGTCGCCCGAAAAGTGTAGATGAAATCGACGACCGGAGGATCCTTGTAGCATTCTTCTCCTAAATTTATAACTGTGTCTCTGGTTCCGTGTCGGAATTCAAACCCTAGGCATCGTCCGGCCCGAAAATACCGATTTCGGCCCATTTTTGTCAAGTGGTACGAAAATCGCCCGAAAAGTGTAGATGAAATCGACGACCTGGATATCCTTGTAGCATTCTTCTCCTAAATTTAAAACTGTGTCTTAGGTTCCATGTCGGATTTAAAACCCTAGCCATCGTCCGGCCCGAAAATACCGATTTCGGCCCATTTTTGTCGTATGGTACGAAAATCGCCCGAAAAGTGCAGACGAAATCGACGACCGGAGGATCCTTGTAGCATTCTTCTCCTAAATTTATAATTGTGTCTCGGGTTCCATGTCGGATTTCAAACCCTAGCCATCATCCGGCCCGAAAATACCGATTTCGGCCCATTTTTGTCGTATGGTACGAAAATCGCCCGAAAAGTGCAGATGAAATCAACGACCGGAGGATCCTTGTAGCATTCTTCTCCTAAATTTATAATTGTGACTCGGGTTCCGTGTCGGATTTCAAACCCTGGCCATCGTCCGGCCCGAAAATATCGATTTCGGCCCATTTTTGTCGGGTGGTACGAAAATCGACCGAAAAGTCCAGATGAAATCGACGATCGGGAGATCCTTGTAGCATTCTTCTCCTAAATTTATAACTCTGTTTCAGGTTCCGTGTCGGATTTCAAACCCTAGCCATCGTTCGGCCCGAAAATACCGATTTCGGCCCATTTTTGTCGTGTGGTACGAAAATCGCCCGAAAAATGCAGATGAAATCGACGACCGGGAGGATCCTTGTAGCATTCTTCTCCTAAATTTATAACTGTGTCTCGGGTTCCGTGTCGGATTGCAAACCCTGGCCATCGTCCGGCCCGAAAATACCGATTTCGGCCCATTTTTGTCGGGTGGTACGAAAATCGCCCGAAAAGTGTAGATGAAATCGACGACCTGGAGATCCTTGTAGCATTCTTCTCAATTTATAACTGTGTTTCGTGTTCCGTGTCGGATTTCAAACCCTAGCCATTGTTCAGCCCGAAAATACCGATTTCGGCCCATTTTTTTCGTGTGGTACGAAAATCTCCCGAAAAGTGCAGATGAAATCGACGACCGGGAGGATCCTTGTAGCATTCTTCTCCTAAATTTATAACTGTGTCTCAGGTTCCGTGTCGGATTTCAAACCCTGGCCATCGTCCGGCCCGAAAATACCGATTTCGGCCCATTTTTGTCAATTGGAAGAAAATCGCCTGAAAAGTGCAGATGAAATCGACGATTGGAGGATCCATGTAGCATTCTTCTCCTAAATTTATAATTGTGTCTCGGGTTCCATATCGGATTTCAAACCCTAGCCATCATCCGGCCCGAAAATACCGATTTCGGTCCTTTTTAGTCGGGTGGTACGAAAATCGCCCGAAAAGTGCAGATGAAATCGACGACCACGAGATCCTTTTATCATTCTTCTCCTAAATTTATAACTGTGTCTCGCGTTCCATGTCGGATTTCAAACCCTAGCCATCGTTCGGCCCGAAAATACCAATTTCGGCCCATTTTTGTCGTGTGGTACGAAAATCGCCCGAAAATTGCTGATGAAATCGACGACCAGGAGAACCTTGTAGCATTCATCTCCTAAATTTATAACTGTGTCTCGGGTTCCGTGTCGGATTTCAAACCCTAGCAATCGTCCGGCCCGAAAATACCGATTTCGGCCCATTTAAGTCGGGTGGTAAGAAAATCGCCCGAAAAGTGCAGATGAAATCGACGACCGGAGGATCCTTGTAGCATTCTTCTCCTAAATTTAAAACTGTGTCTCGGGTTCCATCTCGGATTTAAAACCCTAGCCATCGTCCGGCCCGAAAATACCGATTTCGGCCCATTTTTGTCGTATGGTACGAAAATCGCCCGAAAAGTGCAGACGAAATCGACGACCGGAGGATCCTTGTAGCATTCTTCTCCTAAATTTATAATTGTGTCTCGGGTTCCATGTCGGATTTCAAACCCTAGCCATCATCCGGCCCGAAAATACCGATTTCGGCCCATTTTTGTCGTATGGTACGAAAATCGCCCGAAAAGTGCAGATGAAATCAACGACCGGAGGATCCTTGTAGCATTCTTCTCCTAAATTTATAATTGTGACTCGGGTTCCGTGTCGGATTTCAAACCCTGGCCATCGTCCGGCCCGAAAATATCGATTTCGGCCCATTTTTGTCGGGTGGTACGAAAATCGACCGAAAAGTCCAGATGAAATCGACGATCGGGAGATCCTTGTAGCATTCTTCTCCTAAATTTATAACTCTGTTTCAGGTTCCGTGTCGGATTTCAAACCCTAGCCATCGTTCGGCCCGAAAATACCGATTTCGGCCCATTTTTGTCGTGTGGTACGAAAATCGCCCGAAAAGTGCAGATGAAATCGACGACCGGGAGGATCCTTGTAGCATTCTTCTCCGAAATTTATAACTGTGTCTCGGGTTCCGTGTCGGATTTCAAACCCTGGCCATCGTCCGGCCCGAAAATACCGATTTCGGCCCATTTTTGTCGGGTGGTACGAAAATCGCCCGAAAAGTGTAGATGAAATCGACGACCTGGAGATCCTTGTAGCATTCTTCTCAATTTATAACTGTGTTTCGGGTTCCGTGTCGAATTTCAAACCCTAGCCATTGTTCAGCCCGAAAATACCGATTTCGGCCCATTTTTTTCGTGTGGTACGAAAATCTCCCGAAAAGTGCAGATGAAATCGACGACCGGGAGGATCCTTGTAGCATTCTTCTCCTAAATTTATAACTGTGTCTCAGGTTCCGTGTCGGATTTCAAACCCTGGCCATCGTCCGGCCCGAAAATACCGATTTCGGCCCATTTTTGTCAATTGGAAGAAAATCGCCTGAAAAGTGCAGATGAAATCGTCGATTGGAGGATCCTTGTAGCATTCTTCTCCTAAATTTATAATTGTGTCTCGGGTTCCATGTCGGATTTCAAACCCTAGCCATC
The DNA here is from genome assembly GCA_037974735.1 of Cicer chorassanicum. Taxonomy (NCBI): domain Eukaryota; kingdom Viridiplantae; phylum Streptophyta; class Magnoliopsida; order Fabales; family Fabaceae; genus Cicer; species Cicer chorassanicum. The sequence goes on along the minus strand of JBBPBP010009777.1, from coordinate 13,437,281 downwards.
ATCCGGCCCGAAAATACCGATTTCGGTCCTTTTTAGTCGGGTGGTACGAAAATCGCCCGAAAAGTGCAGATGAAATCGACGACCGCGAGATCCTTGTATCATTCTTCTCCTAAATTTATAACTGTGTCTCGCGTTCCATGTCGGATTTCAAACCCTAGCCATCGTTCGGCCCGAAAATACCAATTTCGGCCCATTTTTGTCGTGTGGTACGAAAATCGCCCGAAAAGTGCTGATGAAATCGACGACCAGGAGAACCTTGTAGCATTCATCTCCTAAATTTATAACTGTGTCTCGGGTTCCGTGTCGGATTTCAAACCCTAGCAATCGTCCGGCCCGAAAATACCGATTTCGGCCCATTTAAGTCGGGTGGTACGAAAATCGCCCGAAAAGTGCAGATGAAATCGACGACCGGAGGATCCTTGTAGCATTCTTCTCCTAAATTTATAACTGTGTCTCGGGTTCCGTGTCGGATTTAAAACCCTAGCAATCGTCCGGCCCGAAAATACCGATTTCGGCCCATTTTAGTCGGGTGGTACAAAAGTCGCCCGAAAAGTGTAGATGAAATCGACGACCGGAGGATCCTTGTAGCATTCTTCTCCTAAATTTATAACTGTGTCTCAGGTTCCGTGTCGGAATTCAAACCCTAGGCATCGTCCGGCCTGAAAATACCGATTTCGGCCTATTTTTGTCAAGTGGTACGAAAATCGCCCGAAAAGTGTAGATGAAATCGACGACCTGGAGATCCTTGTAGCATTCTTCTCCTAAATTTAAAACTGTGTCTCGGGTTCCATGTCGGATTTAAAACCCTAGCCATCGTCCGGCCTGAAAATACCGATTTCGGCCCATTTTTGTCGTATGGTACGAAAACCGCCCGAAAAGTGCAGAAGAAATCGACGACGGGAGGATCCTTGTAGCATTCTTCTCCTAAATTTATAATTGTGTCTCGGGTTCCATGTCAGATTTCAAACCCTAGCCATCGTCCGGCCCGAAAATACCGATTTCGGCCCATTTTTGTCGTATGGTACGAAAATCGCCCGAAAAGTGCAGATGAAATCGACGACCGGAGGATCCTTGTAGCATTCTTCGCCTAAATTTATAATTGTGCCTCGGGTTCCGTGTCGGATTTCAAACCCTGGCCATCGTCCGGCCCGAAAATATCGATTTCGGCCCATTTTTGTCGGGTGGTACGAAAATCGCCCGAAAAGTGCAGATGAAATCGACGATCGGGAGATCCTTGTAGCTTTCTTCTCCTAAATTTATAACTGTGTTTCAGGTTCCGTGTCGGATTTCAAACCCTAGCCATCGTTCGGCCCGAAAATACCGATTTCGGCCCATTTTTGTCGTGTGGTACGAAAATCGCCCGAAAAGTGCAGATGAAATCGACGACCGGGAGGATCCTTGTAGCATTCTTCTCCTAAATTTATAACTGTGTCTCGGGTTCCGTGTCGGATTTCAAACCCTGGCCATCGTCCGGCCCGAAAATACCGATTTCGGCCCATTTTTGTCAATTGGAAGAAAATCGCCTGAAAAGTGCAGATGAAATCGACGATTGGAGGATCCTTGTAGCATTCTTCTCCTAAATTTATAATTGTGTCTCGGGTTCCATGTCGGATTTCAAACCCTAGCCATCATCCGGCCCGAAAATACCGATTTCGGTCCTTTTTAGTCGGGTGGTACGAAAATCGCCCGAAAAGTGCAGATGAAATCGACGACCGGGAGATCCTTGTATCATTCTTCTCCTAAATTTATAACTGTGTCCGCGTTCCATGTCGGATTTCAAACCCTAGCCATCGTTCGGCCCGAAAATACCAAGTTCGGCCCATTTTTGTCGTGTGGTACGAAAATCGCCCGAAAAGTGCTGATGAAATCGACGACCAGGAGAACCTTGTAGCATTCATCTCCTAAATTTATAACTGTGTCTCGGGTTCCGTGTCGGATTTCAAACCCTAGCAATCGTCCGGCCCGAAAATACCGATTTCGGCCCATTTAAGTCGGGAGGTACGAAAATTGCCCAAAAAGTGCAGATGAAATCGACGACCGGAGGATCCTTGTAGCATTCTTCTCTTAAATTTATAACTGTGTCTCGGGTTCCGTGTCGGATTTAAAACCCTAGCCATCGTCCGGCCCGAAAATACCGATTTCGGCCCATTTTAGTCGGGTGGTACAAAAGTCGCCCGAAAAGTGTAGATGAAATCGACGACCGGAGGATCCTTGTAGCATTCTTCTCCTAAATTTATAACTGTGTCTCAGGTTCCGTGTCGGAATTCAAACCCTAGGCATCGTCCGGCCCGAAAATACCGATTTCGGCCCATTTTTGTCAAGTGGTACGAAAATCGCCCGAAAAGTGTAGATGAAATCGACGACCTGGATATCCTTGTAGCATTCTTCTCCTAAATTTAAAACTGTGTCTCGGGTTCCATGTCGGATTTAAAACCCTAGCCATCGTCCGGCCCGAAAATACCGATTTCGGCCCATTTTTGTCGTATGGTACGAAAATCGCCCGAAAAGTGCAGACGAAATCGACGACCGGAGGATCCTTGTAGCATTCTTCTCCTAAATTTATAATTGTGTCTCGGGTTCCATGTCGGATTTCAAACCCTAGCCATCATCCGGCCCGAAAATACCGATTTCGGCCCATTTTTGTCGTATGGTACGAAAATCGCCCGAAAAGTGCAGATGAAATCGACGATCGGAGGATCCTTGTAGCATTCTTCTCCTAAATTTATAATTGTGCCTCGGGTTCCGTGTCGAATTTCAAACCCTGGCCATCGTTCGGCCCGAAAATATCGATTTCGGCCCATTTTTGTCGGGTGGTACGAAAATCGACCTAAAAGTCCAGATGAAATCGACGATCGGGAGATCCTTGTAGCATTCTTCTCCTAAATTTATAACTGTGTTTCAGGTTCCGTGTCGGATTTCAAACCCTAGCCATCGTTCGGCCCGAAAATACCGATTTCGGCCCATTTTTGTCGTGTGGTACGAAAATCGCCCGAAAAGTGCAGATGAAATCGACGACCGGGAGGATCCTTGTAGCATTCTTCTCCTAAATTTATAACTGTGTCTCGGGTTCCGTGTCGGATTTCAAACCATGGGCATCGTCCGGCCCGAAAATACCGATTTCGGCCCATTTTTGTCAATTGGAAGAAAATCCTGAAAAGTGCAGATGAAATCGACGACCGGAGGATCCTTGTAGCATTCTTCTCCTAAATTTATAATTGTGTCTCGGGTTCCATGTCGGATTTCAAACCCTAGCCATCGTCCGGCCCGAAAATACCGATTTCGGTCCATTTTAGTCGGGTGGTACGAAAATCGCCCGAAAAAGGCAGATGAAATCGACGACCGGCAGATCGTCGTATCATTCTTCTCCTAAATTTATAACTGTGTCTCGCGTTCCATGTCGGATTTCAAACCCTAGCCATCGTCCGGCCCGAAAATACCGATTTCGGCCCATTTTTGTCATATGGTACTAAAATCGCCCGAAAAGTGCAGATGAAATCGACGACCAGAGGATCCTTGTAGCATTCTTCTCCTAAATTTATAACTGTGTCTCGGGTTCCGTGTCGGATTTCAAACCCTAGCCATCGTTCGGCCCGAAAATACCGATTTCGGCCCATTTTTGTCGTGTGGTACGAAAATCGCCCAAAAAGTGTAGAGGAAATCAACGACCGGGAGAACCTTGTAGCATTCTTCTCCTACATTTATAACTGTGTCTCGGGTTTCGTGTCGAATTTCAAACCCTAGCCATCGTCCGGCCCGAAAATACCGATTTCGGCCCATTTTTGTCAATTGGAAGAAAATCGCCTGAAAAGTGCAGACGAAATCGACGACCGGAGGATCCTTGTAGCATTCTTCTCCTAAATTTATAATTGTGTCTCGGGTTCCATGTCGGATTTCAAACCCTAGCCATCGTCCGGCCCGAATATACCGATTTCGTCCCATTTTAGTCAGGTGGTACGAAAATCGCCCGAAAAGTGCAGATGAAATCGATTACCGGGAGATCCTTGTAGCATTCTTCTCCTAAATTTATAACTGTGTCTCGCGTTCCATGTCGGATTTCAAACCCTAGCCATCGTCCGGCCCGAAAATACCGATTTCGGCCCATTTTTGTCGGGTGGTACGAAAATCGCCCGAAAAGTGCAGATGAAATCGACGATCGGGAGATCCTTGTAGCATTCTTCTCCTAAATTTATAACTGTGTTTCGGGTTCCGTGTCGGATTTCAAACCCTAGCCATCGTTCGGCCCGAAAATACCGATTTCGGCCCATTTTTGTCGTGTGGTACGAAAATCGCCCGAAAAGTGCAGATGAAATCGACGAACGGGAGGATCCTTGTAGCATTCTTCTCCTAAATTTATAACTGTGTCTCGGGTTCCGGGTCGGATTTCAAACCCAGGGCATCGTCCGGCCCGAAAATACCGATTTCGGCCCATTTTTGTCAATTGGAAGAAAATCCTGAAAAGTGCAGATGAAATCGACGACCGGAGGATCCTTGTAGCATTCTTCTCCTAAATTTATAATTGTGTCTCGGGTTCCATGTCGGATTTCAAACCCTAGCCATCGTCCGGCCCGAAAATACCGATTTCGGTCCGTTTTAGTCGGGTGGTACGAAAATCGCCCGAAAAAGGCAGATGAAATCGACGACCGGCAGATCGTCGTATCATTCTTCTCCTAAATTTATAACTGTGTCTCGCGTTCCATGTCGGATTTCAAACCCTAGCCATCGTCCGGCCCGAAAATACCGATTTCGGCCCATTTTTGTCATATGGTACTAAAATCGCCCGAAAAGTGCATATGAAATCGACGACCAGAGGATCCTTGTAGCATTCTTCTCCTAAATTTATAACTGTGTCTCGGGTTCCGTGTCGGATTTCAAACCCTAGCCATCGTTCGGCCCGAAAATACCGATTTCGGCCCATTTTTGTCGTGTGGTACGAAAATCGCCCAAAAAGTGTAGAGGAAATCAACGACCGGGAGAACCTTGTAGCATTCTTCTCCTACATTTATAACTGTGTCTCGGGTTTCGTGTCGAATTTCAAACCCTAGCCATCGTCCGGCCCGAAAATACCGATTTCGGCCCATTTTTGTCAATTGGAAGAAAATCGCCTGAAAAGTGCAGACGAAATCGACGACCGGAGGATCCTTGTAGCATTCTTCTCCTAAATTTATAATTGTGTCTCGGGTTCCATGTCGGATTTCAAACCCTAGCCATCGTCCGGCCCGAATATACCGATTTCGTCCCATTTTAGTCAGGTGGTACGAAAATCGCCCGAAAAGTGCAGATGAAATCGATTACCGGGAGATCCTTGTAGCATTCTTCTCCTAAATTTATAACTGTGTCTCGCGTTCCATGTCGGATTTCAAACCCTAGCCATCGTCCGGCCCGAAAATACCGATTTCGGCCCATTTTTGTCGGGTGGTACGAAAATCGCCCGAAAAGTGCAGATGAAATCGACGATCGGGAGATCCTTGTAGCATTCTTCTCCTAAATTTATAACTGTGTTTCGGGTTCCGTGTCGGATTTCAAACCCTAGCCATCGTTCGGCCCGAAAATACCGATTTCGCCCCATTTTTGTCGTGTGGTACGAAAATCGCCCGAAAAGTGCAGATGAAATCGACGACCGGGAGGATCCTTGTAGCATTCTTCTCCTAAATTTATAACTGTGTTTCGGGTTCCGTGTCGGATTTCAAACCCTAGCCATCGTTCGGCCCGAAAATACCGATTTCGGCCCATTTTTGTCGTGTGGTACGAAAATCGCCCGAAAAGTGCAGATGAAATCGACGACCGGGAGGATCCTTGTAGCATTCTTCTCCTAAATTTATAACTGTGTCTCGGGTTCCGTGTCGGATTTCAAACCCTGGGCATCGTCCGGCCCGAAAATACCGATTTCGGCCCATTTTTGTCAATTGGAAGAAAATCGCCTGAAAAGTGCAGATGAAATCGACGACCGTAGGATCCTTGTAGCATTCTTCTCCTAAATTTATAATTGTGTCTCGGGTTTCGTGTCGGATTTCAAACCCTAGCCATCGTCCGGCCCGAAAATACCGATTTCGGCCCATTTTAGCCGTATGGTACGAAAATTGCCCGAAAAGTGCAGATGAAATCGACGACCGGAGGATCCTTGTAGCATTCTTCTCCTAAATTTATAATTGTGCCTCGGGTTCCGTGTCGGATTTCAAACCCTGGCCATCGTCCGGCCCGAAAATATCGATTTCGGCCCATTTTTGTCGGGTGGTACGAAAATCGCCCGAAAAGTGCAGATGAAATCGATTACCGGGAGATCCTTGTAGCATTCTTCTCCTAAATTTATAACTGTGTCTCGCGTTCCATGTCGGATTTCAAACCCTAGCCATCGTCCGGCCCGAAAATACCGATTTCGGCCCATTTTTGTCGGGTGGTACGAAAATCGCCCGTAAAGTGCAGATGAAATCGACGATCGGGAGATCCTTGTAGCATTCTTCTCCTAAATTTATAACTGTGTTTCGCGTTCCGTGTCGGATTTCAAACCCTAGCCATCGTTCGGCCCGAAAATACCGATTTCGGCCCATTTTTGTCGTGTGGTACGAAAATCGCCCGAAAAGTGCAGATGAAATCGACGACCGGGAGGATCCTTGTAGCATTCTTCTCCTAAATTTATAACTGTGTCTCGGGTTCCGTGTCGGATTTCAAACCATGGGCATCGTCCGGCCCGAAAATACCGATTTCGGCCCATTTTTGTCAATTGGAAGAAAATCCTGAAAAGTGCAGATGAAATCGACGACCGGAGGATCCTTGTAGCATTCTTCTCCTAAATTTATAATTGTGTCTCGGGTTCCATGTCGGATTTCAAACCCTAGCCATCGTCCGGCCCGAAAATACCGATTTCGGTCCATTTTAGTCGGGTGGTACGAAAATCGCCCGAAAAAGGCAGATGAAATCGACGACCGGCAGATCGTCGTATCATTCTTCTCCTAAATTTATAACTGTGTCTCGCGTTCCATGTCGGATTTCAAACCCTAGCCATCGTCCGGCCCGAAAATACCGATTTCGGCCCATTTTTGTCATATGGTACTAAAATCGCCCGAAAAGTGCAGATGAAATCGACGACCAGAGGATCCTTGTAGCATTCTTCTCCTAAATTTATAACTGTGTCTCGGGTTCCGTGTCGGATTTCAAACCCTAGCCATCGTTCGGCCCGAAAATACCGATTTCGGCCCATTTTTGTCGTGTGGTACGAAAATCGCCCAAAAAGTGTAGAGGAAATCAACGACCGGGAGAACCTTGTAGCATTCTTCTCCTACATTTATAACTGTGTCTCGGGTTTCGTGTCGAATTTCAAACCCTAGCCATCGTCCGGCCCGAAAATACCGATTTCGGCCCATTTTTGTCAATTGGAAGAAAATCGCCTGAAAAGTGCAGACGAAATCGACGACCGGAGGATCCTTGTAGCATTCTTCTCCTAAATTTATAATTGTGTCTCGGGTTCCATGTCGGATTTCAAACCCTAGCCATCGTCCGGCCCGAATATACCGATTTCGTCCCATTTTAGTCAGGTGGTACGAAAATCGCCCGAAAAGTGCAGATGAAATCGATTACCGGGAGATCCTTGTAGCATTCTTCTCCTAAATTTATAACTGTGTCTCGCGTTCCATGTCGGATTTCAAACCCTAGCCATCGTCCGGCCCGAAAATACCGATTTCGGCCCATTTTTGTCGGGTGGTACGAAAATCGCCCGAAAAGTGCAGATGAAATCGACGATCGGGAGATCCTTGTAGCATTCTTCTCCTAAATTTATAACTGTGTTTCGGGTTCCGTGTCGGATTTCAAACCCTAGCCATCGTTCGGCCCGAAAATACCGATTTCGCCCCATTTTTGTCGTGTGGTACGAAAATCGCCCGAAAAGTGCAGATGAAATCGACGACCGGGAGGATCCTTGTAGCATTCTTCTCCTAAATTTATAACTGTGTTTCGGGTTCCGTGTCGGATTTCAAACCCTAGCCATCGTTCGGCCCGAAAATACCGATTTCGGCCCATTTTTGTCGTGTGGTACGAAAATCGCCCGAAAAGTGCAGATGAAATCGACGACCGGGAGGATCCTTGTAGCATTCTTCTCCTAAATTTATAACTGTGTCTCGGGTTCCGTGTCGGATTTCAAACCCTGGGCATCGTCCGGCCCGAAAATACCGATTTCTACCCATTTTTGTCAATTGGAAGAAAATCGCCTGAAAAGTGCAGATGAAATCGACGACCGTAGGATCCTTGTAGCATTGTTCTCCTAAATTTATAACTGTGTCTCGGGTTCCGTGTCGAATTTCAAACCCTAGCCATCGTCCGGCCCGAAAATACCAATTTCGGCCCATTTTAGTCGTATGGTACGAAAATCGCCCGAAAAGTGCAGATGAAATCGACGACCGGAGGATCCTTGTAGCATTCTTCTCCTAAATTTGTAATTGTGCCTCTGGTTCCGTGTTGGATTTCAAACCCTGGCCATCGTCCGGCCCGAAAATACCGATTTCGGCCCATTTTTGTCGTGTGGTACGAAAATCGCCCGAAAAGTGCAGATGAAATCGACGACCGGAGGATCCTTGTAGCATTCTTCTCCTAAATTTATAACTGTGCCTCGGGTTCCGTGTCGGATTTCAAACCCTGGCAATCGTCCGGCCCGAAAATACCGATTTCGGCCCATTTTTGTCGGGTGGTACGAAAATCGCCCGAAAAGTGCAGATGAAATCGACGATCGGGAGATCCTTGTAGCATTCTTCTCCTAAATTTATAACTGTGTTTCGG
>JBBPBP010009777.1:13414754-13427649 GCA_037974735.1 Cicer chorassanicum | reverse complement strand
CTCGGGTTCCGTGTCGGATTTCAAACCCTAGCCATCGTTCGGCCCGAAAATACCGATTTCGGCCCATTTTTGTCAATTGGATGAAAATCCTGAAAAGTGCAGATGAAATCGACGACCGGAGGATCCTTGTAGCATTCTTCTCCTAAATTTATAATTGTGTCTCGGGTTCCATGTCGGATTTCAAACCCTAGCCATCGTCCGGCCCGAGAATACCGATTTCGGTCCATTTTAGTCGGGTGGTACAAAAATCGCCCGGAAAAGGCAGATGAAATCGACGACCGGCAGATCCTCGTATCATTCTTCTCCTAAATTTATAACTGTGTCTCGCGTTCCATGTCGGATTTCAAACCCGAGCCATCGTCCGTCCCGAAAATACCGATTTCGGCCCATTTTTGTCATATGGTACTAAAATCGCCCGAAAAGTGCAGATGAAATCGGCGACCAGAGGATCCTTGTAGCATTCTTCTCCTAAATTTATAACTGTGTCTCGGGTTCCGTGTCGGATTTCAAACCCTAGCCATCGTTCGGCCCGAAAATACCAATTTCGGCTCATTTTTGTCGTGTGGTACGAAAATCGCCCAAAAAGTTCAGATGAAATCAACGACCGGGAGAACCTTGTAGCATTCTTCTCCTACATTTATAACTGTGTCTCGGGTTTCGTGTCGAATTTCAAACCCTAGCCATCGTCCGGCCCGAAAATACCGATTTCGGCCCATTTTTGTCAATTGGAAGAAAATCGCCTGAAAAGTGCAGACGAAATCGACGACCGGAGGATCCTTGTAGCATTCTTCTCCTAAATTTATAATTGTGTCTCGGGTTCCATGTCGGATTTCAAACCCTAGCCATCGTCCGGCTCGAATATATCGATTTCGGCCCATTTTAGTCAGGTGGTACGAAAATCGCCCGAAAAGTGCAGATGAAATCGATTACCGGGAGATCCTTGTAGCATTCTTCTCCTAAATTTATAACTGTGTCTCGCGTTCCATGTCGGATTTCAAACCCTAGCCATCGTCCGGCCCGAAAATACCGATTTCGGCCCATTTTTGTCGGGTGGTACGAAAATCGCCCGAAAAGTGCAGATGAAATCGACGATCGGGAGATCCTTGTAGCATTCTCCTCCTAAATTTATAACTGTGTTTCGGGTTCCGTGTCGGATTTCAAACCCTAGCCATCGTTCGGCCCGAAAATACCGATTTCGCCCCATTTTTGTCGTGTGGTACGAAAATCGCCCGAAAAGTGCAGATGAAATCGACGACCGGGAGGATCCTTGTAGCATTCTTCTCCTAAATTTATAACTGTGTTTCGGGTTCCGTGTCGGATTTCAAACCCTAGCCATCGTTCGGCCCGAAAATACCGATTTCGGCCCATTTTTGTCGTGTGGTACGAAAATCGCCCGAAAAGTGCAGATGAAATCGACGACCGGGAGGATCCTTGTAGCATTCTTCTCCTAAATTTATAACTGTATCTCGGGTTCCGTGTCGGATTTCAAACCCTGGGCATCGTCCGGCCCGAAAATACCGATTTCGGCCCATTTTTGTCAATTGGAAGAAAATCGCCTGAAAAGTGCAGATGAAATCGACGACCGTAGGATCCTTGTAGCATTCTTCTCCTAAATTTATAACTTTGTCTCGGGTTCCGTGTCGGATTTCAAACCCTAGCCATCGTCCGGCCCGAAAATACCAATTTCGGCCCATTTTAGTCGTATGGTACGAAAATCGCCCGAAAAGTGCAGATGAAATCGACGACCGGAGGATCCTTGTAGCATTCTTCTCCTAAATTTGTAATTGTGCCTCTGGTTCCGTGTTGGATTTCAAACCCTGGCCATCGTCCGGCCCGAAAATACCGATTTCGGCCCATTTTTGTCGTGTGGTACGAAAATCGCCCGAAAAGTGCAGATGAAATCGACGACCGGAGGATCCTTGTAGCATTCTTCTCCTAAATTTATAACTGTGCCTCGGGTTCCGTGTCGGATTTAAAACCCTAGCCATCGTCCGGCCCGAAAATACCGATTTCGGCCCATTTTAGTCGGGTGGTACAAAAGTCGCCCGAAAAGTGTAGATGAAATCGACGACCGGAGGATCCTTGTAGCATTCTTCTCCTAAATTTATAACTGTGTCTCAGGTTCCGTGTCGGAATTCAAACCCTAGGCATCGTCCGGCCCGAAAATACCGATTTCGGCCCATTTTTGTCAAGTGGTACGAAAATCGCCCGAAAAGTGTAGATGAAATCGACGACCTAGATATCCTTGTAGCATTCTTCTCCTAAATTTAAAACTGTGTCTCGGGTTCCATGTCGGATTTAAAACCCTAGCCATCGTCCGGCCCGAAAATACCGATTTCGGCCCATTTTTGTCGTATGGTACGAAAATCGCCCGAAAAGTGCAGACGAAATCGACGACCGGAGGATCCTTGTAGCATTCTTCTCCTAAATTTATAATTGTGTCTCGGGTTCCATGTCGGATTTCAAACCCTAGCCATCATCCGGCCCGAAAATACCGATTTCGGCCCATTTTTGTCGTATGGTACGAAAATCGCCCGAAAAGTGCAGATGAAATCGACGATCGGAGGATCCTTGTAGCATTCTTCTCCTAAATTTATAATTGTGCCTCGGGTTCCGTGTCGAATTTCAAACCCTGGCCATCGTTCGGCCCGAAAATATCGATTTCGGCCCATTTTTGTCGGGTGGTACGAAAATCGACCTAAAAGTCCAGATGAAATCGACGATCGGGAGATCCTTGTAGCATTCTTCTCCTAAATTTATAACTGTGTTTCAGGTTCCGTGTCGGATTTCAAACCCTAGCCATCGTTCGGCCCGAAAATACCGATTTCGGCCCATTTTTGTCGTGTGGTACGAAAATCGCCCGAAAAGTGCAGATGAAATCGACGACCGGGAGGATCCTTGTAGCATTCTTCTCCTAAATTTATAACTGTGTCTCGGGTTCCGTGTCGGATTTCAAACCATGGGCATCGTCCGGCCCGAAAATACCGATTTCGGCCCATTTTTGTCAATTGGAAGAAAATCCTGAAAAGTGCAGATGAAATCGACGACCGGAGGATCCTTGTAGCATTCTTCTCCTAAATTTATAATTGTGTCTCGGGTTCCATGTCGGATTTCAAACCCTAGCCATCGTCCGGCCCGAAAATACCGATTTCGGTCCGTTTTAGTCGGGTGGTACGAAAATCGCCCGAAAAAGGCAGATGAAATCGACGACCGGCAGATCGTCGTATCATTCTTCTCCTAAATTTATAACTGTGTCTCGCGTTCCATGTCGGATTTCAAACCCTAGCCATCGTCCGGCCCGAAAATACCGATTTCGGCCCATTTTTGTCATATGGTACTAAAATCGCCCGAAAAGTGCAGATGAAATCGACGACCAGAGGATCCTTGTAGCATTCTTCTCCTAAATTTATAACTGTGTCTCGGGTTCCGTGTCGGATTTCAAACCCTGGCCATCGTCCGGCCCGAAAATACCGATTTCGGCCCATTTTTGTCAATTGGAAGAAAATCGCCTGAAAAGTGCAGATGAAATCGACGATTGGAGGATCCTTGTAGCATTCTTCTCCTAAATTTATAATTGTGTCTCGGGTTCCATGTCGGATTTCAAACCCTAGCCATCATCCGGCCCGAAAATACCGATTTCGGTCCTTTTTAGTCGGGTGGTACGAAAATCGCCCGAAAAGTGCAGATGAAATCGACGACCGGGAGATCCTTGTATCATTCTTCTCCTAAATTTATAACTGTGTCCGCGTTCCATGTCGGATTTCAAACCCTAGCCATCGTTCGGCCCGAAAATACCAAGTTCGGCCCATTTTTGTCGTGTGGTACGAAAATCGCCCGAAAAGTGCTGATGAAATCGACGACCAGGAGAACCTTGTAGCATTCATCTCCTAAATTTATAACTGTGTCTCGGGTTCCGTGTCGGATTTCAAACCCTAGCAATCGTCCGGCCCGAAAATACCGATTTCGGCCCATTTAAGTCGGGTGGTACGAAAATCGCCCGAAAAGTGCAGATGAAATCGACGACCGGAGGATCCTTGTAGCATTCTTCTCCTAAATTTATAACTGTGTCTCGGGTTCCGTGTCGGATTTAAAACCCTAGCAATCGTCCGGCCCGAAAATACCGATTTCGGCCCATTTTAGTCGGGTGGTACAAAAGTCGCCCGAAAAGTGTAGATGAAATCGACGACCGGAGGATCCTTGTAGCATTCTTCTCCTAAATTTATAACTGTGTCTCAGGTTCCGTGTCGGAATTCAAACCCTAGGCATCGTCCGGCCTGAAAATACCGATTTCGGCCTATTTTTGTCAAGTGGTACGAAAATCGCCCGAAAAGTGTAGATGAAATCGACGACCTGGAGATCCTTGTAGCATTCTTCTCCTAAATTTAAAACTGTGTCTCGGGTTCCATGTCGGATTTAAAACCCTAGCCATCGTCCGGCCTGAAAATACCGATTTCGGCCCATTTTTGTCGTATGGTACGAAAACCGCCCGAAAAGTGCAGAAGAAATCGACGACGGGAGGATCCTTGTAGCATTCTTCTCCTAAATTTATAATTGTGTCTCGGGTTCCATGTCAGATTTCAAACCCTAGCCATCGTCCGGCCCGAAAATACCGATTTCGGCCCATTTTTGTCGTATGGTACGAAAATCGCCCGAAAAGTGCAGATGAAATCGACGACCGGAGGATCCTTGTAGCATTCTTCTCCTAAATTTATAACTGTGTCTCGGGTTCCGTGTCGGATTTCAAACCCTGGGCATCGTCCGGCCCGAAAATACCGATTTCGGCCCATTTTTGTCAATTGGAAGAAAATCGCCTGAAAAGTGCAGATGAAATCGACGACCGGAGGATCCTTGTAGCATTCTTCTCCTAAATTTATAACTGTGTCTCGGGTTCCGTGTCGGATTTCAAACCCTAGCCATCGTCCGGCCCGAAAATACCAATTTCGGCCCATTTTAGTCGTATGGTACGAAAATCGCCCGAAAAGTGCAGATGAAATCGACGACCGGAGGATCCTTGTAGCATTCTTCTCCTAAATTTATAATTGTGCCTCGGGTTCCGTGTCGGATTTCAAACCCTGGCCATCGTCCGACCCGAAAATACCGATTTCGGCCCATTTTTGTCGTGTGGTAAGAAAATCGCCCGAAAAGTGCAGATGAAATCGACGACCGGAGGATCCTTGTAGCATTCTTCTCCTAAATTTATAACTGTGCCTCGGGTTCCGTGTCGGATTACAAACCCTGGCAATCGTCCGGCCCGAAAATACCGATTTCGGCCCATTTTAGTCGGGTGGTACAAAAGTCGCCCGAAAAGTGTAGATGAAATCGACGACCGGAGGATCCTTGTAGCATTCTTCTCCTAAATTTATAACTGTGTCTCAGGTTCCGTGTCGGAATTCAAACCCTAGGCATCGTCCGGCCTGAAAATACCGATTTCGGCCCATTTTTGTCAAGTGGTACGAAAATCGCCCGAAAAGTGTAGATGAAATCGACGACCTGGAGATCCTTGTAGCATTCTTCTCCAAAATTAGAACTGTGTCTCGGGTTCCATGTCGGATTTAAAACCCTAGCCATCGTCCGGCCTGAAAATACCGATTTCGGCCCATTTTTGTCGTATGGTACGAAAACCGCCCGAAAAGTGCAGAAGAAATCGACGACGGGAGGATCCTTGTAGCATTCTTCTCCTAAATTTATAATTGTGTCTCGGGTTCCATGTCAGATTTCAAACCCTAGCCATCGTCCGGCCCGAAAATACCGATTTCGGCCCATTTTTGTCGTATGGTACGAAAATCGCCCGAAAAGTGCAGATGAAATCGACGACCGGAGGATCCTTGTAGCATTCTTCGCCTAAATTTATAATTGTGCCTCGGGTTCCGTGTCGGATTTCAAACCCTGGCCATCGTCCGGCCCGAAAATATCGATTTCGGCCCATTTTTGTCGGGTGGTACGAAAATCGCCCGAAAAGTGCAGATGAAATCGATTACCGGGAGATCCTTGTAGCATTCTTCTCCTAAATTTATAACTGTGTCTCGCGTTCCATGTCGGATTTCAAACCCTAGCCATCGTCCGGCCCGAAAATACCGATTTCGGCCCATTTTTGTCGGGTGGTATGAAAATCGCCCGAAAAGTGCAGATGAAATCGACGATCGGGAGATCCTTGTAGCATTCTTCTCCTAAATTTATAACTGTGTTTCGGGTTCCGTGTCGGATTTCAAACCCTAGCCATCGTTCGGCCCGAAAATACCGATTTCGCCCCATTTTTGTCGTGTGGTACGAAAATCGCCCGAAAAGTGCAGATGAAATCGACGACCGGGAGGATCCTTGTAGCATTCTTCTCCTAAATTTATAACTGTGTTTCGGGTTCCGTGTCGGATTTCAAACCCTAGCCATCGTTCGGCCCGAAAATACCGATTTCGGCCCATTTTTGTCGTGTGGTACGAAAATCGCCCGAAAAGTGCAGATGAAATCGACGACCGGGAGGATCCTTGTAGCATTCTTCTCCTAAATTTATAACTGTGTCTCGGGTTCCGTGTCGGATTTCAAACCCTGGGCATCGTCCGGCCCGAAAATACCGATTTCGGCCCATTTTTGTCAATTGGAAGAAAATCCTGAAAAGTGCAGATGAAATCGACGACCGGAGGATCCTTGTAGCATTCTTCTCCTAAATTTATAATTGTGTCTCGGGTTCCATGTCGGATTTCAAACCCTAGCCATCGTCCGGCCCGAAAATACCGATTTCGGTCCATTTTAGTCGGGTGGTACGAAAATCGCCCGAAAAAGGCAGATGAAATCGACGACCGGCAGATCGTCGTATCATTCTTCTCCTAAATTTATAACTGTGTCTCGCGTTCCATGTCGGATTTCAAACCCTAGCCATCGTCCGGCCCGAAAATACCGATTTCGGCCCATTTTTGTCATATGGTACTAAAATCGCCCGAAAAGTGCAGATGAAATCGACGACCAGAGGATCCTTGTAGCATTCTTCTCCTAAATTTATAACTGTGTCTCGGGTTCCGTGTCGGATTTCAAACCCTAGCCATCGTTCGGCCCGAAAATACCGATTTCGGCCCATTTTTGTCGTGTGGTACGAAAATCGCCCAAAAAGTGTAGAGGAAATCAACGACCGGGAGAACCTTGTAGCATTCTTCTCCTACATTTATAACTGTGTCTCGGGTTTCGTGTCGAATTTCAAACCCTAGCCATCGTCCGGCCCGAAAATACCGATTTCGGCCCATTTTTGTCAATTGGAAGAAAATCGCCTGAAAAGTGCAGACGAAATCGACGACCGGAGGATCCTTGTAGCATTCTTCTCCTAAATTTATAATTGTGTCTCGGGTTCCATGTCGGATTTCAAACCCTAGCCATCGTCCGGCCCGAATATACCGATTTCGTCCCATTTTAGTCAGGTGGTACGAAAATCGCCCGAAAAGTGCAGATGAAATCGATTACCGGGAGATCCTTGTAGCATTCTTCTCCTAAATTTATAACTGTGTCTCGCGTTCCATGTCGGATTTCAAACCCTAGCCATCGTCCGGCCCGAAAATACCGATTTCGGCCCATTTTTGTCGGGTGGTACGAAAATCGCCCGAAAAGTGCAGATGAAATCGACGATCGGGAGATCCTTGTAGCATTCTTCTCCTAAATTTATAACTGTGTTTCGGGTTCCGTGTCGGATTTCAAACCCTAGCCATCGTTCGGCCCGAAAATACCGATTTCGGCCCATTTTTGTCGTGTGGTACGAAAATCGCCCGAAAAGTGCAGATGAAATCGACGAACGGGAGGATCCTTGTAGCATTCTTCTCCTAAATTTATAACTGTGTCTCGGGTTCCGGGTCGGATTTCAAACCCAGGGCATCGTCCGGCCCGAAAATACCGATTTCGGCCCATTTTTGTCAATTGGAAGAAAATCCTGAAAAGTGCAGATGAAATCGACGACCGGAGGATCCTTGTAGCATTCTTCTCCTAAATTTATAATTGTGTCTCGGGTTCCATGTCGGATTTCAAACCCTAGCCATCGTCCGGCCCGAAAATACCGATTTCGGTCCATTTTAGTCGGGTGGTACGAAAATCGCCCGAAAAAGGCAGATGAAATCGACGACCGGGAGATCCTCGTATCATTCTTCTCCTAAATTTATAACTGTGTCTCGCGTTCCATGTCGGATTTCAAACCCTAGCCATCGTTCGGCCCGAAAATACCGATTTCGGCCCATTTTTGTCGTGTGGTACGAAAATCGCCCGAAAAGTGCAGATGAAATCGACGACCGGGAGGATCCTTGTAGCATTCTTCTCCTAAATTTATAACTGTGTCTCGGGTTCCGTGTCGGATTTCAAACCATGGGCATCGTCCGGCCCGAAAATACCGATTTCGGCCCATTTTTGTCAATTGGAAGAAAATCCTGAAAAGTGCAGATGAAATCGACGACCGGAGGATCCTTGTAGCATTCTTCTCCTAAATTTATAATTGTGTCTCGGGTTCCATGTCGGATTTCAAACCCTAGCCATCGTCCGGCCCGAAAATACCGATTTCGGTCCATTTTAGTCGGGTGGTACGAAAATCGCCCGAAAAAGGCAGATGAAATCGACGACCGGCAGATCCTCGTATCATTCTTCTCCTAAATTTATAACTGTGTCTCGCGTTCCATGTCGGATTTCAAACCCTAGCCATCGTCCGGCCCGAAAATACCGATTTCGGCCCATTTTTGTCGTGTGGTACGAAAATCGCCCAAAAAGTTCAGATGAAATCAACGACCGGGAGAACCTTGTAGCATTCTTCTCCTACATTTATAACTGTGTCTCGGGTTTCGTGTCGAATTTCAAACCCTAGCCATCGTCCGGCCCGAAAATACCGATTTCGGCCCATTTTTGTCAATTGGAAGAAAATCGCCTGAAAAGTGCAGACGAAATCGACGACCGGAGGATCCTTGTAGCATTCTTCTCCTAAATTTATAATTGTGTCTCGGGTTCCATGTCGGATTTCAAACCCTAGCCATCGTCCGGCTCGAATATATCGATTTCGGCCCATTTTAGTCAGGTGGTACGAAAATCGCCCGAAAAGTGCAGATGAAATCGATTACCGGGAGATCCTTGTAGCATTCTTCTCCTAAATTTATAACTGTGTCTCGCGTTCCATGTCGGATTTCAAACCCTAGCCACCGTGCGGCCCGAATATACCGATTTCGGCCCATTTTAGTCAGGTGGTACGAAAATCGCCCGAAAAGTGCAGATGAAATCGATTACCGGGAGATCCTTGTAGCATTCTTCTCCTAAATTTATAACTGTGTCTCGCGTTCCATGTCGGATTTCAAACCCTAGCCATCGTCCGGCCCGAAAATACCGATTTCGGCCCATTTTTGTCGGGTGGTACGAAAATCGCCCGAAAAGTGCAGATGAAATCGACGATCGGGAGATCCTTGTAGCATTCTTCTCCTAAATTTATAACTGTGTTTCGGGTTCCGTGTCGGATTTCAAACCCTAGCCATCGTTCGGCCCGAAAATACCGATTTCAGCCCATTTTTGTCGGGTGGTACGAAAATCGCCCGAAAAGTGTAGATGAAATCGACGACCGGGAGATCCTTGTAGCATTCTTCTCCTAAATTTATAACTGTGTCTCGTGTTCCGTGTCGGATTTCAAACCCTGGCCATCGTCCGGCCCGAAAATACCGATTTCGGCCCATTTTTGTCAGGTGGTACGAAAATCGCCAGAAAAGTGCAGATGAAATCGATGACCGGGAGATCCTTGTAGCATTCTTCTCCTAAATTTATAACTCTGTTTCGGGTTCCCTGTCGGATTTCAAACCCTAGCCATCGTTCGGCCCGAAAATACCGATTTCGGCCCATTTTTGTCGTGTGGTACGAAAATCGCCCAAAAAGTGCAGATGAAATCAACGACCGGGAGAACCTTGTAGCATTCTTCTCCTACATTTATAACTGTGTCTCGGGTTTCATGTCGAATTTCAAACCCTAGCCATCGTCCGGCCCGAAAATACCGATTTCGGCCCATTTTTGTCAATTGGAAAGAAAATCGCCTGAAAATTACAGATGAAATCGTCGACCGGAGGATCCTTGTACATTCTTCTCCTAAATTTATAATTGTGTTTCGGGTTCCATGTCGGATTTCAAACCCTAGCCATCGTTCGGCCCGAAAACACCGATTTTGGCCCATTTTTGTCGTGTCGTACGAAAATTACTAGAAAAGTGCAGATGAAATCGACGACCGGAGGATCCTTGTAGCATTCTTCTCCTAAATTTATAATTGTATCTCGGGTTCCATGTCGGATTTCAAACCCTAGCCATCGTCCGGCCCGAAAATACCGATTTCGGCCCATTTTAGTCGGGTGGTACGAAAATCGCCCGAAAAGTGCAGATGAAATCGACGACCAGGAGATCCTTGTAGCATTCTTCTCCTAAATTTATTACTGTTTCTCGCATTCCATGTCGGATTTCAAACCCTAGCCATCGTCTGGCCCAAAAATACCGATTTCGGCCCATTTTTGTCATATAGTACGAAAATCGCCCGAAAAGTGCAGATGAAATCGACGACCGGAGGTTCCTTGTAGCATTCTTCTCCTAAATTTATAACTGTGCCTCGGGTTCCGTGTCGGATTTCAAACCCTGGCCATCGTCCGGCCCGAAAATACCGATTTCGGCCCGTTTTTGTCGGGTGGTACGAAAATCGCCCGAAAAGTGCAGATGAAATCGACGATCGGGAGATCCTTCTAGCATTCTTCTCCTAAATTTATAACTGTGTTTCGGGTTCCGTGTCGGATTTCAAACCCTAGCAATCGTCCGGCCCGAAAACGTGATTTCGGCCCATTTAAGTCGGGTGATACGAAAATCGCCCGAAAAGTGCAGATGAAATCGACGATCGGGAGATCCTTGTAGCATTCTTCTCCTAAATTTATAACTGTGATTCGGGTTCCGTGTCGGATTTCAAACCCTAGCCATCGTCCGGCCCGAAAATACCGATTTCGGCCCAATTTTGTCAATTGTAAGAAAATCGCCTGAAAAGTGCAGACGAAATCGACGACCGGAGGATCCTTGTAGCATTCTTCTCCTAAATTTATAATTGTGTCTCGGGTTCCATGTCGGATTTCGAACCCTAGCCATCGTCCGGCCCGAAAATACCGATTTCGGCCCATTTTAGTCGGGTGGTACGAAAATCGCCCGAAAAGTGCAGATGAAATCGACGACCAGGAGATCCTTGTAGCATTCTTCTCCTAAATTTATTACTGTGTCTCGCGTTCCATGTCGGATTTCAAACCCTTGCCATCGTCCGGCCCGAAAATACCGATTTCGGCCCATTTTTGTCATATAGTACGAAAATCGCCCGAAAAGTGCAGATGAAATCGACGACCGGAGGATCCTTGTAGCATTCTTATCCTAAATTTATAACTGTGCCTCGGGTTCCGTGTCGGATTTCAAACCCTAGCCATCGTTCAGCCCGAAAATACCGATTTCGGCCCATTTTTGTCGTGTGGTACGAAAATCGCCCGAAAAGTGCAGATGAAATCGACGACCGGGAGGATCCTTGTAGCATTCTTCTCCTAAATTTATAACTGTGTCTCGGGTTCCGTGTCGGATTTCAAACCCTGGGCATCGTCCGGCCCGAAAATACCGATTTCGGCCCATTTTTGTCAATTGGAAGAAAATCGCCTGAAAAGTGCAGATGAAATCGACGACCGTAGGATCCTTGTAGCATTCTTCTCCTAAATTTATAACTGTGTCTCGGGTTTCGTGTCGGATTTCAAACCCTAGCCATCGTCCGGCCCGAAAATACCAATTTCGGCCCATTTTAGTCGTATGGTACGAAAATCGCCCGAAAAGTGCAGATGAAATCGACGACCGGAGGATCCTTGTAGCATTCTTCTCCTAAATTTATAATTGTGCCTCGAGGTCCGTGTCGGATTTCAAACCCTGGCCATCGTCCGACCCGAAAATACCGATTTCGGCCCATTTTTGTCGTGTGGTACGAAAATCGCCCGAAAAGTGCAGATGAAATCGACGACCGGAGGATCCTTGTAGCATTCTTCTCCTACATTTATAACTGTGCCTCGGGTTCCGTGTCGGAATTCAAACCCTAGGCATCGTCCGGCCCGAAAATACCGATTTCGGCCCATTTTAGTCAATTCGTACGAAAATCGCCCGAAAAGTGTAGATGAAATCGACGACCTGGAGATCCTTGTAGCATTCTTCTCTTAAATTTAAAACTGTGTCTCGGGTTCCATGTCGGATTTAAAACCCTAGCCATCGTCCGACCCGAAAATACCGATTTCGGCCCATTTTTGTCGTATGGTACGAAAATCGCCCGAAAAGTGCAGACGAAATCGACGACGGGAGGATCCTTGTAGCATTCTTCTCCTAAATTTATAATTGTGTCTCGGGTTCCATGTCGGATTTCAAACCCTAGCCATCGTCCGGCCCGAAAATACCGATTTCGGCCCATTTTTGTCTTATGGTACGAAAATCGCCCGAAAAGTGCAGATGAAATCGACGACCGGAGGATCCTTGTAGCATTCTTCTCCTAAATTTATAATTGTGCCTTGGGTTCCGTGTCGGATTTCAAACCCTGGCCATCGTCCGGCCCGAAAATATCGATTTCGGCCCATTTTTGTCGGGTGGTACGAAAATCGACCGAAAAGTGTAGATGAAATCGACGACCGGAGGATCCTTGTAGCATTCTTCTCCTAAATTTATAACTGTGTCTCAGGTTCCGTGTCGGATTTCAAAACCTGGGCATCGTCCGGCCCGAAAATACCGATTTCGGCCCATTTTTGTCAATTGGAAGAAAATCGCCTGAAAAGTGCAGACGAAATCGACGACCGGAGGATCCTTGTAGCATTCTTCTCCTAAATTTATAATTGTGTCTCGGGTTCCATGTCGGATTTCAAACCCTAGCCATCGT
>JBBPBP010009777.1:13401782-13414240 GCA_037974735.1 Cicer chorassanicum | reverse complement strand
CATCGTCCGGCCCGAAAATACCGATTTCGGCCCATTTTTGTCAATTGGAAGAAAATCGC
Organism: Cicer chorassanicum; assembly: GCA_037974735.1. Taxonomy (NCBI): domain Eukaryota; kingdom Viridiplantae; phylum Streptophyta; class Magnoliopsida; order Fabales; family Fabaceae; genus Cicer; species Cicer chorassanicum. The sequence goes on along the minus strand of JBBPBP010009777.1, from coordinate 13,414,181 downwards.
CTGAAAAGTGCCGATGAAATCGACAACCGTAGGATCCTTGTAGCATTCTTCTCCTAAATTTATAACTGTGTCTCGGGTTCCGTGTTGGATTTAAAACCCTAGCCATCGTCCGGCCCGAAAATACCGATTTCGGCCCATTTTTGTCGGGTGGTACGAAAATCGCCCGAAAATGTAAATGAAATCGACGACCTGGAGATCCTTGTAGCATTCTTCTCCTAAATTTAAAACTGTGTCAAGGGTTCCATGTCGGATTTCAAACCCTAGCCATTGTCCGGCCCGAAAATACCGATTTCGGCCCATTTTTGTCGTATGGTACGAAAATCGCCCGAAAAGTGCATACGAAATCGACGACCGGAGGATCCTTGTAGCATTCTTTTCCTAAATTTACAACTGTGCCTCGGGTTCCGTGTCGGATTTCAAACCCTGGCCATCGTGCGGCCCGAAAATATCGATTTCGGCCCATTTTTGTCGGGTGGTACGAAAATCGCCCGAAAAGTGCAGATGAAATCGACGATCGGGAGATCCTTGTAGCATTCTTCTCCTAAATTTATAACTGTGTTTCGGGTTCCGTGTCGGATTTCAAACCCTAGCCATCGTTCGGCACGAAAATACCGATTTCGGCCTATTTTTGTCGTGTGGTACGAAAATCGCCCGAAAAGTGCAGATGAAATCGACGACCGGGAGGATCCTTGTAGCATTCTTCTCCTAAATTTATAACTGTGTCTCGGGTTCCGTGTCGGATTTCAAACCCTGGGCATCGTCCGGCCCGAAAATACCGATTTCGGCCCATTTTTGTCAATTGGAAGAAAATCGCCTGAAAAGTGCAGATGAAATCGACGACCGTAGGATCCTTGTAGCATTCTTCTCCTAAATTTATAACTGTGTCTCGGGTTTCGTGTCGGATTTCAAACCCTAGCCATCGTCCGGCCCGAAAATACCAATTTCGGCCCATTTTAGTCGTATGGTACGAAAATCGCCCGAAAAGTGCAGATGAAATCGACGACCGGAGGATCCTTGTAGCATTCTTCTCCTAAATTTATAATTGTGCCTCGAGGTCCGTGTCGGATTTCAAACCCTGGCCATCGTCCGACCCGAAAATACCGATTTCGGCCCATTTTTGTCGTGTGGTACGAAAATCGCCCGAAAAGTGCAGATGAAATCGACGACCGGAGGATCCTTGTAGCATTCTTCTCCTACATTTATAACTGTGCCTCGGGTTCCGTGTCGGAATTCAAACCCTAGGCATCGTCCGGCCCGAAAATACCGATTTCGGCCCATTTTAGTCAATTCGTACGAAAATCGCCCGAAAAGTGTAGATGAAATCGACGACCTGGAGATCCTTGTAGCATTCTTCTCTTAAATTTAAAACTGTGTCTCGGGTTCCATGTCGGATTTAAAACCCTAGCCATCGTCCGACCCGAAAATACCGATTTCGGCCCATTTTTGTCGTATGGTACGAAAATCGCCCGAAAAGTGCAGACGAAATCGACGACGGGAGGATCCTTGTAGCATTCTTCTCCTAAATTTATAATTGTGTCTCGGGTTCCATGTCGGATTTCAAACCCTAGCCATCGTCCGGCCCGAAAATACCGATTTCGGCCCATTTTTGTCTTATGGTACGAAAATCGCCCGAAAAGTGCAGATGAAATCGACGACCGGAGGATCCTTGTAGCATTCTTCTCCTAAATTTATAATTGTGCCTTGGGTTCCGTGTCGGATTTCAAACCCTGGCCATCGTCCGGCCCGAAAATATCGATTTCGGCCCATTTTTGTCGGGTGGTACGAAAATCGACCGAAAAGTGTAGATGAAATCGACGACCGGAGGATCCTTGTAGCATTCTTCTCCTAAATTTATAACTGTGTCTCAGGTTCCGTGTCGGATTTCAAAACCTGGGCATCGTCCGGCCCGAAAATACCGATTTCGGCCCATTTTTGTCAATTGGAAGAAAATCGCCTGAAAAGTGCAGACGAAATCGACGACCGGAGGATCCTTGTAGCATTCTTCTCCTAAATTTATAATTGTGTCTCGGGTTCCATGTCGGATTTCAAACCCTAGCCATCGTCCGGCCCGAATATACCGATTTCGTCCCATTTTAGTCAGGTGGTACGAAAATCGCCCGAAAAGTGCAGATGAAATCGATTACCGGGAGATCCTTGTAGCATTCTTCTCCTAAATTTATAACTGTGTCTCGCGTTCCATGTCGGATTTCAAACCCTAGCCATCGTCCGGCCCGAAAATACCGATTTCGGCCCATTTTTGTCGGGTGGTACGAAAATCGCCCGAAAAGTGCAGATGAAATCGACGATCGGGAGATCCTTGTAGCATTCTTCTCCTAAATTTATAACTGTGTTTCGGGTTCCGTGTCGGATTTCAAACCCTAGCCATCGTTCGGCCCGAAAATACCGATTTCGGCCCATTTTTGTCGTGTGGTACGAAAATCGCCCGAAAAGTGCAGATGAAATCGACGACCGGGAGGATCCTTGTAGCATTCTTCTCCTAAATTTATAACTGTGTCTCGGGTTCCGTGTCGGATTTCAAACCCTGGGCATCGTCCGGCCCGAAAATACCGATTTCGGCCCATTTTTGTCAATTGGAAGAAAATCCTGAAAAGTGCAGATGAAATCGACGACCGGGAGGATCCTTGTAGCATTCTTCTCCTAAATTTATAATTGTGTCTCGGGTTCCATGTCGGATTTCAAACCCTAGCCATCGTCCGGCCCGAAAATACCGATGTCGGTCCATTTTAGTCGGGTGGTACGAAAATCGCCCGAAAAAGGCAGATGAAATCGACGACCGGGAGATCCTCGTATCATTCTTCTCCTAAATTTATAACTGTGTCTCGCGTTCCATGTCGGATTTCAAACCCTAGCCATCGTCCGGCCCGAAAATACCGATTTCGGCCCATTTTTGTCATATGGTACTAAAATCGCCCGAAAAGTGCAGATGAAATCGACGACCGGAGGATCCTTGTAGCATTCTTCTCCTAAATTTATAACTGTGTCTCGGGTTCCGTGTCGGATTTCAAACCCTAGCCATCGTTCGGCCCGAAAATACCGATTTCGGCCCATTTTTGTCGTGTGGTACGAAAATCGCCCAAAAAGTGCAGATGAAATCAACGACCGGGAGAACCTTGTAGCATTCTTCTCCTACATTTATAACTGTGTCTCGGGTTTCGTGTCGAATTTCAAACCCTAGCCATCGTCCGGCCCGAAAATACCGATTTCGGCCCATTTTTGTCAATTGGAAGAAAATCGCCTGAAAAGTGCAGACGAAATCGACGACCGGAGGATCCTTGTAGCATTCTTCTCCTAAATTTATAATTGTGTCTCGGGTTCCATGTCGGATTTCAAACCCTAGCCATCGTCCGGCCCGAATATACCGATTTCGACCCATTTTAGTCAGGTGGTACGAAAATCGCCCGAAAAGTGCAGATGAAATCGATTACCGGGAGATCCTTGTAGGATTCTTCTCCTAAATTTATAATTGTGTCTCGCGTTCGATGTCGGATTTCAAAACTTGCCATCGTCCGGCCCGAAAATACCGATTTCGGCCCATTTTTGTCGGGTGGTACGAAAATCGCCCGAAAAGTGCAGATGAAATCGACGATCGGGAGATCCTTGTAGCATTCTTCTCCTAAATTTATAACTGTGTTTCGAGTTCCGTGTCGGATTTCAAACCCTAGCCATCGTTCGGCCCGAAAATACCGATTTCGGCCCATTTTTGTCGTGTGGTACGAAAATCGCCCGAAAAGTGCAGATGAAATCGACGACCGGAGGATCCTTGTAGCATTCTTCTCCTAAATTTATAATTGTGTCTCGGGTTCCATGTCGGATTTCAAACCCTAGCCATCGTCCGGCCCGAAAATACCGATTTCGGTCCATTTTAGTCGGGTGGTACGAAAATCGCCCGAAAAAGGCAGATGAAATCGACGACCAGGAGATCCTTGTATCATTCTTCTCCTAAATTTATAAATGTGTCTCGCGTTCCATGTCGGATTTCAAACCCTAGCCATCGTCCGGCCCGAAAATACCGATTTCGGACCATTTTTGTCATATGGTACGAAAATCGCCCGAAAAGTGCAGATGAAATCGACGACAGGAGGATCCTTGTAGCATTCTTCTCCTAAATTTATAACTTTGTCTCGGGTTCCGTGTCGGATTTCAAACCCTAGCAATCGTTCGGCCCGAAAATACCGATTTCGGCCCATTTTTGTCGTGTGGTACGAAAATCGCCCAAAAAGTGCAGATGAAATCAACGACCGGGAGATCCTTGTAGCATTCTTCTCCTACATTTATAACTGTGTCTCGGGTTTCGTGTCGAATTTCAAACCCTAGCCATCGTCCGGCCTGAAAATACCGATTTCGGCCCATTTTTGTCAATTGGAAGAAAATCGCCTGAAAAGTGCAGACGAAATCGACGACCGGAGGATCCTTGTAGCATTCTTCTCCTAAATTTATAATTGTGTCTCGGATTCCATGTCGGATTTCAAACCCTAGCCATCGTCCGGCCCGAATATACCGATTTCGACCTATTTTAGTCAGGTGGTACGAAAATCGCCCGAAAAGTGCAGATGAAATCGATTACCGGAAGATCCTTGTAGCATTCTTCTCCTAAATTTATAACTGTGTCTCGCGTTCCATGTCGGATTTCAAACCCTAGCCATCGTCCGGCCCGAAAATACCGATTTCGGCCCATTTTTGTCGGGTGGTACGAAAATCGCCCGAAAAGTGCAGATGAAATCGACGATCGGGAGATCCTTGTAGCATTCTTCTCCTAAATTTATAACTGTGTTTCGGGTTCCGTGTCGGATTTCAAACCCTAGCCATCGTTCGGCCCGAAAATACCGATTTCAGCCCATTTTTGTCGGGTGGTACGAAAATCGCCCGAAAAGTGTAGATGAAATCGACGACCGGGAGATCCTTGTAGCATTCTTCTCCTAAATTTATAACTGTGTCTCGTGTTCCGTGTCGGATTTCAAACCCTGGCCATCGTCCGGCCCGAAAATACCGATTTCGGCCCATTTTTGTCAGGTGGTACGAAAATCGCCAGAAAAGTGCAGATGAAATCGATGACCGGGAGATCCTTGTAGCATTCTTCTCCTAAATTTATAACTCTGTTTCGGGTTCCCTGTCGGATTTCAAACCCTAGCCATCGTTCGGCCCGAAAATACCGATTTCGGCCCATTTTTGTCGTGTGGTACGAAAATCGCCCAAAAAGTGCAGATGAAATCAACGACCGGGAGAACCTTGTAGCATTCTTCTCCTACATTTATAACTGTGTCTCGGGTTTCATGTCGAATTTCAAACCCTAGCCATCGTCCGGCCCGAAAATACCGATTTCGGCCCATTTTTGTCAATTGGAAAGAAAATCGCCTGAAAATTACAGATGAAATCGTCGACCGGAGGATCCTTGTACATTCTTCTCCTAAATTTATAATTGTGTTTCGGGTTCCATGTCGGATTTCAAACCCTAGCCATCGTTCGGCCCGAAAACACCGATTTTGGCCCATTTTTGTCGTGTCGTACGAAAATTACTAGAAAAGTGCAGATGAAATCGACGACCGGAGGATCCTTGTAGCATTCTTCTCCTAAATTTATAATTGTATCTCGGGTTCCATGTCGGATTTCAAACCCTAGCCATCGTCCGGCCCGAAAATACCGATTTCGGCCCATTTTAGTCGGGTGGTACGAAAATCGCCCGAAAAGTGCAGATGAAATCGACGACCAGGAGATCCTTGTAGCATTCTTCTCCTAAATTTATTACTGTTTCTCGCATTCCATGTCGGATTTCAAACCCTAGCCATCGTCTGGCCCAAAAATACCGATTTCGGCCCATTTTTGTCATATAGTACGAAAATCGCCCGAAAAGTGCAGATGAAATCGACGACCGGAGGTTCCTTGTAGCATTCTTCTCCTAAATTTATAACTGTGCCTCGGGTTCCGTGTCGGATTTCAAACCCTGGCCATCGTCCGGCCCGAAAATACCGATTTCGGCCCGTTTTTGTCGGGTGGTACGAAAATCGCCCGAAAAGTGCAGATGAAATCGACGATCGGGAGATCCTTCTAGCATTCTTCTCCTAAATTTATAACTGTGTTTCGGGTTCCGTGTCGGATTTCAAACCCTAGCAATCGTCCGGCCCGAAAACGTGATTTCGGCCCATTTAAGTCGGGTGATACGAAAATCGCCCGAAAAGTGCAGATGAAATCGACGATCGGGAGATCCTTGTAGCATTCTTCTCCTAAATTTATAACTGTGATTCGGGTTCCGTGTCGGATTTCAAACCCTAGCCATCGTCCGGCCCGAAAATACCGATTTCGGCCCAATTTTGTCAATTGTAAGAAAATCGCCTGAAAAGTGCAGACGAAATCGACGACCGGAGGATCCTTGTAGCATTCTTCTCCTAAATTTATAATTGTGTCTCGGGTTCCATGTCGGATTTCGAACCCTAGCCATCGTCCGGCCCGAAAATACCGATTTCGGCCCATTTTAGTCGGGTGGTACGAAAATCGCCCGAAAAGTGCAGATGAAATCGACGACCAGGAGATCCTTGTAGCATTCTTCTCCTAAATTTATTACTGTGTCTCGCGTTCCATGTCGGATTTCAAACCCTTGCCATCGTCCGGCCCGAAAATACCGATTTCGGCCCATTTTTGTCATATAGTACGAAAATCGCCCGAAAAGTGCAGATGAAATCGACGACCGGAGGATCCTTGTAGCATTCTTATCCTAAATTTATAACTGTGCCTCGGGTTCCGTGTCGGATTTCAAACCCTAGCCATCGTTCAGCCCGAAAATACCGATTTCGGCCCATTTTTGTCGTGTGGTACGAAAATCGCCCGAAAAGTGCAGATGAAATCGACGACCGGGAGGATCCTTGTAGCATTCTTCTCCTAAATTTATAACTGTGTCTCGGGTTCCGTGTCGGATTTCAAACCCTGGGCATCGTCCGGCCCGAAAATACCGATTTCGGCCCATTTTTGTCAATTGGAAGAAAATCGCCTGAAAAGTGCAGATGAAATCGACGACCGTAGGATCCTTGTACCATTCTTCTCCTAAATTTATAAATGTGTTTCGGGTTCCGTGTCGGATTTCAAACCCTAGCCATCGTTCGGCACGAAAATACCGATTTCGGCCCATTGTTGTCGTGTGGTACGAAAATCGCCCGAAAAGTGCAGATGAAATCGACGACCGGGAGGATCCTTGTAGCAATCTTCTCCTAAATTCATAACTGTGTCTCGGGTTCCGTGTCGGATTTCAAACCCTGGGCATCGTCCGGCCCGAAAATACCGATTTCGGCCCATTTTTGTCAATTGGAAGAAAATCGCCTGAAAAGTGCCGATGAAATCGACAACCGTAGGATCCTTGTAGCATTCTTCTCCTAAATTTATAACTGTGTCTCGGGTTCCGTGTTGGATTTAAAACCCTAGCCATCGTCCGGCCCGAAAATACCGATTTCGGCCCATTTTTGTCGGGTGGTACGAAAATCGCCCGAAAATGTAAATGAAATCGACGACCTGGAGATCCTTGTAGCATTCTTCTCCTAAATTTAAAACTGTGTCAAGGGTTCCATGTCGGATTTCAAACCCTAGCCATTGTCCGGCCCGAAAATACCGATTTCGGCCCATTTTTGTCGTATGGTACGAAAATCGCCCGAAAAGTGCATACGAAATCGACGACCGGAGGATCCTTGTAGCATTCTTTTCCTAAATTTACAACTGTGCCTCGGGTTCCGTGTCGGATTTCAAACCCTGGCCATCGTGCGGCCCGAAAATATCGATTTCGGCCCATTTTTGTCGGGTGGTACGAAAATCGCCCGAAAAGTGCAGATGAAATCGACGATCGGGAGATCCTTGTAGCATTCTTCTCCTAAATTTATAACTGTGTTTCGGGTTCCGTGTCGGATTTCAAACCCTAGCCATCGTTCGGCACGAAAATACCGATTTCGGCCTATTTTTGTCGTGTGGTACGAAAATCGCCCGAAAAGTGCAGATGAAATCGACGACCGGGAGGATCCTTGTAGCATTCTTCTCCTAAATTTATAACTGTGTCTCGGGTTCCGTGTCGGATTTCAAACCCTGGGCATCGTCCGGCCCGAAAATACCGATTTCGGCCCATTTTTGTCAATTGGAAGAAAATCGCCTGAAAAGTGCAGATGAAATCGACGACCGTAGGATCCTTGTACCATTCTTCTCCTAAATTTATAAATGTGTTTCGGGTTCCGTGTCGGATTTCAAACCCTAGCCATCGTTCGGCACGAAAATACCGATTTCGGCCCATTGTTGTCGTGTGGTACGAAAATCGCCCGAAAAGTGCAGATGAAATCGACGACCGGGAGGATCCTTGTAGCAATCTTCTCCTAAATTCATAACTGTGTCTCGGGTTCCGTGTCGGATTTCAAACCCTGGGCATCGTCCGGCCCGAAAATACCGATTTCGGCCCATTTTTGTCAATTGGAAGAAAATCGCCTGAAAAGTGCCGATGAAATCGACAACCGTAGGATCCTTGTAGCATTCTTCTCCTAAATTTATAACTGTGTCTCGGGTTCCGTGTTGGATTTAAAACCCTAGCCATCGTCCGGCCCGAAAATACCGATTTCGGCCCATTTTTGTCGGGTGGTACGAAAATCGCCCGAAAATGTAAATGAAATCGACGACCTGGAGATCCTTGTAGCATTCTTCTCCTAAATTTAAAACTGTGTCAAGGGTTCCATGTCGGATTTCAAACCCTAGCCATTGTCCGGCCCGAAAATACCGATTTCGGCCCATTTTTGTCGTATGGTACGAAAATCGCCCGAAAAGTGCATACGAAATCGACGACCGGAGGATCCTTGTAGCATTCTTCTCCTAAATTTACAACTGTGCCTCGGGTTCCGTGTCGGATTTCAAACCCTGGCCATCGTGCGGCCCGAAAATATCGATTTCGGCCCATTTTTGTCGGGTGGTACGAAAATCGCCCGAAAAGTGCAGATGAAATCGACGATCGGGAGATCCTTGTAGCATTCTTCTCCTAAATTTATAACTGTGTTTCGGGTTCCGTGTCGGATTTCAAACCCTAGCCATCGTTCGGCCCGAAAATACCGATTTCAGCCCATTTTTGTCGGGTGGTACGAAAATCGCCCGAAAAGTGTAGATGAAATCGACGACCGGGAGATCCTTGTAGCATTCTTCTCCTAAATTTATAACTGTGTCTCGTGTTCCGTGTCGGATTTCAAACCCTGGCCATCGTCCGGCCCGAAAATACCGATTTCGGCCCATTTTTGTCAGGTGGTACGAAAATCGCCAGAAAAGTGCAGATGAAATCGATGACCGGGAGATCCTTGTAGCATTCTTCTCCTAAATTTATAACTCTGTTTCGGGTTCCCTGTCGGATTTCAAACCCTAGCCATCGTTCGGCCCGAAAATACCGATTTCGGCCCATTTTTGTCGTGTGGTACGAAAATCGCCCAAAAAGTGCAGATGAAATCAACGACCGGGAGAACCTTGTAGCATTCTTCTCCTACATTTATAACTGTGTCTCGGGTTTCATGTCGAATTTCAAACCCTAGCCATCGTCCGGCCCGAAAATACCGATTTCGGCCCATTTTTGTCAATTGGAAAGAAAATCGCCTGAAAATTACAGATGAAATCGTCGACCGGAGGATCCTTGTACATTCTTCTCCTAAATTTATAATTGTGTTTCGGGTTCCATGTCGGATTTCAAACCCTAGCCATCGTTCGGCCCGAAAACACCGATTTTGGCCCATTTTTGTCGTGTCGTACGAAAATTACTAGAAAAGTGCAGATGAAATCGACGACCGGAGGATCCTTGTAGCATTCTTCTCCTAAATTTATAATTGTATCTCGGGTTCCATGTCGGATTTCAAACCCTAGCCATCGTCCGGCCCGAAAATACCGATTTCGGCCCATTTTAGTCGGGTGGTACGAAAATCGCCCGAAAAGTGCAGATGAAATCGACGACCAGGAGATCCTTGTAGCATTCTTCTCCTAAATTTATTACTGTTTCTCGCATTCCATGTCGGATTTCAAACCCTAGCCATCGTCTGGCCCAAAAATACCGATTTCGGCCCATTTTTGTCATATAGTACGAAAATCGCCCGAAAAGTGCAGATGAAATCGACGACCGGAGGTTCCTTGTAGCATTCTTCTCCTAAATTTATAACTGTGCCTCGGGTTCCGTGTCGGATTTCAAACCCTGGCCATCGTCCGGCCCGAAAATACCGATTTCGGCCCGTTTTTGTCGGGTGGTACGAAAATCGCCCGAAAAGTGCAGATGAAATCGACGATCGGGAGATCCTTCTAGCATTCTTCTCCTAAATTTATAACTGTGTTTCGGGTTCCGTGTCGGATTTCAAACCCTAGCAATCGTCCGGCCCGAAAACGTGATTTCGGCCCATTTAAGTCGGGTGATACGAAAATCGCCCGAAAAGTGCAGATGAAATCGACGATCGGGAGATCCTTGTAGCATTCTTCTCCTAAATTTATAACTGTGATTCGGGTTCCGTGTCGGATTTCAAACCCTAGCCATCGTCCGGCCCGAAAATACCGATTTCGGCCCAATTTTGTCAATTGTAAGAAAATCGCCTGAAAAGTGCAGACGAAATCGACGACCGGAGGATCCTTGTAGCATTCTTCTCCTAAATTTATAATTGTGTCTCGGGTTCCATGTCGGATTTCGAACCCTAGCCATCGTCCGGCCCGAAAATACCGATTTCGGCCCATTTTAGTCGGGTGGTACGAAAATCGCCCGAAAAGTGCAGATGAAATCGACGACCAGGAGATCCTTGTAGCATTCTTCTCCTAAATTTATTACTGTGTCTCGCGTTCCATGTCGGATTTCAAACCCTTGCCATCGTCCGGCCCGAAAATACCGATTTCGGCCCATTTTTGTCATATAGTACGAAAATCGCCCGAAAAGTGCAGATGAAATCGACGACCGGAGGATCCTTGTAGCATTCTTATCCTAAATTTATAACTGTGCCTCGGGTTCCGTGTCGGATTTCAAACCCTAGCCATCGTTCAGCCCGAAAATACCGATTTCGGCCCATTTTTGTCGTGTGGTACGAAAATCGCCCGAAAAGTGCAGATGAAATCGACGACCGGGAGGATCCTTGTAGCATTCTTCTCCTAAATTTATAACTGTGTCTCGGGTTCCGTGTCGGATTTCAAACCCTGGGCATCGTCCGGCCCGAAAATACCGATTTCGGCCCATTTTTGTCAATTGGAAGAAAATCCTGAAAAGTGCAGATGAAATCGACGACCGGAGGATCCTTGTAGCATTCTTCTCCTAAATTTATAATTGTGTCTCGGGTTCCATGTCGGATTTCAAACCCTAGCCATCGTCCGGCCCGAAAATACCGATTTCGGTCCATTTTAGTCGGGTGGTACGAAAATCGCCCGAAAAAGGCAGATGAAATCGACGACCGGCAGATCGTCGTATCATTCTTCTCCTAAATTTATAACTGTGTCTCGCGTTCCATGTCGGATTTCAAACCCTAGCCATCGTCCGGCCCGAAAATACCGATTTCGGCCCATTTTTGTCATATGGTACTAAAATCGCCCGAAAAGTGCAGATGAAATCGACGACCAGAGGATCCTTGTAGCATTCTTCTCCTAAATTTATAACTGTGTCTCGGGTTCCGTGTCGGATTTCAAACCCTGGCCATCGTCCGGCCCGAAAATACCGATTTCGGCCCATTTTTGTCAATTGGAAGAAAATCGCCTGAAAAGTGCAGATGAAATCGACGACCGGAGGATCCTTGTAGCATTCTTCTCCTAAATTTATAATTGTGTCTCGGGTTCCATGTCGGATTTCAAACCCTAGCCATCGTCCGGCCCGAAAATACCGATTTCGGCCCGTTTTTGTCGGGTGGTACGAAAATCGCCCGAAAAGTGCAGATGAAATCGGCGATCGGGAGATCCTTGTAGCATTCTTCTCCTAAAGTTATAACGGTGTTTCGGGTTCCGTGTCGGATTTCAAACCCTAGCAATCGTCCGGCCCGAAAACGTGATTTCGGCCCATTTAAGTCGGGTGATACGAAAATCGCCCGAAAAGTGCAGATGAAATCGACGATCGGGAGATCCTTGTAGCATTCTTCTCCTAAATTTATAACTGTGATTCGGGTTCCGTGTCGGATTTCAAACCCTAGCCATCGTCCGGCCCGAAAATACCGATTTCGGCCCATTTTTGTCAATTGTAAGAAAATCGCCTGAAAAGTGCAGACGAAATCGACGACCGGAGGATCCTTGTAGCATTCTTCTCCTAAATTTATAATTGTGTCTCGGGTTCCATGTCGGATTTCGAACCCTAGCCATCGTCCAGCCCGAAAATACCGATTTCGGCCCATTTTTGTCGTGTGGTACGAAAATCGCCCGAAAAGTGCAGATGAAATCGACGACCGG
>JBBPBP010009777.1:13379063-13401694 GCA_037974735.1 Cicer chorassanicum | reverse complement strand
AAAATACCGATTTCGGCCCATTTTTGTCAATTGGAAGAAAATCGCCTGAAAAGTGCAGATGAAATCGACGACCGGAGGATCCTTGTAGCATTCTTCTCCTAAATTTATAATTGTGTCTCGGGTTCCATGTCGGATTTCAAACCCTAGCCATCGTCCGACCCGAAAATACCGATTTCGGCCCATTTTAGTCGGGTGGTACGAAAATCGCCCGAAAAGTGCAGATGAAATCGACGACCAGGAGATCCTTGTAGCATTCTTCTCCTAAATTTATTACTGTTTCTCGTGTTCCATGTCGGATTTCAAACCCTAGCCATCGTCTGGCCCGAAAATACCGATTTCGGCCCATTTTTGTCATATAGTACGAAAATCGCCCGAAAAGTGCAGATGAAATCGACGACCGGAGGATCCTTGTAGTATTCTTCTCCTAAATTTATAACTGTGCCTCGGGTTCCGTGTCGGATTTCAAACCCTGGCCATCGTCCGGCCCGAAAATACCGATTTCGGCCCGTTTTTGTCGGGTGGTACGAAAATCGCCCGAAAAGTGCAGATGAAATCGACGATCGGGAGATCCTTGTAGCATTCTTCTCCTAAATTTATAACTGTGTCTCGGGTTCCGTGTCGGATTTCAAACCCTGGCCATCGTCCGGCCCGAAAATACCGATTTCGGCCCGTTTTTGTCGGGTGGTACGAAAATCGCCCGAAAAGTGCAGATGAAATCGACGATCGGGAGATCCTTGTAGCATTCTTCTCCTAAATTTATAACTGTGTTTCGGGTTCCGTGTCGGATTTCAAACCCTAGCCATCGTTCGGCCCGAAAATACCGATTTCGGCCCATTTTTGTCGTGTGGTACGAAAATCGCCCGAAAAGTGCAGATGAAATCGACGACCGGGAGGATCCTTGTAGCATTCTTCTCCTAAATTTATAACTGTGTCTCGGGTTCCGTGTCGGATTTCAAACCCTGGCCATCGTCCGGCCCGAAAATACCGATTTCGGCCCATTTTTGTCAATTGGAAGAAAATCGCCTGAAAAGTGCAGATGAAATCGACGACCGGAGGATCCTTGTAGCATTCTTCTCCTAAATTTATAATTGTGTCTCGGGTTCCATGTCGGATTTCAAACCCTAGCCATCGTCCGGCCCGAAAATACCGATTTCGGCCCATTTTAGTCAGGTGGTACGAAAATCGCCCGAAAAGTGCAGATGAAATCGACGACCAGGAGATCCTTGTAGCATTCTTCTCCTAAATTTATTACTGTTTCTCGCGTTCCATGTCGGATTTCAAACCCTAGCCATCGTCTGGCCCGAAAATACCGATTTCGGCCCATTTTTGTCATATAGTACGAAAATCGCCCGAAAAGTGCAGATGAAATCGACGACCGGAGGATCCTTGTAGCATTCTTCTCCTAAATTTATAACTGTGCCTCGGGTTCCGTGTCGGATTTCAAACCCTGGCCATCGTCCGGCCCGAAAATACCGATTTCGGCCCGTTTTTGTCGGGTGGTACGAAAATCGCCCGAAAAGTGCAGATGAAATCGACGATCGGGAGATCCTTCTAGCATTCTTCTCCTAAATTTATAACTGTGTTTCGGGTTCCGTGTCGGATTTCAAACCCTAGCAATCGTCCGGCCCGAAAACGTGATTTCGGCCCATTTAAGTCGGGTGATACGAAAATCGCCCGAAAAGTGCAGATGAAATCGACGATCGGGAGATCCTTGTAGCATTCTTCTCCTAAATTTATAACTGTGATTCGGGTTCCGTGTCGGATTTCAAACCCTAGCCATCGTCCGGCCCGAAAATACCGATTTCGGCCCAATTTTGTCAATTGTAAGAAAATCGCCTGAAAAGTGCAGACGAAATCGACGACCGGAGGATCCTTGTAGCATTCTTCTCCTAAATTTATAATTGTGTCTCGGGTTCCATGTCGGATTTCGAACCCTAGCCATCGTCCGGCCCGAAAATACCGATTTCGGCCCATTTTAGTCGGGTGGTACGAAAATCGCCCGAAAAGTGCAGATGAAATCGACGACCAGGAGATCCTTGTAGCATTCTTCTCCTAAATTTATTACTGTGTCTCGCGTTCCATGTCGGATTTCAAACCCTAGCCATCGTCCGGCCCGAAAATACCGATTTCGGCCCATTTTTGTCATATAGTACGAAAATCGCCCGAAAAGTGCAGATGAAATCGACGACCGGAGGATCCTTGTAGCATTCTTCTCCTAAATTTATAACTGTGCCTCGGGTTCCGTGTCGGATTTCAAACCCTGGCCATCGTCCGGCCCGAAAATACCGATTTCGGCCCGTTTTTGTCGGGTGGTACGAAAATCGCCCGAAAAGTGCAGATGAAATCGACGATCGGGAGATCCTTCTAGCATTCTTCTCCTAAATTTATAACTGTGTTTCGGGTTCCGTGTCGGATTTCAAACCCTAGCAATCGTCCGGCCCGAAAACGTGATTTCGGCCCATTTAAGTCGGGTGATACGAAAATCGCCCGAAAAGTGCAGATGAAATCGACGATCGGGAGATCCTTGTAGCATTCTTCTCCTAAATTTATAACTGTGATTCGGGTTCCGTGTCGGATTTCAAACCCTAGCCATCGTCCGGCCCGAAAATACCGATTTCGGCCCAATTTTGTCAATTGTAAGAAAATCGCCTGAAAAGTGCAGACGAAATCGACGACCGGAGGATCCTTGTAGCATTCTTCTCCTAAATTTATAATTGTGTCTCGGGTTCCATGTCGGATTTCGAACCCTAGCCATCGTCCGGCCCGAAAATACCGATTTCGGCCCATTTTAGTCGGGTGGTACGAAAATCGCCCGAAAAGTGCAGATGAAATCGACGACCAGGAGATCCTTGTAGCATTCTTCTCCTAAATTTATTACTGTGTCTCGCGTTCCATGTCGGATTTCAAACCCTTGCCATCGTCCGGCCCGAAAATACCGATTTCGGCCCATTTTTGTCATATAGTACGAAAATCGCCCGAAAAGTGCAGATGAAATCGACGACCGGAGGATCCTTGTAGCATTCTTATCCTAAATTTATAACTGTGCCTCGGGTTCCGTGTCGGATTTCAAACCCTAGCCATCGTTCAGCCCGAAAATACCGATTTCGGCCCATTTTTGTCGTGTGGTACGAAAATCGCCCGAAAAGTGCAGATGAAATCGACGACCGGGAGGATCCTTGTAGCATTCTTCTCCTTAATTTATAACTGTGTCTCGGGTTCCGTGTCGGATTTCAAACCCTGGCCATCGTCCGGCCCAAAAATACCGATTTCGGCCCATTTTTGTCAATTGGAAGAAAATCGCCTGAAAAGTGCAGATGAAATCGACGACCGGAGGATCCTTGTAGCATTCTTCTCCTAAATTTATAATTGTGTCTCGGGTTCCAAGTCGGATTTCAAACCCTAGCCATCGTCCGGCCCGAAAATACCGATTTCGGTCCATTTTAGTCGGGTGGTACGAAAATCGCCCGAAAAGTGCAGATGAAATCGACGACCGGAAGATCCTTGTATCATTCTTCTCCGAAATTTATAACTGTGTCTCGCGTTCCATGTCGGATTTCAAACCCTAGCCATCGTCCGGCCCGAAAATACCGATTTCGGCCCATTTTTGTCATATGGTACGAAAATCGCCCGAAAAGTGCAGACGAAATCGACGACCGGAGGATCCTTGTAGCATTCTTCTCCTAAATTTATAACTGTGTCTCGGGTTCCGTGTCGGATTTCAAACCCTAGCCATCGTCCGACCCGAAAATACCGATTTTGGCCCATTTTAGTCGGGTGGTACAAAAATCGCCCGAAAAGTGTAGATGAAATCGGCGACCGGAGGATCCTTGTAGCATTTTTCTCCTAAATTTATAACTGTGTCTCTGGTTCCGTGTCGGAATTCAAACCCTAGGCATCGTTGGGCCCGAAAATACCGATTTCGGCCCATTTTTGTCGGGTGGTACGAAAATCGCCCGAAAAGTGTAGATGAAATCGACGACCGGGAGATCCTTGTAGCATTCTTCTCCTAAATTTATAACTGTGTCTCGGGTTCCGTGTCGGATTTCAAACCCTAGCCATCGTCCGGCCCGAAAATACCGATTTCGGCCCATTTTTGTCGGGTGGTACGAAAATCGCCCGAAAAGTGCAGATGAAATCGACGATCGGGCGATCCTTGTAGCATTCTTCTCCTAAATTTATAACTGTGTTTCGGGTTCCGTGTCGGATTTCAAACCCTAGCCATCGTCCGGCCCAAAAATACCGATTTCGGCCCGTTTTTGTCAATTGTAAGAAAATCGCCTGAAAAGTGCAGACGAAATCGACGACCGGAGGATCCTTGTAGCATTCTTCTCCTAAATTTATAATTGTGTCTCGGGTTCCATGTCGGATTTCGAACCCTAGCCATCGTCCGGCCCGAAAATACCGATTTCGGCCCATTTTAGTCGGGTGGTACGAAAATCGCCCGAAAAGTGCAGATGAAATCGACGACCAGGAGATCCTTGTAGCATTCTTCTCCTAAATTTATTACTGTGTCTCGCGTTCCATGTCGGATTTCAAACCCTTGCCATCGTCCGGCCCGAAAATACCGATTTCGGCCCATTTTTGTCATATAGTACGAAAATCGCCCGAAAAGTGCAGATGAAATCGACGACCGGAGGATCCTTGTAGCATTCTTATCCTAAATTTATAACTGTGCCTCGGGTTCCGTGTCGGATTTCAAACCCTAGCCATCGTTCAGCCCGAAAATACCGATTTCGGCCCATTTTTGTCGTGTGGTACGAAAATCGCCCGAAAAGTGCAGATGAAATCGACGACCGGGAGGATCCTTGTAGCATTCTTCTCCTAAATTTATAACTGTGTCTCGGGTTCCGTGTCGGATTTCAAACCCTGGGCATCGTCCGGCCCGAAAATACCGATTTCGGCCCATTTTTGTCAATTGGAAGAAAATCCTGAAAAGTGCAGATGAAATCGACGACCGGAGGATCCTTGTAGCATTCTTCTCCTAAATTTATAATTGTGTCTCGGGTTCCATGTCGGATTTCAAACCCTAGCCATCGTCCGGCCCGAAAATACCGATTTCGGTCCATTTTAGTCGGGTGGTACGAAAATCGCCCGAAAAAGGCAGATGAAATCGACGACCGGCAGATCGTCGTATCATTCTTCTCCTAAATTTATAACTGTGTCTCGCGTTCCATGTCGGATTTCAAACCCTAGCCATCGTCCGGCCCGAAAATACCGATTTCGGCCCATTTTTGTCATATGGTACTAAAATCGCCCGAAAAGTGCAGATGAAATCGACGACCAGAGGATCCTTGTAGCATTCTTCTCCTAAATTTATAACTGTGTCTCGGGTTCCGTGTCGGATTTCAAACCCTGGCCATCGTCCGGCCCGAAAATACCGATTTCGGCCCATTTTTGTCAATTGGAAGAAAATCGCCTGAAAAGTGCAGATGAAATCGACGACCGGAGGATCCTTGTAGCATTCTTCTCCTAAATTTATAATTGTGTCTCGGGTTCCATGTCGGATTTCAAACCCTAGCCATCGTCCGGCCCGAAAATACCGATTTCGGCCCATTTTAGTCAGGTGGTACGAAAATCGCCCGAAAAGTGCAGATGAAATCGACGACCAGGAGATCCTTGTAGCATTCTTCTCCTAAATTTATTACTGTTTCTCGCGTTCCATGTCGGATTTCAAACCCTAGCCATCGTCTGGCCCGAAAATACCGATTTCGGCCCATTTTTGTCATATAGTACGAAAATCGCCCGAAAAGTGCAGATGAAATCGACGACCGGAGGATCCTTGTAGCATTCTTCTCCTAAATTTATAACTGTGCCTCGGGTTCCGTGTCGGATTTCAAACCCTGGCCATCGTCCGGCCCGAAAATACCGATTTCGGCCCGTTTTTGTCGGGTGGTACGAAAATCGCCCGAAAAGTGCAGATGAAATCGACGATCGGGAGATCCTTCTAGCATTCTTCTCCTAAATTTATAACTGTGTTTCGGGTTCCGTGTCGGATTTCAAACCCTAGCAATCGTCCGGCCCGAAAACGTGATTTCGGCCCATTTAAGTCGGGTGATACGAAAATCGCCCGAAAAGTGCAGATGAAATCGACGATCGGGAGATCCTTGTAGCATTCTTCTCCTAAATTTATAACTGTGATTCGGGTTCCGTGTCGGATTTCAAACCCTAGCCATCGTCCGGCCCGAAAATACCGATTTCGGCCCAATTTTGTCAATTGTAAGAAAATCGCCTGAAAAGTGCAGACGAAATCGACGACCGGAGGATCCTTGTAGCATTCTTCTCCTAAATTTATAATTGTGTCTCGGGTTCCATGTCGGATTTCGAACCCTAGCCATCGTCCGGCCCGAAAATACCGATTTCGGCCCATTTTAGTCGGGTGGTACGAAAATCGCCCGAAAAGTGCAGATGAAATCGACGACCAGGAGATCCTTGTAGCATTCTTCTCCTAAATTTATTACTGTGTCTCGCGTTCCATGTCGGATTTCAAACCCTTGCCATCGTCCGGCCCGAAAATACCGATTTCGGCCCATTTTTGTCATATAGTACGAAAATCGCCCGAAAAGTGCAGATGAAATCGACGACCGGAGGATCCTTGTAGCATTCTTATCCTAAATTTATAACTGTGCCTCGGGTTCCGTGTCGGATTTCAAACCCTAGCCATCGTTCAGCCCGAAAATACCGATTTCGGCCCATTTTTGTCGTGTGGTACGAAAATCGCCCGAAAAGTGCAGATGAAATCGACGACCGGGAGGATCCTTGTAGCATTCTTCTCCTAAATTTATAACTGTGTCTCGGGTTCCGTGTCGGATTTCAAACCCTGGGCATCGTCCGGCCCGAAAATACCGATTTCGGCCCATTTTTGTCAATTGGAAGAAAATCGCCTGAAAAGTGCAGATGAAATCGACGACCGTAGGATCCTTGTAGCATTCTTCTCCTAAATTTATAATTGTGTCTCGGGTTTCGTGTCGGATTTCAAACCCTAGCCATCGTCCGGCCCGAAAATACCGATTTCGGCCCATTTTAGCCGTATGGTACGAAAATTGCCCGAAAAGTGCAGATGAAATCGACGACCGGAGGATCCTTGTAGCATTCTTCTCCTAAATTTATAATTGTGCCTCGGGTTCCGTGTCGGATTTCAAACCCTGGCCATCGTCCGGCCCGAAAATACCGATTTCGGCCCATTTTTGTCGGGTGATACGAAAATCGCCCGAAAAGTGCAGATGAAATCGACGATCGAAGATCCTTGTAGCATTCTTCTCCTAAATTTATAACTGTGTTTCGGGTTCCGTGTCGGATTTCAAACTCTAGCCATCGTTCGGCCCGAAAATACCGATTTCGGCCCATTTTTGTCGTGTGGTACAAAAATCGCCCGAAAAGTGTTGATGAAATCGACGACCGGAGGATCCTTGTAGCATTCTTCTCCTAAATTTATAACTGTGTCTCGGGTTCCGTGTAGGATTTCAAACCCTAGCCATTGTCTGGCCCGAAAATACCGATTTCGGCCCATTTTTGTCGTATGGTACGAAAATCGCCCGAAAAGTGTAGATGAAATCGACGACTGGAGGATCCTTGTAGCATTCTTCTCCTAAATTTATAACTGTGTCTCGGATTCCGTGTCGGATTTCAAATCCTGGCCATCGTCTAGCCGGAAAATATCGATTTCGGCCCATTTTTGTCAATTGGAATGAAAATCGCCTGAAAAGTGCAGATGAAATCGACGACTGGAGGATCCTTGTAGCATTCTTCTCCTAAATTTATAACTGTGTCTCGAGTTCCGTGTCGGATTTCAAACCCTAGCCATCGTGCGGGCTGAAAATACCGATTTCAGCCCTTTTTTGTCGTGTGGTACGAAAATCGCCCGAAAAGTGCAAATGAAATCGACGACCAGAGGATCCTTGTGGCATTCTTCTCCTAAATTTATAACTGTGTCTCGTGTTCCGTGTCGGATTTCAAACCCTAGCCATCGTGCGCCCTGAAAATACTGATTTCGGCCCATTTTTGTCAATTGGAATGAAAATCTCCTGAAAAGTGCTGATGAAATCGACGACCGGAGGATCCTTGTAGCATTCTTCTCCTAAATTTATAACTGTGTTTCGGGTTCCGTGTCGGATTTCAAACCCTAGTCATCGTTCGGCCCGAAAATACCGATTTCGACCTATTTTTGTCGTGTGGTACGAAAATCGCCCGAAAAGTACAGATGAAATCGACAACCAGGAGAACCTTGTAGCATTCATCTCCTAAATTTATAACTGTGTCTCGGGTTCCGTGTCGGATTTCAAACCCTAGCAATCGTCCGGCCCGAAAATACCGATTTCGGCCCATTTAAGTCGGGTGGTACGAAAATTGCCCGAAAAGTGCAGATGAAATCGACGACCGGAGGATCCTTGTAGCATTCTTCTCCTAAATTTATAATTGTGCCTCGGGTTCCGTGTCGGATTTCAAACCCTGGCCATCGTTCGGCCCGAAAATACCGATTTCGGCCCATTTTTGTCGGGTGGTACGAAAATTGCCCAAAAAGTGCAGATGAAATCGACCACCGGGAGAACCTTGTAGCATTCTTCTCCTACATTTATAACTGTGTCTCGGGTTCCGTGTCGAATTTCAAACCCTAGCCATCGTCCGGCCCGAAAATACCGATTTCGGCCCATTTTTGTCATATAGTACGAAAATCGCCCAAAAAGTGCAGATGAAATCGACGACCGGAGGATCCTTGTAGCATTCTTCTCCTAAATTTATAACTGTGCCTCGGGTTCCGTGTCGGATTTCAAACCATGGCCATCGTCAGGCCCGAAAATACCGATTTCGGCCTGTTTTTGTCGGGTGGTACGAAAATCGCCCGAAAAGTGCAGATGAAATCGACGATCGGGATATCCTTGTAGCATTCCTCTCCTAAATTTATAACTGTGTTTCGGGTTCCGTGTCGGATTTCAAACCCTAGCCATCGTCCGGTCCGAAAATACTGATTTCGGCCCATTTTTGTCAATTGGAAAGAAAATCGCCTGAAAATTGCAGATGAAATCGTCGACCGGAGGATCCTTGTACATTCTTCTTCTAAATTTATAATTGTGTCTCGGGTTCCATGTCGGATTTCAAACCCTAGCCATCGTTCGGCCCGAAAACACCGATTTTGGCCCATTTTTGTCGTGTGGTACGAAAATTGCCCGAAAAGTGCAGATGAAATCGACGACCGGAGGATCCTTGTAGCATTCTTCTCCTAAATTTATAACTGTGCCTCGGGTTCCGTGTCGAATTTCAAACCCTGGCCATCGTCCGGCCCGAAAATACCGATTTCGGCCGATTTTTGTCGGGTGGTACGAAAATCGCCCGAAAAGTGCAGATGAAATCGACGATCGGGAGATCCTTGTAGCATTCTTCTCCTAAATTTATAACTGTGTTTCGGGTTCCTTGTCGGATTTCAAACCCTGGCCATCGTCCGGCCCGAAAATACCGATTTCGGCCCATTTATTTCGGGTGGTACGAATATCGCCCAAAAAGTGCAGATGAAATCGACGATCAGGAGATCCTTGTAGCATTCTTCTCTTAAATTTATAACTGTGTTTCGGGTTTCATATCGAATTTCAAACCCTAGCCATCGTCCGGCCCGAAAATACCGATTTCGGCCCATTTTTGTCATTTAGTACGAAAATCGCCCGAAAAGTGCAGATGAAATCGACGACCGGAGGATCCTTGTAGCATTCTTCTCCTAAATTTATAACTGTGCCTCGGGTTCCGTGTCGAATTTCAAACCCTGGCCATCGTCCGGCCCGAAAATACCGATTTCGGCCCATTTTTGTCGGGTGGTACGAAAATCGCCCGAAAAGTGCAGATGAAATCGACGATCGGGAGATCCTTGTAGCATTCTTCTCCTAAATTTATAACTGTGTTTCGGGTTCCGTGTCGGATTTCAAACCCTAGCCATCGTTCGGCCCGAAAATACCGATTTCAGCCCATTTTTGTCGGGTGGTACGAAAATCGCCCGAAAAGTGTAGATGAAATCGACGACCGGGAGATCCTTGTAGCATTCTTCTCCTAAATTTATAACTGTGTCTCGTGTTCCGTGTCGGATTTCAAACCCTGGCCATCGTCCGGCCCGAAAATACCGATTTCGGCCCATTTTTGTCAGGTGGTACGAAAATCGCCAGAAAAGTGCAGATGAAATCGATGACCGGGAGATCCTTGTAGCATTCTTCTCCTAAATTTATAACTCTGTTTCGGGTTCCCTGTCGGATTTCAAACCCTAGCCATCGTTCGGCCCGAAAATACCGATTTCGGCCCATTTTTGTCGTGTGGTACGAAAATCGCCCAAAAAGTGCAGATGAAATCAACGACCGGGAGAACCTTGTAGCATTCTTCTCCTACATTTATAACTGTGTCTCGGGTTTCATGTCGAATTTCAAACCCTAGCCATCGTCCGGCCCGAAAATACCGATTTCGGCCCATTTTTGTCAATTGGAAAGAAAATCGCCTGAAAATTACAGATGAAATCGTCGACCGGAGGATCCTTGTACATTCTTCTCCTAAATTTATAATTGTGTTTCGGGTTCCATGTCGGATTTCAAACCCTAGCCATCGTTCGGCCCGAAAACACCGATTTTGGCCCATTTTTGTCGTGTCGTACGAAAATTACTAGAAAAGTGCAGATGAAATCGACGACCGGAGGATCCTTGTAGCATTCTTCTCCTAAATTTATAATTGTATCTCGGGTTCCATGTCGGATTTCAAACCCTAGCCATCGTCCGGCCCGAAAATACCGATTTCGGCCCATTTTAGTCGGGTGGTACGAAAATCGCCCGAAAAGTGCAGATGAAATCGACGACCAGGAGATCCTTGTAGCATTCTTCTCCTAAATTTATTACTGTTTCTCGCATTCCATGTCGGATTTCAAACCCTAGCCATCGTCTGGCCCAAAAATACCGATTTCGGCCCATTTTTGTCATATAGTACGAAAATCGCCCGAAAAGTGCAGATGAAATCGACGACCGGAGGTTCCTTGTAGCATTCTTCTCCTAAATTTATAACTGTGCCTCGGGTTCCGTGTCGGATTTCAAACCCTGGCCATCGTCCGGCCCGAAAATACCGATTTCGGCCCGTTTTTGTCGGGTGGTACGAAAATCGCCCGAAAAGTGCAGATGAAATCGACGATCGGGAGATCCTTCTAGCATTCTTCTCCTAAATTTATAACTGTGTTTCGGGTTCCGTGTCGGATTTCAAACCCTAGCAATCGTCCGGCCCGAAAACGTGATTTCGGCCCATTTAAGTCGGGTGATACGAAAATCGCCCGAAAAGTGCAGATGAAATCGACGATCGGGAGATCCTTGTAGCATTCTTCTCCTAAATTTATAACTGTGATTCGGGTTCCGTGTCGGATTTCAAACCCTAGCCATCGTCCGGCCCGAAAATACCGATTTCGGCCCAATTTTGTCAATTGTAAGAAAATCGCCTGAAAAGTGCAGACGAAATCGACGACCGGAGGATCCTTGTAGCATTCTTCTCCTAAATTTATAATTGTGTCTCGGGTTCCATGTCGGATTTCGAACCCTAGCCATCGTCCGGCCCGAAAATACCGATTTCGGCCCATTTTAGTCGGGTGGTACGAAAATCGCCCGAAAAGTGCAGATGAAATCGACGACCAGGAGATCCTTGTAGCATTCTTCTCCTAAATTTATTACTGTGTCTCGCGTTCCATGTCGGATTTCAAACCCTTGCCATCGTCCGGCCCGAAAATACCGATTTCGGCCCATTTTTGTCATATAGTACGAAAATCGCCCGAAAAGTGCAGATGAAATCGACGACCGGAGGATCCTTGTAGCATTCTTATCCTAAATTTATAACTGTGCCTCGGGTTCCGTGTCGGATTTTAAACCCTAGCCATCGTTCAGCCCGAAAATACCGATTTCGGCCCATTTTTGTCGTGTGGTACGAAAATCGCCCGAAAAGTGCAGATGAAATCGACGACCGGGAGGATCCTTGTAGCATTCTTCTCCTTAATTTATAACTGTGTCTCGGGTTCCGTGTCGGATTTCAAACCCTGGCCATCGTCCGGCCCAAAAATACCGATTTCGGCCCATTTTTGTCAATTGGAAGAAAATCGCCTGAAAAGTGCAGATGAAATCGACGACCGGAGGATCCTTGTAGCATTCTTCTCCTAAATTTATAATTGTGTCTCGGGTTCCAAGTCGGATTTCAAACCCTAGCCATCGTCCGGCCCGAAAATACTGATTTCGGTCCATTTTAGTCGGGTGGTACGAAAATCGCCCGAAAAGTGCAGATGAAATCGACGACCGGGAGATCCTTGTATCATTCTTCTCCGAAATTTATAACTGTGTCTCGCGTTCCATGTCGGATTTCATACCCTAGCCATCGTCCGGCCCGAAAATACCGATTTCGGCCCATTTTTGTCATATGGTACGAAAATCGCCCGAAAAGTGCAGATGAAATCGACGACCGGAGGATCCTTGTAGCATTCTTCTCCTAAATTTATAACTGTGCCTCGGGTTCCGTGTCGGATTTCAAACCATGGCCATCGTCCAGCCCGAAAATACCGATTTCGGCCCGTTTTTGTCGGGTGGTACGAAAATCGTCGAAAAGTGCAGATGAAATCGACGATCGGGAGATTCTTGTAGCATTCTTCTCCTAAATTTATAATTGTGTTTCGGGTTCCGTGTCGGATTTCAAACCCTAGCCATCGTCCGGCCCGAAAATACCGATTTCGGCCCATTTTTGTCATATGGTACGAAAATCGCCCGAAAAGTGCAGATGAAATCGACGATCGGAGGATCCTTGTAGCATTCTTCTCCTAAATTTATAATTGTGCCTCGGGTTCCGTGTCGGATTTCAAACCCTGGCCATCGTCTGGCCCGAAAATACCGATTTCGGCCCATTTTTGTCGGGTGGTACGAAAATCGCCCGAAAAGTGCAGATGAAATCGACGATCGGGAGATCCTTGTAGCATTCTTCTCCTAAATTTATAACTGTGTCTCGGGTTCCGTGTCGGATTTCAAACCCTAGCCATCGTTCAGCCCGAAAATACCGATTTCGGCCCATTTTTGTCGTGTGGTACGAAAATCGCCCGAAAAGTGCAGATGAAATCGACGACCGGGAGGACCTTGTAGCATTCATCTCCTAAATTTATAACTGTGTCTCGGGTTCCGTGTCGGATTTCAAACCCTAGCAATCGTCCGGCCCGAAAATACCGATTTCGGCCCATTTAAGTCGGGTGGTACGAAAATCGCCCGAAAAGTGCAGAGGAAATCGACGACCGGAGGATCCTTGTAGCATTCTTCTCCTACATTTATAACTGTGTCTCGGGTTTCATGTCGAATTTCAAACCCTAGCCATCGTCCGGCCCGAAAATACTGATTTCGGTCCATTTTTGTCAATTGGAAAGAAAATCGCCTGAAAATTGCAGATGAAATCGTCGACCGGAGGATCCTTGTAGCATTCTTCTCCTAAATTTATAATTGTGTCTCGGGTTCCATGTCGGATTTCAAACCCTAGCCATCGTCCGGCCCGAAAATACCGATTTCGGCACATTTTTGTCATATAGTACGAAAATCGCCCGAAAAGTGCAGATGAAATCGACGACCGGAGGATCCTTGTAGCATTCTTCTCCTAAATTTATAACTGTGCCTCGGGTTCCGTGTCGGATTTCAAACCATGGCCATCGTCCGGCCCGAAAATACCGATTTCGGCCCGTTTTTGTCGGGTGGTACGAAAATCGCCCGAAAAGTGTAGATGAAATCGACGATCGGGAGATCCTTGTAGCATTCTTCTCCTAAATTTATAATTGTGTTTCGGGTTCCGTGTCGGATTTCAAACCCTAGCCATCGTCCGACCCGAATATACCGATTTCGGCCCATTTTTGTCATATGGTACAAAAATCGCCCGAAAAGTGCAGATGAAATCGACGATCGGAGGATCCTTGTAGCATTCTTCTCCTAAATTTATAATTGTGCCTCGGGTTCCGTGTCGGATTTCAAACCCTGGCCATCGTCCGGCCCGAAAATATCGATTTCGGCCCATTTTTGTCGGGTGGTACGAAAATCGCCCGAAAAGTGCAGATGAAATCGATTACCGGGAGATCCTTGTAGCATTCTTCTCCTAAATTTATAACTGTGTCTCGCGTTCCATGTCGGATTTCAAACCCTAGCCATCGTCCGGCCCGAAAATACCGATTTCGGCCCATTTTTGTCGGGTGGTACGAAAATCGCCCGAAAAGTGCAGATGAAATCGACGATCGGGAGATCCTTGTAGCATTCTTCTCCTAAATTTATAACTGTGTTTCGGGTTCCGTGTCGGATTTCAAACCCTAGCCATCGTTCGGCCCGAAAATACCGATTTCGGCCCATTTTTGTCGTGTGGTACGAAAATCGCCCCAAAAGTGCAGATGAAATCGACGACCGGGAGAACCTTGTAGCATTCATCTCCTAAATTTATAACTGTGTCTCGGGTTCCGTGTCGGATTTCAAACCCTAGCAATCGTCCGGCCCGAAAATACCGATTTCGGCCCATTTAAGTCGGGTGGTTCGAAAATTGCCCGAAAAGTGCAAATGAAATCGACGACCGGAGGATCCTTGTAGCATTCTTCTCCTAAATTTATAATTGTGCCTCTGGTTCCGTGTCGGATTTCAAACCCTGGCCATCGTCCGGCCCGAAAATACCGATTTCGGCCCATTTTTGTCGGGTGGTTCGAAAATCGCCCGAAAAGTGCAGATGAAATCGACCACCGGGAGAACCTTGTAGCATTCTTCTCCTACATTTATAACTGTGTCTCGGGTTCCGTGTCGAATTTCAAACCCTAGCCATCGTCCGGCCCGAAAATACCGATTTCGGCCCATTTTTGTCATATGGTACGAAAATCGCCCGAAAAGTGCATATGAAATCGACGACCGGAGGATCCTTGTAGCATTCTTCTCCTAAACTTATAACTGTGCCTCGGGTTCTGTGTCGGATTTCAAACCCTGGCCATCGTCCGGCCCGAAAATACCGATTTCGGCCCATTTTTGTCGGGTGGTACGAAAATCGCCCGAAAAGTGCAGATGAAATCGACGATCGGGAGATCCTTGTAGCATTCTTCTCCTAAATTTATAACTGTGTTTCGGGTTCCGTGTCAGATTTCAAACCCTAGCCATCGTTCGGCCCGAAAATACCGATTTCGGCCCATTTTTGTCGTGTGGTACGAAAATCGCCCGAAAAGTGCAGATGAAATCGACGACCGGAGGATCCTTGTAGCATTCTTCTCCTAAATTTATAACTGTGCCTCGGGTTCCGTTTCGGATTTCAAACCCTGGCAATCGTCCGGCCCGAAAATACCGATTTCGGCCCATTTTTGTCGGGTGGTACGAAAATCGCCCGAAAAGTGCAGATGAAATCGACGATCGGGAGATCCTTGTAGCATTCTTCTCCTAAATTTATAACTGTGTTTCGGGTTCCGTGTCGGATTTCAAACCCTCGCCATCGTTCGGCCCGAAAATACCGATTTCGGCCCATTTTTGTCGTGTGGTACGAAAATCGCCCGAAAAGTGCAGATGAAATCGACGACCGGGAGGATCCTTGTAGCATTCTTCTCCTAAATTTATAACTGTGTCTCGGGTTCCGTGTCGGATTTCAAACCCTAGCAATCGTCCGGCCCGAAAATACCGATTTCGGCCCATTTTTGTCGGGTGGTACGAAAATCGCCCAAAAAGTGCAGATGAAATCGACGATCAGGAGATCCTTGTAGCATTCTTCTCCTAAATTTATAACTGTGTTTCGGGTTCCGTGTCGGATTTCAAACCCTAGCCATCGTTCGGCCCGAAAAACCGATTTCGGCCCATTTTTGTCGTGTGGTACGAAAATCGCCCGAAAAGTAAAGATGAAATCGACGACCGGGAGAACCTTGTAGCATTCTTCTCCTACATTTATAACTGTGTCTCGGGTTCCGTGTCGAATTTCAAACCCTAGCCATCGTCCGGCCCGAAAATACCGATTTCAGCCCATTTTTGTCAATTGGAAGAAAATCGTCTGAAAAGTGCAGACGAAATCGACGACCGGAGGATCCTTGTAGCATTCTTCTCCTAAATTTATAATTGTGTCTCGGGTTCCATGTCGGATTTCAAACCCTAGCCATCGTCCGGCCCGAAAATACCGATTTCGGCCCATTTTAGTCGGGTGGTACGAAAATCGCCCGAAAAGTGCCGATGAAATCGACGACCAGGAGATCCTTGTAGCATTCTTCTCCTAAATTTATTACTGTGTCTCGCGTTATATGTCGGATTTCAAACCCTAGCCATCGTCCGGCCCGAAAATACCGATTTCGGCCCATTTTTGTCATATAGTACGAAAATCGCTCGAAAAGTGCAGATGAAATCGACGACCGGAGGATCCTTGTAGCATTCTTCTCCTAAATTTATAACTGTGCCTCGGGTTCCGTGTCGGATTTCAAACCATGGCCATCGTCCGGCCCGAAAATACCGATTTCTGCCCGTTTTTGTCGGGTGGTACGAAAATCGCCCGAAAAGTGCAGATGAAATCGACGATCGGGAGATCCTTGTAGCATTCTTCTTCTAAATTTATAACTGTGTTTCGGGTTCCATGTCGGATTTCAAACCCTAGCCATCGTCCGGCCCGAAAATACCGATTTCGGCCCATTTTTGTTATATGGTACGAAAATCGCCCGAAAAGTGCAGATGAAATCGACGACCGGAGGATCCTTGTAGCATTCTTCTCCTAAATTTATAACTGTGCCTCGGGTTCCGTGTCGGATTTCAAACCATGGCCATCGTCCGGCCCGAAAATACCGATTTCGGCCCGTTTTTGTCGGGTGGTACGAAAATCGCCCGAAAAGTGCAGATGAAATCGACGATCGGGAGATCCTTGTAGCATTCTTCTTCTAAATTTATAACTGTGTTTCGGGTTCCGTGTCGGATTTCAAACCCTAGCCATCGTCCGGCCCGAAAATACCGATTTCGGCCCATTTTTGTCATATGGTACGAAAATCGCCCGAAAAGTGCAGATGAAATCGACGACCGGAGGATCCTTGTAGCATTCTTCTCCTAAATTTATAACTGTGCCTCGGGTTCCGTGTCGGATTTCAAACCATGGCCATCGTCCGGCCCGAAAATACCGATTTCGGCCCGTTTTTGTCAATTGGAAGAAAATCGCCCGAAAAGTGCAGATGAAATCGACGATCGGGAGATCCTTGTAGCATTCTTCTCCTAAATTTATAACTGTGTTTCGGGTTCCGTGTCGGATTTCAAACCCTAGCCATCGTCCGGCCCGAAAATACCGATTTCTGCCAATTTATGTCGGGTGGTACGAAAATCGCCCGAAAAGTGCAGATGAAATCGACGACCAGGAGATCCTTGTAGCATTCTTCTCCTAAATTTATTACTGTGTCTCGCGTTCCATGTCGGATTTCAAACCCTAGCAATCGTCCGGCCCGAAAATACCGATTTCGGCCCATTTTTGTCATATAGTACGAAAATCGCCCGAAAAGTGCAGATGAAATCGACGACCGGAGGATCCTTGTAGCATTCTTCTCCTAAATTTATAACTGTGCCTCGGGTTCCGTGTCGGATTTCAAACCATGGCCATTGTCTGGCCCGAAAATACCGATTTCGGCCCGTTTTTGTCGGGTGGTACGAAAATCGCCCGAAAAGTGCAGATGAAATCGACGATCGGGAGATCCTTGTAGCATTCTTCTCCTAAATTTATAACTGTGTTTCGGGTTCTGTGTCGGATTTCAAACCCTAGCCATCGTCCAGCGCGAAAATACCGATTTCGGCCAATTTTTGTCATATGGTACGAAAATCGCCCGAAAAGTGCAGATGAAATCGACGACCGGAGGATCCTTGTAGCATTCTTCTCCTAAATTTATAATTGTGCCTCGGGTTCCGTGTCGGATTTCAAACCCTGGCCATCGTCCGGCCCGAAAATACCGATTTCGGCCCATTTAAGTCGGGTGGTACGAAAATTGCCCGAAAAGTGCAGATGAAATCGACGACCGGAGGATCCTTGTAGCATTCTTCTCCTAAATTTATAATTGTGCCTTGTGTTCCGTGTCGGATTTCAAACCCTGGCCATCGTCCGGCCCGAAAATACCGATTTCGGCCCATTTTTGTCGGGTGATACGAAAATCGCCCGAAAAGTGCAGATGAAATCGACGATCGAAGATCCTTGTAGCATTCTTCTCCTAAATTTATAACTGTGTTTCGGGTTCCGTGTCAGATTTCAAACTCTAGCCATCGTTCGGCCCGAAAATACCGATTTCGGCCCATTTTTGTCGTGTGGTACGAAAATCGCCCGAAAAGTGCAGATGAAATCGACGACCGGGAGGATCCTTGTAGCATTCTTCTCCTAAATTTATAACTGTATCTCGGGTTCTGTGTCGGATTTCAATCCCTGGCCATCGTCCGGCCCGAAAATACCGATTTCGGCCCATTTTTGTCGGGTGGTACGAAAATCGCCCGAAAAGTGCAGATGAAATCGACGACCGGAGGATCCTTGTAGCATTCTTCTCCTAAATTTATAACTGTGTTTCGGGTTCCGTGTCGGATTTCAAACCCTAGCCATCGTTCGGCCCGAAAATACCGATTTCGGCCCATTTTTGTCGTGTGGTACGAAAATCGCCCGAAAAGTGCAGATGAAATCGACGACCGGGAGGATCCTTGTAGCATTCTTCTCCTAAATTTATAACTGTGTCTCGGGTTCCGTGTCGGATTTCAAACCCTGGCCATCGTCCGGCCCGAAAATACCGATTTCGGCCCATTTTTGTCAATTGGAAGAAAATCGCCTGAAAAGTGCAGATGAAATCGACGACCGGAGGATCCTTGTAGCATTCTTCTCCTAAATTTATAATTGTGTCTCGGGTTCCATGTCGGATTTCAAACCCTAGCCATCGTCCGGCCCGAAAATACCGATTTCGGCCCATTTTAGTCAGGTGGTACGAAAATCGCCCGAAAAGTGCAGATGAAATCGACGACCAGGAGATCCTTGTAGCATTCTTCTCCTAAATTTATTACTGTTTCTCGCGTTCCATGTCGGATTTCAAACCCTAGCCATCGTCTGGCCCGAAAATACCGATTTCGGCCCATTTTTGTCATATAGTACGAAAATCGCCCGAAAAGTGCAGATGAAATCGACGACCGGAGGATCCTTGTAGCATTCTTCTCCTAAATTTATAACTGTGCCTCGGGTTCCGTGTCGGATTTCAAACCCTGGCCATCGTCCGGCCCGAAAATACCGATTTCGGCCCGTTTTTGTCGGGTGGTACGAAAATCGCCCGAAAAGTGCAGATGAAATCGACGATCGGGAGATCCTTGTAGCATTCTTCTCCTAAATTTATAACTGTGTTTCGGGTTCCGTGTCGGATTTCAAACCCTAGCCATCGTTCGGCCCGAAAATACCGATTTCGGCCCATTTTTGTCGTGTGGTACGAAAATCGCCCGAAAAGTGCAGATGAAATCGACGACCGGGAGAACCTTGTAGCATTCATCTCCTAAATTTATAACTGTGTTTCGGGTTCCGTGTCGAATTTCAAACCCTAGCCATCGTTCGGCCCGAAAATACCGATTTCGGCCCATTTTTGTCGTGTGGTACGAAAATCGCCCGAAAAGTGCAGATGAAATCGACGACCGGGAGAACCTTGTAGCATTCATCTCCTAAATTTATAACTGTGTCTCGGGTTCCGTGTCGGATTTCAAACCCTAGCAATCGTCCGGCCCGAAAATACCGATTTCGGCCCATTTAAGTCGGGTGGTTCGAAAATTGCCCGAAAAGTGCAAATGAAATCGACGACCGGAGGATCCTTGTAGCATTCTTCTCCTAAATTTATAATTGTGCCTCTGGTTCCGTGTCGGATTTCAAACCCTGGCCATCGTCCGGCCCGAAAATACCGATTTCGGCCCATTTTTGTCGGGTGGTTCGAAAATCGCCCGAAAAGTGCAGATGAAATCGACCACCGGGAGAACCTTGTAGCATTCTTCTCCTACATTTATAACTGTGTCTCGGGTTCCGTGTCGAATTTCAAACCCTAGCCATCGTCCGGCCCGAAAATACCGATTTCGGCCCATTTTTGTCATATAGTACGAAAATCGCTCGAAAAGTGCAGATGAAATCGACGACCGGAGGATCCTTGTAGCATTCTTCTCCTAAATTTATAACTGTGCCTCGGGTTCCGTGTCGGATTTCAAACCATGGCCATCGTCCGGCCTGAAAATACCGATTTCGGCCCGTTTTTGTCGGGTGGTACGAAAATCGCCCGAAAAGTGCAGATGAAATCGACGATCGAGAGATCCTTGTAGCATTCTTCTCCTAAATTTATAACTGTGTTTCGGGTTCCGTGTCGGATTTCAAACCCTAGCCATCGTTCGGCCCGAAAATACCGATTTCGGCCCATTTTTGTCGTGTGGTACGAAAATCGCCCAAAAAGTGCAGATGAAATCGACGACCGGGAGGATCCTTGTAGCATTCTTCTCCTAAATTTATAACTGTGCCTCGGGTTCCGTGTCGGATTTCAAACCATGGCCATCGTCCGGCCCGAAAATACCGATTTCGGCCCGTTTTTGTCGGGTGGTACGAAAATCGCCCGAAAAGTGCAGATGAAATCGACGATCGGGAGATCCTTGTAGCATTCTTCTTCTAAATTTATAACTGTGTTTCGGGTTCCATGTCGGATTTCAAACCCTAGCCATCGTCCGGCCCGAAAATACCGATTTCGGCCCATTTTTGTTATATGGTACGAAAATCGCCCGAAAAGTGCAGATGAAATCGACGACCGGAGGATCCTTGTAGCATTCTTCTCCTAAATTTATAACTGTGCCTCGGGTTCCGTGTCGGATTTCAAACCATGGCCATCGTCCGGCCCGAAAATACCGATTTCGGCCCGTTTTTGTCGGGTGGTACGAAAATCGCCCGAAAAGTGCAGATGAAATCGACGATCGGGAGATCCTTGTAGCATTCTTCTCCTAAATTTATAACTGTGTTTCGGGTTCCGTGTCGGATTTCAAACCCTAGCCATCGTTCGGCCCGAAAATACCGATTTCGGCCCATTTTTGTCGTGTGGTACGAAAATCGCCCGAAAAGTGCAGATGAAATCGACGACCGGGAGAACCTTGTAGCATTCATCTCCTAAATTTATAACTGTGTTTCGGGTTCCGTGTCGAATTTCAAACCCTAGCCATCGTTCGGCCCGAAAATACCGATTTCGGCCCATTTTTGTCGTGTGGTACGAAAATCGCCCGAAAAGTGCAGATGAAATCGACGACCGGGAGAACCTTGTAGCATTCATCTCCTAAATTTATAACTGTGTCTCGGGTTCCGTGTCGGATTTCAAACCCTAGCAATCGTCCGGCCCGAAAACGTGATTTCGGCCCATTTAAGTCGGGTGATACGAAAATCGCCCGAAAAGTGCAGATGAAATCGACGACCGGAGGATCCTTGTAGCATTCTTCTCCTAAATTTATAACTGTGTCTCGGGATCCGTGTCGGATTTCAAACCCTAGCCATCGTCCGGCCCGAAAATACCGATTTCGGCCCATTTTAGTCAGGTGGTACAAAAATCGCCCGAAAAGTGTAGATGAAATCGACGACCGGAGGATCCTTGTAGCATTCTTCTCCTAAATTTATAACTGTGTCTCAGGTTCCGTGTCGGAATTCAAACCCTAGGCATCGTCCGGCCCGAAAATACCGATTTCGGGCCATTTTTGTCGGGTGGTACGAAAATCGCCCGAAAAGTGTAGATGAAATCGACGTCCGGGACATCCTTGTAGCATTCTTCTCCTAAATTTATAACTGTATCTCGGGTTCCATGTCGGAATTCAAACCCTAGCCATCGTCCGGCCCGAAAATACCGATTTCGGCCCATTTTTGTCGTATGGTACGAAAATCGCCCGAAAAGTGTAGATGAAATCGACGACTGGAGGATCCTTGTAGCATTCTTCTCCTAAATTTATAACTGTGTCTCGGATTCCGTGTCGGATTTCAAATCCTGGCCATCGTCTAGCCGGAAAATATCGATTTCGGCCCATTTTTGTCAATTGGAATGAAAATCGCCTGAAAAGTGCAGATGAAATCGACGACTGGAGGATCCTTGTAGCATTCTTCTCCTAAATTTATAACTGTGTCTCGAGTTCCGTGTCGGATTTCAAACCCTAGCCATCGTCCGGGCTGAAAATACCGATTTCGGCCCTTTTTTGTCGTGTGGTACGAAAATCGCCCGAAAAGTGCAAATGAAATCGACGACCAGAGGATCCTTGTGGCATTCTTCTCCTAAATTTATAACTGTGTCTCGAGTTCCGTGTCGGATTTCAAACCCTAGCCATCGTGCGCCCTGAAAATACTGATTTCGGCCCATTTTTGTCAATTGGAATGAAAATCGCCTGAAAAGTGCTGATGAAATCGACGACCGGAGGATCGTTGTAGCATTCTTCTCCTAAACTTATAACTGTGTTTCGGGTTCCGTGTCGGATTTCAAACCCTAGCCATCGTTCGGCCCGAAAATACCGATTTCGGCCCATTTTTGTCGTGTGGTACGAAAATCGCCCGAAAAGTACAGATGAAATCGACGACCTGGAGAACCTTGTAGCATTCATCTCCTAAATTTATAAATGTGTCTCGGGTTCCGTGTCGGATTTCAAACCCTAGCAATCGTC
>JBBPBP010009777.1:13349267-13361321 GCA_037974735.1 Cicer chorassanicum | reverse complement strand
CGGCCCGAAAATACCGATTTCGGCCCATTTTTGTCGTGTGGTACGAAAATCGCCCGAAAAGTGCAGATGAAATCGATGACCGAGAGAACCTTGTAGCATTCTTCTCCTACATTTATAACTGTGTCTCGGGTTCCGTGTCATATTTCAAACCCTAGCCATTGTCCGGCCCGAAAATACCGATTTCGGCCCATTTTTGTCAATTGGAAAGAAAATCGCCTGAAAAGTGCAGATGAAATCGACGACCAGAGGATCCTTGTAGCATTCTTCTCCTTAATTTATAATTGTGTCTCGGGTTCCGTGTCGGATTTCAAACCCTAGCCATCGTCCGGCCCGAAAATACCGATTTCGGCCCATTTTAGTAGTGTGGTACGAAAATCGCCCGAAAAGTGTAGATGAAATCGACGACCGGAGGATCCTTGTAGCATTCTTCTCCTAAATTTATAACTGTGTCTCGGATTCCGTGTCGGATTTCAAATCCTGGCCATCGTCTAGCCGGAAAATATCGATTTCGGCCCATTTTTGTCGTGTGGTACGAAAATCGCCCGAAAAGTGCAGATCAAATCGACGACCGGAGGATCCTTGTAGCATTTTTCTCCTAAATTTATAACTGTGTCTCGGGTTCCGTGTCGGATTTCAAACCCTAGGTATCGTTCGGCCCGAAAATACTGATTTCGGCCCATTTTTGTCGTGTGGTACGAATATCGCCCGAAAAGTGCAGATGAAATCCCAACCGGCAGACCCTTGTAGCATTCTTCTCCTACATTTGTAACTGTTTCTTGGGTTCTGTGTCGGATTTCAAACCCTAGCCATCGTCCGGCCCGAAAATACCGATTTCGGCCCATTTTTATCAATTGGAAAGAAAATCGCCTGAAAAGTGCAGATGAAATCAACGACCGGAGGATCCTTGTAGCATTCATCTCCTTAATTTATAACTGTGTCTCGGGTTCCGTGTCGGATTTCAAACTCTAGCCATCGTCCGGCCCGAAAATACCGATATCGGCCCATTTTAGTCGGGTGGTACAAAAATTGCCCGAAAAGTGCAGATGAAATCGACGACCGGGAAAACCTTGTAGCATTTTTCTCCTACATTTGTAACTGTGTCTCGGGTTCCGTGTCGGATTTCAAATCCTAGAAATCGTCTAGCCGGAAAATATCGATTTCGGCCCACTTTTGTCGTGTGGTACGAAAATCTCCCGAAAAGTGCAGATCAAATCGACGAATGGAGGATCCTTGTAGCATTCTTCTCCTAAATTTATAACTGTGTCTCGGGTTCCGTGTCGGATTTCAAATCCTGGCCATCGTCTAGCCGGAAAATATCGATTTCGGCCCATTTTTGTCAATTGGAATGAAAATCGCCTGAAAAGTGCAGATGAAATCGACGACTGGAGGATCCTTGTAGCATTCTTCTCCTAAATTTATAACTGTGTCTCGAGTTCTGTGTCGGATTTCCAACCCTAGCCATCGTCCGGGTTGAAAATACCGATTTCGGCCCTTTTTTGTTGTGTGGTACGAAAATCGCCCGAAAAGTGCAAATGAAATCGACGACCAGAGGATCCTTGTGGCATTCTTCTCCTAAATTTATAACTGTGTCTCAGGTTCCGTGTCGGATTTTAAACCCTAGCCATCGTGCGCCCTGAAAATACTGATTTCGGTCCATTTTTGTCAATTGGAATGAAAATCGCCTGAAAAGTGCTGATGAAATCGACGACCGGAGGATCCTTGTAGCATTCTTCTCCTAAATTTATAACTGTGTTTCGGGTTCCGTGTCAGATTTCAAACCCTAGTCATCGTTCGGCCCGAAAATACTGATTTCGGCCCATTTTTGTCGTGTGGTACGAAAATCGCCCGAAAAGTATAGATGAAATCGACGACCGGGAGAACCTTGTAGCATTCATCTCCTAAATTTATAACTGTGTCTCGGGTTCTGTGTCGGATTTCAAACCCTAGCAATCGTCCGGCCAGAAAACGTGATTTCGGCCCATTTAAGTCGGGTGATACGAAAATCGCCCGAAAAGTGCAGATGAAATCGACGACCGGAGGATCCTTGTAGCATTCTTCTCCTAAATTTATAACTGTGTCTCGGGATCCGTGTCGGATTTCAAACCCTAGCCATCGTCCGGCCCGAAAATACCGATTTCGGCCCATTTTAGTCAGGTGGTACAAAAATCGTCCGAAAAGTGTAGATGAAATCGACGACCGGAGGATCCTTGTAGCATTCTTCTCCTAAATTTATAACTGTGTCTCAGGTTCCGTGTCGGAATTCAAACCCTAGGCATCGTCCGGCCCGAAAATACCGATTTCGGGCCATTTTTGTCGGGTGGTACAAAAAACGCCCGAAAAGTGTAGATGAAATCAACGACCGGGAGATCCTTGTAGCATTCTTCTCCTAAATTTATAACTGTATCTCGGGTTCCATGTCGGAATTCAAACCCTAGCCATCGTCCGGCCCGAAAATACCGATTTCGGCCCATTTTTGTCGTATGGTACGAAAATCGCCCGAAAAGTGTAGATGAAATCGACGACTGGAGGATCCTTGTAGCATTCTTCTCCTAAATTTATAACTGTGTCTCGGATTCCGTGTCGGATTTCAAATCCTGGCCATCGTCTAGCCGGAAAATATCGATTTCGGCCCATTTTTGTCAATTGGAATGAAAATCGCCTGAAAAGTGCAGATGAAATCGACGACCGGAGGATCCTTGTAGCATTCTTCTCCTAAATTTATAACTGTGTCACGAGTTCCGTGTCGGATTTCAAACCCTAGCCATCGTCCGGGCTGAAAATACCGATTTCGGCCCTTTTTTGTCGTGTGGTACGAAAATCGCCCGAAAAGTGCAAATGAAATCGACGACCAGAGGATCCTTGTGGCATTCTTCTCCTAAATTTATAACTGTGTCTCGAGTTCCGTGTCAGATTTCAAACCCTAGCCATCGTGCGCCCTGAAAATACTGATTTCGGCCCATTTTTGTCAATTGGAATGAAAATCGCCTGAAAAGTGATGATGAAATCGACGACCGGAGGATCCTTGTAGCATTCTTCTCCTAAATTTATAACTGTGTTTCATGTTCCGTGTCGGATTTCAAACCCTAGCCATCGTTCAGCCCGAAAATACCGATTTCGGCCCATTTTTGTCGTGTGGTATGAAAATCGCCCGAAAAGTACAGATGAAATCGACGACCGGGAGAACCTTGTAGCATTCATCTCCTAAATTTATAACTGTGTCTCGGGTCCCGTGTCGGATTTCAAACCCTAGCAATCGTCCGGCCCGAAAATACCGATTTCGGCCCATTTAAGTCGGGTGGTACGAAAATTGCCCGAAAAGTGCAGATGAAATCGACGACCGGAGGATCCTTGTAGCATTCTTCTCCTAAATTTATAATTGTGCCTTGTGTTCCGTGTCGGATTTCAAACCCTGGCCATCGTCCGGCCCGAAAATACCGATTTCGGCCCATTTTTGTCGGGTGATACGAAAATCGCCCGAAAAGTGCAGATGAAATCGACGATCGAAGATCCTTGTAGCATTCTTCTCCTAAATTTATAACTGTGTTTCGGGTTCCGTGTCGGATTTCAAACTCTAGCCATCGTTCGGCCCGAAAATACCGATTTCGGCCCATTTTTGTCGTGTGGTACAAAAATCGCCCGAAAAGTGTTGATGAAATCGACGACCGGAGGATCCTTGTAGCATTCTTCTCCTAAATTTATAACTGTGTCTCGGGTTCCGTGTAGGATTTCAAACCCTAGCCATTGTCTGGCCCGAAAATACCGATTTCGGCCCATTTTTGTCGTATGGTACGAAAATCGCCCGAAAAGTGTAGATGAAATCGACGACTGGAGGATCCTTGTAGCATTCTTCTCCTAAATTTATAACTGTGTCTCGGATTCCGTGTCGGATTTCAAATCCTGGCCATCGTCTAGCCGGAAAATATCGATTTCGGCCCATTTTTGTCAATTGGAATGAAAATCGCCTGAAAAGTGCAGATGAAATCGACGACTGGAGGATCCTTGTAGCATTCTTCTCCTAAATTTATAACTGTGTCTCGAGTTCCGTGTCGGATTTCAAACCCTAGCCATCGTGCGGGCTGAAAATACCGATTTCGGCCCTTTTTTGTCGTGTGGTACGAAAATCGCCCGAAAAGTGCAAATGAAATCGACGACCAGAGGATCCTTGTGGCATTCTTCTCCTAAATTTATAACTGTGTCTCGTGTTCCGTGTCGGATTTCAAACCCTAACCATCGTGCGCCCTGAAAATACTGATTTCGGCCCATTTTTGTCAATTGGAATGAAAATCTCCTGAAAAGTGCTGATGAAATCGACGACCGGAGGATCCTTGTAGCATTCTTCTCCTAAATTTATAACTGTGTTTCGGGTTCCGTGTCGGATTTCAAACCCTAGTCATCGTTCGGCACGAAAATACCGATTTCGACCTATTTTTGTCGTGTGGTACGAAAATCGCCCGAAAAGTACAGATGAAATCGACAACCAGGAGAACCTTGTAGCATTCATCTCCTAAATTTATAACTGTGTCTCGGGTTCCGTGTCGGATTTCAAACCCTAGCAATCGTCCGGCCCGAAAATACCGATTTCGGCCCATTTAAGTCGGGTGGTACGAAAATTGCCCGAAAAGTGCAGATGAAATCGACGACCGGAGGATCCTTGTAGCATTCTTCTCCTAAATTTATAATTGTGCCTCGGGTTCCATGTCGGATTTCAAACCCTGGCCATCGTCCGGCCCGAAAATACCGATTTCGGCACATTTTTGTCGGGTGGTACGAAAATCGCCCGAAAAGTGCAGATGAAATCGACGATCGAAGATCCTTGTAGCATTCTTCTCCTAAATTTATAACTGTGTCTCAGGTTCCGTGTCGGAATTCAAACCCTAGGCATCGTCCGGCCCGAAAATACCGATTTCGGGCCATTTTTGTCATGTGGTACGAAAATCGCCCGAAAAGTGTAGATGAAATCGACGACCGGGAGATCCTTGTAGCATTCTTCTCCTAAATTTATAACTGTATCTCGGGTTCCATGTCGGAATTCAAACCCAAGCCATCGTCCGACCCGAAAATACCGATTTCGGCCCATTTTTTTCGTATGGTACGAAAATCGCCCGAAAAGTGTAGATGAAATCGACGACTGGAGGACCCTTGTAGCATTCTTCTCCTAAATTTATAACTGTGTCTCGGATTTCAAATCCTGGCCATCGTCTAGCCAGAAAATATCGATTTCGACCCATTTTTGTCAATTGGAATGAAAATCGCCTGAAAAGTGCAGATGAAATCGACGACTGGAGGATCCTTGTAGCATTCTTCTCCTAAATTTATAACTGTGTCTCGAGTTCCGTGTCGGATTTCAAACCCTAGCCATCGTCCGGACTGAAAATACCGATTTCGGCCCTTTTTTGTCGTGTGGTACGAAAATCGCCCGAAAAGTGCCAATGAAATCGACGACCAGAGGATCCTTGTGGCATTCTTCTCCTAAATTTATAACTGTGTCTCGAGTTCCGTGTCGGATTTCAAACCCTAGCCATCGTGCGCCCTGAAAATACTGATTTCGGCCCATTTTTGTCAATTGGAATGAAAATCGCCTGAAAAGTGCGATTTCGGCCCTAGCCATCGTCCGGCCCGAAAATACCGATTTCGGCCCATTTTTGTCGGGTGGTACGAAAATCGCCCGAAAAGTGCAGATGAAATCGATGACCCGGAGATCCTTGTAGCATTCTTCTCCTAAATTTATAACTGTGTCTCGGGTTCCATGTCGGATTTCAAACCCTAGCCTTCGTCCGGCCCGAAAATACCGATTTCGACCCATTTTTGTCGTATGGTACGAAAATCGCCCGAAAAGTGTAGAGGAAGTCGACGACCGGAGGATCCTTGTAGCATTCTTCTCCTAAATTTATAACTGTGTCTCGGGTTCCGTGTCGGATTTCAAACCCTAGCCATCGTCCGGCCCGAAAATACCGATTTCGGCCCATTTTTGTCGGGTGGTACGAAGATCGCACGAAAAGTGCAAATGAAATCGACGACCGGGAGATCCTTGTAGCATTCTTCTCCTAAATTTATAACTGTGTTTCGGGTTCCGTGTCGGATTTCAAACCCTAGCCATCGTTCGGCCCGAAAATACCGATTTCGGCCCATTTTTGTCGTGTGGTACGAAAATCGCCCGAAAAGTGCAGATGAAATCGATGACCGAGAGAACCTTGTAGCATTCTTCTCCTACATTTATAACTGTGTCTCGGGTTCCGTGTCATATTTCAAACCCTAGCCATTGTCCGGCCCGAAAATACCGATTTCGGCCCATTTTTGTCAATTTGAAAGAAAATCGCCTGAAAAGTGCAGATGAAATCGACGACCAGAGGATCCTTGTAGCATTCTTCTCCTTAATTTATAATTGTGTCTCGGGTTCCGTGTCGGATTTCAAACCCTAGCCATCGTCCGGCCCGAAAATACCGATTTCGGCCCATTTTAGTAGTGTGGTACGAAAATCGCCCGAAAAGTGTAGATGAAATCGACGACCGGAGGATCCTTGTAGCATTCTTCTCCTAAATTTATAACTGTGTCTCGGATTCCGTGTCGGATTTCAAATCCTGGCCATCGTCTAGCCGGAAAATATCGATTTCGGCCCATTTTTGTCGTGTGGTACGAAAATCGCCCGAAAAGTGCAGATCAAATCGACGACCGGAGGATCCTTGTAGCATTTTTCTCCTAAATTTATAACTGTGTCTCGGGTTCCGTGTCGGATTTCAAACCCTAGGTATCGTTCGGCCCGAAAATACTGATTTCGGCCCATTTTTGTCGTGTGGTACGAATATCGCCCGAAAAGTGCAGATGAAATCGCAACCGGGAGACCCTTGTAGCATTCTTCTCCTACATTTGTAACTGTGTCTTGGGTTCTGTGTCGGATTTCAAACCCTAGCCATCGTCCGGCCCGAAAATACCGATTTCGGCCCATTTTTATCAATTGGAAAGAAAATCGCCTGAAAGGTGCAGATGAAATCAACGACCGGAGGATCCTTGTAGCATTCTTCTCCTTAATTTATAACTGTGTCTCGGGTTCCGTGTCGGATTTCAAACTCTAGCCATCGTCCGGCCCGAAAATACCGATATCGGCCCATTTTAGTCGGGTGGTACAAAAATCGCCCAAAAAGTGCAGATGAAATCGACGACCGGGAAAACCTTGTAGCATTTTTCTCCTACATTTGTAACTGTGTCTCGGGTTCCGTGTCGGATTTCAAATCCTAGAAATCGTCTAGCCGGAAAATATCGATTTCGGCCCACTTTTGTCGTGTGGTACGAAAATCTCCCGAAAAGTGCAGATCAAATCGACGAATGGAGGATCCTTGTAGCATTCTTCTCCTAAATTTATAACTGTGTCTCGGGTTCCGTGTCGGATTTCAAACCCTAGGTATCGTCCGGCCCGAAAATACCGATTTCGACCCATTTTTGTCGTGTGGTACGAATATCGCCCGAAAAGTGCAAATGAAATCGACGACCGGGAGAACCTTGTAGCATTCTTCTCCTACATTTATAACTGTGTCTCGGGTTCCGTGTCCGATTTCAAACCCTAGCCATCGTCCGGCCCAAAAATACCGATTTCGGCCCATTTTTATCAATTGGAAAGAAAATCGCCTGAAAAGTGTAGATGAAATCGACGACCGGAGGATCCTTGTAGCATGCTTCTCCAAAATTTATAACTGTGTCTCGGGTTCTGTGTCGCATTTCAAACCCTAGCCATCGTCCGGCCTGAAAATACCGATTTCGGCCCATTTTAGTCGGGTGGTACGAAAATCGCCCGAAAAGTGCAGATGAAATCGACGACCGGGAGAACCTTGTAGCATTCTTCTCCTACATTTGTAACTGTGTCTCGGGTTCCATGTCCGATTTCAAGTCCTAG
Organism: Cicer chorassanicum; assembly: GCA_037974735.1. Lineage (NCBI taxonomy): Eukaryota > Viridiplantae > Streptophyta > Magnoliopsida > Fabales > Fabaceae > Cicer > Cicer chorassanicum. The sequence goes on along the minus strand of JBBPBP010009777.1, from coordinate 13,353,436 downwards.
CTATCGTCCAGCCGGAAAATATCGATTTCAGCCCTTTTTTGTCGTGTGGTACGAAAATCGTCCGAAAAGTGCAGATGAAATCGCAACCGGAGGATCCTTGTGGCATTCTTCTCCGAAATTTATAACTGTGTCTCGAACTCCGTGTCGGATTTCAATCCCTAGCCATCGTGCGGCTTGAAAATAGTGATTTCGGCCCATTTTTGTCAACTGGAATGAAAATCGCTTGAAAAGTGCAGATGAAATCGACGACCGGAAGATCCTCATAGCATTCTTCTCCTAAATTTATAATTGTGTCTCGGGTTCCGTGTTGGATTTCAAACCCTAGCTATCGTCCGGCCCGAAAGTACCGATTTCGGCCCATTTTTGTCGGGTGGTACGAAAATCGCCCGAAAAGTGCAGATGAAATCGACGATCAGGAGATCCTTGTAGCATTCTTCTCCTAAATTTATAACTGTGTTTCGGGTTCCGTGTCGGATTTCAAACCCTAGCCATCGTTCGGCCCGAAAATACCGATTTCGGCCCATTTTTGTCGTGTGGTACGAAAATCGCCCGAAAAGTGCAGATGAAATCGACGACCGGGAGAACCTTGTAGCATTCATCTCCTAAATTTATAACTGTGTCTCGGGTTCCGTGTCGGATTTCAAACCCTAGCAATCGTCCGGCCCGAAAACGTGATTTCGGCCCATTTAAGTCGGGTGATACGAAAATCGCCCGAAAAGTGCAGATGAAATCGACGACCGGAGGATCCTTGTAGCATTCTTCTCCTAAATTTATAACTGTGTCTCGGGATCCGTGTCGGATTTCAAACCCTAGCCATCGTCCGGCCCGAAAATACCGATTTCGGCCCATTTTAGTCAGGTGGTACAAAAATCGCCCGAAAAGTGTAGATGAAATCGACGACCGGAGGATCCTTGTAGCATTCTTCTCCTAAATTTATAACTGTGTCTCAGGTTCCGTGTCGGAATTCAAACCCTAGGCATCGTCCGGCCCGAAAATACCGATTTCGGGCCATTTTTGTCGGGTGGTACGAAAATCGCCCGAAAAGTGTAGATGAAATCGACGTCCGGGACATCCTTGTAGCATTCTTCTCCTAAATTTATAACTGTATCTCGGGTTCCATGTCGGAATTCAAACCCTAGCCATCGTCCGGCCCGAAAATACCGATTTCGGCCCATTTTTGTCGTATGGTACGAAAATCGCCCGAAAAGTGTAGATGAAATCGACGACTGGAGGATCCTTGTAGCATTCTTCTCCTAAATTTATAACTGTGTCTCGGATTCCGTGTCGGATTTCAAATCCTGGCCATCGTCTAGCCGGAAAATATCGATTTCGGCCCATTTTTGTCAATTGGAATGAAAATCGCCTGAAAAGTGCAGATGAAATCGACGACTGGAGGATCCTTGTAGCATTCTTCTCCTAAATTTATAACTGTGTCTCGAGTTCCGTGTCGGATTTCAAACCCTAGCCATCGTCCGGGCTGAAAATACCGATTTCGGCCCTTTTTTGTCGTGTGGTACGAAAATCGCCCGAAAAGTGCAAATGAAATCGACGACCAGAGGATCCTTGTGGCATTCTTCTCCTAAATTTATAACTGTGTCTCGAGTTCCGTGTCAGATTTCAAACCCTAGCCATCGTGCGCCCTGAAAATACTGATTTCGGCCCATTTTTGTCAATTGGAATGAAAATCGCCTGAAAAGTGATGATGAAATCGACGACCGGAGGATCCTTGTAGCATTCTTCTCCTAAATTTATAACTGTGTTTCATGTTCCGTGTCGGATTTCAAACCCTAGCCATCGTTCAGCCCGAAAATACCGATTTCGGCCCATTTTTGTCGTGTGGTATGAAAATCGCCCGAAAAGTACAGATGAAATCGACGACCGGGAGAACCTTGTAGCATTCATCTCCTAAATTTATAACTGTGTCTCGGGTCCCGTGTCGGATTTCAAACCCTAGCAATCGTCCGGCCCGAAAATACCGATTTCGGCCCATTTAAGTCGGGTGGTACGAAAATTGCCCGAAAAGTGCAGATGAAATCGACGACCGGAGGATCCTTGTAGCATTCTTCTCCTAAATTTATAATTGTGCCTCGGGTTCCGTGTCGGATTTCAAACCCTGGCCATCGTTCGGCCCGAAAATACCGATTTCGGCCCATTTTTGTCGGGTGGTACGAAAATTGCCCAAAAAGTGCAGATGAAATCGACCACCGGGAGAACCTTGTAGCATTCTTCTCCTACATTTATAACTGTGTCTCGGGTTCCGTGTCGAATTTCAAACCCTAGCCATCGTCCGGCCCGAAAATACCGATTTCGGCCCATTTTTGTCATATAGTACGAAAATCGCTCGAAAAGTGCAGATGAAATCGACGACCGGAGGATCCTTGTGGCATTCTTCTCCTAAATTTATAACTGTGCCTCGGGTTCCGTGTCGGATTTCAAACCATGGCCATCGTCCGGCCCGAAAATACCGATTTCGGCCCGTTTTTGTCGGGTGGTACGAAAATCGCCCGAAAAGTGCAGATGAAATCGACGATCGGGAGATCCTTGTAGCATTCTTCTTCTAAATTTATAACTGTGTTTCGGGTTCCATGTCGGATTTCAAACCCTAGCCATCGTCCGGCCCGAAAATACCGATTTCGGCCCATTTTTGTTATATGGTACGAAAATCGCCCGAAAAGTGCAGATGAAATCGACGACCGGAGGATCCTTGTAGCATTCTTCTCCTAAATTTATAACTGTGCCTCGGGTTCCGTGTCGGATTTCAAACCATGGCCATCGTCCGGCCCGAAAATACCGATTTCGGCCCGTTTTTGTCGGGTGGTACGAAAATCGCCCGAAAAGTGCAGATGAAATCGACGATCGGGAGATCCTTGTAGCATTCTTCTCCTAAATTTATAACTGTGTTTCGGGTTCCGTGTCGGATTTCAAACCCTAGCCATCGTTCGGCCCGAAAATACCGATTTCGGCCCATTTTTGTCGTGTGGTACGAAAATCGCCCGAAAAGTGCAGATGAAATCGACGACCGGGAGAACCTTGTAGCATTCATCTCCTAAATTTATAACTGTGTTTCGGGTTCCGTGTCGAATTTCAAACCCTAGCCATCGTTCGGCCCGAAAATACCGATTTCGGCCCATTTTTGTCGTGTGGTACGAAAATCGCCCGAAAAGTGCAGATGAAATCGACGACCGGGAGAACCTTGTAGCATTCATCTCCTAAATTTATAACTGTGTCTCGGGTTCCGTGTCGGATTTCAAACCCTAGCAATCGTCCGGCCAGAAAACGTGATTTCGGCCCATTTAAGTCGGGTGATACGAAAATCGCCCGAAAAGTGCAGATGAAATCGACGACCGGAGGATCCTTGTAGCATTCTTCTCCTAAATTTATAACTGTGTCTCGAGATCCGTGTCGGATTTCAAACCCTAGCCATCGTCCGGCCCGAAAATACCGATTTCGGCCCATTTTAGTCGGGTGGTACAAAAATCGCCCGAAAAGTGTAGATGAAATCGACGACCGGAGGATCCTTGTAGCATTCTTCTCCTAAATTTATAACTGTGTCTCAGGTTCCGTGTCGGAATTCAAACCCTAGGCATCATCCGGCCCGAAAATACCGATTTCGGCCCATTTTTGTCGGGTGGTACGAAAATCGCCCAAAAAGTGTAGATGAAATCGATGACCGGGAGATCCTTGTAGCATTCTTCTCCTAAATTTATAACTGTATCTCGGGTTCCATGTCGGATTTCAAACCCTAGCCATCGTCCGGCCTGAAAATACCGATTTCGGCCCATTTTTGTCGTATGGTACGAAAATCGCCCGAAAAGTGTAGATGAAATCGACGACTGGAGGATCCTTGTAGCATTCTTCTCCTAAATTTATAACTGTGTCTCGGATTCCATGTCGGATTTCAAATCCTGGCCATCGTCTAGCCGGAAAATATCGATTTCGGCCCATTTTTGTCAATTGGAATGAAAATCGCCTTAAAAGTGCAGATGAAATCGATGACCGGAGGATCCTTGTAGCATTCTTCTCCTAAATTCATAACTGTGTCTCGAGTTCCGTGTCGGATTTCAAACCCTAGCCATCGTCCGGGCTGAAAATACCGATTTCGGCCCTTTTTTGTCGTGTGGTACGAAAATCGCCCGAAAAGTGCAGATGAAATCGACGACCGGGAAAAC
>JBBPBP010009777.1:13303851-13343782 GCA_037974735.1 Cicer chorassanicum | reverse complement strand
CCGGAGGATCCTTGTAGCATTCTTCTCCTAAATTTATAACTGTGTCTCAGGTTCTGTGTCGGAATTCAAACCCTAGGCATCGTCCGGCCCGAAAATACCGATTTCGGCCCATTTTTGTCGGGTGGTACGAAAATCGCCCAAAAAGTGTAGATGAAATCGACGACCGGGAGATCCTTGTAGCATTCTTCACCTAAATTTATAACTGTATCTCGGGTTCCATGTCGGATTTCAAACCCTAGCCATCGTCCTGCCCGAAAATACCGATTTCGGCCCATTTTTGTCGTATGGTACGAAAATCGCCCGAAAAGTGTAGATGAAATCGACGACTGGAGGATCCTTGTAGCATTCTTCTCCTAAATTTATAACTGTGTCTCGAATTCCGTGTCGGATTTCAAATCCTGGCCATCGTCTAGCCGGAAAATATCGATTTCGGCCCATTTTTGTCAATTGGAATGAAAATCGCCTTAAAAGTGCAGATGAAATCGATGACCGGAGGATCCTTGTAGCATTCTTCTCCTAAATTCATAACTGTGTCTCGAGTTCCGTGTCGGATTTCAAACCCTAGCCATCGTCCGGGCTGAAAATACCGATTTCGGCCCTTTTTTGTCGTGTGGTACGAAAATCGCCCGAAAAGTGCAGATGAAATCGACGACCGGGAAAACCTTGTTGCATTTTTCTCCTACATTTGTAACTGTGTCTCGGGTTCCGTGTCGGATTTCAAATCCTAGCCATCGTCCAGCCGGAAAATATCGATTTCGGCCCATTTTTGTCGTGTGGTACGAAAATCTCCCGAAAAGTGCAGATCAAATCGACGACTGGAGGATCCTTGTAGCATTCTTCTCCTAAATTTATAACTGTGTCTCGGGTTCCGTGTCGGATTTCAAACCCTAGGTATCGTTTGGCCCGAAAATACCAATTTCGACCCATTTTTGTCGTGTGGTACGAATATCGCCCGAAAAGTGCAAATGAAATCGACGACAGGGAGAACCTTGTAGCATTCTTCTCCTACATTTATAACTGTGTCTCGGGTTCCGTGTCCGATTTCAAACCCTAGCCATTGTCCGGCCCAAAAATACCGATTTCGGACCATTTTTATCAATTGGAAAGAAAATTGCCCGAAAAGTGCGGATGAAATCGACGACCGAGAGAACCTTGTAGCATTCTTCTCCTACATTTATAACTGTGTCTCGGGTTCCGTGTCATATTTCAAACCCTAGCCATTGTCCGGCCCGAAAATACCGATTTCGGCCCATTTTTGTCAATTGGAAAGAAAATCGCCTGAAAAGTGCAGATGAAATCGACGACCAGAGGATCCTTGTAGCATTCTTCTCCTTAATTAATAATTGTGTCTCGGGTTCCGTGTCGGATTTCAAACCCTAGCCATCGTCCGGCCCGAAAATACCGATTTTGGCCCATTTTAGTCGGGTGGTTTGAAAATCGCCCGAAAAGTGTAGATGAAATCGACGACCGGAGGATCCTTGTAGCATTCTTCTCCTAAATTTATAACTGTGTCTTGGATTCCGTGTCGGATTTCAAATCCTGGCCATCGTCTAGCCGGAAAATATCGATTTCGGCCCATTTTTGTCGTGTGGTACGAAAATCGCCCGAAAAGTGCAGATGAAATCGACGACCGGGAGGATCCTTGTAGCATTCTTCTCCTAAATTTATAACTGTGTTCCGGGTTCCGTGTCGAATTTCAAACCCTAGCCATCGTTCGGCCCGAAAATACCGATTTCGGCCCATTTTTGTCGTGTGGTACGAAAATCGCCCGAAAAGTGCAGATGAAATCGACGACCGGGAGAACCTTGTAGCATTCATCTCCTAAATTTATAACTGTGTCTCGGGTTCCGTGTCGGATTTCAAACCCTAGCAATCGTCCGGCCCGAAAACGTGATTTCGGCCCATTTAAGTCGGGTGATACGAAAATCGCCCGAAAAGTGCAGATGAAATCGACGACCGGAGGATCCTTGTAGCATTCTTCTCCTAAATTTATAACTGTGTCTCGAGATCCGTGTCGGATTTCAAACCCTAGCCATCGTCCGGCCCGGAAATACCGATTTCGGCCCATTTTAGTCGGGTGGTACAAAAATCGCCCGAAAAGTGTAGATGAAATCGACGACCGGAGGATCCTTGTAGCATTCTTCTCCTAAATTTATAACTGTGTCTCAGGTTCTGTGTCGGAATTCAAACCCTAGGCATCGTCCGGCCCGAAAATACCGATTTCGGCCCATTTTTGTCGGGTGGTACGAAAATCGCCCAAAAAGTGTAGATGAAATCGACGACCGGGAGATCCTTGTAGCATTCTTCACCTAAATTTATAACTGTATCTCGGGTTCCATGTCGGATTTCAAACCCTAGCCATCGTCCTGCCCGAAAATACCGATTTCGGCCCATTTTTGTCGTATGGTACGAAAATCGCCCGAAAAGTGTAGATGAAATCGACGACTGGAGGATCCTTGTAGCATTCTTCTCCTAAATTTATAACTGTGTCTCGAATTCCGTGTCGGATTTCAAATCCTGGCCATCGTCTAGCCGGAAAATATCGATTTCGGCCCATTTTTGTCAATTGGAATGAAAATCGCCTTAAAAGTGCAGATGAAATCGATGACCGGAGGATCCTTGTAGCATTCTTCTCCTAAATTCATAACTGTGTCTCGAGTTCCGTGTCGGATTTCAAACCCTAGCCATCGTCCGGGCTGAAAATACCGATTTCGGCCCTTTTTTGTCGTGTGGTACGAAAATCGCCCGAAAAGTGCAGATGAAATCGACGACCGGGAAAACTTTGTTGCATTTTTCTCCTACATTTGTAACTGTGTCTCGGGTTCCGTGTCGGATTTCAAATCCTAGCCATCGTCCAGCCGAAAAATATCGATTTCGGCCCATTTTTGTCATGTGGTACGAAAATCTCCCGAAAAGTGCAGATCAAATCGACGACTGGAGGATCCTTGTAGCATTCTTCTCCTAAATTTATAACTGTGTCTCGGGTTCCGTGTCGGATTTCAAACCCTAGGTATCGTTTGGTCCGAAAATACCGATTTCGACCCATTTTTGTCGTGTGGTACGAATATCGCCCGAAAAGTGCAGATGAAATCGACGACCGGAGGATCCTCATAGCATTCTTCTCCTAAATTTATAACTGTGTCTCGGGTTCCGTGTCGGATTTCAAACTCTAGCCGTCGTCCGGCCCGAAAATACCGATTTCGGCCCATTTTAGTCGGGTGGTACGAAAATCGCCCGAAAAGTGCAGATGAAATCGACGACCGGGAGAACCTTGTAGCATTCTTCTCCTACATTTGTAACTATGTCTCGGGTTCCGTGTCCAATTTCAAACCCTAGCCATCGTCCGGCCCGGAAATACCGATTTCGACCCATTTTTATCAATTGGAAAGAAAATCGCCTGAAAAGTGTAGATGAAATCGACGACTGGAGGATCCTTGTAGCATGCTTCTCCAAAATTTATAACTATGTCTCGGGTTCCGTGTCGGATTTCAAATCCTAGCCATCGTCCAGCCGGAAAATATCGATTTCGTCCCATTTTTGTCGTGTGGTACGAAAATCGCTCGAAAAGTGCAGATCAAATCGACGACCGGAGGATCCTGGTAGCATTCTTCTCCTAAATTTATTATTGTGTCTCGGGTTCCGTGTCGGATTTCAACCCTTAGGTATCGTCCGGCCCGAAAATACCGATTTCGGCCTATTTTAGTCGGGTGGTACGAATATCGCCCGAAAAGTGCAGATGAAATCGACGATTGGGAGAACCTTGTAGCATTCTTCTCCTACATTTATAACTGTGTCTCGGGTTCCGTGTCGGATTTCAAACCCTAGCCATCGTCCGGCCAGAAAATACCGATTTCGGCCCATTTTTGTCGTGTGGTACGAAAATCGCCTGAAAAGTGCAGATGAAATCGACGACCGGAGGATCCTTGTGGCTTTCTTCTCCTAAATTTATAACTGTGTATCGAATTCCGTGTCGGATTTCAAATCCTAGCCATCGTGCGGCCTGAAAATAGTGATTTCGGCCCATTTTTGTCAACTGGAATGAAAATCGCCTGAAAAGTGCAGATGAAATCGACGACCGGAGGATCCTCGTAGCATTCTTCTCCTAAATTTATAACTGTGTCTCGGGTTCCGTGTCGGATTTCAAACCCTAGCCATCGTCCGGCCCGACAATACCGATTTCGGCCCATTTTTGTCGGGTGGTACGAAAATCGCCCGAAAAGTGCAGATGAAATTGATGACTGAGAGATCCTTGTAGCATTCTTCTCCTAAATTTATAACTGTGTCTCGGGTTTCATGTCGGATTTCAAACCCTAGCCATCGTCCGCCTCGAAAATACCGATTTCGGCTTATTTTTGTCGTATGGTACGAAAATCGCCCGAAAAGTGCAGATGAAATCGACGACCAGAGGATCCTTGTAGCATTCTTCTACTAAATTTATAACTGTGTCTCGGGTTCCATGTCGGATTTCAAACCCTAGCCATCGTCCGGCCCGAAAATACCGATTTCGGCCCATTTTTATCAAGTGGTACGAAAATCGCCCGAAAAGTGCAGATGAAATCGATGACCGGGAGATCCTTGTAGCATTCTTCTCCTTAATTTATAACTGTGTCTCGGGTTCCATGTCGGATTTCAAACCCTAGCCATCGTCCGCCCCGAAAACACCGATTTCGGCCCATTTTTGTCGTATGGTACGATAATCGCCCGAAAAATGCAGATGAAATCGACGACCGGAGGATCCTTGTAGCATTCTTCTCTTAAATTTATAACTGTGTCTCGGGTTCCGTGTCGGATTTCAAACTCTAGCCATCGTCCGACCCGAAAATACCGATTTCGGCCCATTTTAGTCGGGTGGTACGAAAATCGCCCGAAAAGTGCAGATGAAATCGACGACCGGGAGAACCTTGTAGCATTCTTCTCCTACATTTGTAACTGTGTCCTGGGTTCCGTGTCCGATTTCAAATCCTAGCCATCGTCCAGCCGGAAAATATCGATTTCAGCCCTTTTTTGTCGTGTGGTACGAAAATCGTCCGAAAAGTGCAGATGAAATCGACGACCGGAGGATCCTTGTGGCATTCTTCTCCTAAATTTATAACTGTGTCTCGAACTCCGTGTCAGATTTCAAACCCTAGCCATCGTGCGGCCTGAAAATAGTGATTTCGGCCCATTTTTGTCAACTGGAATGAAAATCGCTTGAAAAGTGCAGATGAAATCGACGACCGGAGGATCCTCATAGCATTCTTCTCCTAAATTTATAACTGTGTCTCGGGTTCCGTGTCGGATTTCAAACCCTAGCTATCGTCCGGCCCGAAAATACCGATTTCGGCCCATTTTTGTCGGGTGGTACGAAAATCGCCCGAAAAGTGCAGATGAAATCGATGACCGGGAGATCCTTGTAGCATTCTTCTCCTAAATTTATAACTGTGTCTCGGGTTCCATGTCGGATTTCAAACCCTAGCCATCGTCCGCCCCGAAAATACAGATTTCGGCCCATTTTTGTCGTATGGTACGAAAATCGCCCGAAAAATGTAGATGAAATCGACGACCGGAGGATCCTTGTAGCATTCTTCTCCTAAATTTATAACTGTGTCTCGAACTCCGTGTCGGATTTCAAACCCTAGCCATCGTGCGGCCTGAAAATAGTGATTTCGGCCCATAATTGTCAACTGGAATGAAAATCGCTTGAAAAGTGCAGATGAAATCGACGACCGGAGGATCCTCATAGCATTCTTCTCCTAAATTTATAACTGTGTCTCGGGTTCCGTGTCGGATTTCAAACCCTAGCCATCGTCCGGCCAGAAAATACCGATTTCGGCCCATTTTTGTCGGTTGGAACGAAAATCGCCCGAAAAGTGCAGATTAAATCAACGACCGGAGGATCTTTGTAGCATTCTTCTCCTAAATTTATAACCGTGTCTCGAGTTCTGTGTCGGATTTCAAACCCTAGCCATCGTCCGGGCCGAAAATACCGATTTCGGCCCTTTTTGTCGTGTGGTACGAAAATCGCCTGAAAAGTGCAGATGAAATCGACGACTGGAGGATCCTTGTGGCATTCTTCTCCTAAATTTATAACTGTGTCTCGAGTTTCGTGTCGGATTTCAAACCCTAGCCATCGTCGGGCCGAAAATACCGATTTCGGCCCTTTTTTGTCGTGTGGTACGAAAATCGCCCGAAAAGTGCAGATGAAATCGACGACCGGAGGATCCTTGTGGCTTTCTTCTCCTAAATTTATAACTGTGTCTCGAATTCCGTGTCGGATTTCAAATCTTAGCCATCGTGCGGCCTGAAAATACTGATTTCGGCCCATTTTTGTCAACTGGAATGAAAATCGCCTGAAAAGTGCAGATGAAATCGACGACCGGAGGATCCTCGTAGCATTCTTCTCCTAAATTTATAACTGTGTCTCGGGTTCCGTGTCGGATTTCAAACCCTAGCCATCGTCCGGCCCGACAATACCGATTTCGGCCCATTTTTGTCAGGTGGTACGAAAATCGCCAGAAAAGTGCAGATGAAATCGATGACCGAGAGATCCTTGTAGCATTCTTCTCCTAAATTTATAACTGTGTCTCGGGTTTCATGTCGGATTTCAAACCCTAGCCATCGTCCGCCTCGAAAATACCGATTTCGGCCCATTTTTTGTCGTATGGTACGAAAATCGCCCGAAAAGTGCAGATGAAATCGACGACCAGAGGATCCTTGTAGCATTCTTCTACTAAATTTATAACTGTGTCTCGGGTTCCATGTCGGATTTCAAACCCTAGCCATCGTCCGCCCCGGAAACACCGATTTCGGCCCATTTTTGTCGTATGGTACGATAATCGCCCGAAAAATGCAGATGAAATCGACGACCGGAGGATCCTTGTAGCATTCTTCTCTTAAATTTATAACTGTGTCTCGGGTTCCGTGTCGGATTTCAAACTCTAGCCATCGTCCGACCCGAAAATACCGATTTCGGCCCATTTTAGTCGGGTGGTACGAAAATCGCCCGAAAAGTGCAGATGAAATCGACGACCGGGAGAACCTTGTAGCATTCTTCTCCTACATTTGTAACTGTGTCCTGGGTTCCGTGTCCGATTTCAAATCCTAGCCATCGTCCAGCCGGAAAATATCGATTTCAGCCCTTTTTTGTCGTGTGGTACGAAAATCGTCCGAAAAGTGCAGATGAAATCGACGACCGGAGGATCCTTGTGGCATTCTTCTCCTAAATTTATAACTGTGTCTCGAACTCCGTGTCAGATTTCAAACCCTAGCCATCGTGCGACCTGAAAATAGTGATTTCGGCCCATTTTTGTCAACTGGAATGAAAATCGCTTGAAAAGTGCAGATGAAATCGACGACCGGAGGATCCTCATAGCATTCTTCTCCTAAATTTATAACTGTGTCTCGGGTTCCGTGTCGGATTTCAAACCCTAGCTATCGTCCGGCCCGAAAATACCGATTTCGGCCCATTTTTGTCGGGTGGTACGAAAATCGCCCGAAAAGTGCAGATGAAATCGATGACCGGGAGATCCTTGTAGCATTCTTCTCCTAAATTTATAACTGTGTCTCGGGTTCCATGTCGGATTTCAAACCCTAGCCATCGTCCGCCCCGAAAATACCGATTTCGGCCCATTTTTGTCGTATGGTACGAAAATCGCCCGAAAAATGCAGATGAAATCGACGACCGGAGGATCCTTGTAGCATTCTTCTCCTAAATTTATAACTGTGTCTCGAACTCCGTGTCGGATTTCAAACCCTAGCCATCGTGCGGCCTGAAAATACTGATTTCGGCCCATTTTTGTCAACTGGAATGAAAATCGCCTGAAAAGTGCAGATGAAATCGACGACCGGAGGATCCTCGTAGCATTCTTCTCCTAAATTTATAACTGTGTCTCGGGTTCCGTGTCGGATTTCAAACCCTAGCCATCGTCCGGCCCGACAATACCGATTTCGGCCCATTTTTGTCAGGTGGTACGAAAATCGCCCGAAAAGTGCAGATGAAATCGATGACCGAGAGATCCTTGTAGCATTCTTCTCCTAAATTTATAACTGTGTCTCGGGTTTCATGTCGGATTTCAAACCCTAGCCATCGTCCGCCTCGAAAATACCGATTTCGGCCCATTTTTGTCGTATGGTACGAAAATCGCCCGAAAAGTGCAGATGAAATCGACGACCAGAGGATCCTTGTAGCATTCTTCTACTAAATTTATAACTGTGTCTCGGGTTCCATGTCGGATTTCAAACCCTAGCCATCGTCCGGCCCGAAAATACCGATTTCGGCCCATTTTTATCAAGTGGTACGAAAATCGCCCGAAAAGTGCAGATGAAATCGATGACCGGGAGATCCTTGTAGCATTCTTCTCCTTAATTTATAACTGTGTCTCGGGTTCCATGTCGGATTTCAAACCCTAGCCATCGTCCGCCCCGAAAACACCGATTTCGGCCCATTTTTGTCGTATGGTACGATAATCGCCCGAAAAATGCAGATGAAATCGACGACCGGAGGATCCTTGTAGCATTCTTCTCTTAAATTTATAACTGTGTCTCGGGTTCCGTGTCGGATTTCAAACTCTAGCCATCGTCCGGCCCAAAAATACCGATTTCGGCCCATTTTTATCAATTGGAAAGAAAATCGCCTGAAAAGTGTAGATGAAATCGACGACCGGAGGATCCTTGTAGCATGTTTCTCCAAAATTTATAACTGTGTCTCGGGTTCTGTGTCGCATTTCAAACCCTAGCCATCGTCCGGCCTGAAAATACCGATTTCGGCCCATTTTAGTCGGGTGGTACGAAAATCGCCCGAATAGTGCAGATGAAATCGACGACCGGGAGAACCTTGTAGCATTCTTCTCCTACATTTGTAACTGTGTCCTGGGTTCCGTGTCCGATTTCAAATCCTAGCCATCGTCCAGCCGGAAAATATCGATTTCAGCCCTTTTTTGTCGTGTGGTACGAAAATCGTCCGAAAAGTGCAGATGAAATCGACGACCGGAGGATCCTCGTAGCATTCTTCTCCTAAATTTATAACTGTGTCTCGGGTTCCGTGTCGGATTTCAAACCCTAGCCATCGTCCGGCCCGACAATACCGATTTCGGCCCATTTTTGTCAGGTGGTACGAAAATCGCCCGAAAAGTGCAGATGAAATCGATGACCGAGAGATCCTTGTAGCATTCTTCTCCTAAATTTATAACTGTGTCTCGGGTTTCATGTCGGATTTCAAACCCTAGCCATCGTCCGCCTCGAAAATACCGATTTCGGCCCATTTTTGTCGTATGGTACGAAAATCGCCCGAAAAGTGCAGATGAAATCGACGACCAGAGGATCCTTGTAGCATTCTTCTACTAAATTTATAACTGTGTCTCGGGTTCCATGTCGGATTTCAAACCCTAGCCATCGTCCGACCCGAAAATACCGATTTCGGCCCATTTTTATCAGGTGGTACGAAAATTGCCCGAAAAGTGCAGATGAAATCGATGACCGGGAGATCCTTGTAGCATTCTTCTCCTACATTTGTAACTGTGTCTCGGGTTCCGTGTCCGATTTCAAATCCTAGCCATCGTCCAGCCGGAAAATATCGATTTCAGCCCTTTTTTGTCGTGTGGTACGAAATCGTCCGAAAAGTGCAGATGAAATCGACGACCGGAGGATCCTTGTGGCATTCTTCTCCTAAATTTATAACTGTGTCTCGAACTCCGTGTCAAATTTCAAACCCTAGCCATCGTGCGGCCTGAAAATAGTGATTTCGGCCCATTTTTGTCAACTGGAATGAAAATCGCTTGAAAAGTGCAGATGAAATCGACGACCGGAGGATCCTCATAGCATTCTTCTCCTAAATTTATAACTGTGTCTCGGGTTCCGTGTCGGATTTCAAACCCTAGCTATCGTCCGGCCCGAAAATACCGATTTCGGCCCATTTTTGTCGGGTGGAATGAAAATCGCCCGAAAAGTGCAGATGAAATCGATGACCGGGAGATCCTTGTAGCATTCTTCTCCTACATTTGTAACTGTGTCTCGGGTTCCGTGTCCGATTTCAAATCCTAGCCATCGTCCAGCCGGAAAATATCGATTTCAGCCCTTTTTTGTCGTGTGGTACGAAATCGTCCGAAAAGTGCAGATGAAATCGACGACCGGAGGATCCTTGTGGCATTCTTCTCCTAAATTTATAACTGTGTCTCGAACTCCGTGTCAAATTTCAAACCCTAGCCATCGTGCGGCCTGAAAATAGTGATTTCGGCCCATTTTTGTCAACTGGAATGAAAATCGCTTGAAAAGTGCAGATGAAATCGACGACCGGAGGATCCTCATAGCATTCTTCTCCTAAATTTATAACTGTGTCTCGGGTTCCGTGTCGGATTTCAAACCCTAGCTATCGTCCGGCCCGAAAATACCGATTTCGGCCCATTTTTGTCGGGTGGAATGAAAATCGCCCGAAAAGTGCAGATGAAATCGATGACCGGGAGATCCTTGTAGCATTCTTCTCCTAAATTTATAATTGTGTCTCGGGTTCCATGTCGGATTTCAAACCCTAGCCATCGTCCGCCCCGAAAATACCGATTTCGGCCCATTTTTTTCGTATGGTACGAAAATCGCCCGAAAAATGCAGATGAAATCGACGACCGGAGGATCCTTGTAGCATTCTTCTCCTAAATTTATAACTGTGTCTCGAACTCCGTGTCGGATTTCAAACCCTAGCCATCGTGCGGCCTGAAAATAGTGATTTCGGCCCATTTTTGTCAACTGGAATGAAAATCGCTTGAAAAGTGCAGATGAAATCGACGACCGGAGGATCCTCATAGCATTCTTCTCCTAAATTTATAACTGTGTCTCGGGTTCCGTGTCGGATTTCAAACCCTAGCTATCGTCCGGCCCGAAAAGACCGATTTCGGCCCATTTTTGTCGGGTGGTACGAAAATCGCCCGAAAAGTGCAGATGAAATCGACGACCGGGAGAACCTTGTAGCATTCTTCTCCTACATTTGTAACTATGTCTCGGGTTCCGTGTCCAATTTCAATCCCTAGCCATCGTCCGGCCCGAAAATACCGATTTCGACCCATTTTTATCAATTGGAAAGAAAATCGCCTGAAAAGTGTAGATGAAATCGACGACTGGAGGATCCTTGTAGCATGCTTCTCCAAAATTTATAACTATGTCTCGGGTTCCGTGTCGGATTTCAAATCCTAGCCATCGTCCAGCCGGAAAATATCGATTTCGTCCCATTTTTGTCGTGTGGTACGAAAATCGCTCGAAAAGTGCAGATCAAATCGACGACCGGAGGATCCTGGTAGCATTCTTCTCCTAAATTTATTATTGTGTCTCGGGTTCCGTGTCGGATTTCAACCCTTAGGTATCGTCCGGCCCGAAAATACCGATTTCGGCCTATTTTAGTCGGGTGGTACGAATATCGCCCGAAAAGTGCAGATGAAATCGACGATTGGGAGAACCTTGTAGCATTCTTCTCCTACATTTATAACTGTGTCTCGGGTTCCGTGTCGGATTTCAAACCCTAGCCATCGTCCGGCCAGAAAATACCGATTTCGGCCCATTTTTGTCGTGTGGTACGAAAATCGCCTGAAAAGTGCAGATGAAATCGACGACCGGAGGATCCTTGTGGCTTTCTTCTCCTAAATTTATAACTGTGTATCGAATTCCGTGTCGGATTTCAAATCCTAGCCATCGTGCGGCCTGAAAATAGTGATTTCGGCCCATTTTTGTCAACTGGAATGAAAATCGCCTGAAAAGTGCAGATGAAATCGACGACCGGAGGATCCTCGTAGCATTCTTCTCCTAAATTTATAACTGTGTCTCGGGTTCCGTGTCGGATTTCAAACCCTAGCCATCGTCCGGCCCGACAATACCGATTTCGGCCCATTTTTGTCGGGTGGTACGAAAATCGCCCGAAAAGTGCAGATGAAATTGATGACTGAGAGATCCTTGTAGCATTCTTCTCCTAAATTTATAACTGTGTCTCGGGTTTCATGTCGGATTTCAAACCCTAGCCATCGTCCGCCTCGAAAATACCGATTTCGGCTTATTTTTGTCGTATGGTACGAAAATCGCCCGAAAAGTGCAGATGAAATCGACGACCAGAGGATCCTTGTAGCATTCTTCTACTAAATTTATAACTGTGTCTCGGGTTCCATGTCGGATTTCAAACCCTAGCCATCGTCCGGCCCGAAAATACCGATTTCGGCCCATTTTTATCAAGTGGTACGAAAATCGCCCGAAAAGTGCAGATGAAATCGATGACCGGGAGATCCTTGTAGCATTCTTCTCCTTAATTTATAACTGTGTCTCGGGTTCCATGTCGGATTTCAAACCCTAGCCATCGTCCGCCCCGAAAACACCGATTTCGGCCCATTTTTGTCGTATGGTACGATAATCGCCCGAAAAATGCAGATGAAATCGACGACCGGAGGATCCTTGTAGCATTCTTCTCCTAAATTTATAACTGTGTCTCGGGTTCCGTGTCGGATTTCAAACTCTAGCCATCGTCCGGCCCGAAAATACCGATTTCGGCCCATTTTAGTCGGGTGGTACGAAAATCGCTCGAAAAGTGCAGATGAAATCGACGACCGGGAGAACCTTGTAGCATTCTTCTCCTACATTTGTAACTGTGTCCTGGGTTCCGTGTCTGATTTCAAATCCTAGCCATCGTCCAGCCGGAAAATATCGATTTCAGCCCTTTTTTGTCGTGTGGTACGAAAATCGTCCGAAAAGTGCAGATGAAATCGACGACCGGAGGATCCTTGTGGCATTCTTCTCCTAAATTTATAACTGTGTCTCGAACTCCGTGTCAGATTTCAAACCCTAGCCATCGTGCGGCCTGAAAATAGTGATTTCGGCCCATTTTTGTCAACTGGAATGAAAATCGCTTGAAAAGTGCAGATGAAATCGACGACCGGAGGATCCTCATAGCATTCTTCTCCTAAATTTATAACTGTGTCTCGGGTTCCGTGTCGGATTTCAAACCCTAGCTATCGTCCGGCCCGAAAAGACCGATTTCGGCCCATTTTTGTCGGGTGGTACGAAAATCGCCCGAAAAGTGCAGATGAAATCGACGACCGGGAGAACCTTGTAGCATTCTTCTCCTACATTTGTAACTATGTCTCGGGTTCCGTGTCCAATTTCAATCCCTAGCCATCGTCCGGCCCGAAAATACCGATTTCGACCCATTTTTATCAATTGGAAAGAAAATCGCCTGAAAAGTGTAGATGAAATCGACGACTGGAGGATCCTTGTAGCATGCTTCTCCAAAATTTATAACTATGTCTCGGGTTCCGTGTCGGATTTCAAATCCTAGCCATCGTCCAGCCGGAAAATATCGATTTCGTCCCATTTTTGTCGTGTGGTACGAAAATCGCTCGAAAAGTGCAGATCAAATCGACGACCGGAGGATCCTGGTAGCATTCTTCTCCTAAATTTATTATTGTGTCTCGGGTTCCGTGTCGGATTTCAACCCTTAGGTATCGTCCGGCCCGAAAATACCGATTTCGGCCTATTTTAGTCGGGTGGTACGAATATCGCCCGAAAAGTGCAGATGAAATCGACGATTGGGAGAACCTTGTAGCATTCTTCTCCTACATTTATAACTGTGTCTCGGGTTCCGTGTCGGATTTCAAACCCTAGCCATCGTCCGGCCAGAAAATACCGATTTCGGCCCATTTTTGTCGTGTGGTACGAAAATCGCCTGAAAAGTGCAGATGAAATCGACGACCGGAGGATCCTTGTGGCTTTCTTCTCCTAAATTTATAACTGTGTATCGAATTCCGTGTCGGATTTCAAATCCTAGCCATCGTGCGGCCTGAAAATAGTGATTTCGGCCCATTTTTGTCAACTGGAATGAAAATCGCCTGAAAAGTGCAGATGAAATCGACGACCGGAGGATCCTCGTAGCATTCTTCTCCTAAATTTATAACTGTGTCTCGGGTTCCGTGTCGGATTTCAAACCCTAGCCATCGTCCGGCCCGACAATACCGATTTCGGCCCATTTTTGTCAGGTGGTACGAAAATCGCCCGAAAAGTGCAGATGAAATCGATGACCGAGAGATCCTTGTAGCATTCTTCTCCTAAATTTATAACTGTGTCTCGGGTTTCATGTCGGATTTCAAACCCTAGCCATCGTCCGCCTCGAAAATACCGATTTCGGCCCATTTTTGTCGTATGGTACGAAAATCGCCCGAAAAGTGCAGATGAAATCGACGACCAGAGGATCCTTGTAGCATTCTTCTACTAAATTTATAACTGTGTCTCGGGTTCCATGTCGGATTTCAAACCCTAGCCATCGTCCGGCCCGAAAATACCGATTTCGACCCATTTTTGTCGTATGGTACGAAAATCGCCCGAAAAGTGCAGATGAAATCGACGACCGGAGGATCCTTGTAGCATTCTTCTCCTAAATTTATAACTGTGTCTCGGGTTCCGTGTCAGATTTCAAACCCTAGCAATCATCCGGCCCGAAAATACCGACTTCGGACCATTTTTGTTGGGTGGTACGAAAATCGCCCGAAAAGTGCATATTAAATCGACGACCGGGAGAACCTTGTTGCATTCTTCTCCTACATTTATAACTGTGTCTCGGGTTCCGTGTCGAATTTCAAACCTTAGCCATCGTCCGGCCCGAGAATATCGATTTCGGACCATTTTTGTCAATTGGAAAGAAAATCGCCTGAAAAGTGTAGATTAAATCGACGACCGGAGGATCCTTGTAGCATTCTTTTCCTAAATTTATAACTGTGTCTCGGGTTCCGTGTCGGATTTCAAACCCTAGCCATCGTCCGGCCCGACAATACCGATTTCGGCCCATTTTTGTCGGGTGGTACGAAAATCGCCCGAAAAGTGCAGATGAAATCGATGACTGAGAGATCCTTGTAGCATTCTTCTCCTAAATTTATAACTGTGTCTCGGGTTTCTTGTCGGATTTCAAACCCTAGCCATCGTCCGCCTCGAAAATACCAATTTCGGCCCATTTTTGTTGTATGGTACGAAAATCGCCCGAAAAGTGCAGATGAAATCGACGACCAGAGGATCCTTGTAGCGTTCTTCTACTAAATTTATAACTGTGTCTCGGGTTCCATGTCGGATTTCAAACCCTAGCCATCGTCCGGCCCGAAAATACCGATTTCGACCCATTTTTGTCGTATGGTACGAAAATCGCCCGAAAAGTGCAGATGAAATCGACGACCGGAGGATCCTTGTAGCATTCTTCTCCTAAATTTATAACTGTGTCTCGGGTTCCGTGTCAGATTTCAAACCCTAGCAATCATCCGGCCCGAAAATACCGACTTCGGACCATTTTTGTTGGGTGGTACGAAAATCGCCCGAAAAGTGCATATTAAATCGACGACCGGGAGAACCTTGTTGCATTCTTCTCCTACATTTATAACTGTGTCTCGGGTTCCGTGTCGAATTTCAAACCCTAGCCATCGTCCGGCCCGAGAATATCGATTTCGGACCATTTTTGTCAATTGGAAAGAAAATCGCCTGAAAAGTGTAGATGAAATCGACGACCGGAGGATCCTTGTAGCATTCTTTTCCTAAATTTATAACTGTGTCACGGGTTTCGTGTCGGATTTCAAACCCTAGCCATTGTCCGGCCCGAAAATACCGATTTCGGCCCATTTTAGTCGGGTGGTACGAAAATCGCCCGAAAAGTGTAGATCAAATCGACGACCGGATGATCCTTGTAGCATTCTTCTCCTAAATTTATAACTGTGTCTCGGATTCCGTGTCGGATTTCAAATCCTGGCCATCGTCTATCCGGAAAATATCGATTTCGGCCCATTTTTGTCGTGTGGTACGAAAATCGCCCGAAAAGTGTAGATCAAATCGACGACCGGAGGATCCTGGTTGTATTCTTCTCCTAAATTTATAATTGTGTCTTGGGTTCCGTGTTGGATTTCAAACTCTAGGTATCGTCCTGCCCGAAAATACCGATTTCGGCCCATTTTTGTCGTGTGGTACGAATATCGCCCGAAAAGTACAGATGAAATCGACGATCGGGAGAACCTTGTAGCATTCTTCTCCTACATTTATAACTGTGTCTCGGGTTCCGTGTTGGATTTCAAATCCTAGCCATCGTCCAACCGGAAAATATCGATTTCGGCCCAGTTTTGTCGTGTGGTACGAAAATCGACCGAAAAGTGCAGATCAAATCGACGACCGGAGGATCCTTGTAGCATTCTTCTCCTAAATTTATAACTATGTCTCGGGTTCCGTGCCAGATTTCAAACCCTAGGTATCGTCCGGCCCGAAAATACCGATTTCGGCCTATTTTAGTCGGGTGGTACGAATATCGCCCGAAAAATGCAGATGAAATCGACGATTGGGAGAACCTTGTAGCATTCTTCTCCTACATTTATAACTGTGTCTCGGGTTGCGTGTCGGATTTCAAACCCTAACCATCGTCCGGCTCGAAAATACCGATTTCGGCCCATTTTTGTCGGTTGGAACGAAAATCGCCCGAAAAGTGCAGATGAAATCGACGACTGGAGGATCTTTGTAGCATTCTTCTCCTAAATTTATAATTGTGTCTCGAGTTCCGTGTCGGATTTCAAACCCTAGCCATCGTCTGGGCCGAAAATACCGATTTCGACCCTTTTTTGTCGTGTGGTACGAAAATCGCCTGAAAAGTGCAGATGAAATTGACGACCGTAGGATCCTTGTGGCATTCTTCTCCTAAATTTATAACTGTGTCTCGAGTTCTGTGTCGGATTTCAAACCTTAGCCATCGTGCGGCCTGAAAATACTGATCTCGGCCCATTTTTGTCAATTGGAATGAAAATCGCCTGAAAAGTGCAGATGAAATCGACGATCGGAGGATCCTTATAGCATTCTTCTCCTAAACTTATAACTGTGTCTCGGGTTCCGTGTCCGATTTAAAACCCTAGCCATTGTCCGGCGCGAAAATACCGATTTCGGCCCATTTTAGTCAGGTGGTACGAAAATCGCCCGAAAAGTGCAGATGAAATCGATGACCGGGAGATCCTAGTAGCATTCTTCTCCTAAATTTATAACTATGTCTCGGGTTCCATGTCGGATTTCAAACCCTAGCCATCGTTCGGCCCGAAAATACCGATTTCGGCCCATTTTTGTCGTATGGTAGAAAAATCGCCCGAAAAGTGCAGATGAAATCGACGACCGGAGGATCCTAGTAGCATTCTTCTCCTAAATTTATAACTGTGTCTCGGGTTCCGTGTTGGATTTCAAATCCTAGCCATCGTCTGGCCCGAAAAACCAATTTCGGCCCATTTTTGTCGGGTGGTACGATAATCGCCCGAAAAGTGCAGATGAAATCGACGACCGGGAGATCCTTGTAGCATTCATCTCCTAAATTTATAACTGTGTCTCGGGTTCCATGTCGGATTTCAAACCCTAGCCATCGTCCGGCACGAAAATACCGATTTCAGCCCATTTTTGTCGTATGGTACGAAAATCGCCCGAAAAGTGCAGATGAAATCGACGACCGGAGGATCCTTGTAGCATTCTTCTCCTAAATTTATAACTGTGTCTCGGGTTCCGTGTCGGATTTCAAACCCTAGCCATCGTCCGGCCCGAAAATACCGATTTCGGCCCATTTTTGTCAATTGGAATGAAAATCGCCTGAAAAGTGCAGATGAAATCGACGACCGGAGGATCCTTGTAGCATTCTTCTCCTAAATTTATAACTGTGTCTCGGGTTCCGTGTCGGATTTCAAACCCTAGCCATCGTCCAGCCCGAAAATACCGATTTCGGCCTATTTTAGTCGGGTGATACGAAAATCACCCGAAAAGTGTAGATGAAATCGACGACCGGAGGATCCTTGTAGCATTCTTCTCCTAAATTTATAAATGTGTCTCGGATTTCGTGTCGGATTTCAAATCCTGGCCATCGTCTAGCCGGAAAATATCGATTTCGGCCCATTTTTGTCGTGTGGTACGAAAATCGCGCGAAAAGTGCAGATCAAATCGACGACCGGACGATCCTTGTAGCATTCTTCTCCAAAATTTATAACTGTGTCTCGGGTTCCGTGTCAGATTTCAAACCCTAGGTATTGTCCGGCCCGAAAATACCGATTTCGGCCCATTTTAGTCGAGTGGTACGAATATCGCCCGAAAAGTGCAGATGAAATCGACGATTGGGAGAACCTTGTAGCATTCTTCAACTACATTTATTACTGTGTCTCGGATTCCGTGTCGGATTTTAAACCCTAGCCATCGTACGGCCCGAAAATACCGATTTCGGCCCATTTTTGTCAGGTGGTACGAAAATCGCCCGAAAAGTGCAGATGAAATCGACGACCGGGAGATCCTTGTAGCATTCTTCTCCTAAATTTATAACTGTGTTTCAGGTTCCGTATCGGATTTCAAACCCTAGCCATCGTTCGGCCAGAAAATACCGATTTCGGCCTATTTTTGTCGTGTGGTACGTAAATCGCCCGAAAAGTGCAGATGAAATCGACGACCGGGAGAACCTTTTAGCATTCTTCACCTACATTTATAACTGTGTCTCGGGTTCCGTGTCGGATTTCAAAACCTAGCCTTCGTCCGGCCCGAAAATACCGATTTCGGCCCATTTTTGTCAATTGGAATGAAAATCGCCTGAAAAGTGCAGATGAAATCGACGACCGGAGGATCCTTGTAGCATTCTTCTCCTAAATTTATAACTGTGTCTCCGGTTCCGTGTCGGATTTCAAACCCTAGCCATCGTCCAGCCCGAAAATACCGATTTCGGCCCATTTTAGTCGGGTGATACGAAAATCACCCGAAAAGTGTAGATGAAATCGACGACCGGAGGATCCTTGTAGCATTCTTCTCCTAAATTAATAACTGTGTCTCGGATTCCGTGTCGGATTTCAAATCCTGGCCATCGTCTAGCCGGAAAATATCGATTTCGGCCCATTTTTGTCGTGTGGTACGTAAATCGCGCGAAAAGTGCAGATCAAATCGACGACCGGACGATCCTTGTAGCATTCTTCTCCAAAATTTATAACTGTGTCTCGGGTTCCGTGTCAGATTTCAAACCCTAGGTATTGTCCGGCCCGAAAATACCGATTTCGGCCCATTTTAGTCGAATGGTACGAATATCGCCCGAAAAGTGCAGATGAAATCGACGATTGGGAGAACCTTGTAGCATTCTTCTCCTACATTTATTACTGTGTCTCGGGTTCCGTGTTGGATTTCAAACCCTAGCCATCGTCCGGCCCGAAAATACCGATTTCGGCCCATTTTTGTCGGTTGGAACGAAAATCGCCCGAAAAGTGCAGATGAAATCGACGACCGGAGGATCTTTGTAGCATTCTTCTCCTAAATTTATAACTGTGTCTCTAGTTCCGTGTCGGATTTCAAACCCTAGCCATCGTCCGGGCCGAAAATACCGATTTCGGCCTTTTTTTGTCGTGTGGTACGAAAATCGCCCGAAAAGTGCAGATGAAATCGACGACCGGAGAACTTTGTACCATTCTTCTCCTACATTTATAATTGTTAGTCGGGTTCCGTGTCGGATTTCAAACCCTAGCGATCGTGCGGCATAAAAATACCGATTTCGGCCCATTTTTGTCAATTGGAAAGAAAATCGCCTGAAAAGTGCAGATGAAATCGACGACTGGAGGATCCTTGTAGCATTCTTCTCCTAAATTTATACCTGTGTTTCGGGTTCCGTGTCGGATTTCAAACCCTAGACATTGTTCGGCCCGAGAATACCGATATTGGCCAGTTTTTGTTGTATGGTACGAAAATCGCCCGAAAAGTGCAAATGAAATCGACGACCGGAGGATCCTTGTAGCATTCTACTCCTAAATTTATAACTGTGTCTCGGGTTCCGTGTCGGATTTCAAACCCTAGGTATCGTCCGGCCCGAAAATACCGATTTCGGCCTATTATAGTCGGGTGGTATGAATATCGCCCGAAAAGTGCAGATGAAATCGACGATTAGGAGAACCTTGTAGCATTCTTCTCCTACATTTATAACTGTGTCTCGGGTTCCGTGTCGGATTTCAAACCCTAGCCATCGTCCGGCCCGAAAATACCGATTTCGGCCCATTTTTGTCGGTTGGAACGAAAATCGCCCGAAAAGTGTAGATGAAATCGACAACTGGAGGATCTTTGTAGCATTCTTCTCCTAAATTTATAACTGTGTCTCGAGTTCCGTGTCGGATTTCAAACCCTAGCCATCGTCTAGGACGAAAATACCGATTTCGGCCCTTTTTTGTCGTGTGGTACGAAAATCGCCTGAAAAGTGCAGATGAAATCGACGACCGGAGGATCCTTGTGGCATTCTTCTCCTAAATTTATAACTGTGTCTTGAGTTCCGTGTCGGATTTCAAACCATAGCCATCGTGCGGCCTGAAAATACTGATTTCGGCCCATTTTTGTCAATTGGAATGAAAATCGCCTGAAAAGTGCAGATGAAAGCGACGATCGGAGGATCCTTGTAGCATTCTTCTCCTAAACTTATAACTGTGTCTCGGTTTCTGTGTCGGATTTCAAACCCTAGCCATCGTCCGCCGCGAAAATATCGATTTCGGCCCATTTTAGTCGGGTGGTACGAAAATCGCCCGAAAAGTGCAGATGAAATCGATGACCGGGAGATCCTAGTAGCATTCTTCTCCTAAATTAATAACTGTGTCTCGGGTTCCATGTCGGATTTCAATCCCTAGCCATCGTCCGGCCCGAAAATACCAATTTCGGCCCATTTTTGTCGTATGGTAGGAAAATCGCCCGAAAAATGCAGATGAAATCGACGACCGGACGATCCTTGTAGCATTCTTCTCCTAAATTTATAACTGTGTCTCGGGTTCCGTGTCGGATTTCAAACCCTAGCCATCGTCTGGCCCGAAAATACCGATTTCAGCCCATTTTTGTCGGGTGGTACGAAAGTCGCCCGAAAAGTGCTGATGAAATCGACGACCGGGAGATCCTTGTAGCATTCTTCTCCTAAATTAATAACTGTGTCTCGGGTTCCATGTCGGATTTCAAACCCTTGCCATCGTCCGGCCCGAAAATACCGATTTCGACCCATTTTTGTTGTATGGTACGAAAATCGCCCGAAAAGTGCAGATGAAATCGACGACCGGAGGATCCTTGAAGCATTCTTCTCCTAAATTTATAACTGTGTTTCGGGTTCCGTGTCGGATTTCAAACCCTAGCCATCGTTCGGCCCGAAAATACCGATTTCGGCCCATTTTTGTCGTGTGGTACGAAAATCGCCCGAAAAGTGCAGATTAAATCGACGACTGGGAGAACCTTTTAGCATTCTTCTCCTACATTTATAACTGTGTCTCGGGTTCCGTGTCGGATTTCAAAACCTAGCCATCGTTCGGCCCGAAAATACCGATTTCGGCCGATTTTTGTCAATTGGAATGAAAATCGCCTAAAAAGTGCAGATGAAATCGACGACCGGAGAATCCTTGTAGCATTCTTCTCCTAAATTTATAACTGTGTCTCGGGTTCCGTGTCGGATTTCAAACCCTAGCCATCGTTCGGCCCATTTTAGTTGAGTGGTACGAAAATCGACCGAAAAGTTCAAATGAAATCAACGAACGGGAGATCCTTGTATCGTTCATCTCCTAAATTAATAATTGTGTCTCGGGTTCCGTGTCGGATTTCAAACCCTTGCGATCGTCCGGCCCGAAAATACCGATTTCGGCCCATTTTTGTCGGTTGGAACAAAAATCGCCCAAAAAGTGCAGATGAAATCGACAACCGGAGGATCCTTGTAGCATTCACTTCCTAAATTTATAACTGTGTCTCAAGTTCCAAGTCGGATTTCAAACCCTAGCCATCGTCCGGCCCGAAAATACCAATTTCGGCCCATTTTTGTCGTGTGGTACGAAAATCGCCCGAAAAGTGCAAATGAAATCGATGACCGGGAGATCCTTGTAGCATTCTTCTCCTTAATTAATAACTGTGTCTCGGGTTCCATGTCGGATTTCAAACCCTAGCCATTGTCCGGCCCGAAAATACCGATTTCGGTCCTTTTTGGTCGTGTGGTATGAAAATCGCCTGAAAAGTGCAGATGAAATCGATGACCGGGTGATCCTTGTAGCATTCTTCTCCTACATTTATAACTGTGTCTCGGGTTCCGTGTCGGATTTCAAACCCTAGCCATTGTCCAGCCCGAAAATACCGATTTCAGCCCATTTTTGTTAATTGGAAAGAAAATCGCCTGAAAAGTGCAGATGAAATCGACGACCGGAGGATCCTTGTAGCATTCTTCTCCTAAATTTATAACTGTGTCTCGGGTTCCGTGTCGGATTTCAAACCCTAGCCATCGTCAGGCCAGAAAATAACGATTTCGGCCCATTTTAGTCAGGTGGTACGAAAATCGCCCGAAAAGTGCATATCAAATCGACGACCGGAGGATCCTGATAGCATTCTTCTCCTAAATTTATAACTGTGTCTCGGGTTCCGTGTCGGATTTCGAACCCTAGGTATCGTCCGGCCCGAAACTCCCGATTTCGGGCCATTTTAGTCGGGTGGTACGAATATCGTCCGAAAAGTGCAGATGAAATCGACGATTGGGAGAACACATTAGTATTCTTCTCCTACATTTATAATTGTGTCTCGGGTTCCGTGTCGGATTTCAAACCCTAGCCATCGTCCGGCCCGAAAATACCGATTTCGGCCCATTTTTGTCGGTTGGAACGAAAATCGCCCGAAAAGTGCAGATGAAATCGACGACCGGAGGATCTTTGTAGCATTCTTCTCCTTAATTTATAAGTGTGTCTCGAGTTCCGTGTCGGATTTCAAACCCTAGCCATTGTCCGGGCCGAAAATACCGATTTCGGCCCTTTTTGTCGTGTGGTACGAAAATCGCCCGAAAAGTGCAGATGAAATCGACGATCGGGAGAACCTTGTAGCATTCTTCTCCTACATTTATAACTGTGACTCGGGTTCCGTGTCGGATTTCAAACCCTAGCAATCGTGCGGCCTAAAAATACCGATTTCGGCCCATTTTTGTCAATTGGAACGAAATTCGCCTGAAAAGTGCAGATCAAATCGACGATCGGAGGATCCTTGTAGCATTCTTCTCCTAAATTTATAACTGTGTCTCGGGTTCCGTGTCGGATTTCAAACCCTAGCAATCGTCCGGCCCGAAAATACCGATTTCGACCCATTTTTGTCGGTTGGAACGAAAATCGCCCGAAAAGTGCAGATGAAATCGACGACCCGAGGATCCTTGTAGCATTCTTCTCCTAAATTTATAACTGTGTCTCAAGTTCCGTGTCGGATTTCAAACCCTAGCCATCGTCCGGCCCAAAAATACCGATTTCGGCCAATTTTTGTCGTGTGGTACGAAAATCGCCCGAAAAGTGCAAATGAAATCGATGACCGGGAGATCCTTGTAGCATTCTTCTCCTAAATTAATAACTCTGTCTCGGGTTTTGTGTCGGATTTCAAACCCTAGCCATCATTTGGCAAGAAAATACCGATTTCGGCCTATTTTAGTCGGGTGGTACGAAAATCGCCCGAAAAGTGCAAATGAAATCGCCGACCGGGTGATCCTTGTAGCATTCTTCTCCTAAATTTATAACTATGTCCGGGTTCCGTGTCGGATTTCAAACCCTAGCCATCGTCCGGCCCGAAAATACCGATTTCGGCCCATTTTTGTCGGGTGGAAAGAAAATCACCCGAAAAGTGCAGATGAAATCGACGACCAGAGGATCCTTGTAGCATTCTTCTCCTAAATTTATAACTGTGTCTCGAGTTCCAAGTCGGATTTCAAACCCTAGCCATCGTCCGGCCCGAAAATACCGATTTCGGCCCATTTTAGTCGGGTTGTACGAAAATTGACCGAAAAAGTGCAAATGAAATCGACGAACGGGAGATCCTTGTAGCATTCTTCTCCTAAATAAATAACTGTGTCTCAGGTTCCGTGTCGGATTTCAAACCCTAGCCATCGTCCGGCCCGAAAATACCGATTTCGGCCCATTTTTGTCGGTTGGAATGAAAATCGCCCGAAAAGTGCAGATGAAATCGATGACCGGAGGATCCTTGTAGCATTCTTCTCCTAAATTTATAACTGTGTCTCGAGTTCCGTGTCAGATTTCAAAACCTAGGTATCGTCCGGCCCGGAAATACCGATCTCGGCCCATTTTAGTTGGGTGGTACGAAAATCGCCCGAAAAGTGCAGATGAAATCGACGATTCGGAGAACCTTGTAGCATTCTTCTCCTACATTTATAACTGTGTCTCGGGTTCCGTGTCGGATTTCAAACCCTAGCCATCGTCCGGCCCGAAAATACCGATTTCGGCCCATTTTAGTCGGGTTGTACGAAAATTGACCGAAAAAGTGCAAATGAAATCGACGAACGAGAGATCCTTGTAGCATTCTTCTCCTAAATAAATAACTGTGTCTCAGGTTCCGTGTCGGATTTCAAACCCTAGCCATCGTCCGGCCCGAAAATACCGATTTCGGCCCATTTTTGTCGGTTGGAACGAAAATCGCCCGAAAAGTGCAGATGAAATCGACGACCGGAGTATTCTTGTAGCATTCTTCTCCTAAATTTATAACTGTGTCTCGAGTTCCGTGTCAGATTTCAAACCCTAGGTATCGTCCGACCCGAAAATACCGATTTCGACCCATTTTAGTCGGGTGGTACGAAAATCGCCCGAAAAGTGCAAATGAAATCGACGACCTGGTGATCCATGTAGTCTTCTTCTCCTAAATTTATAACTGTGTCTCAGGTTCCGTGTCGGATTTCAAATCCTAGCCATCGTCCGGCCCCAAAATACCGATTTCGGTCCATTTTTGTCGGTTGGAACGAAAATCGTCCGAAAAGTGCAGATGAAATCGACGACCGGAGGATCCTTGTAGCATTCTTCTCCAAAATTTAAAATTGTGTCTCGAGTTCCTTGTCGGATTTCAAACCCTAGCCATCGTTCGGCAAGAAAATACCGATTTCGGCCCATTTTTGTCGTGTGGTACGAAAATCGCCCGAAAAGTGCAAATGAAATCGACGACCGGGTGATCCTTGTAGCATTCTTCTCCTAAATTTATAACTTTGTCTCGAGTTCCGTGTCGGATTTCAAACGCTAGCCATCTTCCGGCCCTAAAATACCGATTTCGGCCCATTTTTGTCGTGTGGTACGAAAATCGCCCGAAAAGTGCAAATGAAATCGACGACCGGGGGATCCTTGTAGCATTCTTCGCCTAAATTTATAACTGTGTCTCGGGTTCCGTGTCGGATTTCAAACCCTAGGCATCGTGCGGCCCAAAAATACCAATTTCGGCCAATTATTGTCGTGTGGTACGAAAATCGCCCAAAAAGTGCAGATGAAATCGACGACTGGAGGATCCTTGTAGCATTCTTCTCTTAAATTTATAACTGTGTCTCAAGTTCCCTGTCGGATTTCAAATCCTAGCCATCGTCCGGCCTGAAAATACCGATTTCGGCCCATTTTAGTCGGGTGGTACGAAAATCGCCCGAAAAGTGCAAATAAAATCGACGACCGGGTGATCCTGGTAGCATTCTTCTCCTAAATTTATAACTGTGTCTCGGGTTCCGTGTCGGATTTCAAACCCTAGCCATCGTCCGACCCGAAAATACCGATTTAGGCCCATTTTTTTTTTGTTGGAACGAAAATCGCCCGAAAAGTGCAGATGAAATCGACGACTGGAGGATCCTTGTAGCATTCTTCTCCTAAATTTATAACTGTGTCTCGAGTTCCGTTTCAGATTTCAAATCCTAGGTATCGACCAACACGAAAATACCGATTTCGACCTATATTAGTTGGGTGGTACGAAAATCGCCCGAAAAGTGCAGATGAAATCGACGATTCGGAGAACCTTGTAGCATTCTTCTCCTACATTTATAACTCTGTCTCGGGTTCCGTGTCGGATTTCAAACCCTAGCCATCGTCCGGCCCGAAAATACCG
Source organism: Cicer chorassanicum (assembly GCA_037974735.1). Classification (NCBI taxonomy): domain Eukaryota; kingdom Viridiplantae; phylum Streptophyta; class Magnoliopsida; order Fabales; family Fabaceae; genus Cicer; species Cicer chorassanicum. The sequence continues at coordinate 13,317,952 of JBBPBP010009777.1, read as the reverse complement.
ATATCGGCCCATTTTTGTCGGTTCGAACGAACATCGCCCGAAAAGTGCAGATGAAATCGACGACCGGAGGATGCTTGTAGCATTCTTCTCCTAAATTTAAAACTGTGTCTCGAGTTCCTTGTCGGATTTCAAACCCTAGCCATCGTCCGGCCAGAAAATACCGATTTCGGCCCATTTTTGTCGTGTGGTACGAAAATCGCCCGAAAAGTGCAAATGAAATCGACGACAAGAGGATCCTTGTTGCATTCTTCTCCTAAATTAATAACTGTGTCTCGGGTTCCGCGTTGGATTTCAAACCCTAGCCATCGTTCGGCCCGAAAATACCTATTTCGGATCATTTTTGTCGGTTGGAACGAAAATCGCCCGAAAAGTGCAAATGAAATCGACGACCGGAGGATCCTTATAGCATTCTTCTCCTAAATTTATAACTGTGTCTCAGGTTCCGTGTCTGATTTCAAACCCTAGCCATCGTCCGGCCTGAATATACCGATTTCGGCCCATTTTTGTCGGTTGGAACGAAAATCGCCCGAAAAGTGCAGATGAAATCGACGACCGGGAGATCCTTGTAGCATTCTTCTCCTACATTTATAACTGTGTCTCGGGTTCCGTGTCAGATTTCAAACCCTAGCCATCTTCTGGCCCGAAAATACCGATTTCGACCCATTTTTGTCAATAGGAACGAAAATCGCACGAAAAGTGCAGATGAAATCGCAACAGGAGGATCCTTGTAGCATTCTTCTCCTAAATTTATAACTGTGTCTCGTGTTCCGTGTCGGATTTCAAACCCTAGCCATCGTCCGACCCGAAAATACCTATTTCGGATCATTTTTGTCGGTTGGAACGAAAATCGCCCGAAAAGTGCAGATGAAATCGACGACCGGAGGATCCTTGTAGCATTCTTCTCCTAAATTTATAACTGTGTCTCGGGTTTTGTGTCCGATTTCAAACCCTAGCCATCGTCCGGCCCGAAAATACCGATTTCGGCCCATTTTAGTCGGGTTGTACGAAAATTGACCGAAAAGTGCAAATGAAATCGACGAACGGGAGATCCTTGTAGCATTCTTCTCCTAAATTAATAACTGTGTCTCGGGTTCCGTGTCGGATTTCAAACCCTAGCCATCGTCCGGCCTGAAAATACCGATTTCGGCCCATTTTTGTCGGTTGGAACGAAAATCGCCCGAAAAGTGCAGATGAAATCGAAGACCGGAGGATCCTTGTAGCATTCTTCTCCTAAATTTATAACTGTGTCTCGAGTTCCGTGTCAGATTTCAAAACCTAGGTATCGTCCGGCTCGAAAATACCGATTTCGGCCCATTTTAGTTGGATGGTACGAAAATCGCCCGAAAAGTGCAGATGAAATCGACGATTGGGAGAACCTTGTAGCATTCTTCTCCTACATTTATAACTGTGTCTGGGGTTCCGTGTCAGATTTCAAACCCTAGCCATCGTACGACCCGAAAATACCGATTTCGGCCCATTTTTGTCGTGTGGTACAAAAATCGCCTGAAAAGGGCAAATGAAATCGACCACCGGGAGATCCTTGTAGCATTCTTCTCCTAATTTAATAATTGTGTCTCGGGTTCCGTGTCGGATTTCAAACCCTAGCCATCGTCCGGCCCGAAAATACCGATTTCGGCCCATTTTAGTCGGGTGGTACGAAAATCGCCCGAAAAGTGCAAATGAAATCGACGACCGGGTGATCCATGTAGTATTCTTCTCCTAAATTTATAACTGTGTCTCAGGTTCCGTGTCGGATTTCAAACCCTAGCCATCGTCCGGCCCCAAAATACCGATTTCGGCCCATTTTTTTCGGTTGGAACGAAAATCGCCTAAAAAGTGCAGATGAAAGCGATGACCGGAGGATCCTTGTAGCATTCTTCTCCAAAATTTAAAATTGTGTCTTGAGTTCCTTGTCGGATTTCAAACCCTAGCCATCGTCCGGCAAGAAAATACCGATTTCGGCCCATTTTTGTCGTGTGGTACAAAAATCGCCCGAAAAGTGCAGATGAAATCGACGATTGGGAGAACCTTGTAGCATTCTTCTCCTACATTTATAACTGTGTCTCGGGTTCCGTGTCGGATTTCAAACCCTAGCCATCGTCCGGCCCGAAAATACCGATTTCGGCCCATTTTTGTCTGTTGGAACGAAAATCGCCCGAAAAGTGTAGATGAAATCGACTACCGGGAGATCCTTGTAGCATTCTTCTCCTAAATTTATAACTGTGTCTCGGATTCCATGTCGGATTTCAAATCCTAGCCATCATCCAGCCCAAAAATATCGATTTCGGGCCATTTTTGTCGTGTGGTACGAAAATGGCCCAAAAAGTGCAGATGAAATCGACGACCAGAGGATCCTTGTAGCATTCTTCTCCTAAATTAATAACTGTGTCTCAGGTTCCGTGTCGGATTTCAAACCCTAGCCATCGTCCGGCCCGAAAATACCGATTTCGGCCCATTTTAGTCGGGTGCTACGAAAATCGCCCGAAGAGTGCAAATAAAATCGACGACCGGGTGATCCTTGTAGCATTCTTCTCCTAAATTTATAACTGTGTTTCGGGTTCCGTGTCAGATTTCAAACCCTAGCCATCGTCCGACCCGAAAATACCGATTTAGGCCCATTTTTTTCGGTTGGAACGAAAATCGCCGAAAAGTGCAGATGAAATCGACGACCGGAAGATCCTTGTAGCATTCTTTTCCTAAATTTATAACTGTGTCTCGAGTTCTTTGTCATATTTCAAACCCTAGCCATCGTCCGGCCCGAAAATACCGATTTCGGCCCATTTTTGTCGTGTGGTACGAAAATCGCCCGAAAAGTGCAGATGAAATCGACGATCAGAGGATCCTGGTAGCATTCTTCTCCTAAATTTATAACTGTGTCTCGGGTTTTGTGTCCGATTTCAAACCCTAGCCATCGTCCGGCCCGAAAATACCGATTTCGGCCCATTTTAGTCGGGTTGTACGAAAATTGACCGAAAAGTGCAAATGAAATCGACGAACGGGAGATCCTTGTAGCATTCTTCTCCTAAATTAATAACTGTGTCTCGGGTTCCGTGTCGGATTTCAAACCCTAGCCATCGTCCGGCCTGAAAATACCGATTTCGGCCCATTTTTGTCGGTTGGAACGAAAATCGCCCAAAAAGTGCAGATGAAATCGACGACCGGAGGATCCTTGTAGCATTCTTCTCCTAAATTTATAACTGTGTCTCGAGTTCCGTGTCAGATTTCAAAACCTAGGTATCGTCCGGCTCGAAAATACCGATTTCGGCCCATTTTAGTTGGATGGTACGAAAATCGCCGAAAAGTGCAGATGAAATCGACGATTGGGAGAACCTTGTAGCATTCTTCTCCTACATTTATAACTGTGTCTGGGGTTCCGTGTCAGATTTCAAACCCTAGCCATCGTACGGCCCGAAAATACCGATTTCGGCCCATTTTTGTCGTGTGGTACAAAAATCGCCCGAAAAGTGCAAATGAAATCGACCACCGGGAGATCCTTGTAGCATTCTTCTCCTAATTTAATAATTGTGTCTCGGGTTCCGTGTCGGATTTCAAACCCTAGCCATCGTCCGGCCCGAAAATACCGGTTTCGGCCCATTTTAGTCGGGTGGTACAAAAATCGCCCGAAAAGTGCAAATGAAATCGACGACCGGGTGATCCATGTAGTATTCTTCTCCTAAATTTATAACTGTGTCTCAGGTTCCGTGTCGGATTTCAAACCCTAGCCATCGTCCGGCCCCAAAATACCGATTTCGGCCCATTTTTTTCGGTTGGAACGAAAATCGCCTTAAAAGTGCAGATGAAAGCGATGACCGGAGGATCCTTGTAGCATTCTTCTCCAAAATTTAAAATTGTGTCTCGAGTTCCTTGTCGGATTTCAAACCCTAGCCATCGTCCGGCAAGAAAATACCGATTTCGGCCCATTTTTGTCGTGTGGTACAAAAATCGCCCGAAAAGTGCAGATGAAATCGACGATTGGGAGATCCTTGTAGCATTCTTCTCCTAAATTAATAACTGTGTCTCAGGTTCCGTGTCGGATTTCAAACCCTAGCCATCGTCCGGCCCGAAAATACCGATTTCGGCCCATTTTAGTCGGGTGCTACGAAAATCGCCCGAAGAGTGCAAATAAAATCGACGACCGGGTGATCCTTGTAGCATTCTTCTCCTAAATTTATAACTGTGTTTCGGGTTCCGTGTCAGATTTCAAACCCTAGCCATCGTCCGACCCGAAAATACCGATTTAGGCCCATTTTTTTCGGTTGGAACGAAAATCGCCGAAAAGTGCAGATGAAATCGACGACCGGAAGATCCTTGTAGCATTCTTTCCCTAAATTTATAACTGTGTCTCGAGTTCCGTGTCATATTTCAAACCCTAGCCATCGTCCGGCCCGAAAATACCGATTTCGGCCCATTTTTGTCGTGTGGTACGAAAATCGCCCGAAAAGAGCAGATGAAATCGACGATCAGAGGATCCTTGTAGCATTCTTCTCCTAAATTTATAACTGTGTCTGGAGTTCCCTGTCGGATTTCAAACCCTACCCATCGTCCGGCCTGAAAAAACCGACTTCGGCCCATTTTAGTCAGGTGGTACGAAAATCGCCCGAAAAGTGCAGATGAAATCGACGACCGGGAGATCCTTGTAACATTCTTCTCCTAAATGAATAACTGTGTCTCGAGTTCCGTGTCGGATTTCAAACCCTAGCCATCGTCCGGCCCAAATATACCGATTTCAGCCCATTTTAGTCGGGTGGTACGAAAATCGCCCGAAAAGTGTAGATGAAATCGACTACCGGGAGATCCTTGTAGCATTCTTCTCCTAAATTTATAATTGTGTCTCGGATTTCAAATCCTAGACATCGTCTTGCCCAAAAATATCGATTTCGGGCCATTTTTGTCATGTGGTACGAAAATCGCCCAAAAACTGCAGATGAAATCGACGACCGGGGGATACTTGTAGCATTCTTCTCCTAAATTAATAATTGTGTCTCGGGTTCCGTGTCGGATTTCAAACCTTAGCCATCGTCCAGCCCGAAAATACCGATTTCAGCCCATTTTAGTCGGGTGGTACGAAAATCGCCCGAAAACGGCAGATGAAATCGACGATCGGGTGATCCTTGTAGCATTCTTCTCCTAAATTAATAACTATGTCTCAGGTTCCGTGTCGGATTTCAAACCCTAGCCATCGTCCGGCCCGAAAATACCGATTTCGGCCCATTTTTTTTGGTTGGAACGAAAATCGCCCGAAAAGTGCAAATGAAATCGACGACCGGGAGATCCTTGTAGCATTCTTCTCCTAAATTAATAACTCTGTCTCGAGTTCCGTGTCGGATTTCAAACCCTAGCCATCACTCGGCCCGAAAATACCGATTTCGGCCCATTTTAGTCGGGTGGTACGAAAATCGCCCGAAAAGCGCAAATGAAATCGACGACTGGGTGATCCTTGTAGCATTCTTCTCCTACATTTATAATTGTGTCTCGGGTTCCGTGTCGGATTTCAAACCCTAGCCATCGTCCGGCCCGAAAATACCGATTTCGGCCTATTTTTGTCGGTTCGAACGAAAATCGCCCGAAAAGTGCAGATGAAATCGACGACCGGAGGATGCTTGTAGCATTGTTCTCCTAAATTTAAAACTGTGTCACGAGTTCCTTGTCGGATTTCAAACCCTAGCCATCGTCCGGCCAGAAAATACCGATTTCGGCCCATTTTTGTCGTGTGGTACGAAAATCACCCGAAAAGTGCAAATGAAATCGACGACAGGAGGATCCTTGTAGCATTCTTCTCCTAAATTAATTACTGTGTCTCGGGTTCCGTGTCGGATTTCAAACCCTAGCCATCGTTCGGCCCGAAAATACCGATTTCGGCCCATTTTAGTCGGGTGCTACGAAAATCGCCCGAAAAGTGCAAATAAAATCGACGACCAGGTGATCCTTGTAGCATTCTTCTCCTAAATTTATAACTGCGTTTCGGGTTCCGTGTCAGATTTCAAACCCTAGCCATCGTCCGACCCGAAAATACCGATTTAGGCCCATTTTTTTCGGTTGGAACGAAAATCGCCGAAAAGTGCAGATGAAATCGAAGGCCGGAAGATCCTTGTAGCATTCTTTTCCTAAATTTATAACTGTGTCTCGAGTTCCGTGTCAGATTTCAAACCCTAGCCATCGTCCGGCCCGAAAATACCGATTTCGGCCCATTTTTGTCGTGTGGTACGAAAATCGCCCGAAAAGTGCATATGAAATCGACGACCGGAGGATCCTTGTAGCATTCTTCTCCTAAATTTATAACCGTGTCTCGAGTTCCATGTCAGATTTCAAAACCTAGGTATCGTCCGGCTCGAAAATACCGATTTCGGCCCATTTTAGTTGGGTGGTATGAAAATCGCCCGAAAAGTGTAGATGAAATCGACTACCGGGAGATCCTTGTAGCATTCTTCTCCTAAATTTATAACTGTGTCTCGGATTCCGTGTCGGATTTCAAATCCTAGCCATCATTCAGCCCAAAAATATCGATTTCGGGCCATTTTTGTCGTGTGGTACGAAAATGGCCCAAAAAGTGCAGATGAAATCGACGACCGGAGGATCCTTGTAGCATTCTTCTCCTAAATTAATAACTGTGTCTCGGGTTCCGTGTCGGATTTCAAACCCTAGCCATCGTCCGGCCAGAAAATACCGATTTCGGCCCATTTTAGTCGGGTGCTACGAAAATCGCCCGAAAAGTGCAAATAAAATCGACGACCGGGTGATCCTTGTAGCATTCTTCTGCTAAATTTATAACTGTGTTTCGGGTTCCGTCTCAGATTTCAAACCCTAGCCATCGTCCGACCGGAAAATACTGATTTAGGCCCATTTTTTTCGGTTGGAACGAAAATCGCCGAAAAGTGCAGATGAAATCGACGACCGGAAGATCCTTGTAGCATTCTTTTCCTAAATTTATAACTGTGTCTCGGGTTTCGTGTCAGATTTCAAAACCTAGCCATCGTCCGGCCCGAAAATACCGATTTCGGCCCATTTTTGTCGTGTGGTACGTAAATCGCCCGAAAAGTGCAGATGAAATCGACGACCGGGAGAACCTTTTAGCATTCTTCACCTACATTTATAACTGTGTCTCGGGTTCCGTGTCGGATTTCAAAACCTAGCCTTCGTCCGGCCCGAAAATACCGATTTCGGCCCATTTTTGTCAATTGGAATGAAAATCGCCTGAAAAGTGCAGATGAAATCGACGACCGGAGGATCCTTGTAGCATTCTTCTCCTAAATTTAAAACTGTGTCTCGGGTTCCGTGTCGGATTTCAAACCCTAGCCATCGTCCAGCCCGAAAATACCGATTTCGGCCCATTTTAGTCGGGTGATACGAAAATCACCCGAAAAGTGTAGAAGAAATCGACGACCGGAGGATCCTTGTAGCATTCTTCTCCTAAATTTATAACTGTGTCTCGGATTCCGTGTCGGATTTCAAATCCTGGCTATCGTCTAGCCGGAAAATATCGATTTCGGCCCATTTTTGTCGTGTGGTACGAAAATCGCGCGAAAAGTGCAGATCAAATCGACGACCGGACGATCCTTGTAGCATTCTTCTCCAAAATTTATAACTGTGTCTCGGGTTCCGTGTCAGATTTCAAACCCTAGATATTGTCCGGCCCGAAAATACCGATTTCGGCCCATTTTAGTCGAATGGTACGAATATCGCCCGAAAAGTGCAGATGAAATCGACGATTGGGAGAACCTTGTAGCATTCTTCTCCTACATTTATTACTGTGTCTCGGGTTCCGTGTCGGATTTCAAACCCTAGCCATCGTCCGGCCCGAAAATACCGATTTCGGCCCATTTTTGTCGGTTGGAACGAAAATCGCTCGAAAAGTGCAGATGAAATCGACGACCGGAGGATCTTTGTAGCATTCTTCTCCTAAATTTATAACTGTGTCTCTAGTTCCGTGTCGGATTTCAAACCCTAGCCATCGTCCGGGCCGAAAATACCGATTTCGGCCTTTTTTTGTCGTGTGGTACGAAAATCGCCCGAAAAGTGCAAATGAAATCGACGACCGGAGAACTTTGTACCATTCTTCTCCTACATTTATAATTGTGTGTCGGGTTCCGTGTCGGATTTCAAACCCTAGCGATCGTGCGGCATAAAAATACCGATTTCGGCCCATTTTTGTCAATTGGAAAGAAAATCGCCTGAAAAGTGCAGATGAAATCGACGACTGGAGGATCCTTGTAGCATTCTTCTCCTAAATTTATACCTGTGTTTCGGGTTCCGTGTCGGATTTCAAACCCTAGACATTGTTCGGCCCGAAAATACCGATTTTGGCCAATTTTTGTTGTATGGTACGAAAATCGCCCGAAAAGTGCAAATGAAATCGACGACCGGAGGATCCTTGTAGCATTCTACTCCTAAATTTATAACTGTGTCTCGGGTTCCGTGTCGGATTTCAAACCCTAGGTATCGTCCGGCCAGAAAATACCGATTTCGGCCTATTATAGTCGGGTGGTATGAATATCGCCCGAAAAGTGCAGATGAAATCGACGATTGGGAGAACCTTGTAGCATTCTTCTCCTACATTTATAACTGTGTCTCGGGTTCCGTGTCGGATTTCAAACCCTAGCCATCGTCCGGCCCGAAAATACCGATTTCGGCCCATTTTTGTCAGTTGGAACGAAAATCGCCCGAAAAGTGCAGATGAAATCGACGACTGGAGGATCTTTGTAGCATTCTTCTCCTAAATTTATAACTGTGTCTCGAGTTCCGTGTCGGATTTCAAACCCTAGCCATCGTCTAGGACGAAAATACCGATTTCGGCCCTTTTTTGTCGTGTGGTACGAAAATCGCCTGAAAAGTGCAGATGAAATCGACGACCGGAGGATCCTTGTGGCATTCTTCTCCTAAATTTATAACTGTGTCTCGAGTTCCGTGTCGGATTTCAAACCATAGCCATCGTGCGGCCTGAAAATACTGATTTCGGCCCATTTTTGTCAATTGGAATGAAAATCGCCTGAAAAGTGCAGATGAAATCGACGATCGGAGGATCCTTCTAGCATTCTTCTCCTAAACTTATAACTGTGTCTCGGTTTCCGTGTCGGATTTCAAACCCTAGCCATCGTCCGCCGCGAAAATATCGATTTCGGCCCATTTTAGTCGGGTGGTACGAAAATCGCCCGAAAAGTGCAGATGAAATCGACGACCGGACGATCCTTGTAGCATTCTTCTCCTAAATTTATAACTGTGTCTCGGGTTCCGTGTCGGATTTAAAACCCTAGCCATCGTCTGGCCCGAAAATACCGATTTCGGCCCATTTTTGTCGGGTGGTACGAAAGTCGCCCGAAAAGTGCTGATGAAATCGACGACCGGGAGATCCTTGTAGCATTCTTCTCCTAAATTAATAACTGTGTCTCGGGTTCCATGTCGGATTTCAAACCCTTGCCATCGTCCGGCCCGAAAATACCGATTTCGACCTATTTTTGTCTTATGGTACGAAAATCGCCCGAAAAGTGCAGATGAAATCGACGACCGGAGGATCCTTGTAGCATTCTTCTCCTAAATTTATAACTGTGTCTCGGGTTCCGTGTCGGATTTCAAACCCTAGCCATCGTCTGGCCGGAAAATACCGATTTCGGCCCATTTTTGTCGGGTGGTATGAAAATCGCCGAAAAGTGCAGATGAAATCGACGACCGGGAGATCCTTGTAGCATTCTTCTCCTAAATTTATAACTGTGTTTCGGGTTCCGTGTCGGATTTCAAACCCTAGCCATCGTTCGGCCCGAAAATACCGATTTCGGCCCATTTTTGTCGTGTGGTACGAAAATCGCCCGAAAAGTGCAGATTAAATCGACGACCGGGAGAACCTTTTAGCATTCTTCTCCTACATTTATAACTGTGTCTCGGGTTCCGTGTCGGATTTCAAAACCTAGCCATCGTTCGGCCCGAAAATACCGATTTCGGCCCATTTTTGTCAATTGGAATGAAAATCGCCTAAAAAGTGCAGATGAAATCGACGACCGGAGAATCCTTGTAGCTTTCTTCTCCTAAATTTATAACTGTGTCTCGGGTTCCGTGCCGGATTTCAAACCCTAACCATCGTCCGGCCCGAAAATACCGATTTCGGCCCATTTTAGTCGGGTGGTACGAAAATCGCCCGAAAAGTGTATATGAAATCGACGACCGGAGGATCCTTGTAGCATTCTCCTCCTAAATTTATAATTGTGTCTCGGATTCCGTGTAGCATTTCAAATCCTGGCCATCGTCTAGCCGGAAAATATCGATTTCGGCCCATTTTTGTCGTGTGGTACAAAAATCGCCCGAAAAGTGCAGATCAAATCGCAACCGGAGGATCCTTGTAGCATTATTCTCCCGAAAATACCGATTTCAGCCCATTTTAGTCGAGTGGTACAAATATCGCATGAAAAGTGCAGATGAAATCGACGATTGGGAGAACCTTGTAGCATTCTTCTCCTACATTTATTACTGTGTCTCAGGTTCCGTGTCGGATTTCAAACCCTAGCCATCGTCCGGCCCGAAAATACCGATTTCGGCCCATTTTTGTCGGTTGGTACAAAAATCGCCCGAAAAGTGCAGATGAAATCGACGACCGGGAGAACCTTGTAGCATTCTTCTCCTACATTTATAATTGTGTGTCACGTTCCGTGTCGGATTTCAAACCCTAGCCATCGTGCGACATAAAAATACCGATTTCGGCCCATTTTTGTCAATTGGAAAGAAAATCGCCTGAAAAGTGCAGATGAAATCCACGACCAGAGGATCCTTGTAGCATTCTTCTCCTAAATTTATAACTATGTTTCGGGTTCCGTGTCGGATTTCAAACCCTAGCCATCGTTCGGCCCGAAAATACTTATTTCGGCCCATTTTTGTTGTATGGTACGAAAATCGCCCGAAAAGTGCAAATGAAATCGACGACCGGAGGATCCTTGTAGCATTCTTCTCCTAAATTTATAACTGTGTCTCGGGTTCCGTGTCGGATTTCAAACCCTAGCCATCGTCCGGCCCGAAAATACCGATTTCGGCCCATTTTAGTTGAGTGGTACGAAAATCGACCGAAAAGTTCAAATGAAAACAACGAACGGGAGATCCTTGTATCGTTCTTCTCCTAAATTAATAATTGTGTCTCGGGTTCCGTGTTTGATTTCAAACCCTTTCGATCGTCCGGCCCGAAAACACCGATTTCGGCCCATTTTTGTCGGTTGGAACGAAAATCGCCCGAAAAATGCAGATGAAATCGATGACTGGAGGATCCTTGTAGCATTCTTCTCCTAAATTTATAACTGTGTCTCGGGTTCCGAGTCGGATTTCAAACCCTAGGTATCGTCTGGCCCGAAAATACCGATTTCTGCCCATTTTAGTTGGGTGGTACAAAAATCGCCCGAAAAAATCAGATGAAATCGACGATTGAGAGAACCTTGTAGCATTCTTCTCCTTCATTTATAACTGTGTCTCGGGTTCCGTGTCGGATTTCAAACCCTAGCCATCGTCCGGCCCGAAAATACCGATTTCGGCCCATTTTTGTCGGTTGGAACAAAAATCGCCCAAAAAGTGCAGATGAAATCGACAACCGGAGGATCCTTGTAGCATTCACCTCCTAAATTTATAACTGTGTCTCAAGTTCCAAGTCGGATTTCAAACCCTAGCCATCGTCCGGCCCGAAAATACCAATTTCGGCCCATTTTTGTCGTGTGGTACGAAAATCGCCCGAAAAGTGCAAATGAAATCGACGACCGGGAGATCCTTGTAGCATTCTTCTCCTTAATTAATAACTGTGTCTCGGGTTCCATGTCGGATTTCAAACCCTAGCCATTGTCCGGCCCGAAAATACCGATTTCGGTCCTTTTTGGTCGTGTGGTATGAAAATCGCATGAAAAGTGCAGATGAAATCGATGACCGGGTGATCCTTGTAGCATTCTTCTCCAACATTTATAACTGTGTCTCGGGTTCCGTGTCGGATTTCAAACCCTAGCCATTGTCCAGCCCGAAAATACCGATTTCAGCCCATTTTTGTTAATTGGAAAGAAAATCGCCTGAAAAGTGCAGATGAAATCGACGACCGGAGGATCCTTGTAGCATTCTTCTCCTAAATTTATAACTGTGTCTCGGGTTCCGTGTCGGATTTCAAACCCTAGCCATCGTCAGGCCAGAAAATAACGATTTCGGCCCATTTTAGTCGGGTGGTACGAAAATCGCCCGAAAAGTGCATATCAAATCGACGACCGGAGGATACTGATAGCATTCTTCTCCTAAATTTATAACTGTGTCTCGGGTTCCGTGTCGGATTTCGAACCCTAGGTATCGTCCGGCCCGAAACTCCCGATTTCGGGCCATTTTAGTCGGGTGGTACAAATATCGTCCGAAAAGTGCAGATGAAATCGACGATTGGGAGAACCTTGTAGTATTCTTCTCCTACATTTATAATTGTGTCTCGGGTTCCGTGTCGGATTTCAAACCCTAGCCATCGTCCGGCCCGAAAATACCGATTTCGGCCCATTTTTGTCGGTTGGAACGAAAATCGCCCGAAAAGTGCAGATGAAATCGACGACCGGAGGATCTTTGTAGCATTCTTCTCCTAAATTTATAAGTGTGTCTCGAGTTCCGTGTCGGATTTCAAACCCTAGCCATTGTCCGCGCCGAAAATACCGATTTCGGCCCTTTTTGTCGTGTGGTACGAAAATCGCCCGAAAAGTGCAGATGAAATCGGCGATCGGGAGAACCTTGTAGCATTCTTCTCCTACATTTATAATTGTGACTCGGGTTCCGTGTCGGATTTCAAACCCTAGCAATCGTGCGGCCTAAAAATACCGATTTCGGCCCATTTTTGTCAATTGGAACGAAATTCCCCTGAAAAGTGCAGATCAAATCGACGATCGGAGGATCCTTGTAGCATTCTTCTCCTAAATTTATAACTGTGTCTCGGGTTCCGTGTCGGGTTTCAAACCCTAGCAATCGTCCGGCCCGAAAATACCGATTTCGACCTATTTTTGTGGGGTGGTACGAAAATCACCCGAAAAGTGCAGATGAAATCGACGACCGGGAGATCCTTGTAGCATTCTTCTCCTAATTTTATAACTGTGTCTCGGGTTCCGTGTCAGATTTCAAACCTTAGCCATCGTCCAGCCCGAAAATACCAATTTCAGCCCATTTTTGTTGTATGGTACGAAAATCGCCCGAAAAGTCCAGATGAAATCGACGACCGGAGGATCCTTGAAGCATTCTTCTCCTAAATTTATAACTGTGTCTCGGGTTCCGTGTATGATTTCAAACCCTAGCCATCGTCCGGCCTAAAAATACCGATTTTGGCCCATTTTAGTCGGGTGGTACGAAAATCGACCGAAAAGTGCGAATGAAATCAACGAACAGGAGATCCTTGTAGCATTCTTATCCTAAATTATAACTGTGTCTCGGGTTCTGTGTCGGATTTCAAACCCTAGCTATCGTCCGGCCCGAAAATACCGATTTTTGCCCATTTTTGTCGGTTGGAACAAAATTGCCCAAAAAATGCAGATGAAATCGATGACCGGAGGATCCTTGTAGCATTCTTCTCCTAAATTTATAACTGTGTCTCGGGTTCCATGTCGGATTTCAAACCCTAGCCATTGTCCGGCCCGAAAATACCGATTTCGGCCCATTTTTGTCGGTTGGAACGAAAATCGCCCGAAAAGTGCAGATGAAATCGACGACCCGAGGATCCTTGTAGCATTCTTCTCCTAAATTTATAACTGTGTCTCAAGTTCCGTGACGGATTTCAAACCCTAGCCATCGTCCGGCCCAAAAATACCGATTTCGGCCAATTTTTGTCGTGTGGTACGAAAATCGCCCGAAAAGTGCAAATGAAATCGATGACCGGGAGATCCTTGTAGCATTCTTCTCCTAAATTAATAACTCTGTCTCGGGTTTTGTGTCGGATTTCAAACCCTAGCCATCATTTGGCAAGAAAATACCGATTTCGGCCTATTTTAGTCGGGTGGTACGAAAATCGCCCGAAAAGTGCAAATGAAATCGCCGACCGGGTGATCCTTGTAGCATTCTTCTCCTAAATTTATAACTATGTCCGGGTTCCGTGTCGGATTTCAAACCCTAGCCATCGTCCGGCCCGAAAATACCGATTTCG
>JBBPBP010009777.1:13261376-13303139 GCA_037974735.1 Cicer chorassanicum | reverse complement strand
AAATCGATGACCGGAGGATCCTTGTAGCATTCTTCTCCTAAATTTATAACTGTGTCTCGAGTTCCGTGTCAGATTTCAAAACCTAGGTATCGTCCGGCCCGAAAATACCGATTTCGGCCTATTTTAGTTGGGTGGTACGAAAATCGCCCGAAAAGTGCAGATGAAATCGACGATTCGGAGAACCTTGTAGCATTCTTCTCCTACATTTATAACTGTGTCTCGGGTTCCGTGTCGGATTTCAAACCCTAGCCATCGTCCGGCCCGAAAATACCGATTTCAGCCCATTTTTGTCGGTTGGAACGAAAATCGCCCAAAAAGTGCAAATGAAATCGACGACAGGAGGATCCTTGTAGCATTCTTCTCCTAAATTAATAACTGTGTCTCGGGTTCCGTGTTGGATTTCAAACCCTAGCCATCGTTCGGCCCGAAAATACCTATTTCGGATCATTTTTGTCGGTTGGAACGAAAATCGCCCGAAAAGTGCAAATGAAATCGACGACCGGAGGATCCTTGTAGCATTCTTCTCCTAAATTTATAACTGTGTCTCAGGTTCCGTGTCTGATTTCAAACCCTAGCCATCGTCCGGCCTCAATATACCGATTTCGGCCCATTTTTGTCGGTTGGAACGAAAATCGCCCGAAAAGTGCAGATGAAATCGACGACTGGGAGATCCTTGTAGTATTCTTCTCCTACATTTATAACTTTGTCTCGGGTTCCGTGTCAGATTTCAAACCCTAGCCATCTTCTGGCCCGAAAATACCGATTTCGACCCATTTTTGTCAATAGGAACGAAAATCGCCCGAAAAGTGCAGATGAAATCGCAACAGGAGGATCCTTGTAGCATTCTTCTCCTAAATTTATAACTGTGTCTCGGGTTCCGTGTCGGATTTCAAACCCTAGCCATCGTCCGGCCCGAAAATACCGATTTCGGCCCATTTTAGTCGGGTGGTACGAAAATCGCCCGAAAAATGCAAATGAAATCGATGACCGGGTGATCCTTGTAGTATTCTTCTCCTAAATTTATAACTGTGTCTCAGGTTCCGTGTCGGATTTCAAACCCTAGCCATCGTCCGGCCCCAAAATGCCGATTTCGGCCCATTTTTTTCGGTTGGAACGAAAATCGCCTAAAAAGTGCAGATGAGAGCGACGACCAGAGGATCCTTGTAGCATTCTTCTCCAGAATTTATAACTGTGTCTCGAGTTCCGTGTCAGATTTATAACCCTAGCCATCGTCCGGCCCGAAAATACCGATTTCGGCCCATTTTAGTCGGGTGGTATGAAAATCGCCCGAAAAGTGTAGATGAAATCGACTACCGGGAGATCCTTGTAGCATTCTTCTCCTAAATTTATAATTGTGTCTCGGATTCCGTGTCGGATTTCAAATCCTAGCCATCGTCCATCCCAAAAATATCGATTTCGGCCCATTTTAGCCGGGTTGTACGAAAATTGACCGAAAAGTGACAATGAAATCGACGAACGGGAGATCCTTGTAGCATTCTTCTCCTAAATTATTAACTATGTCTCGGGTTCCGTGTCGGATTTCAAACCCTAGCCATCGTCCGGCCCGAAAATACCGATTTCGGCCCATTTTTGTCGGTTGGAACGAAAATCGCCCGAAAAGTGCAGATGAAATCGACGACCGGAGGATCCTTGTAGCATTCTTCTCCTAAATTTATAACTGTGTCTCGAGTTCCGTGTCAGATTTCAAACCCTAGGTATCGTCCGACCCGAAAATACCGATTTCGACCCATTTTAGTCGGGTGGTACGAAAATCGCCCGAAAAGTGCAAATGAAATCGACGACCGGGTGATCCATGTAGTATTCTTCTCCTAAATTTATAACTGTGTCTCAGGTTCCGTGTCGGATTTCAAATCCTAGCCATCGTCCGGCCCCAAAATACCGATTTCGGCCCATTTTTGTCGGTTGGAACGAAAATCGTCCGAAAAGTGCAGATGAAATCGACGACCGGAGGATCCTTGTAGGATTCTTCTCCAAAATTTAAAATTGTGTCTCGAGTTCCTTGTCGGATTTCAAACCCTAGCCATCGTCCGGCAAGAAAATACCGATTTCGGCCCATTTTTGTCGTGTGGTACGAAAATCGCCCGAAAAGTGCAAACGAAATCGACGACCGGGTGATCCTTGTAGCATTCTTCTCCTAAATTTATAACTTTGTCTCGAGTTCCGTGTCGGATTTCAAACCCTAGCCATCTTCCGGCCCTAAAATACCGATTTCGGCCCATTTTTGTCGTGTGGTACGAAAATCGCCCGAAAAGTGCAAATGAAATCGACGACCGGGGGATCCTTGTAGCATTCTTCGCCTAAATTTATAACTGTGTCTCGGGTTCCGTGTCGGATTTCAAACCCTAGCCATCGTCCGGCCCAAAAATACCGATTTCGGCCAATTATTGTCGTGTGGTACGAAAATCGCCCAAAAAGTGCAGATGAAATCGACGACCGGAGGATCCTTGTAGCATTCTTCTCTTAAATTTATAACTGTGTCTCAAGTTCCCTGTCGGATTTCAAACCCTAGCCATCGTCCGGCCCGAAAATACCGATTTCGGCCCATTTTTGTCGGTTGGAATGAAAATCGCCCGAAAAGTGCAGATAAAATCGATGACTGGAGGATCCTTGTAGCATTCTTCTCCTAAATTTATAACTGTGTCTCGAGTTCCGTGTCAGATTTCAAAACCTAGGTATCGTCCGGCCCGAAAATACCGATTTCGGCCCATTTTAGTTGGGTGGTACGAAAATCGCCCGAAAAGTGCAGATGAAATCGACGATTCGGAGAACCTTGTAGCATTCTTCTCCTACATTTATAACTGTGTCTCGGGTTCCGTGTCGGATTTCAAACCCTAGCCATCGTCCGGCCCGAAAATACCGATTTCGGCCCATTTTTGTCGGTTGGAACGAAAATCGCCCGAAAAGTGCAGATGAAATCGACGACTGGAGGATCCTTGTAATATTCTTCTCCTAAATTTAAAATTGTGTCTCGAGTTCCGTGTCGGATTTCAAACCCTAGCCATCGTCCGGCCAGAAAATACCGATTTCGGCCCATTTTTGTCGTGTGGTACGAAAATCGCCCGAAAAGTGCAAATGAAATCGACCACCGGGAGATCCTTGTAGCATTCTTCTCCTAAATTAATAACTGTGTCTCGGGTTCCGTGTCGGATTTCAAACCCTAGCCATCGTCCGGCCCGTAAATACCGATTTCGGCCCATTTT
The DNA here is from genome assembly GCA_037974735.1 of Cicer chorassanicum. Classification (NCBI taxonomy): domain Eukaryota; kingdom Viridiplantae; phylum Streptophyta; class Magnoliopsida; order Fabales; family Fabaceae; genus Cicer; species Cicer chorassanicum. The sequence goes on along the minus strand of JBBPBP010009777.1, from coordinate 13,299,918 downwards.
AGTCGGGTGGTACGAAAATCGCCCGAAAAGTGCAAATGAAATCGACGACCGGGTGATCCTTGTAGTATTCTTCTCCTAAATTTATAACTGTGTCTCAGGTTCCGTGTCGGATTTCAAACCCTAGCCATCGTCCGGCCCCAAAATACCGATTTCGGCCCATTTTTTTCGGTTGGAACGAAAATCGCCTAAAAAGTGCAGATGAAAGCGACGACCGGAGGATCCTTGTAGCATTCTTCTCCAGAATTTATAACTGTGTCTCGAGTTCCGTGTCAGATTTATAACCCTAGCCATGGTCCGGCCCGAAAATACCGATTTCGGCCCATTTTAGTCGGGTGGTACGAAAATCGCCCGAAAAGTGTAGATGAAATCGACTACCGGGAGATCCTTGTAGCATTCTTCTCCTAAATTTATAATTGTGTCTCGGATTCCGTGTCGGATTTCAAATCCTAGCCATCGTCCATCCCAAAAATATCGATTTCGGCCCATTTTAGCCGGGTTGTACGAAAATTGACCGAAAAGTGACAATGAAATCGACGAACGGGAGATCCTTGTAGCATTCTTCTCCTAAATTAATAACTGTGTCTCGGGTTCCGTGTCGGATTTCAAACCCTAGCCATCGTCCGGCCTGAAAATACCGATTTCGGCCCATTTTTGTCGGTTGGAACGAAAATCGCCCAAAAAGTGCAGATGAAATCGACGACCGGAGGATCCTTGTAGCATTCTTCTCCTAAATTTATAACTGTGTCTCGAGTTCCGTGTCAGATTTCAAACCCTAGGTATCGTCCGACCCGAAAATACCGATTTCGACCCATTTTAGTCGGGTGGTACGAAAATCGCCCGAAAAGTGCAAATGAAATCGACGACCGGGTGATCCATGTAGCATTCTTCTCCTAAATTAATAACTGTGTCTCGGGTTCCGTGTCGGATTTCAAACCCTAGCCATCGTCCGGCCCGAAAATACCGATTTCGGCCCATTTTTGTCGGTTGGAACGAAAATCGCCCGAAAAGTGCAGATGAAATCGACGACCGGAGGATCCTTGTAGCATTCTTCTCCTAAATTTATAACTGTGTCTCGAGTTCCGTGTCAGATTTCAAACCCTAGGTATCGTCCGACCCGAAAATACCGATTTCGACCCATTTTAGTCGGGTGGTACGAAAATCGCCCGAAAAGTGCAAATGAAATCGACGACCGGGTGATCCATGTAGTATTCTTCTCCTAAATTTATAACTGTGTCTCAGGTTCCGTGTCGGATTTCAAATCCTAGCCATCGTCCGGCCCCAAAATACCGATTTCGGCCCATTTTTGTCGGTTGGAACGAAAATCGTCCGAAAAGTGCAGATGAAATCAACGACCGGAGGATCCTTGTAGCATTCTTCTCCAAAATTTAAAATTGTGTCTCGAGTTCCTTGTCGGATTTCAAACCCTAGCCATCGTCCGGCAAGAAAATACCGATTTCGGCCCATTTTTGTCGTGTGGTACGAAAATCGCCCGAAAAGTGCAAACGAAATCGACGACCGGGTGATCCTTGTAGCATTCTTCTCCTAAATTTATAACTTTGTCTCGAGTTCCGTGTCGGATTTCAAACCCTAGCCATCTTCCGGCCCTAAAATACCGATTTCGGCCCATTTTTGTCGTGTGGTACGAAAATCGCCCGAAAAGTGCAAATGAAATCGACGACCGGGGGATCCTTGTAGCATTCTTCGCCTAAATTTATAACTCTGTCTCGGGTTCCGTGTCGGATTTCAAACCCTAGGCATCGTCTGGCCCAAAAATACCGATTTCGGCCAATTATTTTCGTGTGGTACGAAAATCGCCCAAAAAGTGCAGATGAAATCGACGACCGGAGGATCCTTGTAGCATTCTTCTCTTAAATTTATAACTGTGTCTCAAGTTCCCTGTCGGATTTCAAACCCTAGCCATCGTCCGGCCCGAAAATACCGATTTCGGCCCATTTTTGTCGGTTGGAATGAAAATCGCCCGAAAAGTGCAGATAAAATCGATGACCGGAGGATCCTTGTAGCATTCTTCTCCTAAATTTATAACTGTGTCTCGAGTTCCGTGTCAGATTTCAAAACCTAGGTATCGTCCGGCCCGAAAATACCGATTTCGGCCCATTTTAGTTGGGTGGTACGAAAATCGCTTGAAAAGTGCAGATGAAATCGACGATTCGGAGAACCTTGTAGCATTCTTCTCCTACATTTATAACTGTGTCTCGGGTTCCGTGTCGGATTTCAAACCCTAGCCATCGTCCGGCCCGAAAATACCGATTTCGGCCCATTTTTGTCGGTTGGAACGAAAATCGCCCGAAAAGTGCAGATGAAATCGACGACTGGAGGATCCTTGTAATATTCTTCTCCTAAATTTAAAATTGTGTCTCGAGTTCCGTGTCGGATTTCAAACCCTAGCCATCGTCCGGCCAGAAAATACCGATTTCGGCCCATTTTTGTCGTGTGGTACGAAAATCTCCCGAAAAGTGCAAATGAAATCGACCACCGGGAGATCCTTGTAGCATTCTTCTCCTAAATTAATAACTGTGTCTCGGGTTCCGTGTCGGATTTCAAACCCTAGCCATCGTCCGGCCCGTAAATACCGATTTCGGCCCATTTTAGTCGGGTGGTACGAAAATCGCCCGAAAAGTGCAAATGAAATCGACGACCGGGTGATCCTTGTAGTATTCTTCTCCTAAATTTATAACTGTGTCTCAGGTTCCGTGTTGGATTTCAAACCCTAGCCATCGTCCGGCCCCAAAATACCGATTTCGGCCCATTTTTTTTGGTTGGAACGAAAATCGCCTAAAAAGTGCAGATGAAAGCGACGACCGGAGGATCCTTGTAGCATTCTTCTCAAGAATTTATAACTGTGTCTCGAGTTCCGTGTCAGATTTATAACCCTAGCCATCGTCCGGCCCGAAAATACCGATTTCGGCCCATTTTAGTCGGGTGGTACGAAAATCGCCCGAAAAGTGTAGATGAAATCGACTACCGGGAGATCCTTGTAGCATTCTTCTCCTAAATTTATAATTGTGTCTCGGATTCCGTGTCGGATTTCAAATCCTAGCCATCGTCCATCCCAAAAATATCGATTTCGGCCCATTTTAGCCGGGTTGTACGAAAATTGACCGAAAAGTGACAATGAAATCGACGAACGGGAGATCCTTGTAGCATTCTTCTCCTAAATTAATAACTATGTCTCGGGTTCCGTGTCGGATTTCAAACCCTAGCCACCGTCCAGCCCGAAAATACCGATTTCGGCCCATTTTTGTCGGTTGGAACGAAAATCGCCCGAAAAGTGCAGATGAAATCGACGACCGGAGGATCCTTGTAGCATTCTTCTCCTAAATTTATAACTGTGTCTCGAGTTCCGTGTCAGATTTCAAACCCTAGGTATCGTCCGACCCGAAAATACCGATTTCGACCCATTTTAGTCGGGTGGTACGAAAATCGCCCGAAAAGTGCAAATGAAATCGACGACCGGGTGATCCATGTAGTATTCTTCTCCTAAATTTATAACTGTGTCTCAGGTTCCGTGTCGGATTTCAAATCCTAGCCATCGTCCGGCCCCAAAATACCGATTTCGGCCCATTTTTGTCGGTTGGAACGAAAATCGTCCGAAAAGTGCAGATGAAATCGACGACCGGAGGATCCTTGTAGCATTCTTCTCCAAAATTTAAAATTGTGTCTCGAGTTCCTTGTCGGATTTCAAACCCTAGCCATCGTCCGGCAAGAAAATACAGATTTCGGCCCATTTTTGTCGTGTGGTACGAAAATCGCCCGAAAAGTGCAAACGAAATCGACGACCGGGTGATCCTTGTAGCATTCTTCTCCTAAATTTATAACTTTGTCTCGAGTTCCGTGTCGGATTTCAAACCCTAGCCATCTTCCGGCCCTAAAATACCGATTTCGGCCCATTTTTGTCGTGTGGTACGAAAATCGCCCGAAAAGTGCAAATGAAATCGACGACCGGGGGATCCTTGTAGCATTCTTCGCCTAAATTTATAACTGTGTCTCGGGTTCCGTGTCGGATTTCAAACCCTAGGCATCGTCTGGCCCAAAAATACCGATTTCGGCCAATTATTGTCGTGTGGTACGAAAATCGCCCAAAAAGTGCAGATGAAATCGACGACCGGAGGATCCTTGTAGCATTCTTCTCTTAAATTTATAACTGTGTCTCAAGTTCCCTGTCGGATTTCAAACCCTAGCCATCGTCCGGCCCGAAAATACCGATTTCGGCCTATTTTTGTCGGTTGGAATGAAAATCGCCCGAAAAGTGCAGATAAAATCGATGACCGGAGGATCCTTGTAGCATTCTTCTCCTAAATTTATAACTGTGTCTCGAGTTCCGTGTCAGATTTCAAAACCTAGGTATCGTCCGGCCCGAAAATACCGATTTCGGCCCAGTTTAGTTGGGTGGTACGAAAATCGCCCGAAAAGTGCAGATGAAATCGACGATTCGGAGAACCTTGTAGCATTCTTCTCCTACATTTATAACTGTGTCTCGGGTTCCGTGTCGGATTTCAAACCCTAGCCATCGTCCGGCCCGAAAATACCGATTTCGGCCCATTTTTGTCGGTTGGAACGAAAATCGCCCGAAAAGTGCAGATGAAATCGACGACTGGAGGATCCTTGTAATATTCTTCTCCTAAATTTAAAATTGTGTCTCGAGTTCCGTGTCGGATTTCAAACCCTAGCCATCGTCCGGCCAGAAAATACCGATTTCGGCCCATTTTTGTCGGGTGGTACGAAAATCGCCTGAAAAGTGCAAATGAAATCGACGACCGGGTGATCCTTGTAGTATTCTTCTCCTAAATTTATAACTGTGTCTCAGGTTCCGTGTCGGATTTCAAACCCTAGCCATCGTCCGGCCCCAAAATACCGATTTCGGCCCATTTTTTTCGGTTGGAACGAAAATCGCCTAAAAAGTGCAGATGAAAGCGACGATCGGAGGATCCTTGTAGCATTCTTCTCCAGAATTTATAACTGTGTCTCGAGTTCCGTGTCAGATTTATAACCCTAGCCATCGTCCGGCCCGAAAATACCGATTTCGGCCCATTTTAGTCGGGTGGTACGAAAATCGCCCGAAAAGTGTAGATGAAATCGACTACCGGGAGATCCTTGTAGCATTCTTCTCCTAAATTTATAATTGTGTCTCGGATTCCGTGTCGGATTTCAAATCCTAGCCATCGTCCATCCCAAAAATATCGATTTCGGCCCATTTTAGCCGGGTTGTACGAAAATTGACCGAAAAGTGACAATGAAATCGACGAACGGGAGATCCTTGTAGCATTCTTCTCCTAAATTAATAACTATGTCTCGGGTTCCGTGTCGGATTTCAAACCCTAGCCACCGTCCAGCCCGAAAATACCGATTTCGGCCCATTTTTGTCGGTTGGAACGAAAATCGCCCGAAAAGTGCAGATGAAATCGACGACCGGAGGATCCTTGTAGCATTCTTCTCCTAAATTTATAACTGTGTCTCGAGTTCCGTGTCAGATTTCAAACCCTAGGTATCGTCCGACCCGAAAATACCGATTTCGACCCATTTTAGTCGGGTGGTACGAAAATCGCCCGAAAAGTGCAAATGAAATCGACGACCGGGTGATCCATGTAGTATTCTTCTCCTAAATTTATAACTGTGTCTCAGGTTCCGTGTCGGATTTCAAATCCTAGCCATCGTCCGGCCCCAAAATACCGATTTCGGCCCATTTTTGTCGATTAAAACGAAAATCGTCCGAAAAGTGCAGATGAAATCGACGACCGGAGGATCCTTGTAGCATTCTTCTCCAAAATTTAAAATTGTGTCTCGAGTTCCTTGTCGGATTTCAAACCCTAGCCATCGTCCGGCAAGAAAATACCGATTTCGGCCCATTTTTGTCGTGTGGTACGAAAATCGCCCGAAAAGTGCAGATGAAATCGACGACCGGGTGATCCTTGTAGCATTCTTCTCCTAAATTTATAACTCTGTCTCGAGTTCCGTGTCGGATTTCAAACCCTAGCCATCTTCCGGCCCTAAAATACCGATTTCGGCCCATTTTTGTCGTGTGGTACGAAAATCGCCCGAAAAGTGCAAATGAAATCGACGACCGGAGGATCCTTGTAGCATTCTTCTCTTAAATTTATAACTGTGTCTCAAGTTCCCTGTCGGATTTCAAACCCTAGCCATCGTCCGGCCTGAAAATACCGATTTCGGCCCATTTTAGTCGGGTGGTACGAAAATCGCCCGAAAAGTGCAAATAAAATCGACGACCGGGTGATCCTGGTAGCATTCTTCTCCTAAATTTATAACTGTGTCTCGGGTTCCGTGTCGGATTTCAAACCCTAGCCATCGTCCGGCCTGAAAATACCTATTTCGGATCATTTTTGTCGGTTGGAACGAAAATCGCCCGAAAAGTGCAAATGAAATCGACGACCGGAGGATCCTTGTAGCATTCTTCTCCTAAATTTATAACTGTGTCTCAGGTTCCGTGTCTGATTTCAAACCCTAGCCATCGTCCGGCCTCAATATACCGATTTCGGCCCATTTTTGTCGGTTGGAACGAAAATCGCCCGAAAAGTGCAGATGAAATCGACGACTGGGAGATCCTTGTAGTATTCTTCTCCTACATTTATAACTTTGTCTCGGGTTCCGTGTCAGATTTCAAACCCTAGCCATCTTCTGGCCCGAAAATACCGATTTCGACCCATTTTTGTCAATAGGAACGAAAATCGCCCGAAAAGTGCAGATGAAATCGCAACAGGAGGATCCTTGTAGCATTCTTCTCCTAAATTTATAACTGTGTCTCGTGTTCCGTGCCGGATTTCAAACCCTAGCCATCGTCCGGCCCGAAAATACCTATTTCGGATCATTTTTGTCGGTTGGAACGAAAATCGCCCGAAAAGTGCAGATGAAATCGACGACCGGAGGATCCTTGTAGCATTCTTCTCCTAAATTTATAACTGTGTCTCGGGTTCCGTGTCCGATTTCAAACCCTAGCCATCGTCCGGCCCGAAAATACCGATTTCGGCCCATTTTAGTCGGGTTGTACGAAAATTGACCGAAAAGTGCAAATGAAATCGACGAACGGGAGATCCTTGTAGCATTCTTCTCATAAATTAATAACTGTGTCTCGGGTTCCGTGTCGGATTTCAAACCCTAGCCATCGTCCGGCCTGAAAATACCGATTTCGGCCCATTTTTGTCGGTTGGAACGAAAATCGCCCGAAAAGTGCAGATGAAATCGACGACCGGAGGATCCTTGTAGCATTCTTCTCCTAAATTTATAACTGTGTCTCGAGTTCCGTGTCAGATTTCAAAACCTAGGTATCGTCCGGCTCGAAAATACCGATTTCGGCCCATTTTAGTTGGGTGGTACGAAAATCGCCCGAAAAGTGCAGATGAAATCGACGATTGGGAGAACCTTGTAGCATTCTTCTCCTACATTTATAACTGTGTCTGGGGTTCCGTGTCAGATTTCAAACCCTAGCCATCGTACGGCCCGAAAATACCGATTTCGGCCCATTTTTGTCGTGTGGTACAAATATCGCCCGAAAAGTGCAAATGCAATCGACCACCGGGAGATCCTTGTAGCATTCTTCTCCTAATTTAATAATTGTGTCTCGGGTTCCGTGTCGGATTTCAAACCCTAGCCATCGTCCGGCCCGAAAATACCGATTTCGGCCCATTTTAGTCAGGTACGAAAATAGCCCGAAAAGTGCAAATGAAATCGACGACCGGGTGATCCATGTAGTATTCTTCTCCTAAATTTATAACTGTGTCTCAGGTTCCGTGTCGGATTTCAAACCCTAGCCATCGTCCGGCCCCAAAATACCGATTTCGGCCCATTTTTTTCGGTTGGAACGAAAATCGCCTAAAAAGTGCAGATGAAAGCGATGACCGGAGGATCCTTGTAGCATTCTTCTCCAAAATTTAAAATTGTGTCTCGAGTTCCTTGTCGGATTTCAAACCCTAGCCATCGTCCGGCAAGAAAATACCGATTTCGGCCCATTTTTGTCGTGTGGTACGAAAATCGCCCGAAAAGTGCAAACGAAATCGACGACCGAGTGATCCTTGTAGCATTCTTCTCCTAAATTTATAACTTTGTCTCGAGTTCCGTGTCGGATTTCAAACCCTAGCCATCTTCCGGCCCTAAAATACCGATTTCGGCCCATTTTTGTCGTGTGGTACGAAAATCGCCCGAAAAGTGCAAATGAAATCGACGACCGGGGGATCCTTGTAGCATTCTTCGCCTAAATTTATAACTGTGTCTCATGTTCCGTGTCGGATTTCAAACCCTAGGCATCGTCCGGCCCAAAAATACCGATTTCGGCCAATTATTGTCGTGTGGTACGAAAATCGCCCAAAAAGTGCAGATGAAATCGACGACCGGAGGATCCTTGTAGCATTCTTCTCTTAAATTTATAACTGTGTCTCAAGTTCCCTGTCGGATTTCAAACCCTAGCCATCGTCCGGCCTGAAAATACCGATTTCGGCCCATTTTAGTCGGGTGGTACGAAAATCGCCCGAAAAGTGCAAATAAAATCGACGACCGGGTGATCCTGGTAGCATTCTTCTCCTAAATTTATAACTGTGTCTCGGGTTCCGTGTCGCATTTCAAACCCTAGCCATCGTCCGACCCGAAAATACCGATTTAGGCCCATTTTTTTTTTGTTGGAACGAAAATCGCCCGAAAAGTGCAGATGAAATCGACGACTGGAGGATCCTTGTAGCATTCTTCTTCTAAATTTATAACTGTGTCTCGAGTTCCGTTTCAGATTTCAAATCCTAGGTATCGACCAACACGAAAATACCGATTTTGACCTATATTAGTTGGGTGGTACGAAAATCGCCCGAAAAGTGCAGATGAAATCGACGATTCGGAGAACCTTGTAGCATTCTTCTCCTACATTTATAACTCTGTCTCGGGTTCCATGTCGGATTTCAAACCCTAGCCATCGTCCGGCCCGAAAATACCGATATCGGCCCATTTTTGTCGGTTCGAACGAACATCGCCCGAAATGTGCAGATGAAATCGACGACCGGAGGATGCTTGTAGCATTCTTCTCCTAAATTTAAAACTGTGTCTCGAGTTCCTTGTCGGATTTCAAACCCTAGCCATCGTCCGGCCAGAAAATACCGATTTCGGCCCATTTTTGTCGTGTGGTACGAAAATCGCCCGAAAAGTGCAAATGAAATCGACGACAGGAGGATCCTTGTAGCATTCTTCTCCTAAATTAATAACTGTGTCTCGGGTTCCGTGTTGGATTTCAAACCCTAGCCATCGTTCGGCCCGAAAATACCTATTTCGGATCATTTTTGTCGGTTGGAACGAAAATCGCCCGAAAAGTGCAAATGAAATCGACGACCGGAGGATCCTTGTAGCATTCTTCTCCTAAATTTATAACTGTGTCTCAGGTTCCGTGTCTGATTTCAAACCCTAGCCATCGTCCAGCCTGAATATACCGATTTCGGCCCATTTTTGTCGGTTGGAACGAAAATCGCCCGAAAAGTGCAGATGAAATCGACGACCGGGAGATCCTTGTAGTATTCTTCTCCTACATTTATAACTGTGTCTCGGGTTCCGTGTCAGATTTCAAACCCTAGCCATCTTCTGGCCCGAAAATACCGATTTCGACCCATTTTTGTCAATAGGAACGAAAATCGCCCGAAAAGTGCAGATGAAATCGCAACAGGAGGATCCTTGTAGCATTCTTCTCCTAAATTTATAACTGTGTCTCGTGTTCCGTGCCGGATTTCAAACCCTAGCCATCGTCCGGCCCGAAAATACCTATTTCGGATCATTTTTGTCGGTTGGAACGAAAATCGCCCGAAAAGTGCAGATGAAATCGACGACCGGAGGATCCTTGTAGCATTCTTCTCCTAAATTTATAACTGTGTCTCGGGTTCCGTGTCCGATTTCAAACCCTAGCCATCGTCCGGCCCGAAAATACCGATTTCGGCCCATTTTAGTCGGGTTGTACGAAAATTGACCGAAAAGTGCAAATGAAATCGACGAACGGGAGATCCTTGTAGCATTCTTCTCATAAATTAATAACTGTGTCTCGGGTTCCGTGTCGGATTTCAAACCCTAGCCATCGTCCGGCCTGAAAATACCGATTTCGGCCCATTTTTGTCGGTTGGAACGAAAATCGCCCGAAAAGTGCAGATGAAATCGACGACCGGAGGATCCTTGTAGCATTCTTCTCCTAAATTTATAACTGTGTCTCGAGTTCCGTGTCAGATTTCAAAACCTAGGTATCGTCCGGCTCGAAAATACCGATTTCGGCCCATTTTAGTTGGGTGGTACGAAAATCGCCCGAAAAGTGCAGATGAAATCGACGATTGGGAGAACCTTGTAGCATTCTTCTCCTACATTTATAACTGTGTCTGGGGTTCCGTGTCAGATTTCAAACCCTAGCCATCGTACGGCCCGAAAATACCGATTTCGGCCCATTTTTGTCGTGTGGTACAAATATCGCCCGAAAAGTGCAAATGCAATCGACCACCGGGAGATCCTTGTAGCATTCTTCTCCTAATTTAATAATTGTGTCTCGGGTTCCGTGTCGGATTTCAAACCCTAGCCATCGTCCGGCCCGAAAATACCGATTTCGGCCCATTTTAGTCAGGTACGAAAATAGCCCGAAAAGTGCAAATGAAATCGACGACCGGGTGATCCATGTAGTATTCTTCTCCTAAATTTATAACTGTGTCTCAGGTTCCGTGTCGGATTTCAAACCCTAGCCATCGTCCGGCCCCAAAATACCGATTTCGGCCCATTTTTTTCGGTTGGAACGAAAATCGCCTAAAAAGTGCAGATGAAAGCGATGACCGGAGGATCCTTGTAGCATTCTTCTCCAAAATTTAAAATTGTGTCTCGAGTTCCTTGTCGGATTTCAAACCCTAGCCATCGTCCGGCAAGAAAATACCGATTTCGGCACATTTTTGTCGTGTGGTACAAAAATCGCCCGAAAAGTGCAGATGAAATCGACGATTGGGAGAACCTTCTAGCATTCTTCTCCTACATTTATAACTGTGTCTCGGGTTCCGTGTCGGATTTCAAACCCTAGCCATCGTCCGGCCCGAAAATACCGATTTCGGCCCATTTTTGTCGGTTGGAACGAAAATCGCCCGAAAAGTGTAGATGAAATCGACTACCGGGAGATCCTTGTAGCATTCTTCTCCTAAATTTATAACTGTGTCTCGGATTCCGTGTCAGATTTCAAATCCTAGCCATCATCCAGCCCAAAAATATCGATTTCGGGCCATTTTTGTCGTGTGGTACGAAAATGGCCCAAAAATTGCAGATGAAATCGACGACCAGAGGATCCTTGTAGCATTCTTCTCCTAAATTAATAACTGTGTCTCAGGTTCCGTGTCGGATTTCAAACCCTAGCCATCGTCCGGCCCGAAAATACCGATTTCGGCCCATTTTAGTCGGGTGCTACGAAAATCGCCCGAAGAGTGCAAATAAAATCGACGACCGGGTGATCCTTGTAGCATTCTTCTCCTAAATTTATAACTGTGTTTCGGGTTCCGTGTCAGATTTCAAACCCTAGCCATCGTCCGACCCGAAAATACCGATTTAGGCCCATTTTTTTCGGTTGGAACGAAAATCGCCGAAAAGTGCAGATGAAATCGACGACTGGAAGATCCTTGTAGCATTCTTTTCCTAAATTTATAACTGTGTCTCGAGTTCCGTGTCATATTTCAAACCCTAGCCATCGTCCGGCCCGAAAATACCGATTTCGGCCCATTTTTGTCGTGTGGTACGAAAATCGCCCGAAAAGTGCAAATGAAATCGACGATCAGAGGATCCTTGTAGCATTCTTCTCCTAAATTTATAACTGTGTCTGGAGTTCCCTGTCGGATTTCAAACCCTACCCATCGTCCGGCCCGAAAATACCGATTTCGGCCCATTTTAGTCAGGTGGTACGAAAATCGCCCGAAAAGTGCAGATGAAATCGACGATCGGGAGATCCTTGTAGCATTCTTCTCCTAAATGAATAACTGTGTCTCGAGTTCCGTGTCGGATTTCAAACCCTAGCCATCGTCCGATCCAAATATACCGATTTCAGCCCATTTTAGTCGGGTGGTACGAAAATCGCCCGAAAAGTGTAGATGAAATCGACTACCGGGAGATCCTTGTAGCATTCTTCTGCTAAATTTATAACTGTGTCTCGGATTACAAATCCTAGACATCGTCTTGCCCAAAAATATCGATTTCGGGCCATTTTTGTCATGTGGTACGAAAATCGCCCAAAAACTGCAGATGAAATCGACGACCGGGGGATACTTGTAGCATTCTTCTCCTAAATTAATAATTGTGTCTCGGGTTCCGTGTCGGATTTCAAACCCTAGCCATCGTCCAGCCCGAAAATACCGATTTCAGCCCATTTTAGTCGGGTGGTACGAAAATCGCCCGAAAACGGCAGATGAAATCGACGATCGGGTGATCCTTGTAGCATTCTTCTCCTAAATTTATAACTGTGTCTCGGGTTCCGTGTCGGATTTCAAACCCTAGCCATCGTCCAGCCCGAAAATACCGATTTCGGCCCATTTTAGTCGGGTGATACGAAAATCACCCGAAAAGTGTAGATGAAATCGACGACCGGAGGATCCTTGTAGCATTCTTCTCCTAAATTTATAACTGTGTCTCGGATTCCGTGTCGGATTTCAAATCCTGGCCATCGTCTAGCCGGAAAATATCGATTTCGGCCCATTTTTGTCGTGTGGTACGAAAATCGCGCGAAAAGTGCAGATCAAATCGACGACCGGACGATCCATGTAGCATTCTTCTCCTACATTTATTACTGTGTCTCGGGTTCCGTGTCGGATTTCAAACCCTAGCCATCGTCCGGCCCGAAAATACCGATTTCGGCCCATTTTTGTCGGTTGGAACGAAAATCGCCCGAAAAGTGCAGATGAAATCGACGACCGGAGGATCCTTGTAGCATTCTTCTCCTAAATTTATAACTGTGTCTCGGGTTCCGTGTCGGATTTCAAACCCTAGCCATCGTTTGGCCGGAAAATACCGATTTCGGCCCATTTTTGTCGGGTGGTATGAAAATCTCCGAAAAGTGCAGATGAAATCGACGACCGGGAGATCCTTGTAGCATTCTTCTCCTAAATTTATAACTGTGTTTCGGGTTCCGTGTCGGATTTCAAACCCTAGCCATCGTTCGGCCCGAAAATACCGATTTCGGCCCATTTTTGTAGTGTGGTACGAAAATCGCCCGAAAAGTGCAGATTAAATCGACTACCGGGAGAACCTTTTAGCATTCTTCTCCTACATTTATAACTGTGTCTCGGGTTCCGTGTCGGATTTCAAAACCTAGCCATCGTTCGGCCCGAAAATACCGATTTCGGCCCATTTTTGTCAATTGGAATGAAAATCGCCTAAAAAGTGCAGATGAAATCGACGACCGGAGAATCCTTGTAGCATTCTTCTCCTAAATTTATAACTGTGTCTCGGGTTCCGTGTCGGATTTCAAACCCTAGCCATCGTCCGGCCCGAAAATACCGATTTCGGCCCATTTTAGTCGGGTGGTACGAAAATCGCCCGAAAAGTGTATATGAAATCGACGACCGGAGGATCCTTGTAGCATTCTCCTCCTAAATTTATAACTGTGTCTCGGATTCCGTGTCGCATTTCAAATCCTGGCCATCGTCTAGCCGGAAAATATCGATTTCGGCCCATTTTTGTCGTGTGGTACAAAAATCGCCCGAAAAGTGCAGATCAAATCGCAACCAGAGGATCCTTGTAGCATTATTCTCCCGAAAATACCGATTTCGGCCCATTTTAGTCGAGTGGTACAAATATCGCATGAAAAGTGCAGATGAAATCGACGATTGGGAGAACCTTGTAGCATTCTTCTCCTACATTTATTACTGTGTCTCAGGTTCCGTGTCGGATTTCAAACCCTAGCCATCGTCCGGCCCGAAAATACCGATTTCGGCCCATTTTTGTCGGTTGGAACGAAAATCGCCCGAAAAAGTGCAGATGAAATCGACGACCAAAGGATCTTTGTAGCATTCTTCTCCTAAATTTATAACTGTGTCTCGAGTTCCGTGTCGGATTTCAAACCCTAGCCATCGTCCGGGCCGAAAATACCGATTTCGGCCCTTTTTTGTCGTGTGGTACAAAAATCGCCCGAAAAGTGCAGATGAAATCGACGACCGGGAGAACCTTGTAGCATTCTTCTCGTACATTTATAATTGTGTGTCACGTTCCGTGTCGGATTTCAAACCCTAGCCATCGTGCGGCATAAAAATACCGATTTCGGCCCATTTTTGTCAATTAGAAAGAAAATCGCCTGAAAAGTGCAGATGAAATCCACGACCAGAGGATCCTTGTAGCATTCTTCTCCTAAATTTATAACTATGTTTCGGGTTCCGTGTCGGATTTCAAACCCTAGCCATCGTTCGGCCCGAAAATACTTATTTCGGCCCATTTTTGTTGTATGGTACGAAAATCGCCCGAAAAGTGCAAATGAAATCGACGACCGGAGGATCCTTGTAGCATTCTTCTCCTAAATTTATAACTGTGTCTCGGGTTCCGTGTCGGATTTCAAACCCTAGCCATCGTCCGGCCCGAAAATACCGATTTCGGCCCATTTTAGTTGAGTGGTACGAAAATCGACCGAAAAGTTCAAATGAAATCAACGAACGGGAGATCCTTGTATCGTTCTTCTCCTAAATTAATAATTGTGTCTCGGGTTCCGTGTCCGATTTCAAACCCTTGCGATCGTCCGGCCCGAAAATACCGATTTCGGCCCATTTTTGTCGGTTGGAACGAAAATCGCCCGAAAAATGCAGATGAAATCGATGACTGGAGGATCCTTGTAGCATTCTTCTCCTAAATTTATAACTGTGTCTCGAGTTCCGAGTCGGATTTCAAACCCTAGGTATCGTCTGGCCCGAAAATACCGATTTCTGCCCATTTTAGTTGGGTGATACAAAAATCGCCCGAAAAAATCAGATGAAATCGACGATTGAGAGAACCTTGTAGCATTCTTCTCCTTCATTTATAACTGTGTCTCGGGTTCCGTGTCGGATTTCAAACCCTAGCCATCGTCCGGCCCGAAAATACCGATTTCGGCCCATTTTTGTCGGTTGGAACAAAAATCGCCCAAAAAGTGCAGATGAAATCGACAACCGGAGGATCCTTGTAGCATTCACCTCCTAAATTTATAACTGTGTCTCAAGTTCCAAGTCGGATTTCAAACCCTAGCCATCGTCCGGCCCGAAAATACCAATTTCGGCCCATTTTTGTCGTGTGGTACGAAAATCGCCCGAAAAGTGCAAATGAAATCGACGACCGGGAGATCCTTGTAGCATTCTTCTCCTTAATTAATAACTGTGTCTCGGGTTCCATGTCGGATTTCAAACCCTAGCCATTGTCCGGCCCGAAAATACCGATTTCGGTCCTTTTTGGTCGTGTGGTATGAAAATCGCCTGAAAAGTGCAGATGAAATCGATGACCGGGTGATCCTTGTAGCATTCTTCTCCTACATTTATAACTGTGTCTCGGGTTCCGTGTCGGATTTCAAACCCTAGCCATTGTCCAGCCCGAAAATACCGATTTCAGCCCATTTTTGTTAATTGGAAAGAAAATCGCCTGAAAAGTGCAGATGAAATCTACGACCGGAGGATCCTTGTAGCATTCTTCTCCTAAATTTATAACTGTGTCTCGGGTTCCGTGTCGGATTTTAAACCCTAACCATCGTCAGGCCAGAAAATAACGATTTCGGCCCATTTTAGTCGGGTGGTACGAAAATCGCCCGAAAAGTGCATATCAAATCGACGACCGGAGGATCCTGATAGCATTCTTCTCCTAAATTTATAACTGTGTCTCGAGTTCCAAGTCGGATTTCAAACCCTAGCCATCGTCCGGCCCGAAAATACCGATTTCGGCCCATTTTTGTCGGTTGGAACGAAAATTGCCCGAAAAGTGCAGATGAAATCGACGACCGGAGGATCCTTGTAGCATTCTTCTCCTAAATTTATAATTGTGTCTAGGGTTCCGTGTAGGATTTCAAACCATAGCCATCGTCTGGCCTGAAAATACCGATTTCGGCCCATTTTAGTCGGGTTGTACGAAAATTGACCGAAAAAGTGCAAATGAAATCGACGAACGGGAGATCCTTGTAGCATTCTTCTCCTAAATAAATAACTGTGTCTCAGGTTCCGTGTCGGATTTCAAACCCTAGCCATCGTCCGGCCCGAAAATACCGATTTCGGCCCATTTTTGTCGGTTGGAATGAAAATCGCCCGAAAAGTGCAGATGAAATCGATGACCGGAGGATCCTTGTAGCATTCTTCTCCTAAATTTATAACTGTGTCTCGAGTTCCGTGTCAGATTTCAAAACCTAGGTATCGTCCGGCCCGAAAATACCGATTTCGGCCCATTTTAGTTGGGTGGTACGAAAATCGCCCGAAAAGTGCAGATGAAATCGATGATTCGGAGGACCTTGTAGCATTCTTCTCCTACATTTATAACTGTGTCTCGGGTTCCGTGTCGGATTTCAAACCCTAGCCATCGTCCGGCCCGAAAATACCGATTTCGGCCCATTTTAGTCGGGTTGTACGAAAATTAACCGAAAAAGTGCAAATGAAATCGACGAACGAGAGATCCTTGTAGCATTCTTCTCCTAAATAAATAACTGCGTCTCAGGTTCCGTGTCGGATTTCAAACCCTAGCCATCGTCCGGCCCGAAAATACCGATTTCGGCCCATTTTTGTCGGTTGGAATGAAAATCGCCCGAAAAGTGCAGATAAAATCGATGACCGGAGGATCCTTGTAGCATTCTTCTCCTAAATTTATAACTGTGTCTCGAGTTCCGTGTCAGATTTCAAAACCTAGGTATCGTCCGGCCCGAAAATACCGATTTCGGCCCATTTTAGTTGGGTGGTACGAAAATCGCCCGAAAAGTGCAGATGAAATCGACGATTCGGAGAACCTTGTAGCATTCTTCTCCTACATTTATTACTGTGTCCCGGGTTCCGTGTCGGATTTCAAACCCTAGCCATCGTCCGGCCCGAAAATACCGATTTCGGCCCATTTTTGTCGGTTGGAACGAAAATCGCCCGAAAAGTGCAGATGAAATCGACGACCGGAGGATCCTTGTAATATTCTTCTCCTAAATTTAAAATTGTGTCTCGAGTTCCGTGTCGGATTTCAAACCCTAGCCATCGTCCGGCCAGAAAATACCGATTTCGGCCCATTTTTGTCGTGTGGTACGAAAATCGCCCGAAAAGTGCAAATGAAATCGACCACCGGGAGATCCTTGTAGCATTCTTCTCCTAAATTAATAACTGTGTCTCGGGTTCCGTGTCGGATTTCAAACCCTAGCCATCGTTCGGCCCGAAAATACCGATTTCGGCCCATTTTAGTCGGGTGGTACGAAAATCGCCCGAAAAGTGCAAATGAAATCGACGACCGGGTGATCCTTGTAGTATTCTTCTCCTAAATTTATAACTGTGTCTCAGGTTCCGTGTCGGATTTCAAACCCTAGCCATCGTCCGGCCCCAAAATACCGATTTCGGCCCATTTTTTTCGGTTGGAACGAAAATCGCCTAAAAAGTGCAGATGAAAGCGACGATCGGAGGATCCTTGTAGCATTCTTCTCCAGAATTTATAACTGTGTCTCGAGTTCCGTGTCAGATTTATAACCCTAGCCATCGTCCGGCCCGAAAATACCGATTTCGGCCCATTTTAGTCGGGTGGTACGAAAATCGCCCGAAAAGTGTAGATGAAATCGACTACCGGGAGATCCTTGTAGCATTCTTCTCCTAAATTTATAATTGTGTCTCGGATTCCGTGTCGGATTTCAAATCCTAGCCATCGTCCATCCCAAAAATATCGATTTCGACCCATTTTAGCCGGGTTGTACGAAAATTGACCGAAAAGTGACAATGAAATCGACGAACGGGAGATCCTTGTAGCATTCTTCTCCTAAATTAATAACTATGTCTCGGGTTCCGTGTCGGATTTCAAACCCTAGCCATCGTCCGGCCCGAAAATACCGATTTCGGCCCATTTTTGTCGGTTGGAACGAAAATCGCCCGAAAAGTGCAGATGAAATCGACGACCGGAGGATCCTTGTAGCATTCTTCTCCTAAATTTATAACTGTGTCTCGAGTTCCGTGTCAGATTTCAAACCCTAGGTATCGTCCGACCCGAAAATACCGATTTCGACCCATTTTAGTCGGGTGGTACGAAAATCGCCCGAAAAGTGCAAATGAAATCGACGACCGGGTGATCCATGTAGTATTCTTCTCCTAAATTTATAACTGTGTCTCAGGTTCCGTGTCGGATTTCAAATCCTAGCCATCGTCCGGCCCCAAAATACCGATTTCGGCCCATTTTTGTCGATTAAAACGAAAATCGTCCGAAAAGTGCAGATGAAATCGACGACCGGAGGATCCTTGTAGCATTCTTCTCCAAAATTTAAAATTGTGTCTCGAGTTCCTTGTCGGATTTCAAACCCTAGCCATCGTCCGGCAAGAAAATACCGATTTCGGCCCATTTTTGTCGTGTGGTACGAAAATCGCCCGAAAAGTGCAGATGAAATCGACGACCGGGTGATCCTTGTAGCATTCTTCTCCTAAATTTATAACTCTGTCTCGAGTTCCGTGTCGGATTTCAAACCCTAGCCATCTTCCGGCCCTAAAATACCGATTTCGGCCCATTTTTGTCGTGTGGTACGAAAATCGCCCGAAAAGTGCAAATGAAATCGACGACCGGAGGATCCTTGTAGCATTCTTCTCTTAAATTTATAACTGTGTCTCAAGTTCCCTGTCGGATTTCAAACCCTAGCCATCGTCCGGCCTGAAAATACCGATTTCGGCCCATTTTAGTCGGGTGGTACGAAAATCGCCCGAAAAGTGCAAATAAAATCGACGACCGGGTGATCCTGGTAGCATTCTTCTCCTAAATTTATAACTGTGTCTCGGGTTCCGTGTCGGATTTCAAACCCTAGCCATCGTCCGGCCTGAAAATACCTATTTCGGATCATTTTTGTCGGTTGGAACGAAAATCGCCCGAAAAGTGCAAATGAAATCGACGACCGGAGGATCCTTGTAGCATTCTTCTCCTAAATTTATAACTGTGTCTCAGGTTCCGTGTCTGATTTCAAACCCTAGCCATCGTCCGGCCTGAATATACCGATTTCGGCCCATTTTTGTCGGTTGGAACGAAAATCGCCCGAAAAGTGCAGATGAAATCGACGACCGGGAGATCCTTGTAGCATTCTTCTCCTACATTTATAACTGTGTCTCGGGTTCCGTGTCAGATTTCAAACCCTAGCCATCTTCTGGCCCGAATATACCGATTTCGACCCATTTTTGTCAATAGGAACGAAAATCGCCCGAAAAGTGCAGATGAAATCGCAACAGGAGGATCCTTGTAGCATTCTTCTCCTAAATTTATAACTGTGTCTCGTGTTCCGTGTCGGATTTCAAACCCTAGCCATCGTCCGGCCCGAAAATACCTATTTCGGATCATTTTTGTCGGTTGGAACGAAAATCGCCCGAAAAGTGCAGATGAAATTGACGACCGGAGGATCCTTGTAGCATTCTTCTCCTAAATTTATAACTGTGTCTCGGGTTCCGTGTCCGATTTCAAACCCTAGCCATCGTCTGGTCCGAAAATACCGATTTCGACCCATTTTAGTCAGGTTGTACGAAAATTGACCGAAAAGTGCAAATGAAATCGACGAACGGGAGATCCTTGTAGCATTCTTCTCCTAAATTAATAACTGTGTCTCGGGTTCCGTGTCGGATTTCAAACCCTAGCCATCGTCCGGCCTGAAAATACCGATTTCGGCCCATTTTTGTCGGTTGGAACGAAAATCGCCCGAAAAGTGCAGATGAAATCGACGACCAGAGGATCCTTGTAGCATTCTTCTCCTAATTTAATAATTGTGTCTCGAGTTCCGTGTCAGATTTCAAAACCTAGCCATCGTCCGGCCCGAAAATACCGATTTCGGCCCATTTTAGTCGGGTGGTACGAAAATCGCCCGAAAAGTGCAAATGAAATCGACGACCGGGTGATCCATGTAGTATTCTTCTCCTAAATTTATAACTGTGTCTCAGGTTCCGTGTCGGATTTCAAACCCTAGCCATCGTCCGGCCCCAAAATATCGATTTCGGCCCATTTTTTTCGGTTGGAACGAAAATCGCCTAAAAAGTGCAGATGAAAGCGATGACCGGAGGATCCTTGTAGCATTCTTCTCCAAAATTTAAAATTGTGTCTCGAGTTCCTTGTCGGATTTCAAACCCTAGCCATCGTCCGGCAAGAAAATACCGATTTCGGCCCATTTTTGTCGTGTGGTACAAAAATCGCCCGAAAAGTGCAGATGAAATCGACGATTGGGAGAACCTTGTAGCATTCTTCTCCTACATTTATAACTGTGTCTCGGGTTCCGTGTCGGATTACAAACCCTAGCCATCGTCCGGCCCGAAAATACCGATTTCGGCCCATTTTTGTCGGTTGGAACGAAAATCGCCCGAAAAGTGTAGATGAAAACGACTACCGGGAGATCCTTGTAGCATTCTTCTCCTAAATTTATAAATGTGTCTCGGATTCCGTGTCGGATTTCAAATCCTAGCCATCATCCAGCCCAAAAATATCGATTTCGGGCCATTTTTGTCATGTGGTACGAAAATGGCCCAAAAAGTGCAGATGAAATCGACGACCAGAGGATCCTTGTAGCATTCTTCTCCTAAATTAATAACTGTGTCTCAGGTTCCGTGTCGGATTTCAAACCCTAGCCATCGTCCGGCCCGAAAATACCGATTTCGGCCCATTTTAGTCGGGTGCTACGAAAATCGCCCGAAGAGTGCAAATAAAATCGACGACCGGGTGATCCTTGTAGCATTCTTCTCCTAAATTTATAACTGTGTTTCGGGTTCCGTGTCAGATTTCAAACCCTAGCCATCGTCCGACCCGAAAATACCGATTTAGGCCCATTTTTTTCGGTTGGAACGAAAATCGTCGAAAAGTGCAGATGAAATCGACGACTGGAAGATCCTTGTAGCATTCTTTTCCTAAATTTATAACTGTGTCTCGAGTTCCGTGTCATATTTCAAACCCTAGCCATCGTCCGGCCCGAAAATACCGATTTCGGCCCATTTTTGTCGTGTGGTACGAAAATCGCCCGAAAAGTGCAGATGAAATCGACGATTAGAGGATCCTTGTAGCATGCTTCTCCTAAATTTATAACTGTGTCTGGAGTTCCCTGTCGGATTTCAAACCCTACCCATCGTCCGGCCCGAAAATACCGATTTCGGCCCATTTTAGTCAGGTGGTACGAAAATCGCCCGAAAAGTGCAGATGAAATCGACGACCGGGAGATCCTTGTAGCATTCTTCTCCTAAATGAATAACTGTGTCTCGAGTTCCGTGTCGGATTTCAAACCCTAGCCATCGTCCGGCCCAAATATACCGATTTCAGCCCATTTTAGTCGGGTGGTACGAAAATCGCCCGAAAAGTGTAGATGAAATCGACTACCGGGAGATCCTTGTAGCATTCTTCTCCTAAATTTATAACTGTGTCTCGGATTTCAAATCCTAGACATCGTCTTGCCCAAAAATATCGATTTCGGGCCATTTTTGTCATGTGGTACGAAAATCGCCCAAAAACTGCAGATGAAATCGACGACCGGGGGATACTTGTAGCATTCTTCTCCTAAATTAACAATTGTGTCTCGGGTTCCGTGTCGGATTTCAAACCCTAGCCATCGTCCAGCCCGAAAATACCGATTTCAGCCCATTTTAGTCGGGTGGTACGAAAATCGCCCGAAAACGGCAGATGAAATCGACGATCGGGTGATCCTTGTAGCATTCTTCTCCTAAATTTATAACTGTGTCTCAGGTTCCGTGTCGGATTTCAAACCCTAGCCATCGTCCGGCCCGAAAATACCGATTTCGGCCCATTTTTTTTGGTTGGAACGAAAATCGCCGGAAAAGTGCAAATGAAATCGACGACCGGGAGATCCTTGTAGCATTCTTCTCCTAAATTAATAACTCTGTCTCGAGTTCCGTGTCGGATTTCAAACCCTAGCCGTCACTCGGCCCGAAAATACCGATTTCGGCCCATTTTAGTCGGGTGGTACGAAAATCGCCCGAAAAGTGCAAATGAAATCGACGACCGGGTGATCCTTGTAGCATTCTTCTCCTACATTTATAATTGTGTCTCGGGTTCCGTGTCGGATTTCAAACCCTAGCCATCGTCCGGCCCGAAAATACCGATTTCGGCCTATTTTTGTCGGTTCGAACGAAAATCGCCCGAAAAGTGCAGATGAAATCGACGACCGGAGGATGCTTGTAGCATTGTTCTCCTAAATTTAAAACTGTGTCTCGAGTTCCTTGTCGGATTTCAAACCCTAGCCATCGTCCGGCCAGAAAATACCGATTTCGGCCCATTTTTGTCGTGTGGTACGAAAATCACCCGAAAAGTGCAAATGAAATCGACGACAGGAGGATCCTTGTAGCATTCTTCTCCTAAATTAATTACTGTGTCTCGGGTTCCGTGTCGGATTTCAAACCCTAGCCATCGTCCGGCCCGAAAATACCGATTTCGGCCCATTTTAGTCGGGTGCTACGAAAATCGGCCGAAAAGTGCAAATAAAATCGACGACCGGGTGATCCTTGTAGCATTCTTCTGCTAAATTTATAACTGTGTTTCGGGTTCCGTCTCAGATTTCAAACCCTAGCCATCGTCCGACCCGAAAATACTGATTTAGGCCCATTTTTTTCGGTTGGAACGAAAATCGCCGAAAAGTGCAGATGAAATCGACGACCGGAAGATCCTTGTAGCATTCTTTTCCTAAATTTATAACTGTGTCTCGGGTTCCGTGTCAGATTTCAAAACCTAGCCATCGTCCGGCCCGAAAATACCGATTTCGGCCCATTTTTGTCGTTTGGTAAGAAAATCGCCAGAAAAGTGCAGATGAAATCGACGATCGGAGGATCCTTGTAGCATTCTTCTCCTAAATTTATAACTGTGTCTGGAGTTCCCGGTCGGATTTCAAACCCTACCCATCGTCCGGCCAGAAAATACCGATTTCGGCCCATTTTAGTCAGGTGGTACGAAAATCGCCCGAAAAGTGCAGATGAAATCGACGACCGGGAGATCCTTGTAGCATTCTTCTCCGAAATTAATAACTGTGTCTCGGGTTCCGTGTCGGATTTCAAACCCTAGCCATCGTCCGGCCCAAATATACCGATTTCGGCCCATTTTAGTCGGGTGGTACGAAAATCGCCCGAAAAGTGTAGATGAAATCGACTACCGGGAGATCCTTGTAGCATTCTTCTCCTAAATTTATTATTGTGTCTCGGATTCCGTGTCGGATTTCAAATCCTAGCCATCGTCCTGCAAAAAAATATCGATTTCGGGCCATTTTTGTCGTGTGGTACGAAAATCGCCCAAAAGCTGCATATGAAATCGACGACCGGAGGATACTTGTAGCATTCTTCTCCTAAATTAATAATTGTGTCTCGGGTTCCGTGTCGGATTTCAAACCCTAGCCATCGTGCAGCCCGAAAATACCGATTTCGGCCCATTTTAGTCGGGTGGTACGAAAATCGCCCGAAAACGGCAGATGAAATCGACGACCGGGTGATCCTTGTAGCATTCTTCTCCTAAATTAATAACTCTGTCTCGAGTTCCGTGTCGGATTTCAAACCCTAGCCATCACTCGGCCCGAAAATACCGATTTCGGCCCATTTTAGTCGGGTGGTACGAAAATCGCCCGAAAAGTGCAAATGAAATCGACGACCGGGTGATCCTTGTAGCATTCTTCTCCTACATTTATAACTGTGTCTCGGGTTCCGTGTCGGATTTCAAACCCTAGCCATCGTCCGGCCCGAAAATACCGATTTCGGCCCATTTTTGTCGGTTCGAACGAAAATCGCCCGAAAAGTGCAGATGAAATCGACGACTGGAGGATGCTTGTAGCATTCTTCTCCTAAATTTAAAACTGTGTCTCGAGTTCCTTGTCGGATTTCAAACCCTAGCCATCGTCCGGCCAGAAAATACCGATTTCGGCCCATTTTTGTCGTGTGGTACGAAAATCACCCGAAAAGTGCAAATGAAATCGATGACAGGAGGATCCTTGTAGCATTCTTCTGCTAAATTAATAACTGTGTCTCGGGTTCCGTGTCGGATTTCAAACCCTAGCCATCGTCCGACCCGAAAATACCGATTTCGGCCCATTTTAGTCGGGTGCTACGAAAATCACCCGAAAAGTGCAAATAAAATCGACGACCGGGTGATCCTTGTAGCATTCTTCTCCTAAATTTATAACTGTGTTTCGGGTTCCGTGTCAGATTTCAAACCCTAGCCATCGTCCGACCCGAAAATACCGATTTAGGCCCATTTTTTTCGGTTGGAACGAAAATCGCCGAAAAGTGCAGATGAAATCAACGACCGGAAGATCCTTGTAGCATTCTTTTCCTAAATTTATAACTGTGTCTCGAGTTCCGTGTCAGATTTCAAACCCTAGCCATCGTCCGGCCAGAAAATACCGATTTCGGCCCATTTTTGTCGTGTGGTACGAAAATCGCCCGAAAAGTGCAGATGAAATCGACGATCGGAGGATCCTTGTAGCATTCTTCTCCTAAATTTATAACTGTGTCTGGAGTTCCCTGTCGGATTTCAAACCCTACCCATCGTCCGGCCTGAAAATACCGATTTCGGCCCATTTTAGTCAGGTGGTACGAAAATCGCCCGAAAAATGCAGATGAAATCGACGACCGGGAGATCCTTGTAGCATTCTTCTCCTAAATTAATAACTGTGTCTCGGGTTCCGTGTCGGATTTCAAACCCTAGCCATCGTCCGGCCCAAATATACTGATTTCGGCCCATTTTAGTCGGGTGGTACGAAAATCGCCCGAAAATTGTAGATGAAATCGATTACCGGGAGATCCTTGTAGCATTCTTCTCCTAAATTTATAACTATGTCTCGGATTCCGTGTCGGATTTCAAATCCTAGCCATCGTCCTGCCCAAAAATATCGATTTCGGGCAATTTTTGTCGTGTGGTACGAAAATCGCCCAAAAACTGCAGATGAAATCGACGACCGGAGGATACTTGTAGCATTCTTCTCCTAAATTAATAACTGTGTCTCGGGTTCCGTGTCGGATTTCAAACCCTAGCCATCGTCCAGCCCGAAAATACCGATTTCGGCCCATTTTAGTCGAGTGGTACGAAAATCCCCCGAAAACGGCAGATGAAATCGACGACCGGGTGATCCTTGTAGCATTCTTCTCCTAAATTTATAACTGTGTCTCAGGTTCCGTGTCAGATTTCAAACCCTAGCCATCGTCCGGCCCGAAAATACCGATTTCGGCCCATTTTTGTCTTATGGTACGAAAATCGCCCGAAAAGTGCAGATGAAATCGAAGATCGGGAGATCCTTATAACATTCTTCTCCTAAATGTATAACTGTGTCTCGAGTTCCGTGTCGGTTTTCCAACCCTAGCCATCGTCCGGCCCGAAAATACCGATTTCGGGCCATTTTTGTCGTGTGGTACGAAAATCGCCCAAAAACTGCAGATGAAATCGACGACCGGAGGATCCTTGTAGCATTCTTCTCCTAAATTAATAACTGTGTCTCGGGTTCCGTGTCGGATTTTAAACCCTACCCATCGTCCGGCCCGAAAATACCGATTTCGGCCCATTTTTTTCGGTTGGAACGAAAATTGCCCGAAAAGTGCAGATGAAATCGACGACCGGAGGATCCTTGTAGCATTCTTCTCCTAAATTTATAACTGTTTCTCGAGTTCCGTGTCGGATTTCAAACCCTAGCCATCGTCCGGCCCAAAAATACCGATTTCGACCCATTTTTGTCTTGTGGTTCGAAAATCGCCCGAAAAGTGCAGATGAAATCGAAGACCGGGAGATCCTTATAGCATTCTTCTCCTAAATTTATAACTGTGTGTCAGGTTCCGTGTCGGGTTTCAAACCCTAGCCATCGTCCGGCCCGAAAATACCGATTTCGCGCCATTTTTGTCGTGTGGTACGAAAATCGCCCAAAAACTGCAGATGAAATCGACGACCAGAGGATCCTTGTAGCATTCTTCTCCTAAATTAATAACTGTGTCTCGGGTTCCGTGTCGGATTTTAAACCCTGGTCATCGTCCGACCCGAAAATACCGATTTCGGCCCATTTTTGTTGTATGGTACGAAAATCGCTTGAAAAATGCAGATGAAATCGACGACCCGAGGATCCTTGTATCATTCTTCTCCTAAATTTATAACTATGTCTGGAGTTCCCTGTCGGATTTCAAACCCTAGCCATCGTCCGGCCCGAAAATACCGATTTCGGCCAATTTTTGTCGTGTGGTACGAAAATCGCCCGAAAAGTGCAAATGAAATCGACGACTGGGAGATCCTTGTAGCATTCTTCTCCTAAATTAATAACTATGTCTCGGGTTCCGTGTCGGATTTCAAACCCTAGCCATCTTCCATCCCGAAAATACTGATTTCGACCCATTTTTGTCGGTTGGAACGAAAATCGCCCGAAAAGTGCAGATGAAATCGACGACCGGAGGATCCTTGTAGCATTCTTCTCCTAAATTTATAACTGTGTCTCGGGTTCCGTGTCGGATTTCAAACCCTATGCATCGTCCGGCCTAAAAATACCGATTTCGGCCTATTATTGTCGTGTAATACGAAAATCGCCCAAAAAGTGCTGATCAAATCGACGACCGGAGGATCCCTGTAGCATTCTTCTCCTAAATTTATAATTGTGTCTCGGGTTCCGTGTAGGATTTCAAACCCTAGGTATCGTCCAGCCCAAAAATACCGATTTCGGCCCATTATTGTCGTGTGGTATGAAAATCGCCCAAAAAGTGCAGATGAAATCGACGACCGGAGGATCCTTGTAGCATTCTTCTCCTAAATTTATAACTGTGTCTGGAGTTCCTTGTCGGATTTCAAACCCTAGCCATCGTCCGGCCCGAAAATACCGATTTCGGCCCATTTTAGTCGGATGGTACGAAAATCGCCCGAAAAGTGCAGATGCAATCGACGACCGGGAGATCCTTGTAGCATTCTTCTCCTAAATTAATAACTGTGTCTCGGGTTCCGTTTAGGATTTCAAATCCTAGTTATCGTCCAGCCCAAAAATATCGATTTCGGCCCATTTTTGTCGTGTGGTACGAAAATCGCTTGAAATATGCAGATGAAATCGACGATCAGAGGATCCTTGTAGCATTCTTCTCCTAAATTTATAACTGTGTCTGGAGTTCCCTATCGGATTTCAAACCCTAGCCATCGTCCGGCCCGAAAAAACCGATTTCGGCCCATTTTAGTCAGGTGGTACCAAAAGTGCATATGAAATCGACAACCGAAGATCCTTGTAGCAATGTTCTCCTAAATTAATAACTGTGTCTCGGGTTCCGTGTCGGATTTCAAACCCTAGCCATCGTCCGGCCCAAAAATACCGATTTCGGCCCATTTTAGTCGGGTGGTACGAAAATCGCCCGAAAAGTGTAGATGAAATCGACTATCGGGAGATCCTTGTAGCATTCTTCTCCTAAATTTATAACTGTGTCTTGGATTCCGTGTCGGATTTCAAATCCTAGCCATCGTTCAGCCCAAAAATATCGATTTCGGGCCATTTTTGTCGTGTGGTACGAAAATCGCCCAAAAACTGCATATGAAATCGACGACCGGAGGATACTTGTAGCATTCTTCTCCTAAATTAATAATTGTGTCTCGGGTTCCGTGTCGGATTTCAAACCCTAGCCATCGTCCGGCCCGAAATTACCGATTTCGGCCCATTTTAGTCGGGTGGTACGAAAATCGCCCGAAAAGTGCAAATGAAATCGACGACCGGGTGATCCTTGTAGTATTCTTCTCCTAAATTTATAAGTGTGTCTCGGGTTCCGTGTCAGATTTCAAACCCTAGCCATCGTCCGGCCCGAAAATACCGATTTCGGCCCATTTTTTTCGGTTGGAACGAAAATCGCCCGAAAAGTGCAGATGAAATCGACGACCGGAGGATCCTTGTAGCATTCTTCTCCTAAATTTATAACTGTGTCTCGAGTTCCGTGTCGGATTTCAACCCTAGCCATCGTCCGGCCCAAAAATATCGATTTCGACCCATTTTTGTCTTGTGGTACGAAAATCGCCCGAAAAGTGCAGATCAAATCGAAGACCGGGATATCCTTGTAGCATTTTTCTCCTAAATTTATAACTGTGTCTCGGGTTCCGTGTCGGGTTTCAAACCCTATCCATCGTCCGGCCCGATAATACCGATTTCGGGCCATTTTTGTCGTGTGGTACGAAAATCGCCCAAAAACTGCAGATGAAATCGACGACCGGAGGATCCTTGTAGTATCTTCTCCTAAATTAATAACTTTGTCTCGGGTTCCGTGTCGGATTTTAAACCCTAGCCATCGTCAGGCCCGAAAATACTGATTTCGGCCCATTTTTGTTGTATGGTACGAAAATCGCCTGAAAAGTGCAGATGAAATCGACGACCCGAGGATCCTTGTAGCATTCTTCTCCTAAATGTATAATTGTGTCTCAAGTTCCGTGTCGGATTTCAAACCCTAGCCATCGTCCGGCCCGAAAATACCGATTTCGGCCCATTTTTGTTGTATGGTACGAAAATCGCCTAAAAAGTGCAGATGAAATCGACGACCCGAGGATCCTTGTAGCATTCTTCTCCTAAATTTATAACTGTGTCTCAAGTTCCGTGTCGAATTTCAAACCCTAGCCACCGTCCGGGCCGAAAATACCGATTTCGGCCAATTTTTGTCGTGTGGTACGAAAATCGACCGAAAAGTGCAAATGAAATCGAAGACTGGGAGATCCTTCTAGCATTCTTCTCCTAAATTAATAACTGTGTCTCGGGTTCCGTGTCGGATTTCAAACCCTAGCCATCGTCCGGCCCGAAAATACTAATTTCGGCCCATTTTTGTCGGTTGGAACGAAAATCGCCCGAAAAGTGCAGATGAAATCGACGACCGCAGGATCCTTGTAGCATTCTTCTCCTAAATTTATAACTGTGTCTCGGGTTCCGTGTTGGATTTCAAACCCTAGGCATCGTCCAGTCCAAAAATACCGATTACGGCCCATTATTGTCGTGTGGTACGAAAATCGCCCAAAAAGTGCAGATGAAATCGACGACCGGAGGATCCTTGTAGCATTCTTCTCCTAAATTTATAACTGTGTCTGGAGTTCCCTGTCGGATTTCAAACCCTAGCCATCGTCCGGCCCGAAAATACCGATTTCGGCTTATTTTAGTCGGATGGTACGAAAATCGCCCGAAAAGTGCAGATGCAATCGACGACCGGGAGATCCTTGTAGCATTCTTCTCCTAAATTAATAACTGTGTCTCAGGTTCCGTGTCGGATTTCAAACCCTAGCCATCGTCCGGCCCAAAAATACCGATTTCGGCCCATTTTAGTCGGGTGGTACGAAAATCGCCCGAAAAGTCTAGATGAAATCGACTACCGGGAGATCCTTGTATCATTCTTGTCCTAAATTTATAACTGTGTCTCGGATTCCGTGTCGGATTTCAAATCCTAGCCATCGTTCAGCCCAAAAATATCGATTTCGGGCCATTTTTGTCGTGTGGTACGAAAATCGCCCAAAAACTGCAGATGAAATCGATGACCGGAGGATCCTTGTAGCATTCTTCTCCTAAATTAATAACTGTGTCTCGGGTTCCGTGTTAGATTTCAAACCCTAGCCATCGTCCGGCCCAAAAATACCGATTTCGGCCCATTTTAGTCGAGTGGTACGAAAATCGCCCAAAAACTGCAGATGAAATCGACGACCGGAGGATCCATGTAGCATTCTTCTCCTAAATTTATAATTGTGTCTGGAGTTCCCTGTCGGATTTCAAACCCTAGCCATCGTCCGGCCCGAAAATACCGATTTCGGCCCATTTTAGTCGGATGGTACGAAAATCGCCCGAAAAGTGCAGATGCAATCCACGACCGGGAGATCCTTGTAGCATTCTTCTCCTAAATTAATAATTGTGTCTCGGGTTCCGTGTCGGATTTCAAATCCTAGCCATCATCTAGCCCAAAAATATCGATTTCGGCCCATTTTTGTCGTGTGGTACGAAAATCGCCTGAAAAGTGCAGATGAAATCGACGATCAGAGGATCCTTGTAGCATTCTTCTCCTAAATTTATAACTGTGTCTGGAGTTCCCTGTCGGATTTCAAACCCTAGCCATCGTCCGGCCCGAAAATACCGATTTCGGCCCATTTTAGTCAGGTGGTACGAAAATCGCCCGAAAAGTGCAGATGAAATTGACGACCGGGAGATCCTTGTAGCATTCTTCTCCTAAATTTGTAACTGTGTCTCGGATTCCGTGTCGGATTTCAAATCCTAGCCATCGTCCAGCCCAAAAATATCGATTTCGGGCCATTTTTGTCGTGTGGTACGAAAATCGCCCAAAAACTGCAGATGAAATCGACGACCGGAGGATACTTGTAGCATTCTTCTCCTAAATTAATAATTGTGTCTCGGGTTCCGTGTCGGATTTCAAACCCTAGCCATCGTCCGACCCGAAATTACCGATTTCGGCTCATTTTAGTCGGGTGGTACGAAAATCGACCGAAAAGTGCAAATGAAATCGACGACCGGGTGATCCTTTTAGCATTCTTCTCCTAAATTTATAACTGTGTCTCGGGTTCCGTGTCGGATTTCAAACCCTAGCCATCGTCCGGCCCGAAAATACCGATTCCGGCCCATTTTTTTCGGTTGGAACGAAAATCGCCCAAAAAGTGCAGATGAAATCGACGACTGGAGGATCCTTGTAGCATTCTTCTCCTAAATTTATAACTGTGTCTCGAGTTCCGTGTCGGATTTCAAACCCTAGCCATCGTCCGGCCCAAAAATACCGATTTCGACCCATTTTTGTCTTGTGGTACGAAAATCGCCCGAAAAGTGCAGATCAAATCGAAGACCGGGATATCCTTGTAGCATTTTTCTCCTAAATTTATAACTGTGTTTCGGGTTCCGTGTCGGGTTTCAAACCCTAGCCATCGTCCGGCCCGATAATACCGATTTCGGGCCATTTTTGTCGTGTGGTACGAAAATCGCCCAAAAAATGCAGATGAAATCGACGACCGGAGGATCCTTGTAGCATTCTTCTCCTAAATTAATAACTTTGTCTCGGGTTCCGTGTCGGATTTTAAACCCTAGCCATCGTCAGGCCCGAAAATACTGATTTCGGCCCATTTTTGTTGTATGGTACGAAAATCGCCTGAAAAGTGCAGATGAAATCGACGACCCGAGGATCCTTGTAGCATTCTTCTCCTAAATTTATAACTGTGTCTCAAGTTCCGTGTCGAATTTCAAACCCTAGCCACCGTCCGGCCCAAAAATACCGATTTCGGCAAATTTTTGTCGTGTGGTACGAAAATCGCCCGAAAAGTGCAAATGAAATCGACGACCGGGAGATCCTTGTAGCATTCTTCTCCTAAATTAATTACTCTGTCTCGGGTTCCGTGTCGGATTTCAAACCCTAGCCATCGTTCGTCCCGAAAATACCGATTTCGGCCCATTTTAGTCGGGTTGTACGAAAATCGACCGAAAAGTGCAAATGAAATCGAAGACCGGGAGATCCTTCTAGCATTCTTCTCCTAAATTAATAACTGTGTCTCAGGTTCCGTGTCGGATTTCAAACCCTAGCCATCGTCCGGCCCGAAAATACTAATTTCGGCCCATTTTTGTCGGTTGGAACGAAAATCGCCCGAAAAGTGCAGATGAAATCGACGACCGCAGGATCCTTGTAGCATTCTTCTCCTAAATTTATAACTGTGTCTCGGGTTCCGTGTCGGATTTCAAACCCTAGGCATCGTCCAGCCCAAAAATACCGATTTCGGCCCATTATTGTCGTGTGGTACGAAAATCGCCCAAAAAGTGCAGATGAAGTCGACGACCGGAGGATCCTTGTAGCATTCTTCTCCTAAATTTATAACTGTGTCTGGAGTTCCCTGTCGGATTTCAAACCCTAGCCATCGTCCGGCCCGAAAATACCGATTTCGGCTTATTTTAGTCGGATGGTACGAAAATCGCCCGAAAAGTGCAGATGCAATCGACGACCGGGAGATCCTTGTAGCATTCTTCTCCTAAATTAATAACTGTGTCTCAGGTTTCGTGTCGGATTTCAAACCCTAGCAGACGTCTGGCCCAAAAATACCGATTTCGGCCCATTTTAGTCGGGTGGTACAAAAATCGCCCGAAAAGTGTAGATGAAATCGACTACCGGGAGATCCTTGTATCATTCTTGTCCTAAATTTATAATTGTGTCTCAGATTCCGTGTCGGATTTCAATTCCTAGCCATCGTCCAGCCCAAAAATATCGATTTCGGGCCATTTTTGTCGTGTAATACGAAAATCGCCCAAAAAGTGTAGATGAAATCGACGACCGGAGGATCCTTGTAGCATTCTTCTCCTAAATTTATAACTGTGTCTCGGGTTCCGTGTCGGATTTCAAACCCTAGGCATCGTTCGGCCCAAAAATATCGATTTCGGCCCATTATTGTCGTGTGGTACGAAAATCGCCCAAAAAGTGCTGATGAAATCGACGACCGGAGGATCCTTGTAGCATTCTTCTCCTAAATTTATAACTGTGTCTGGAGTTCCCTGTCGGATTTCAAACCCTAGCCATCGTCCGCCCCGAAAAATACCGATTTCGGCCCATTTTAGTCGGATGGTACGAAAATCGCCCGAAAAGTGCAAATGCAATCGACGACCGGGAGATCCTTGTAGCATTCTTCTCCTAAATTAATAATTGTGTCTCGGGTTCCGTTTCGGATTTCAAATCCTAGCCATCATCTAGCCCAAAAATATCGATTTTGGCCCATTTTTGTTGTGTGGTACGAAAATCGCCCGAAAAGTGCAGATGAAATCGACGATCAGAGGATCCTTGTAGCATTCTTCTCCTAAATTTATAACTGTGTCTGGAGTTCCCTAGCGGATATCAAACCCTAGCCATCGTCCGGCCCGAAAATACCGATTTCGGCCCATTTTAGTCAGGTGGTACGAAAATCGCCCGAAAAGTGCAGATGAAATCGACGACCGGGAGATCCTTGTAGCATTCTTCTCCTAAATTAATAACTGTGTCTCGGGTTCCGTGTCAAATTTCAAACCCTAGCCATCGTCCGGCCCAAAAATACCGATTTCGGCCCATTTTAGTCGGGTGGTACGAAAATCGCCCGAAAAGTGTAGATGAAATCGAATACTGGGAGATCCTTGTAGCATTCTTCTCCTAAATTTATAACTGTGTCTCGGATTTCGTGTCGGATTTCAAATCCTAGGCATCGTCCAGCCCAAAAATATCGATTTCGGGCCATTTTTGTTCCGTGGTACGAAAATCGCCCAAAAACTGCAGATGAAATCGACGACCGGAGGATACTTGTAGCATTCTTCTCCTAAATTAATAATTGTGTCTCGGGTTCCGTGTCGGATTTCAAACCCTAGCCACCGTCCGACCCGAAATTACCGATTTCGGCTCATTTTAGTCGGGTGGTACGAAAATCAACCGAAAAGTGCAAATGAAATCGACGACCGGGTGATCCTAGTAGCATTCTTCTCCTAAATTTATAACTGTGTCTCGGGTTCCGTGTCGGATTTCAAACCCTAGCCATCGTCCGGCCCGAAATTACCGATTTCGGCCCATTTTAGTCGGGTGGTACGAAAATCGCCCGAAAAGTGTAGATGAAATCGACTACCGGGAGATCCTTGTATCATTCTTGTCCTAAATTTATAACTGTGTCTTGGATTCTGTGTCGGATTTCAAATCCTAGCCATCGTCCAACCCAAAAATATCGATTTCGGGCCATTTTTGTCGTGTGGTACGAAAATCGCCCAAAAACTGCAGATGAAATCGACGACCGGAGGATCCTTGTAGCATTCTTCTCCTAAATTAATAACTGTGTCTCGGGTTCCGTGTCAGATTTCAAACCCTAGCTATCGTCCGACCCAAAAATACCGATTTCGGCCCATTATTGTCGTGTAATACGAAAATCGCCCAAAAAGTGTAGATGAAATCGACGACCGGAGGATCCTTGTAGTATTCTTCTCCTAAATTTATAACTGTGTCTCGGGTTCCGTGTCGGATTTCAAACCCTAGGCATCGTCCGGCCCAAAAATACCGATTTCGGCCCATTATTGTCGTGTGGTACGAAAATCGCCCAAAAAGTGCAGATGAAATCGACGACCAGAGGATCCTTGTAGCATTCTTCTCCTAAATTTATAACTGTGTCTGGAGTTCCCTGTCGGATTTCAAACCCTAGCCATCGTCCGGCCCGAAAATACCGATTTCAGCCCATTTTAGTCGGATGGTACGAAAATCGCCCGAAAAGTGCAGATGCAATCGACGACCGGGAGATCCTTGTAGCATTCTTCTCCTAAATTAATAACTGTGTCTCGGGTTCCGTGTCGGGTTTCAAATCCTAGCCATCGTCTAGCCCAAAAATATCGATTTCGGCCCATTTTTGTCGTGTGGTACGAAAATCGCCCGAAAAGTGCAGATGAAATCGACGATCAGAGGATCCTTGTAGCATTCTTCTCCTAAATTTATAACTGTGTTTCGGGTTCCGTGTCGGGTTTCAAACCCTAGCCATCGTCCGGCCCGATAATACCGATTTCGGGCCATTTTTGTCGTGTGGTACGAAAATCGCCCAAAAACTGCAGATGAAATCGACGACCGGAGGATCCTTGTAGCATTCTTCTCCTAAATTAATAACTTTGTCTCGGGTTCCGTGTCGGATTTTAAACCCTAGCCATCGTCAGGCCCCAAAATACTGATTTCGGCGCATTTTTGTTGTATGGTACGAAAATCGCCTGAAAAGTGCAGATGAAATCGACGACCCGAGGATCCTTGTAGCATTCTTCTCGTAAATGTATAACTGTGTCTCAAGTTCCGTGTCGGATTTCAAACCCTAGCCATCGTCCGGCCCGAAAATATCGATTTCGGCCCATTTTTGTTGTATGGTACGAAAATCGCCTAAAAAGTGCAGATGAAATCGACGACCCGAGGATCCTTGTAGCATTCTTCTCCTAAATTTATAACTGTGTCTCAAGTTCCGTGTCGAATTTCAAACCCTAGCCACCGTCCGGCCCAAAAATACCGATTTCGGCAAATTTTTGTCGTGTGGTACGAAAATCGCCCGAAAAGTGCAAATGAAATCGACGACCGGGAGATCCTTGTAGCATTCTTCTCCTAAATTAATTACTCTGTCTCGGGTTCCGTGTCGGATTTCAAACCCTAGCCATCGTTCGTCCCGAAAATACCGATTTCGGCCCATTTTAGTCGGGTTGTACGAAAATCGACCGAAAAGTGCAAATGAAATCGAAGACCGGGAGATCCTTCTAGCATTCTTCTCCTAAATTAATAACTGTGTCTCAGGTTCCGTGTCGGATTTCAAACCCTAGCCATCGTCCGGCCCGAAAATACTAATTTCGGCCCATTTTTGTCGGTTGGAACGAAAATCGCCCGAAAAGTGCAGATGAAATCGACGACCGCAGGATCCTTGTAGCATTCTTCTCCTAAATTTAT
Organism: Cicer chorassanicum; assembly: GCA_037974735.1. Classification (NCBI taxonomy): domain Eukaryota; kingdom Viridiplantae; phylum Streptophyta; class Magnoliopsida; order Fabales; family Fabaceae; genus Cicer; species Cicer chorassanicum. The sequence continues at coordinate 13,264,408 of JBBPBP010009777.1, read as the reverse complement.
AACTGTGTCTCGGGTTCCGTGTCGGATTTCAAACCCTAGGCATCGTCCAGCCCAAAAATACCGATTTCGGCCCATTATTGTCGTGTGGTACGAAAATCGCCCAAAAAGTGCAGATGAAGTCGACGACCGGAGGATCCTTGTAGCATTCTTCTCCTAAATTTATAACTGTGTCTGGAGTTCCCTGTCGGATTTCAAACCCTAGCCATCGTCCGGCCCGAAAATACCGATTTCGGCTTATTTTAGTCGGATGGTACGAAAATCGCCCAAAAAGTGCAGATGCAATCGACGACCGGGAGATCCTTGTAGCATTCTTCTCCTAAATTAATAACTGTGTCTCAGGTTCCGTGTCGGATTTCAAACCCTAGCCAACGTCCGGCCCAAAAATACCGATTTCGGCCCATTTTAGTCGGGTGGTACAAAAATCGCCCGAAAAGTGTAGATGAAATCGACTACCGGGAGATCCTTGTATCATTCTTGTCCTAAATTTATAATTGTGTCTTAGATTCCGTGTCGGATTTCAAATCCTAGCCATCGTCCGGCCCAAAAATACCGATTTCGGCCCATTATTGTCGTGTAATACGAAAATCGCCCAAAAAGTGTAGATGAAATCGACGACCGCAAGATCCTTGTAGCATTCTTCTCCTAAATTTATAACTGTGTCTCGGGTTCCGTGTCGGATTTCAAACCCTAGGCATCGTTCGGCCCAAAAATATCGATTTCGGCCCATTATTGTCGTGTGGTACGAAAATCGCCCAAAAAGTGCTGATGAAATCGACGACCGGAGGATCCTTGTAGCATTCTTCTCCTAAATTTATAACTGTGTCTGGAGTTCCCTGTCGGATTTCAAACCCTAGCCATCGTCCGGCCCGAAAAATACCGATTTCGGCCCATTTTAGTCGGATGGTACGAAAATCGCCCGAAAAGTGCAAATGCAATCGACGACCGGGAGATCCTTGTAGCATTCTTCTCCTAAATTAATAATTGTGTCTCGGGTTCCGTTTCGGATTTCAAATCCTAGCCATCATCTAGCCCAAAAATATCGATTTTGGCCCATTTTTGTTGTGTGGTACGAAAATCGCCCGAAAAGTGCAGATGAAATCGACGATCAGAGGATCCTTGTAGCATTCTTCTCCTAAATTTATAACTGTGTCTGGAGTTCCCTAGCGGATATCAAACCCTAGCCATCGTCCGGCCCGAAAATACCGATTTCGGCCCATTTTAGTCAGGTGGTACGAAAATCGCCCGAAAAGTGCAGATGAAATCGACGACCGGGAGATCCTTGTAGCATTCTTCTCCTAAATTAATAACTGTGTCTCGGGTTCCGTGTCAAATTTCAAACCCTAGCCATCGTCCGGCCCAAAAATACCGATTTCGGCCCATTTTAGTCGGGTGGTACGAAAATCGCCCGAAAAGTGTAGATGAAATCGACTACTGGGAGATCCTTGTAGCATTCTTCTCCTAAATTTATAACTGTGTCTCGGATTTCGTGTCGGATTTCAAATCCTAGCCATCGTCCAGCCCAAAAATATCGATTTCGGCCCATTATTGTCGTGTGGTACGAAAATCGCCCAAAAAGTGCTGATGAAATCGACGACCGGAGGATCCTTGTAGCATTCTTCTCCTAAATTTATAACTGTGTCTGGAGTTCCCTGTCGGATTTCAAACCCTAGCCATCGTCCGCCCCGAAAAATACCGATTTCGGCCCATTTTAGTCGGATGGTACGAAAATCGCCCGAAAAGTGCAAATGCAATCGACGACCGGGAGATCCTTGTAGCATTCTTCTCCTAAATTAATAATTGTGTCTCGGGTTCCGTTTCGGATTTCAAATCCTAGCCATCATCTAGCCCAAAAATATCGATTTTGGCCCATTTTTGTTGTGTGGTACGAAAATCGCCCGAAAAGTGCAGATGAAATCGACGATCAGAGGATCCTTGTAGCATTCTTCTCCTAAATTTATAACTGTGTCTGGAGTTCCCTGGCGGATATCAAACCCTAGCCATCGTCCGGCCCGAAAATACCGATTTCGGCCCATTTTAGTCAGGTGGTACGAAAATCGCCCGAAAAGTGCAGATGAAATCGACGACCGGGAGATCCTTGTAGCATTCTTCTCCTAAATTAATAACTGTGTCTCGGGTTCCGTGTCAAATTTCAAACCCTAGCCATCGTCCGGCCCAAAAATACCGATTTCGGCCCATTTTAGTCGGGTGGTACGAAAATCGCCCGAAAAGTGTAGATGAAATCGAATACTGGGAGATCCTTGTAGCATTCTTCTCCTAAATTTATAACTGTGTCTCGGATTTCGTGTCGGATTTCAAATCCTAGGCATCGTCCAGCCCAAAAATATCGATTTCGGGCCATTTTTGTTCCGTGGTACGAAAATCGCCCAAAAACTGCAGATGAAATCGACGACCGGAGGATACTTGTAGCATTCTTCTCCTAAATTAATAATTGTGTCTCGGGTTCCGTGTCGGATTTCAAACCCTAGCCACCGTCCGACCCGAAATTACCGATTTCGGCTCATTTTAGTCGGGTGGTACGAAAATCAACCGAAAAGTGCAAATGAAATCGACGACCGGGTGATCCTTGTAGCATTCTTCTCCTAAATTTATAACTGTGTCTCGGGTTCCGTGTCGGATTTCAAACCCTAGCCATCGTCCGGCCCGAAATTACCGATTTCGGCCCATTTTAGTCGGGTGGTACGAAAATCGCCCGAAAAGTGTAGATGAAATCGACTACCGGGAGATCCTTGTATCATTCTTGTCCTAAATTTATAACTGTGTCTTGGATTCTGTGTCGGATTTCAAATCCTAGCCATCGTCCAACCCAAAAATATCGATTTCGGGCCATTTTTGTCGTGTGGTACGAAAATCGCCCAAAAACTGCAGATGAAATCGACGACCGGAGGATCCTTGTAGCATTCTTCTCCTAAATTAATAACTGTGTCTCGGGTTCCGTGTCAGATTTCAAACCCTAGCTATCGTCCGACCCAAAAATACCGATTTCGGCCCATTATTGTCGTGTAATACGAAAA
>JBBPBP010009777.1:13240791-13252860 GCA_037974735.1 Cicer chorassanicum | reverse complement strand
GGCCCGAAAATACCGATTTCGCCCCATTTTTTTCGGTTGGAACGAAAATCGCCCGAAAAGTGCAGATGAAATCGACGACCGGAGGATCCTTGTAGCATTATTCTCCTAAATTTATAATTGTGTCTCGGGTTCCGTGTCGGATTTCAAACCCTAGCCATCGTCCGGCCCAAAAATACCGATTTCGGGCCATTTTTGTCGTGTGGTATGAAAATCGCCCAAAAACTGCAGATGAAATCGACGACCGGAGGATCCTTGTAGCATTCTTCTCCTAAATTAATAATTGTGTCTCGGGTTCCGTGTCGGATTTTAAACCCTGGCCATCGTCCGGCCCGAAAATACCGATTTCGGCCCATTTTTGTTGTATGGTACGAAAATCGCCTGAAAAGTGCAGATGAAATCGACGACCCGAGGATCCTTGTAGCATTCTTCTCCTAAATTTATAACTGTGTCTCAAGTTCCGTGTCGGATTTCAAACCCTAGCCATCGTCCGGCCCGAAAATACCGATTTCGGCCAATTTTTGTCGTGTGGTACGAAAATCGCCCGAAAAGTGCTAATGAAATCGACGACCGGGAGATCCTTGTAGCATTCTTCTCCTAAATTAATTACTCTGTCTCGGGTTCCGTGTCGGATTTCAAACCCTAGCCATCGTTCGGCCCGAAAATACCGATTTCGGCCCATTTTAGTCAGGTGGTACGAAAATCGCCCGAAAAGTGCAAATGAAATCGACGACCGGATGATCCTTGTAGCATTCTTCTCCTAAATTTATAACTGTGTCTCAAGTTCCGTGTCGGATTTCAAACCCTAGCCATCGTCCGACCCAAAAATACCGATTTCGACCCATTTTTGTCGTGTGGTACGAAAATCGCCCGAAAAGTGCAGATGAAATCGACGACCGGGAGATCCTTGTAGCATTCTTCTCCTAAATTTATAACTGTGTCTCGGGTTCAGTGTCGGGTTTCAAACCCTAGCCATCGTCCAGCCCAAAAATACCGATTTCGGCCCATTATTGTCGTGTGGTACGAAAATCGCCGAAAAAGTGCAGATGAAATCGACGCCCGGAGGATCCTTGTAGCATTCTTCTCCTAAATTTATAACTGTGTCTGTTTTTCCCTGTCGGATTTCAAACCCTAGCTATCGTCCGGCCTGAAAATACCGATTTCGGCCCATTTTAGTCGGATGGTACGAAAATCGCCGAAAAGTGCAGATGCAATCGACGACCGGGAGATCCTTGTAGCATTCTTCTCCTAAATTAATAACTGTGTCTCGGGTTCAGTGTCAGGTTTCAAAACCTAGCCATCGTCCGGCCCGAAAATACCGATTTCCGACCATTTTTGTCGTGTGGTACGAAAATCGCCCAAAAACTGCAGATGAAAAATCGACGACCAGAGGATCCTTGTAGCATTCTTCTCCTAAATTAATAACTGTGTCTCGGGTTTTGTGTCGGATTTCAAACCCTAGCCATCGTCCGGCCCGAAAATACCGATTTCCGCCCATTTTAGTCGGGTGGTACGAAAATCGCCCGAAAAGTGCAAATAAAATCGACGATCGGGTGATCCTTGTAGCATTCTTCTCCTAAATTTATAACTATGTCTCGGGTTCCGTGTTGGATTTCAAACCCTAGCCATCGTCTGGCCCGAAAATACCGATTTCGCCCCATTTTTTTCGGTTGGAACGAAAATCGCCCGAAAAGTGCAGATGAAATCGACGACCGGAGGATCCTTGTAGCATTATTCTCCTAAATTTATAATTGTGTCTCGGGTTCCGTGTCGGATTTCAAACCCTAGCCATCGTCCGGCCCAAAAATACCGATTTCGGGCCATTTTTGTCGTGTGGTATGAAAATCGCCCAAAAACTGCAGATGAAATCGACGACCGGAGGATCCTTGTAGCATTCTTCTCCTAAATTAATAATTGTGTCTCGGGTTCCGTGTCGGATTTTAAACCCTGGCCATCGTCCGGCCCGAAAATACCGATTTCGGCCCATTTTTGTTGTATGGTACGAAAATCGCCTGAAAAGTGCAGATGAAATCGACGACCCGAGGATCCTTGTAGCATTCTTCTCCTAAATTTATAACTGTGTCTCAAGTTCCGTGTCGGATTTCAAACCCTAGCCATCGTCCGGCCCGAAAATACCGATTTCGGCCAATTTTTGTCGTGTGGTACGAAAATCGCCCGAAAAGTGCAAATGAAATCGACGACCGGGAGATCCTTGTAGCATTCTTCTCCTAAATTAATTACTCTGTCTCGGGTTCCGTGTCGGATTTCAAACCCTAGCCATCGTTCGGCCCGAAAATACCGATTTCGGCCCATTTTAGTCAGGTGGTACGAAAATCGCCCGAAAAGTGCAAATGAAATCGACGACCGGATGATCCTTGTAGCATTCTTCTCCTAAATTTATAACTGTGTCTCAAGTTCCGTGTCGGATTTCAAACCCTAGCCATCGTCCGACCCAAAAATACCGATTTCGACCCATTTTTGTCGTGTGGTACGAAAATCGCCCGAAAAGTGCAGATGAAATCGACGACCGGGAGATCCTTGTAGCATTCTTCTCCTAAATTTATAACTGTGTCTCGGGTTCAGTGTCGGGTTTCAAACCCTAGCCATCGTCCAGCCCAAAAATACCGATTTCGGCCCATTATTGTCGTGTGGTACGAAAATCGCCGAAAAAGTGCAGATGAAATCGACGCCCGGAGGATCCTTGTAGCATTCTTCTCCTAAATTTATAACTGTGTCTGTTTTTCCCTGTCGGATTTCAAACCCTAGCTATCGTCCGGCCCGAAAATACCGATTTCGGCCCATTTTAGTCGGATAGTACGAAAATCGCCCGAAAAGTGCAGATGCAATCGACGACCGGGAGATCCTTGTAGCATTCTTCTCCTAAATTAATAACTGTGTCTCAGGTTCCGTGTCGGATTTCAAACCCTAGCCATCGTCCGGCCCAAAAATACCGATTTCGGCCCATTTTAGTCGGGTGGTACGAAAATCGCCCGAAAAGTGTTGATGAAATCGACTACCGGGATATCCTTGTAGCATTCTTCTCCTAAATTTATAACTGTGTCTCGGATTCCGTGTCGGATTTCAAATCCTAGCCATCGTCCAGCCCAAAAATATCGATTTCGGGCCATTTTTGTCGTGTGGTACGAAAATCGCCCAAAAACTGCAGATGAAATCGACGAGCGGAGGATCCTTGTAGCATTCTTCTCCTAAATTAATAACTGTGTCTCGGGTTCCGTGTCGGATTTCAAACCCTAGCCATCGTCAGGCCCCAAGATACCGATTTCGGCCCCATTTTAGTCGGGTGGTAAGAAAATCGCCCAAAAAAGTGCAAATGAAATCGACGACCGGGTGATCCTTGTAGCATTCTTCTCCTAAATTAATAACTGTGTCTTGGGTTCCGTGTCGGATTTCAAACCCTAGCCATCGTCCGACCCGAAAATATGAATTTCGGCCCATTTTTTTCGGTTGGAACGAAAATCGCTCGAAAAGTGCAGATGAAATCGACGATCGGAGGATCCTTGTAGCATTCTTCAACTAAATTTATAACTGTGTCTCGAGTTCCGTGTCAGATTTCAAACCCTAGCCATCGTCCGGCCCAAAAATACCGATTTTGACCCATTTTTGTCTTGTGGTACGAAAATCGCCCGAAAAGTGCAGATGAAATCGACGACCGGGAGATCCTTGTAGCATTCTTCTCCTAACTTTATAACTGTGTCTCGGGTTCCGTGTCGGGTTTCAAACCCTAGCCATCGTCCGGCCCGAAAATACCGATTTCGGCCCATTTTAGTCGGGTGGTACGAAAATCGCCCGAAAAGTGCAAATGAAATCGACGACCGGGTGATCCTTGTAGCATTCTTCTCCTAAATTTATAACTGTGTCTCGGGTTCCGTGTCGGATTTCAAACCCTAGCCATCGTCCGGCCCGAAAATACCAATTTCGGCCCATTTTAGTCGGATGGTACGAAAATCGCCCGAAAAGTGCAGATGAAATCGACGACCGGAAGATCCTTGTAGCATTCTTCTCCTAAATTAATAATTGTGTCTTGGGTTCCGTGTTGGATTTCAAACCCTAGCCATCGTCCGACCCAAAAATACCGATTTCGTCTCATTTTAGTTGGGTGGTACGAAAATCGCCCGAAAAGTGTAGACGAAATCGACTACCGGGAGATCCTTGTAGCATTCTTCTCCTAAATTTATAACTGTGTCTCGAGTTTCGTGTCGGATTTCAAACCCTAGCCATCGTTCGGCCCGAAAATACCGATTTCGGCCCATTTTAGTCGGGTGGTACGAAAATCGCCCGAAAAGTGCAAATAAAATCGACGACCGGGTGATCCTTGTAGCATTCTTCTCCTAAATTTATAACTATGTCTCGGGTTTCGTGTCGGATTTCAAACCCTAGCCATCGTTCGGCCCGAAAATACCGATTTCGCCCCATTTTTTTCGGTTGGAACGAAAATCGCCCGAAAAGTGCAGATGAAATCGACGACCGGAGGATCCTTGTAGCATTCTTCTCCTAAATTTATAACTGTGTCTCGAGTTCCGTGTCGGATTTCAAACTCTAGCCATCGTCCGGCCCAAAAATACCGATTTCGACCTATTTTTGTCGTGTGGTACGAAAATCGCCCGAAAAGTGCAGATGAAATCGACGACCGGGAGATCCTTGTAGCATTCTTCTCCTAAATTTATAACTGTGTCTCGGGTTCCGTGTCGGGTTTCAAACCCTAGCCATTGTCTGGCCCGAAAATACCGATTTCGGCCCATTTTAGTTGGGTGGTACGAAAATCGACCGAAAAGTGCAAATGAAATCGAAGACCGGGAGATCCTTGTAGCATTCTTCTCCTAAATTAATAACTGTGTCTCGGGTTCCGTGTCGGATTTAAAACCCTAGCCATCGTCCGGCCCGAAAATACCGATTTCGGCCCATTTTAGTCGGGTGGTACGAAAATCGCCCGGAAAGTGCAAATAAAATCGACGACCGGGTGATCCTTGTAGCATTCTTCTCCTAAATTTATAACTATGTCTCGGGTTTCGTGTCGGATTTCAAACCCTAGCCATCGTCCGGCCCGAAAATACCGATTTCGCCCCATTTTTTTCGGTTGGAACGAAAATCGCCTGAAAAGTGCAGATGAAATCGACGACCGGAGGATCCTTGTAGCATTCTTCTCCTAAATTTATAACTGTGTCTCGAGTTCCGTGTCGGATTTCAAACCCTAGCCATCGTCCGGCCCAAAAATACCGATTTCGACCCATTTTTATCGTGTGGTACGAAAATCGCCGGAAAAGTGCAGATGAAATCGACGACCGGGAGATCCTTGTAGTATTCTTCTCCTAAATTTATAACTGTGTCTCGGGTTCCGTGTCGGGTTTCAAACCCTAGCCATCGTCCGGCCCGAAAATACCGATTTCGGCCCATTTTAGTTGGGTGGTACGAAAATCGACCGAAAAGTGCAAATGAAATCGAAGACCGGGAGATCCTTGTAGCATTCTTCTCCTAAATTAATAACTGTGTCTCGGGTTTCGTGTCGGATTTCAAACCCTAGTCATCGTCCGACCCGAAAATACTGATTTCGGCCCATTTTTGTCGGTTGGAACGAAAATCGCCCGAAAAGTGCAGATGAAATCGACGACCGGAGGATCCTTGTAGCATTCTTCTCCTAAATTTATAACTGTGTCTCGGGTTCCGTGTTGGATTTCAAACCCTAGGCATCGTCCGACCCAAAAATACCGATTTCGGCACACTATTGTCGTGTGGTACGAAAATCGCCCAAAAAGTGCAGATGAAATCGACGGTCGGAGGATCCTTGTAGCATTCTTCTCCTAAATTTATAACTGTGTCTGGAGTTCCCTGTCGGATTTCAAACCCTAGCTATCGTCCGGCCCGAAAATACCGATTTCGGCCCATTCTAGTCGGATGGTATGAAAATCGCCCGAAAAGTGCAGATGAAATCGACGACCGGAGGATCCTTGTAGCATTCTTCTCCTAAATTAATAACTGTGTCTGGAGTTCCCTGTCGGATTTCAAACCCTAGGCATCGTCCGACCCAAAAATACCGATTTCGGCCCACTATTGTCGTGTGGTACGAAAATCGCCCGAAAAGTGCAGATGAAATCGACGACCGGGAGATCCTTCTAGCTTTCTTATCCTAAATTAATAACTGTGTCTCGGGTTCCGTGTCGGATTTCAAACCCTAGCCATCGTCCGGCCCAAAAATACCGATTTCGGCCCATTTTAGTCGGGTGGTACGAAAATCGCCCGAAAAGTGTAGATGAAATCGACTACCGGGAGATCCTTGTAGCATTCTTCTCCTAAATTTATAACTGTGTCTCGGATTCCGTGTCGGATTTCAAATCCTATTCATCGTCCAGCCCAAAAATATCGATTTTGGGCCATTTTTGTCGTGTGGTACGAAAATCGCCGAAAAAGTGCAGATGAAATCGACGACCGGAGTATCCTTGTAGCATTCTTCTCCTAAATTAATAACTGTGTCTCGGGTTCCATGTCGGATTTCAAACCCTAGCCATCGTCCGGCCCGAAAATACTGATTTCGGCCCATTTTAGTTAGTTGGTACGAAAATCGCCCGAAAAGTACAAATGAAATCGACGACTGGGTGATCCTTGTAGCATTCTTCTCCTAAATTTATAACTGTGCCTAGGGTTCCGTGTCGGATTTCAAACCCTAGCCATCGTCCGGCCCGAAAATACCGATTTCGGCCCATTTTTTTCGGTTGGAACGAAAATCGCCCGAAAAGTGCAGATGAAATCGACGACCGGAGGATCCTTGTAGCATTCTTCAACTAAATTTATAACTGTGTCTCGAGTTCCGTGTCAGATTTCAAACCCTAGCCATCGTCCGGCCCAAAAATACCGATTTCGACCCATTTTTGTCATGTGGTACGAAAATCGCCCAAAAAGTGCAGATTAAATCGACGACCGGGAGATCCTTGTAGCATTCTTCTCCTAACTTTATACCTGTGTCTCGGGTTCCGTGTCGGGTTTCAAACCCTAGCCATCGTCCGGCCCGAAAATACCGATTTCGGGCCATTTTTGTCGTGTGGTACGAAAATCGCCCAAAAACTGCAGATGAAATTGATGACCAGAGGATCCTTGTAGCATTCTTCTCCTAAATTAATAACTGTGTCTCGGGTTCCGTGTCGGATTTCAAACCCTAGCCATCGTCCTGCCCGAAAATACCGATTTCGGCCCATTTTAGTCGGGTGGTACGAAAATCGCCCGAAAAGTGCAAATGAAATCGACGACCGGGTGATCCTTGTAGCATTCTTCTCCTAAATTTATAACTATGTCTCGGGTTTCGTGTCGGATTTCAAACCCTTGCCATCGTCCGGCCCGAAAATACCGATTTCGCCCCATTTTTTTCGGTTGGAACGAAAATCGCCCGAAAAGTGCAGATGAAATCGACGATCGGAGGATCCTTGTAGCATTCTTCTCCTAAATTAATAACTGTGTCTGGAGTTCCCTGTCGGATTTCAAACCCTAGGCATCGTCCGACCCAAAAATACCGATTTCGGCCCACTATTGTCGTGTGGTTCGAAAATCGCCCGAAAAGTGCAGATGAAATCGACGACCGGGAGATCCTTCTAGCTTTCTTCTCCTGAATTAATAACTGTGTCTCGGGTTCCGTGTCGGATTTCAAACCCTAGCCATCGTCCGACCCAAAAATACCGATTTCGACCCACTTTTGTCGTGTGGTACGAAAATCGCCGGAAAAGTGCAGATGAAATCGACGACCGAGAGATCCTTGTAGTATTCTTCTCCTAAATTTATAACTGTGTCTCGGGTTCCGTGTCGGGTTTCAAACCCTAGCCATCGTCCCGCCCGAAAATACCGATTTCGGCCCATTTTAGTTGGGTGGTACGAAAATCGACCGAAAAGTGCAAATGAAATCGAAGACCGGGAGATCCTTGTAGCATTCTTCTCCTAAATTAATAACTGTGTCTCGAGTTTCGTGTCGGATTTCAAACCCTAGCCATCGTCCGACCCGAAAATACTGATTTCGGCCCATTTTTGTCGGTTGGAACGAAAATCGCCCGAAAAGTGCAGATGAAATCGACGACCGGAGGATCCTTGTAGCATTCTTCTCCTAAATTTATAACTGTGTCTCGGGTTCCGTGTTGGATTTCAAACCCTAGGCATCGTCCGACCCAAAAATACCGATTTCGGCACACTATTGTCGTGTGGTACGAAAATCGCCCAAAAAGTGCAGATGAAATCGACGGTCGGAGGATCCTTGTAGCATTCTTCTCCTAAATTTATAACTGTGTCTGGAGTTCCCTGTCGGATTTCAAACCCTAGCTATCGTCCGGCCCGAAAATACCGATTTCGGCCCATTCTAGTCGGATGGTATGAAAATCGCCCGAAAAGTGCAGATGAAATCGACGACCGGAGGATCCTTGTAGCATTCTTCTCCTAAATTAATAACTGTGTCTGGAGTTCCCTGTCGGATTTCAAACCCTAGGCATCGTCCGACCCAAAAATACCGATTTCGGCCCACTATTGTCGTGTGGTACGAAAATCGCCCGAAAAGTGCAGATGAAATCGACGACCGGGAGATCCTTCTAGCTTTCTTATCCTAAATTAATAACTGTGTCTCGGGTTCCGTGTCGGATTTCAAACCCTAGCCATCGTCCGGCCCAAAAATACCGATTTCGGCCCATTTTAGTCGGGTGGTACGAAAATCGCCCGAAAAGTGTAGATGAAATCGACTACCGGGAGATCCTTGTAGCATTCTTCTCCTAAATTTATAACTGTGTCTCAGATTCCGTGTCGGATTTCAAATCCTAGCCATCGTCCAGCCCAAAAATATCGATTTCGGGCCATTTTTGTCATGTGGTACGAAAATCGCCGAAAAAGTGCAGATGAAATCGACGACCGGAGTATCCTTGTAGCATTCTTCTCCTAAATTAATAACTGTGTCTCAGGTTCCATGTCGGATTTCAAACCCTAGCCATTGTCCGGCCCGAAAATATTGATTTCGGCCCATTTTAGTCAGTTGGTACGAAAATCGCCCGAAAAGTACAAATGAAATCGACGACTGGGTGATCCTTGTAGCATTCTTCTCCTAAATTTATAACTGTGCCTAGGGTTCCGTGTCGGATTTCAAACCCTAGCCATCGTCCGGCCCGAAAATACCGATTTCGGCCCATTTTTTTCGGTTGGAACGAAAATCGCCCGAAAAGTGCAGATGAAATCGACGACCGGAGGATCCTTGTAGCATTCTTCAACTAAATTTATAACTGTGTCTCGAGTTCCGTGTCAGATTTCAAACCCTAGCCATCGTCCGGCCCAAAAATACCGATTTCGACCCATTTTTGTCATGTGGTACGAAAATCGCCCAAAAAGTGCAGATTAAATCGACGACCGGGAGATCCTTGTAGCATTCTTCTCCTAACTTTATACCTGTGTCTCGGGTTCCGTGTCGGGTTTCAAACCCTAGCCATCGTCCGGCCCGAAAATACCGATTTCGGGCCATTTTTGTCGTGTGGTACGAAAATCGCCCAAAAACTGCAGATGAAATTGATGACCAGAGGATCCTTGTAGCATTCTTCTCCTAAATTAATAATTGTGTCTCGGGTTCCGTGTCGGATTTCAAACCCTAGCCATCGTCCTGCCTGAAAATACCGATTTCGGCCCATTTTAGTCAGGTGGTACGAAAATCGCCCGAAAAGTGCAAATGAAATCGACGACCGGGTGATCCTTGTAGCATTCTTCTCCTAAATTTATAACTATGTCTCGGGTTTCGTGTCGGATTTCAAACCCTAGCAATCGTCCGGCCCGAAAATACCGATTTCGCCCCATTTTTTTCGGTTGGAACGAAAATCGCCCGAAAAGTGCAGATGAAATCGACGACCGGAGGATCCTTGTAGCATTCTTCTCCTAAATTTATAACTGTGTCTCGAGTTCCGTGTCGGATTTCAAACACTAGCCATCGTCCGGCCCAAAAATACCGATTTCGACCCATTTTTGTCGTGTGGTACGAAAATCGCTCGAAAAGTGCAGATGAAATCGACGACCGGGAGATCCTTGTAGCATTCTTCTCCTAAATTTATAACTGTGTCTCGGGTTCCGTGTCGGGTTTCAAACCCTAGCCATCGTCTGGCCCGAAAATACCGATTTCAGCCCATTTTAGTTGGGTGGTACGAAAATCGACCGAAAAGTGCAAATGAAATCGAAGACCGGGAGATCCTTGTAGCATTCTTCTCCTAAATAAATAACTGTGTCTCGGGTTCCGTGTCGGATTTCAAACCCTAGCCATCGTCCGGCCCGAAAATACCGATTTCGGCCCATTTTAGTCGGGTGGTACGAAAATCGCCCGAAAAGTGCAAATAAAATCGACGACCGGGTGATCCTTGTAGCATTCTTCTCCTAAATTTATAACTATGTCTCGGGTTTCGTGTCGGATTTCAAACCCTAGCCATCGTCCGGCCCGAAAATACCGATTTCGCCCCATTTTTTTCGGTTGGAACGAAAATCGCCCGAAAAGTGTAGATGAAATCGACTACCGGGAGATCCTTGTAGCATTCTTCTCCTAAATTTATAACTGTGTCTCGGATTCCGTGTCGGATTTCAAATCCTAGCCATCGTCCAGCCCAAAAATATCGATTTCGGGCCATTTTTGTCGTGTGGTACGAAAATCGTCGAAAAAGTGCAGATGAAATCGACGACCGGAGGATCCTTGTAGCATTCTTCACCTAAATTTATAACTGTGTCTCGAGTTCCGTGTCAGATTTCAAAACCTAGCTATCGTCCGGCCCAAAAATACCGATTTCGGCCCATTTTTGTCGTGTGGTACGAAAATCGTCCGAAAAGTGCTGATGAAATCGACGACCGGGAGAACATTGTAGCATTCTTCTCCTACATTTATAACTGTATCTCGGGTTCCGTGTCTGATTTCAAACCCTAGCCATCGTCCGGCCCGAAAATACCGATTTCGGCCCCTTTTTGTCAATTGGAACGAAAATCGCCTGAAAAGTGCGGATGAAATCGACGACCGGAGGATCCTTGTAGCATTCTTCAACTAAATTTATAACTGTGTCTCGAGTTTCGTGTCAGATTTCAAACCCTAGCCATCGTCCGGCCCAAAAATACCGATTTCGACCCATTTTTGTCATGTGGTACGAAAATCGCCCGAAAAGTGCAAATGAAATCGACGACCGGGATATCCTTGTAGCATTCTTCTCCTAAATTAATAACTGTATCTCGGGTTCTGTGTCGGATTTCAAACCCTAGCCATCGTCCGGCCCGAAAATACTGATTTCGGCCCATTTTTGTCGTTTGGAACGAAAATCGCCCGAAAAGTGCAGATGAAATCGAAGACCGGAGGATCCTTGTTGCATTTTTCTCCTAAATTTATAACTGTGTCTTGAGTTCCCTGTCGGTTTTCAAACCCTAGCCATGGTCCGGCCCGAAAATACCGATTTCGGCCCATTTTAGATGTTGGTACGAAATTCGCCCGAAAAGTGCAGATGAAATCGACGACCAGAGGATCCTTGTAGCATTCTTCAACTAAATTTATAACTGTGTCTCGAGTTCCGTGTCAGATTTCAAACCCTAGCCATCGTCCGGCCCAAAAATACCGATTTCGACCCATTTTTGTCATGTGGTACGAAAATCGCCCGAAAAGTGCAGATTAAATCGACGACCGGGAGATCCTTGTAGCATTCTTCTCCTAACTTTATACCTGTGTCTCGGGTTCCGTGTCGGGTTTCATACCCTAGCCATCGTCCGGCCCAAAAATACCGATTTCGGGCCATTTTTGTCGTGTGGTACGAAAATCGCCCAAAAACTGCAGATGAAATTGATGACCAGAGGATCCTTGTAGCATTCTTCTCCTAAATTAATAACTGTGTCTCGAGTTCCGTGTCGGATTTCAAACCCTAGCCATCGTCCTGCCCGAAAATACCGATTTCGGCCCATTTTAGTCGGGTGGTACGAAAATCGCCCGAAAAGTGCAAATGAAATCGACGACCGGGTGATCCTTGTAGCATTCTTCTCCTAAATTTATAACTATGTCTCGGGTTTCGTGTCGGATTTCAAACCCTAGCCATCGTCCGGCCC
>JBBPBP010009777.1:13167913-13240716 GCA_037974735.1 Cicer chorassanicum | reverse complement strand
CTTGTAGCATTCTTCTCCTAAATTTATAACTGTGTCTCGAGTTCCGTGTCGGATTTCAAACACTAGCCATCGTCCGGCCCAAAAATACCGATTTCGACCCATTTTTGTCGTGTGGTACGAAAATCGCCCGAAAAGTGCAGATGAAATCGACGACCGGGAGATCCTTGTAGCATTCTTCTCCTAAATTTATAACTGTGTCTCGGGTTCCGTGTCGGGTTTCAAACCCTAGCCATCGTCTGGCCCGAAAATACCGATTTCGGCCCATTTTAGTTGGGTGGTACGAAAATCGACCGAAAAGTGCAAATGAAATCGAAGACCGGGAGATCCTTGTAGCATTCTTCTCCTAAATTAATAACTGTGTCTCGGGTTCCGTGTCGGATTTCAAACCCTAGCCATCGTCTGGCCCGAAAATACCGATTTCGGCCCATTTTAGTCGGGTGGTACGAAAATCGCCCGAAAAGTGCAAATAAAATCGACGACCGGGTGATCCTTGTAGCATTCTTCTCCTAAATTTATAACTATGTCTCGGGTTTCGTGTCGGATTTCAAACCCTAGCCATCGTCCGGCCCGAAAATACCGATTTCGCCCCATTTTTTTCGGTTGGAACGAAAATCGCCCGAAAAGTGCAGATGAAATCGATGACCGGAGGATCCTTGTAGCATTCTTCTCCTAAATTAATAACTGTGTCTGGAGTTCCCTGTCGGATTTCAAACCCTAGGCATCGTCCGACCCAAAAATACCGATTTCGGCCCACTATTGTCGTGTGGTACGAAAATCGCCCGAAAAGTGCAGATGAAATCGACGACCGGGAGATCCTTCTAGCTTTCTTCTCCTAAATTAATAACTGTGTCTCGGGTTCCGTGTCGGATTTCAAACCCTAGCCATCGTCCGGCCCAAAAATACCGATTTCGGCCCATTTTAGTCGGGTGGTACGAAAATCGCCCGAAAAGTGTAGATGAAATCGACTACCGGGAGATCCTTGTAGCATTCTTCTCCTAAATTTATAACTGTGTCTCGGATTCCGTGTCGGATTTCAAATCCTAGCCATCGTCCAGCCCAAAAATATCGATTTCGGGCCATTTTTGTCGTGTGGTACGAAAATCGCCGAAAAAGTGCAGATGAAATCGACGACCGGAGTATCCTTGTAGCATTCTTTTCCTAAATTAATAACTGTGTCTCGGGTTCCATGTCGGATTTCAAACCCTAGCCATCGTCCGGCCCGAAAATACTGATTTCGGCCCATTTTAGTCAGTTGGTACGACAATCGCCCGAAAAGTACAAATGAAATCGACGACTGGGTGATCCTTGTAGCATTCTTCTCCTAAATTTATAACTGTGCCTAGGGTTCCGTGTCGGACTTCAAACCCTAGCCATCGTCCGGCCCGAAAATACCGATTTCAGCCCATTTTTTTCGGTTGGAACGAAAATCGCCCGAAAAGTGCAGATGAAATCGACGACCGGAGGATCCTTGTAGCATTCTTCACCTAAATTTATAACTGTGTCTCGAGTTCCGTGTCAGATTTCAAAACCTAGCTATCGTCCGGGCCAAAAATACCGATTTCGGCCCATTTTTGTCGTGTGGTACGAAAATCGTCCGAAAAGTGCTGATGAAATCGACGACCGGGAGAACATTGTAGCATTCTTCTCCTACATTTATAACTGTATCTCGGGTTCCGTGTCTGATTTCAAACCCTAGCCATCGTCCGGCCCGAAAATACCGATTTCGGCCCCTTTTTGTCAATTGGAACGAAAATCGCCTGAAAAGTGCGGATGAAATCGACGACCGGAGGATCCTTGTAGCATTCTTCAACTAAATTTATAACTGTGTCTCGAGTTTCGTGTCAGATTTCAAACCCTAGCCATCGTCCGGCCCAAAAATACCGATTTCGACCCATTTTTGTCATGTGGTACGAAAATCGCCCGAAAAGTGCAAATGAAATCGACGACCGGGATATCCTTGTAGCATTCTTCTCCTAAATTAATAACTGTGTCTCGGGTTCTGTGTCGGATTTCAAACCCTAGCCATCGTCCGGCCCGAAAATACTGATTTCGGCCCATTTTTGTCGTTTGGAACGAAAATCGCCCGAAAAGTGCAGATGAAATCGAAGACCGGAGGATCCTTGTAGCATTTTTCTCCTAAATTTATAACTGTGTCTTGAGTTCCCTGTCGGTTTTCAAACCCTAGCCATGGTCCGGCCCGAAAATACCGATTTCGGCCCATTTTAGATGTTGGTACGAAATTCGCCCGAAAAGTGCAGATGAAATCGACGACCAGAGGATCCTTGTAGCATTCTTCAACTAAATTTATAACTGTGTCTCGAGTTCCGTGTCAGATTTCAAACCCTAGCCATCGTCCGGCCCAAAAATACCGATTTCGACCCATTTTTGTCATGTGGTACGAAAATCGCCCGAAAAGTGCAGATTAAATCGACGACCGGGAGATCCTTGTAGCATTCTTCTCCTAACCTTATACCTGTGTCTCGGGTTCCGTGTCGGGTTTCAAACCCTAGCCATCGTCCGGCCCGAAAATACCGATTTCGGGCCATTTTTGTCGTGTGGTACGAAAATCGCCCAAAAACTGCAGATGAAATTGATGACCAGAGGATCCTTGTAGCATTCTTCTCCTAAATTAATAACTGTGTCTCGGGTTCCGTGTCGGATTTCAAACCCTAGCCATCGTCCTGCCCAAAAATACCGATTTCGGCCCATTTTAGTCGGGTGGTACGAAAATCGCCCGAAAAGTGCAAATGAAATCGACGACCGGGTGATCCTTGTAGCATTCTTCTCCTAAATTTATAACTATGTCTCGGGTTTCGTGTCGGATTTCAAACCCTAGCCATCGTCCGGCCCGAAAATACCGATTTCGCCCCATTTTTTTCGGTTGGAACGAAAATCGCCCGAAAAGTGTAGATGAAATCGACTACCGGGAGATCCTTGTAGCATTCTTCTCCTAAATTTATAACTGTGTCTCGGATTCCGTGTCGGATTTCAAATCCTAGCCATCGTCCAGCCCAAAAATATCGATTTCGGGCCATTTTTGTCGTGTGGTACGAAAATCGCCGAAAAAGTGCAGATGAAATCGACGACCGGAGTATCCTTGTAGCATTCTTTTCCTAAATTAATAACTGTGTCTCGGGTTCCATGTCGGATTTCAAACCCTAGCCATCGTCCGGCCCGAAAATACTGATTTCGGCCCATTTTAGTCAGTTGGTACGACAATCGCCCGAAAAGTACAAATGAAATCGACGACTGGGTGATCCTTGTAGCATTCTTCTCCTAAATTTATAACTGTGCCTAGGGTTCCGTGTCGGACTTCAAACCCTAGCCATCGTCCGGCCCGAAAATACCGATTTCAGCCCATTTTTTTCGGTTGGAACGAAAATCGCCCGAAAAGTGCAGATGAAATCGACGACCGGAGGATCCTTGTAGCATTCTTCACCTAAATTTATAACTGTGTCTCGAGTTCCGTGTCAGATTTCAAAACCTAGCTATCGTCCGGGCCAAAAATACCGATTTCGGCCCATTTTTGTCGTGTGGTACGAAAATCGTCCGAAAAGTGCTGATGAAATCGACGACCGGGAGAACATTGTAGCATTCTTCTCCTACATTTATAACTGTATCTCGGGTTCCGTGTCTGATTTCAAACCCTAGCCATCGTCCGGCCCGAAAATACCGATTTCGGCCCCTTTTTGTCAATTGGAACGAAAATCGCCTGAAAAGTGCGGATGAAATCGACGACCGGAGGATCCTTGTAGCATTCTTCAACTAAATTTATAACTGTGTCTCGAGTTTCGTGTCAGATTTCAAACCCTAGCCATCGTCCGGCCCAAAAATACCGATTTCGACCCATTTTTGTCATGTGGTACGAAAATCGCCCGAAAAGTGCAAATGAAATCGACGACCGGGATATCCTTGTAGCATTCTTCTCCTAAATTAATAACTGTATCTCGGGTTCTGTGTCGGATTTCAAACCCTAGCCATCGTCCGGCCCGAAAATACTGATTTCGGCCCATTTTTGTCGTTTGGAACGAAAATCGCCCGAAAAGTGCAGATGAAATCGAAGACCGGAGGATCCTTGTTGCATTTTTCTCCTAAATTTATAACTGTGTCTTGAGTTCCCTGTCGGTTTTCAAACCCTAGCCATGGTCCGGCCCGAAAATACCGATTTCGGCCCATTTTAGATGTTGGTACGAAATTCGCCCGAAAAGTGCAGATGAAATCGACGACCAGAGGATCCTTGTAGCATTCTTCAACTAAATTTATAACTGTGTCTCGAGTTCCGTGTCAGATTTCAAACCCTAGCCATCGTCCGGCCCAAAAATACCGATTTCGACCCATTTTTGTCATGTGGTACGAAAATCGCCCGAAAAGTGCAGATTAAATCGACGACCGGGAGATCCTTGTAGCATTCTTCTCCTAACCTTATACCTGTGTCTCGGGTTCCGTGTCGGGTTTCAAACCCTAGCCATCGTCCGGCCCGAAAATACCGATTTCGGGCCATTTTTGTCGTGTGGTACGAAAATCGCCCAAAAACTGCAGATGAAATTGATGACCAGAGGATCCTTGTAGCATTCTTCTCCTAAATTAATAACTGTGTCTCGGGTTCCGTGTCGGATTTCAAACCCTAGCCATCGTCCTGCCCGAAAATACCGATTTCGGCCCATTTTAGTCGGGTGGTACGAAAATCGCCCGAAAAGTGCAAATGAAATCGACGACCGGGTGATCCTTGTAGCATTCTTCTCCTAAATTTATAACTATGTCTCGGGTTTCGTGTCGGATTTCAAACCCTAGCCATCGTCCGGCCCAAAAATACCGATTTCGCCCCATTTTTTTCGGTTGGAACGAAAATCGCCCGAAAAGTGTAGATGAAATCGACGACCGGAGGATCCTTGTAGCATTCTTCTCCTAAATTTATAACTGTGTCTCGAGTTCCGTGTCTGATTTCAAACACTAGCCATCGTCCGACCCAAAAATACCGATTTCGACCCATTTTTGTCGTGTGGTACGAAAATCGCCCGAAAAGTGCAGATGAAATCAACGACCGGGAGATCCTTGTAGCATTCTTCTCCTAAATTTATAACTGTGTCTCGGGTTCCGTGTCGGGTTTCAAACCCTAGGCATCGTCTGGCCCGAAAATACCGATTTCGGCCCATTTTAGTTGGGTGGTACGAAAATCGACCGAAAAGTGCAAATGAAATCGAAGACCGGGAGATCCTTGTAGCATTCTTCTCCTAAATTAATAACTGTGTCTCGGGTTCCGTGTCGGATTTCAAACCCTAGCCATCGTCCGGGCCGAAAATACCGATTTCGGCCCATTTTAGTCGGGTGGTACGAAAATCGCCCGAAAAGTGCAAATAAAATCGACGACCGGGTGATCCTTGTAGCATTCTTCTCCTAAATTTATAACTATGTCTCGGGTTTCGTGTCGGATTTCAAACCCTAGCCATCGTCCGGCCCGAAAATACTGATTTCGGCCCATTTTTGTCGTTTGGAACGAAAATCGCCCGAAAAGTGCAGATGAAATCGAAGACCGGAGGATCCTTGTAGCATTTTTCTCCTAAATTTATAACTGTGTCTTGAGTTCCCTGTCGGTTTTCAAACCCTAGCCATGGTCCGGCCCGAAAATACCGATTTCGGCCCATTTTAGATGTTGGTACGAAATTCGCCCGAAAAGTGCAGATGAAATCGACGACCAGAGGATCCTTGTAGCATTCTTCAACTAAATTTATAACTGTGTCTCGAGTTCCGTGTCAGATTTCAAACCCTAGCCATCGTCCGGCCCAAAAATACCGATTTCGACCCATTTTTGTCATGTGGTACGAAAATCGCCCGAAAAGTGTAGATTAAATCGACGACCGGGAGATCCTTGTAGCATTCTTCTCCTAACTTTATACCTGTGTCTTGGGTTCCGTGTCGGGTTTCAAACCCTAGCCATCGTCCGGCCCGAAAATACCGATTTCGGGCCATTTTTGTCGTGTGGTACGAAAATCGCCCAAAAACTGCAGATGAAATTGATGACCAGAGGATCCTTGTAGCATTCTTCTCCTAAATTAATAATTGTGTCTCGGGTTCCGTGTCGGATTTCAAACCCTAGCCATCGTCCTGCCCAAAAATACCGATTTCGGCCCATTTTAGTCGGGTGGTACGAAAATCGCCCGAAAAGTGCAAATGAAATCGACGACCGGGTGATCCTTGTAGCATTCTTCTCCTAAATTTATAACTATGTCTCGGGTTTCGTGTCGGATTTCAAACCCTAGCCATCGTCCGGCCCGAAAATACCGATTTCGCCCCATTTTTTTCGGTTGGAACGAAAATCGCCCGAAAAGTGTAGATGAAATCGACTACCGGGAGATCCTTGTAGCATTCTTCTCCTAAATTTATAACTGTGTCTCGGATTCCGTGTCGGATTTCAAATCCTAGCCATCGTCCAGCCCAAAAATATCGATTTCGGGCCATTTTTGTCGTGTGGTACGAAAATCGCCGAAAAAGTGCAGATGAAATCGACGACCGGAGGATCCTTGTAGCATTCTTCACCTAAATTTATAACTGTGTCTCGAGTTCCGTGTCAGATTTCAAAACCTAGCTATCGTCCGGCCCAAAAATACCGATTTCGGCCCATTTTTGTCGTGTGGTACGAAAATCGCCCGAAAAGTGCAGATTAAATCGACGACCGGGAGATCCTTGTAGCATTCTTCTCCTAACCTTATACCTGTGTCTCGGGTTCCGTGTCGGGTTTCAAACCCTAGCCATCGTCCGGCCCGAAAATACCGATTTCGGGCCATTTTTGTCGTGTGGTACGAAAATCGCCCAAAAACTGCAGATGAAATTGATGACCAGAGGATCCTTGTAGCATTCTTCTCCTAAATTAATAACTGTGTCTCGGGTTCCGTGTCGGATTTCAAACCCTAGCCATCGTCCTGCCCGAAAATACCGATTTCGGCCCATTTTAGTCGGGTGGTACGAAAATCGCCCGAAAAGTGCAAATGAAATCGACGACCGGGTGATCCTTGTAGCATTCTTCTCCTAAATTTATAACTATGTCTCGGGTTTCGTGTCGGATTTCAAACCCTAGCCATCGTCCGGCCCGAAAATACCGATTTCGCCCCATTTTTTTCGGTTGGAACGAAAATCGCCCGAAAAGTGTAGATGAAATCGACTACCGGGAGATCCTTGTAGCATTCTTCTCCTAAATTTATAACTGTGTCTCGGATTCCGTGTCGGATTTCAAATCCTAGCCATCGTCCAGCCCAAAAATATCGATTTCGGGCCATTTTTGTCGTGTGGTACGAAAATCGCCGAAAAAGTGCAGATGAAATCGACGACCGGAGTATCCTTGTAGCATTCTTTTCCTAAATTAATAACTGTGTCTCGGGTTCCATGTCGGATTTCAAACCCTAGCCATCGTCCGGCCCGAAAATACTGATTTCGGCCCATTTTAGTCAGTTGGTACGACAATCGCCCGAAAAGTACAAATGAAATCGACGACTGGGTGATCCTTGTAGCATTCTTCTCCTAAATTTATAACTGTGCCTAGGGTTCCGTGTCGGACTTCAAACCCTAGCCATCGTCCGGCCCGAAAATACCGATTTCAGCCCATTTTTTTCGGTTGGAACGAAAATCGCCCGAAAAGTGCAGATGAAATCGACGACCGGAGGATCCTTGTAGCATTCTTCACCTAAATTTATAACTGTGTCTCGAGTTCCGTGTCAGATTTCAAAACCTAGCTATCGTCCGGGCCAAAAATACCGATTTCGGCCCATTTTTGTCGTGTGGTACGAAAATCGTCCGAAAAGTGCTGATGAAATCGACGACCGGGAGAACATTGTAGCATTCTTCTCCTACATTTATAACTGTATCTCGGGTTCCGTGTCTGATTTCAAACCCTAGCCATCGTCCGGCCCGAAAATACCGATTTCGGCCCCTTTTTGTCAATTGGAACGAAAATCGCCTGAAAAGTGCGGATGAAATCGACGACCGGAGGATCCTTGTAGCATTCTTCAACTAAATTTATAACTGTGTCTCGAGTTTCGTGTCAGATTTCAAACCCTAGCCATCGTCCGGCCCAAAAATACCGATTTCGACCCATTTTTGTCATGTGGTACGAAAATCGCCCGAAAAGTGCAAATGAAATCGACGACCGGGATATCCTTGTAGCATTCTTCTCCTAAATTAATAACTGTATCTCGGGTTCTGTGTCGGATTTCAAACCCTAGCCATCGTCCGGCCCGAAAATACTGATTTCGGCCCATTTTTGTCGTTTGGAACGAAAATCGCCCGAAAAGTGCAGATGAAATCGAAGACCGGAGGATCCTTGTAGCATTTTTCTCCTAAATTTATAACTGTGTCTTGAGTTCCCTGTCGGTTTTCAAACCCTAGCCATGGTCCGGCCCGAAAATACCGATTTCGGCCCATTTTAGATGTTGGTACGAAATTCGCCCGAAAAGTGCAGATGAAATCGACGACCAGAGGATCCTTGTAGCATTCTTCAACTAAATTTATAACTGTGTCTCGAGTTCCGTGTCAGATTTCAAACCCTAGCCATCGTCCGGCCCAAAAATACCGATTTCGACCCATTTTTGTCATGTGGTACGAAAATCGCCCGAAAAGTGTAGATTAAATCGACGACCGGGAGATCCTTGTAGCATTCTTCTCCTAACTTTATACCTGTGTCTTGGGTTCCGTGTCGGGTTTCAAACCCTAGCCATCGTCCGGCCCGAAAATACCGATTTCGGGCCATTTTTGTCGTGTGGTACGAAAATCGCCCAAAAACTGCAGATGAAATTGATGACCAGAGGATCCTTGTAGCATTCTTCTCCTAAATTAATAATTGTGTCTCGGGTTCCGTGTCGGATTTCAAACCCTAGCCATCGTCCTGCCCGAAAATACCGATTTCGGCCCATTTTAGTCAGGTGGTACGAAAATCGCCCGAAAAGTGCAAATGAAATCGACGACCGGGTGATCCTTGTAGCATTCTTCTCCTAAATTTATAACTATGTCTCGGGTTTCGTGTCGGATTTCAAACCCTAGCAATCGTCCGGCCCGAAAATACCGATTTCGCCCCATTTTTTTCGGTTGGAACGAAAATCGCCCGAAAAGTGCAGATGAAATCGACGACCGGAGGATCCTTGTAGCATTCTTCTCCTAAATTTATAACTGTGTCTCGAGTTCCGTGTCGGATTTCAAACACTAGCCATCGTCCGGCCCAAAAATACCGATTTCGACCCATTTTTGTCGTGTGGTACGAAAATCGCTCGAAAAGTGCAGATGAAATCGACGACCGGGAGATCCTTGTAGCATTCTTCTCCTAAATTTATAACTGTGTCTCGGGTTCCGTGTCGGGTTTCAAACCCTAGCCATCGTCTGGCCCGAAAATACCGATTTCAGCCCATTTTAGTTGGGTGGTACGAAAATCGACCGAAAAGTGCAAATGAAATCGAAGACCGGGAGATCCTTGTAGCATTCTTCTCCTAAATAAATAACTGTGTCTCGGGTTCCGTGTCGGATTTCAAACCCTAGCCATCGTCCGGCCCGAAAATACCGATTTCGGCCCATTTTAGTCGGGTGGTACGAAAATCGCCCGAAAAGTGCAAATAAAATCGACGACCGGGTGATCCTTGTAGCATTCTTCTCCTAAATTTATAACTATGTCTCGGGTTTCGTGTCGGATTTCAAACCCTAGCCATCGTCCGGCCCGAAAATACCGATTTCGCCCCATTTTTTTCGGTTGGAACGAAAATCGCCCGAAAAGTGCAGATGAAATCGACGACCGGAGGATCCTTATAGCATTCTTCTCCAAAATTTATAACTGTGTCTCGAGTTCCGTGTCGGATTTCAAACCCTAGCCATCGTCCGGCCCAAAAATACCGATTTCGACCCATTTTTGTCGTGTGGTACGAAAATCGCCCGAAAAGTGCAGATGAAATCGACGACCGGGAGATCCTTGTAGTATTCTTCTCCTAAATTTATAACTGTGTCTCGGGTTCCGTGTCGGGTTTCAAACACTAGCCATCGTCCGGCCCGAAAATACCGATTTCGGCCTATTTTAGTTGGGTGGTACGAAAATCGACCGAAAAGTGCAAATGAAATCGAAGACCGGGAGATCCTTGTAGCATTCTTCTCCTAAATTAATAACTGTGTCTCGGGTTTCGTGTCGGATTTCAAACCCTAGCCATCGTCCGACCCGAAAATAGTGATTTCGGCCCATTTTTGTCGGTTGGAACGAAAATCGCCCGAAAAGTGCAAATGAAATCGACGACCGGAGGATCCTTGTAGCATTCTTCTCCTAAATTTATAACTGTGTCTCGGGTTCCGTGTTGGATTTCAAACCCTAGGCATCGTCCGACCCAAAAATACCGATTTCGGCCCACTATTGTCGTGTGGTACGAAAATCGCCCAAAAAGTGCAGATGAAATCGACGGTCGGAGGATCCTTGTAGAATTCTTCTCCTAAATTTATAACTGTGTCTTGAGTTCCCTGTCGGATTTCAAACCCTAGCTATCGTCCGGCCCGAAAATACCGATTTCGGCCCATTCTAGTCGGATGGTATGAAAATCGCCCGAAAAGTGCAGATGAAATCGACGACCGGAGGATCCTTGTAGCATTCTTCTCCTAAATTAATAACTGTGTCTGGAGTTCCCTGTCGGATTTCAAACCCTAGGCATCGTCTGACCCAAAAATACCGAATTTGGCCCACTATTGTCGTGTGGTACGAAAATCGCCCGAAAAGTGCAGATGAAATCGACGACCGGGAGATCCTTCTAGCTTTCTTCTCCAATATTAATAACTGTGTCTCGGGTTCCGTGTCGGATTTCAAACCCTAGCCATCGTCCGGCCCAAAAATACCGATTTCGGCCCATTTTAGTCGGGTGGTACGAAAATCGCCCGAAAAGTGTAGATGAAATCGACTACCGGGAGATCCTTGTAGCATTCTTCTCCTAAATTTATAATTGTGTCTCGGATTCCGTGTCGGATTTCAAATCCTAGCCATCGTCCAGCCCAAAAATATCGATTTCGGGCCATTTTTGTCGTGTGGTACGAAAATCGCCGAAAAAGTGCAGATGAAATCGACGACCGGAGTATCCTTGTAGCATTCTTCTCCTAAATTAATAACTATGTCTCGGGTTCCATGTCGGATTTCAAACCCTAGCCATTGTCCGGCCCGAAAATACTGATTTCGGCCCATTTTAGTCAGTTGGTACGAAAATCGCCCGAAAAGTACAAATGAAATTGACGACTGGGTGATCCTTGTAGCATTCTTCTCCTAAATTTATAATTGTGCCTATGGTTCCGTGTCGGATTTCAAACCCTAGCCATCGTCCGGCCCGAAAATACCGATTTCGGCCCATTTTTTTCGGTTGGAACGAAAGTCGCCCGAAAAGTGCAGATGAAATCGACGACCGGAGGATCCTTGTAGCATTCTACACCTAAATTTATAACTGTGTCTCGAGTTCCGTGTCAGATTTCAAAACCTAGCTATCGTCCGGCCCAAAAATACCGATTTCGGCCCATTTTTGTCGTGTGGTACGAAAATCATCCAAAAAGTGCTGATGAAATCGACGACCGGGAGAACATTGTAGCATTCTTCTCCTACATTTATAACTGTGTCTCGGGTTCTGTGTCGGATTTCAAACCCTAGCCATCGTCCGGCCCGAAAATACTGATTTCGGCCCCTTTTTGTCAATTGGAACGAAAATCGCCTGAAAAGTGCAGATGAAATCGACGACCGGAGGATCCTTGTAGCATTCTTCAACTAAATTTATAACTGTGTCTCGAGTTTCGTGTCAGATTTCAAACCCTAGCCATCGTCCGGCCCAAAAATACCGATTTCGACCTATTTTTGTCATGTGGTACGAAAATCGCCCGAAAAGTGCAAATGAAATCGACGACCGGGATATCCTTGTAGCATTCTTCTCCTAAATTTATAACTGTGTCTCGAGTTCCGTGTCAGATTTCAAACCCTAGCCATCGTCCGGCCCAAAAATACCGATTTCGACCCATTTTTGTCATGTGGTACGAAAATCGCCCGAAAAGTGCAGATTAAATCGACGACCGAGAGATCCTTGTAGCATTCTTCTCTTAACTTTATACCTGTGTCTCGGGTTCCGTGTCGGGTTTCAAACCCTAGCCATCGTCCGGCCCGAAAATACCGATTTCAGGCCATTTTTGTCGTGTGGTACGAAAATCGCCCAAAAACTGCAGATGAAATTGATGACCAGAGGATCCTTGTAGCATTCTTCTCCTAAATTAATAACTGTGTCTCGGATTCCGTGTCGGATTTCAAACCCTAGCCATCGTCCTGCCCGAAAATACCGATTTCGGCCCATTTTAGTCGGGTGGTACGAAAATCGCCCGAAAAGTGCAAATGAAATCGACGACCGGGTGATCCTTGTAGCATTCTTCTCCTAAATTTATAATTGTGTCTCGGGTTCCGTGTCGGATTTAGAACCCTAGCCATCGTCCGGCCCGAAAATACCGATTTCGGCCCATTTTAGTCGGGTGGTACGAAAATCGCCTGAAAAGTGCAAATGAAATCGACGACCGGGTGATCCTTGTAGCATTCTTCTCCTAAATTTATAACTGTGTCTCAGGTTCCGTGTCGGATTTCAAACCCTAGCCATCGTTCGGCCTGAAAATACCGATTTCGGCCCATTTTTTTCGGTTGGAACGAAAATCGCGCGAAAAGTGCAGATGAAATCGACGACCGGAGGATCCTTGTAGCATTGTTCTCCTAAATTTATAACTGTGACTCCTGTTCCGTGTCGGATTTCAAACCCTAGCCATCGTCCGGCCCAAAAATGCCGATTTCGACCCATTTTTGTCGTGTGGTACGAAAATCGCCCGAAAAGTGCAGAAGAAATCGACGACCGGGAGATCCTTGTAGCATTCTTCTCCTAAATTTATAACTGTGTCTCGGGTTCCGTGTCGGGTTTCAAACCCTAGCCATCGTCCTGCCCAAAAATACTGATTTCGGGCCATTTTTGTCGTGTGGTATGAAAATCGCCCAAAAACTGCAGATGAAATCGACGACCGGAGGATCCTTGTAGCATTCTTCTCCTAAATTAATAGCTGTGTCTCGGGTTCCTTGTCGGATTTCAAACCGTAGGCATCGTCTGGCCCGAAAATACCGATTTCGGCCCATTATAGTCGGGTGGTACGAAAATCGCCCGAAAAGTGCAGATCAAATCGACAACCAGGAGATCCTTCTAGCTTTCTTCTCCTAAATTAATAACTGTGTCTCGGGTTCCGTGTCGGATTTCAAACCCTAGCCATCGTTCGGCCCAAAAATACCGATTTCGGCCCATTTTTGTCGTGTGGTACGAAAATCGTCCGAAAAGTGCAGATGAAATCGACGACCGGGAGATCCTTGTAGCATTCTTCTCCTAAATTTATAACTGTGTCTCGGGTTTCGTGTTGGATTTCAAACCCTAGCCATCGTCCGGCCAGAAAATACCAATTTCGGCCCATTTTAGTCGGGTGGTACGAAAATCGCCTGAAAAGTGTAGATGAAATCGATGATCGGGAAAACCTTGTAGCATTCTTCTCCTACATTTATAACTGTGTCTCGGGTAATGTGTCGGATTTCAAACCCTAGGCATCGTTCGGCCCAAAAATACCGATTTCGGTTCATTTTTGTCGGTAAGAACGAAAATCGCTCGAAAAGTGCAGATGAAATCGACGACCGGAGGATCCTTGTGGCATTCTTCTCATAAATTTATAACTGTGTCTCGAGTTCCGTGGTTGATTTCAAACCCTACCCATCGTCTGGCCTGAAAATACCGATTTCGACCCATTTTTATCGTGTGGTACGAAAATCGCCCGAAAAGTGCAGATGAAATCGACGACCGGAAGATCCTTGTAGCATTCTTCTCCTAAATTTATAACTGTGTCTTGGGTTTTTTGTGGGATTTCAAACCCTAGCCATCGTTCGGCCTGAAAATACCGATTTCGGCCCATTTTAGTCAGGTTGTACGAAAATCGCCCGAAAAGTGTAGATAAAATCGACAACCAGGATATCCTTGTAGCATTCTTCTCCTAAATTTATAACGGTGTCTCGGGTTCCATGTCGGATTTCAAACCTTAGCCATCGTCTGGCCAGAAAATACCGATTTCGACCCATTTTTGTCGTGTGGTAGGAAAATCGCCCGAAAAGTGCAGATGAAATCGACGACTGGAGGATCCTTGTACCATTCTTCTCCTAAATTTATAACTGTGTCTTGGTTTCTGTGTGGGATTTCAAACCCTAGCCATCGTTCGCCCTGAAAATACCGATTTTGGCCTATTTTAGTCGGGTGGTACGAAAATCGCCCGAAAAATGCAGATAAAATCGACAACCGGGATATCCTTGTAGCATTCTTCTCCTAAATTTATAACTGTGTCTCGGTTTCTGTGTCAGTTTTCAAACCCTAGCCATCGTTCGGCCCGAAAATACCGATTTCGATCCATTTTTGTCGGTTGGAACGAAAATCGCCCGAAAAGTGCATATTAAATCGACGACCGGAGGATCCTTGTAGCATTCTTTTCCTAAATTTATAACTGTGTCTTGGGTTCTATGTGGGATTTCAAACCCTAGCCATCGTTCGGCCTGAAAATATCGATTTCGGCCTATTTTAGTCGGGTTGTACGAAAATCACCCGAAAAGTGCAGATAAAATCGACAACCGGGATATCCTTGTAGCATTCTTCTCCAAAATTTATAACTGTGTCTCGGGTTTCGTGTCGGATTTCAAACCCTAGCCATCGTCAGGCCTGAAAATACCGATTTCGACCCATTTTTATCGTGTGGTACGAAAATCGCCCGAAAAGTGCAGATGAGATCGACGACCGGAAGATCCTTGTAGCATTCTTCTCCTAAATTTATAACTGTGTCTCGGGTTCCATGTCGGATTTCAAACCCTAGCCATCGTCCGACCCGAAAATACCAATTTCGGCCAATTTTTATCGGGTGGTACGAAAATCACCCGAAAGTGCAGATGAAATCAACGACCGGGGGATCCTTGTAGCATTCTTCTCCTAAATTTATAACTGTGTCTCGGGTTCTGTGTCGGATTTCAAACCCTAGCCATCGTCCGGCCCGACAATACCGATTTCGACCCATTTTTGTCGGGTGGTACGAAAATCACCCGAAAAGTGCAGATGAAATCGACGACCAGAGGATCCTCGTAGCATTCTTCTCCTAAATTTATAAATGTGTCTCGGGTTCTGTGTCGGATTTCAAACCCTAGCCATCGTCCGGCTCGAAAATACCGATTTCGGCCCATTTTTGTCGTGTGGTACGAAAATCGCCCAAAAATTACAGATGAAATCGACGACCGGAGGATCCTGGTAGCATTCTTCTCCTAAATTTATAACTGTGTCTCGGGTTCCGTGTCTAATTTCAAACCCTAGGCATCGTCTGGCCCGAAAATACCGATTTCGGCCCCTCTAAGTCGGGTGGTACGAAAATCGCCTGAAAAGTGCAGATGAAATCGACGATCGAGAGAACCTTGTAGCATTCTTCTCCTACATTTATAACTGTGTCTCGGGTTCTGTGTCGAATTTCAAACCCTAGCCATCGTTCGGCCCAAAAATACCGATTTCGGCACATTTTTGTCGTGTGGTACGAAAATCGGCCGAAAAATGCAGATGAAATCAACGATCGGGAGAACCTTGTAGCATTCTTCTCCTACATTTATAACTGTGTCTCGAGTTCTGTGTCGGATTTAACACCCTAGCCATCGTCCGGCCTGAAAATACCGATTTCGGCCCATTTTTGTCGGTTGGAACGAAAATCGCCTGAAAAGTGTAGATGAAATCGACGACCGGAGGATCCTTGTGGAATTCTTTTCCTAAATTTATAACTGTGTCTCGAGTTCCGTGTTGGATTTAAAACCCTAGGCATCGTCCGGCCCGAAAATACCAATTTCGGCCCATTTTTTTCGTGTGGTAGGAAAATTGCCCGAAAAGTGCAGATCAAATCAACGACCAGAGGATCCTTGTAGCATTCTTTTCCTAAATTTATAACTGTGTCTTGGGTTCTGTGTCGGATTTCAAACCCTAGCCATCGTTCGGCCTGAAAACACCGATTTCGGCCCATTATATTCGGGTTGTACGAAAATCGCCCGAAAAGTGAAGATAAAATCGACAACTGGGATATCCTTGTAGCATTCTTCTCCTAAATTTATAACGGTGTCTCGGGTTCCGTGTCAGATTTCAAACCCTAGCAATCGTCTGGCCTGAAAATACCGATTTCGACCCATTTTTGTCGTGTGGTAGGAAAATCGCCTGAAAAGTGCAGATGAAATCGACGACCTGAGGATCCTTGTAGCATTCTTCTCCTAAATTTATAACTGTGTCTTGGTTTCTGTGTGGGATTTCAAACCCTAGCCATCGTTCGGCCTTAAAATACCGATTTTGGCCCATTTTAGTCGGGTGGTACGAAAATCGCCCGAAAAGTGCAGATAAAATCGACAACCGGGATATCCTTGTAGCATTCTTCTCCAAAATTTATAACTGTGTCTCGGTTTTTGGGTCGGATTTCAATCCCTAGCCATCGTCTGTCCCGAAAATACCGATTTCGGCCCATTTTTGTCGGGTGGTACGAAAATCGCCCGAAAAGTGCAGATGAAATCGACGACCGGGGGATCCTTGTAGCATTCTTCGCCTAAATTTATAACTGTGCCTCGGGTTCCGAGTCGGATTTCAAATCCTAGGCATCGTCCGACCCGAAAATACCGATTTCGGCCCATTTTAGTCGGGTGGTACAAAAATCGCCCGAAAAGTGCAATTGAAATCGACAATCGAGAGATCCTTGTAGCATTCTTCTCATAAATTTATAACTGTGTCTCGGGTTTCGTGTTGGATTTCAAACCCTAGCCATTGTCCGGCCAGAAAATACCGATTTCGGCCTATTTTAGTCGGGTGGTACGAAAATCGCCCGAAAAGTGCAGATGAAATCGACGACCGGAGGATCCTTGTAGCATTCTTCTCCTAAATTTATAACTGTGTCTCGGGTTCCGTGTGGGATTTCAAACCCTAGCCATCGTTCGGCCCGAATATACCGATTTCGGCCCATGCTTGTCGTGTGGTACGAAAATCGCCCGAAAAGTGCAGATGAAATCGACGATCAGGAGAACCTTGTAGCATTCTTCTCCTACATTTTTAACTTTGTCTCGGGTTCTGTGTCGGATTTAAAACCCTAGCCATCGTCCGGCCCGAAAATACCGATTTCGGCCTATTTTTGTCGGTTGGAACGAAAATCGCCCGAAAAGTGCAGATGAAATCGACGACCGGAGGATCCTTGTGGCATTCTTCTCATAAATTTATAACTGTGTCTCGAGTTCCGTGTCGGATTTCAAACCCTAGCCATCGTCTGGCCCGAAAATACCGATTTCGGCCCATTTTTGTCGTGTGGTAGGAAAATCGCCCGAAAAGTGCATATGAAATCAACGACCGGGGGATCCTTGTAGCATTCTTTTCCGAAATTTATAACTGTGTCTTGGGTTTTGTGTGGGATTTCAAACCCTAGCCATCGTTCGGCCTGAAAATACTGATTTCGGCCCATTTTAGTCGGGTGGTACGAAAATCGCCCGAAAAGTGCAGATAAAATCGACAACTGGGATATCCTTGTAGCATTCTTCTCCTAAATTTATAACAGTGTCACCAGTTCCATGTCGGATTTCATACCCTAGCCATCGTCTGGCCTGAAAATACCGATTTCGACCCATTTTTATTGTGTGGTACGAAAATCGCCCGAAAAGTGCAGATGAAATCGACGACCGGAAGATCCTTGTAGCATTCTTCTCGTAAATTTATAACTGTGTCTCGGGTTCCATGTCGGATTTCAAACCCTAGGCATCGTCCGACCCGAAAATACCGATTTCGGCCCATTTTTATCGGGTGGTACGAAAATCACCCGAAAAGTGCACATGAAATCGACGACCGGGGGATCCTAATAGCATTCTTCTCCTAAATTTATAACTGTTTCTCGGGTTTCGTGTCGGTTTTCAAACCCTAGCCATCGTCTGGCCCGAAAATACCGATTTCGCCCCATTTTAGTCGGGTGGTACGAAAATCGCCCAAAAAGTGCAGATGAAATCGACGACCGGGAGATTCTTCCCTGCTCAAAGCACACGTTAGAAATAAATTAGCTTTAGAGTTTAGGAGTACACCTTAGCATTTTCATCCGCCGTCCATTGTGCTTGAGGTTTCTCATCGGAGGTTGCATCTGTGTTGTTGACTCTAATGACATGATCCCCATTTTCAATAACAGACCACATGTTGTTATCTTGAGATATGAGAAACAATCTCATCTTACTTTTCCAGTGGTAGTAATCTGTACCATCAAAGTAAGGAGGTCTAGTGGAGGATCCTCCTTCAGGAACATACTTAGCTTTTGACATTTTTTCTTTGGATCTTTTTCTCTTACACTGTTAGATGTAATATTTATAGAGAACCTTGCTCTGATGCCAATTGATGGAGCTAAAATTCACTAGAAGGGGGGTTGAATAGGGATTTTAAGGTTTAAATTTTTTTTCAAAGTGTATGAGTTTCAGTCCTCTCAGTGAGGATGCGAACTGGAAAATGGTTTTTTAATCTTTTCAAGTAAACTCAGAATAAGTGCAAGAAAATGTAAAGAGATAGACACACAAATTTTATCCTTGTTCACCCAATGATGGCTACGTCCAGTCCTCCCAACCTTGTGAGATTTCACTAAAGATCAACAGATCAGCCTCTTGCAGAGGATGATTACACTTTGTGTATTCTCAAGCTTCACCAAGCTTACAATCAACTTTCAAATATTTTCAAGTTCAACTAACTTGAAAATTACAGAATGATATGAGTATGATTTGTTTTCTCTCAACTAAAACACTTTCTAAAAGATATTTCAAAAGATCTAGTGTATGAATAGAGAAAGTGTGATGAGAGGATGAATATTGCTTAAGATAGATAATATGATTCTTGATCTTTTTCTGCAATATTTGTTGTGTATGGTGATGAAGAGCTTCCTGCCCTTTTATAGAGTCCTTGATAGCTCTTTCATGAGTTAAAAACATCATGACCGTTGAGGAGGTTGCAGAGATTTGTCCAATGGTCTTTGTGCTGAAATTACAACATTGCCATCCAGCCATCCTTGGACCTATGCAGTCCATCCTCTGCGTAGCCTTTGGTCTTCGTCTTGTATAGCCTTTTTCTTTTTTTCATTCTTCAAGACTTGTGACTTCTATTTTGAGCTTGTTTGCAGTTGCCTTTCAATATATTGACTTTGCTTTATTTTTCCAATCACTCAAGAGTGAAATATAGGGCTGCCCTTAGCCTTTTCACATGGGATGGAGACTTGTAAACATGTGACTTCTTGAATACCAAAGCTACAAGCTATCCTCGGACCTTGTATAGCTAGCCTTGTGATTTATTTTGATCAAATGCTTCATATAATTGTTTATTCATGCTGGTTTGATCTCTTTTGATGGATTAAAAACGTTATTTCCGCGAGGATGGAAAATCTCAACTTGAAGACCCATCCTCTCAAGGTTCTGGCCATCCTCCAGCTTGAAACCTTAGTGAATTAATCCAGATTTTTCTTCCTTTTGTTCTAAATGATGATTAACCTGTTTTCTTATAATAATTCACTCAAAAGCACAGATTAGTATTAACCACAATCATAATCTCTTAAGTAATTTTGTTATCATTAAAATCAATTGAGAGATTTTGTCTCAACAATCTCCCCCTTTTTGATGATGACAAAATTCTTTAGATTATGATTTTTAAATATGATGATGTTAAATGTTTATGCTCCCCCTGAATCAAGTGAGTATTTAATTTTTAAGATTTTAAGTGATAAACATGATACTCCCCCTGAATGTATGCTAGGGATATGAATGAAGGACTAAAATTTGTAAGAAATTATAATTGCATAAACATAGTCCAGCAAAACATTACATCAACTTAATCAAAACAGCAAATCAATTCTAAACAACAACTTAATCAAAATATGGCAGCTATAGCATCAAATCATCAAAACATCCTAACATCCTAATCATAATATCAAAACATAATTTCAAAAACATCATAATCATGACCATTCTCCCCCTGAATTTTAGGCAGCAGCAAAAAAATAGGATTGAAAATGCTACTCTGAGGAGGACAGCTCTTCAGATGAGGACGAAGGAGAGGAAACGGGTACGGCAAAGGAAGGCATAGCGGGAAGCTCAGGAAGAGGAACGTCAGGAGCAGCTGTATTCACCATGTGTTTGGTAACCCATTCTAGAATAAGGCCAAACTGTGCAAACGAATTCTGGAAGAGATCAAAACGCCGAATTAGTCTTTGTTGATCCTTCCGAATGGTCTTGAGGAGCTTCATATGCTTAGAGAGTTTTCGTTCCTTAGGGGGTTGATCCTTGGGCTGATTGTTTACACTTGAGCTTTTATTCTGGGAGCTTCCAACATTGTCCTTGGAAGGTTGATCCTTCGTTGGAGCTAAAAATGAGTCAATAGAGCAAAATCCAACAGGAACCTCAGGTAGAGGTTGGGTTTGGTCAGGAACAATGGCATCTTCGAGAGTTGTGGGAGGAGCAGAATTAGGAGGTATCAAGATATTTTCTTGTAACTCAGGAGGAAATTCCTCAGCCAGATTTTCAGTAGTACTCAAGGGAGAAAATTGATGATAAGTTAAATTTAGATCAAAATATAGCTCTTCTCCATCCTCCATGAGTTGAAGGGGAGCTTCTGGAGCCGTATCCTCAGGAGGAGGTGCCTGGTTAAGTGGTATGGAAAGTTCTGGCAACAGTGGAGGCTGAGGTGGTGAAGGATTAACAGAATCATTTGGTGGAGATGGAGGAGGATCAATCGTCATGACTGGTTCAGGAGTGGTGTTGGATGGAGTATCCTCTGACAGAGGTTGAGTAGTGATGGATTCATGTGGTGGAGTGATAGAGGATGAGCTGTGAGTTCTTTTTCTTTTTGGAGAAGGAGGGGTGATGGAGGTAGATGTAGTGAGCTTCATTTGTTTTTTATTTTTCATGGAGATGGTGTTGGAAAAATGAAGTGAGGGTTCATCATCTAAGGGAAGATTGAAAAACTTGAATATTTTGGTTAACACCATGCCATAGGGTGCTGACCGTCCTAGGATTGAGGCATTTAACATGAAGCTGAAAATAATGTATCCTAAATGCAGTGGGGTTCCAGAGATAATGTGGTGAATGAGCAGAAGATCGAGTTCAGTTACCTTCTCAAAGCTACCGGCTCTAGGTACAATACAATGAACACATATGTTGTGGAGGATGCGACAAATGGGAAGCAGATTCGAAGCTACATGAGGTTTGGTTGTAGATATCAGAGTGTTGGCAAGAACAGAGGTGCGTGTGATCATACATTGAGAATACCAGTTCTCAGTAAAACAACAGATACCTTCATCACGTATGTCTAAAATTTGGCACAAGGTGGCAGGGTTGATTTCCATGTGGACACCCTTAAGGATAATGCTGAAGGTGGTAAGACCCCGTGATCCATTTACAGCAACATAAAAGGCCCTAACTAAGCGTGGATATTGTGGTTCGTTGATACGGAGGAAGGAAGTCCATCCTAATTGATCGAACATTTCTTCAATATTAAATCCACCTTCTTTCAAATCATCGAGGCAAATAATTTTCCCATTAACCACGGACTTATTTTGCCACTTAGAAATGTAATCTGTTTCTAAGATAGGTGAACTAAACAATTTGATAGAGATTTTGGAAGAGGAGGCTCGAGATTTTTTGACAAGAGGTTTCTTAGGCTTTTTGGGAGTGGACACAGTAACCTTCTTTTCAATGTTTTTGGCTGGTGGTGGTGGTTGAACCGGTTCAGCAGATATGGTTTGCTCAGAATCATCAGAGTTGATTACATGAACCGTATTGTCTTGAGTTACTGGCTTCTTAGATGAAACAGCCCCAGACATGATCCTGGAGGATCGCCTTTTGGGTGTAGAGGATGTAGTAGAGGATGAAGCTTTGGTGGAGCGTTTTTTAGGATTAATGGAGGGAGAGGAAATTTTCGTACATGGTTCAGGAGGATGAGACATGGACGAGGGTGTTTGTGGTGTAGAAGCATCAGAATTTCCTTCTTCGTGATGATCGGACTCTGTACTGGAGTAGTAATCCTGGATGGATTCATTTTCTTGAGAGGCAACTTTGCGTTTGGCAGTTAC
This sequence comes from Cicer chorassanicum, assembly GCA_037974735.1. NCBI lineage: Eukaryota > Viridiplantae > Streptophyta > Magnoliopsida > Fabales > Fabaceae > Cicer > Cicer chorassanicum. Next base: position 13,218,558 of record JBBPBP010009777.1, on the reverse strand, counting down.
TTTGGTACGAGCCATTGAGTTTGGGTTTTTGAAAGAGGAGGAAGATGAGTTCTGAATTTTTTGAATAAGGTTTGAAGGGTGCAGAGGAGAGATGGGAGATGAAGTTTAAGTAGAGGAGGATGGGATATGAAGTGACTTTTCAAGAGAGGAGGCGTGAGATGATTCCCTAGGCAGTCATAATGATGGAGGCGCTAGGCTTTAGGGACGTGGGAGAATGGACAGGCAAGGCCGTCTATGCATTTAATGCAGCAGCCAAGGGGAACACGCCACGCAAACGGCCAATAGGGAGAGAGGCGCGTGCTTGCGTGATTCAAGGAGATTCCCAAAAGCGGAAACTGTATCCTCTGAGTGTATTTCCCGTCCTCTCACCTTTCTAACTTAAAAGAAAAGCTTACTTGCACCATCAGATTTGATAAATCATCAAAATTAAACAATAAACAATAAAAATAAGAGAATCACAGACATGATACAATGGATAAACACAAAATCATTTAATTTTAGAAAAATTAATGATAGAAAGTTTTTCCAAAATGTTTTTGAAACGATCCTCCTGAAGAGGTTTCGTAAAAATGTCTGCCAATTGATTTTCAGTGTCAATGAAAATTAATTCAATGTCACCTTTTTGCACATGATCTCTTATGAAATGATGTTTAATTTCTATATGCTTAGATCTAGAATGCTGTATGGGATTTTTTGAAAGATTAATTGCACTAGTATTGTCACAGAGGATAGGAATTTTAGTGTACCTTAGTGAATAATCTTCAAGTTGATTTCTTACCCAGAGGATTTGAGAGCAGCATTGAGCAGCTGATACATATTCAGCCTCCGCAGTTGAAAGGGCAATGGTGCTTTGCTTCTTGCATGACCAACTGATTAGGGATTTACCAAGAATTTGGCAAGCTCCACTAGTGCTCTTCCTTTCGACTTTATCTCCCGCATAGTCAGCATCACAGTAGGCTATGAGATCAAGATCTTAGCTTTTCTCATACCAGATTCCAAAGTTTATTGTGCCAACAAGGTATCTCAGAATCCTCTTAACTGCTGTAAGGTGAGATTCTTTGGGAGAGGATTGAAATCTTGCACAAAGACCTACAGCAAATACTATGTCTGGTCTACTTGATGTTAAGTATAATAAGGATCCAATCATCCCTCTATACTCTTTCTCAGAAATTGGAGTTCCTTCATCATCTTTGTGAAGCGTGGAGGATGGGTGCATAGGAGTTCCCATACTCTTGGCTGAACTCATGTTGTATTTTTTTAGGAGATCTTTAGTGTATTTTTCTTGTGAGATGAAAATACCATCTTTGAGTTGTTTGATTTGCAAACCAAGAAAAAATTTCAACTCACCCATCATACTAATTTCGAACTCACTTTGCATAAGATTTGAAAATTCTTCACACATCTCTTCATTTGTTGATCCAAAAATTATGTCATCCACATAAATTTGGACAATTAATAAATCTTCTTTAGATGTTTTCTTGAATCCATTATCCTTAAGAATCCATTATCCTTAAGAAAAGAGCTTAACCTCTCATACCAAGCTCGAGGAGCTTGTTTCAATCCGTAAAGAGCTTTTGAGAGTTTGAATACGTGGTTGGGCTTCTTTTCATCCACAAATCCAGGAGGTTGTTTGACATAAACCTCGTCATTTAAGAATCCATTCAAAAAAGCACTTTTGACATCCATTTGGTATAGTTTGATACCTTTATGGGTGGCATATGCTAGGAGGATGCGTATAACTTCTAGTCTTGCAACCGGTGTAAATGTTTCATCGTAGTCAATTCCCTCTTGTTGATTATAGCCTTGAGCAACAAGCCTTGCTTTGTTTCTTACTACCTCTCCATCCTCGTTCAGTTTGTGTCTGAAAATCCATTTTGTTCCAATGATGGATATTTCAAGTGGAGGAGGTACAAGGTTCCATACCTTGTTTCTTTCAAATTGAGAGAGTTCTTCCATCATGGCTTCAACCCATGATTTGTCACAAATAGCTTGATCAATATTTTTTGGTTCAATTTGTGAAATCATAGCCATAGTTGCTGTATTTCCTCGTAGGGACTGCCTTGTTCTTACTCCATCAGCTGTGTCTCCAATAATCAGATCTGGAGGATGATAAGTGACTGTTTTCCATCCTCGTGGAGGTTGCTGAGAGGATGGAGCAGATTCGTCCTCTTCGTTTGGACTGAGTGCGTTGGAGGATGAAGGTTCATCTTCCTCAGATTTATCAATTTTTTCTAAGCACAAGTCATCAAACTCATCAAAAATAACATGCATGGATTCCTCCACAATTTGAGTCCTAAGATTATATATTCTATAACCTTTAGACGAAGTGGAGTATCCTAAAAATAATCCTTTATCTGATTTTGAATCAAACTTACCCAAATTTTCTTTATTGTTTAGAATGTAACAATAACACCCAAATATATGAAAATATGAGATATTTGGTTTTCTTCCTTTCCATAGTTCATATGGAGTTTTGTTTAAAATCTTTCTAATGGATACACGATTTAAAACATAACAAGCGGTATTAATTGCTTCAGCCCAAAAATATTTTTCAATGTTGGCTTCATTCAAAATCGTTCTAGCCATTTCTTGCAAAGTTCTATTTTTCCTCTCAACAACTCCATTTTGTTGAGGAGTTCTTGGGCAAGAAAAATTGTGAGAAATACCATTTTCATCAAAAAGATTTTTGAAGGATTCATTTTCAAATTCTCCTCCATGGTCACTTCTTACGGAGATAATTTTTGATCCCTTTTCATTTTGGATCTTTTTACAAAAATAATGAAAAGCCTCAAAGGCATCATTTTTATGTTTTAAAAATAAGACCCAAGTAAAGCGTGAAAAGTCATCAACAATTACAAATCCGTACCTTTTTCCACTAAGGCTAGGAGTTTTAATAGGACCAAAAAGATCAATATGAAGTAGCTCAAGAGGATGGTTTGTGGAAACAATATTTTTAGAATGAAAGCTACTTTTTACTTGTTTTCCTTTGGCACAAGCTTCACAAATTTTGTCTTTTTCAAAATCAATTTTTGGAAGGCCTTTAACTAATTCTAATTTAGACAATTTAGAAATAGTGTTTAAACTTATATGACCGGCTCGTTTGTGCCAAACCCATTTATCCTTTTCAATGGATACAAAACAAGATTCAGTAGGCAAATCATCAAGATATAGTTTATATAAATTCTTTTTTCTAAAACCAGAAAAGAAAACTCTACCCGAGGATGAGTGTTTAACCTCACATAGATTGGGTTTAAAAATAACTTCAAAACCACTATCACAAAGTTGGCTAATGCTAAGCAAGTTATGTTTTAAACCATCTACATATTGAACATTTTCAATTTTGGCAGAATTTTTATTACCAATGATACCGTTACCTTTTATTTGAGCTTTATCGTTATTTCCGAATGTGACCGATCCTCCATCCTTTATTTCCAATGAAATAAAGCAATCTCTATCCCCTGTCATATGCCTTGAGCAGCCATTATCCAAGAACCAAGGCCTTCTTTTGTTGATCAGAGGATGTACCTGAGTTTGAGTTTAATAGTGACTTAGGTACCCATATAGAGGTGGGTCCTTGTTGGTTAGTCCGTCCTCTTGTGAGGAATTTTCTTTTGTGATAACAAATGGAATCTTGATGTCCAGGTTTACCACAAAATGAACATCCTTTCTTGATGTTATCTGCCCTTTTCTTGGTGTAACATCTTTTAAAAGTATGTCCAAGCTTTTTGCAAAAGGTGCATCTTGGCCTATCCTCTTGTTTTTTTGGAATAAAAAATTTTTCATAAAGTTTTTGTTTTTGAGAGCTTTTAAATCCAATCCCAGCTTTGTCAAAAATTCCAGATTGTGATCCCATAATCTTTTGAAACGTATCAGTGGATTTAACAAAGTTGGAAAGATCATTTTTGAGTTCTTTAACCTCTATTTTCAAAATTTCCTTCTCTGCATCCTCTTCTGGAGGATTAGATTTGACAGTCTTGTTGTTTAAACTAGAGTGTTGCTCAGACAGCTTTTCATGAGATAACTGCAGCTCTTGAATTGTTTGTTCATATTTTTTATTCTTAGCTTGTAGTTCCTCATTTAGCTTCTTTATTTCAAAAAGTTGGTTTTTAAGAAATCCACATTTTTGAGATAAAGTGTTTGAGTCATTTAAAAGATTGTTAAACTCTATTTCTAATTGTTCACAATTAGGACAAAGTTCAGATATGCTTACCTTTCCATTTTCTGTATTTGCCATGAGACAGAGGTTGGCCTCTTCTTCCTTTTCTTGCTCCGAGGATGAGTCATCACTATCATCCCACGTGATCATCATGGACTTGTTTTTGAAAGGAAATCTTCTTGATCCCTTTTTGTTTAGAGGACACTCAGCTTTGTAGTGACCCAACTTGTTGCATCCAAAACAAGTAATCTGACTTTTGTCAGATTTTTCTTTTTGAGGAGATCTTTTGTCCTGTCCTCTACGAGTTATCATCCTCTGGATCCTTCTGGAAATGAGAGCTAGTTCATCTTCTTCCTCAGATAGAGGATAGTCTGCACTTTCTTTCTTAGTAACTTCTTCAGCTCTTTTGGAGGATGAGCTTTCTGTTTGGCTTGTTTTTAGCGCTATCATTTTTCCCTTTTTGCTTGGTTTGTCAGCCAGCAACAGAGGTTCATGAGCTCTTAGAGTTCCAACCAAATCTTCTAATTTCATGTTGGCCAAGTCTCTTGCTTCAGTGATGGCAGTCACCATTGGTCTCCATTCTTTTGGTAAACTCCTCAAGATTTTTCTTATCCTCTCTTGAACGGAATATACCTTTCCAAGAGATCTGAGATTGTTTAATATAATCGTCAATCTTGAGAACATTTCATCAATCGTTTCTTCCTCCTTCATTTCAAATAACTCGAACTCTCTTACTCCCATGTCAATCCTTGCTTCCTTCATGACTTGATCCTTCATGATGAATCCTTAGAGTATCCCAAAGTTCCTTGGCGTTTTTGCATTCTTCAACTCTATCATATTCTTCCCTGCTCAAAGCACACGTTAGAAATAAATGAGCTTTAGAGTTTAGGAGTACCTTAGCATTTTCATCCGCCGTCCATTGTGCTTGAGGTTTCTCATCGGAGGTTGCATCTGTGTTGTTGACTCTAATGACATGATCCCCATTTTCAATAACAGACCACATGTTGTTATCTTGAGATATGAGAAACAATCTCATCTTACTTTTCCAGTGGTAGTAATCTGTACCATCAAAGTAAGGAGGTCTAGTGGAGGATCCTCCTTCAGGAACATACTTAGCTTTTGACATTTTTTCTTTGGATCTTTTTCTCTTACACTGTTAGATGTAATATTTATAGAGAACCTTGCTCTGATGCCAATTGATGGAGCTAAAAATCACTAGAAGGGGGGTTGAATAGGGATTTTGAGGTTTAAAAATTGTTTTCAAAGTGTATGAGTTTCTGTCCTCTCAGTGAGGATGCGAACTGGAAAATAGTTTTTTAATCTTTTCAAGTAAACTCAGAATAAGTGCAAGAAAATGTAAAGAGATAGACACACAAATTTTATCCTTGTTCACCCAATGATGGCTACGTCCAGTCCTCACAACCTTGTGAGATTTCACTAAAGATCAACAGATCAGCCTCTTGCAGAGGATGATTACACTTTGTGTATTCTCAAGCTTCACCAAGCTTACAATCAACTTTCAAATATTTTCAAGTTCAACTAACTTGAAAATTACAGAATGATATGAGTATGATTTGTTTTCTCTCGACTAAAACACTTTCTAAAAGATATTTCAAAAGATCTAGTGTATGAATAGAGAAAGTGTGATGAGAGGATGAATATTGCTTAAGATAGATAATATGATTCTTGATCTTTTTCTGCAATATTTGTTGTGTATGGTGATGAAGAGCTTCCTGCCCTTTTATAGAGTCCTTGATAGCTCTTTCATGAGTTAAAAACATCATGACCGTTGAGGAGGTTGCAGAGATTTGTCCAATGGTCTTTGTGCTGAAATTACAACATTGCCATCCAGCCATCCTTGGACCTATGCAGTCCATCCTCTGCGTAGCCTTTGGTCTTGGTCTTGTATAGCCTTTTTCTTTTTTTCATTCTTCAAGACTTGTGACTTCTATTTTGAGCTTGTTTGCAGTTGCCTTTCAATATATTGACTTTGCTTTATTTTTCCAATCACTCAAGAGTGAAATATAGGGCTGCCCTTAGCCTTTTCACATGGGATGGAGACTTGTAAACATGTGACTTCTTGAATACCAAAGCTACAAGCTATCCTCGGACCTTGCATAGCTAGCCTTGTGATTTCTTTTGATCAAATGCTTCATATAATTGTTTATTCATGCTGGTTTAATCTCTTTTGATGGATTAAAAACGTTATTTCCGCGAGGATGGAAAATCTCAACTTGAAGACCCATCCTCTCAAGGTTCTGGCCATCCTCCAGCTTGAAACCTTAATGAATTAATCCATAATTTTCTTCCTTTTGTTCTAAATGATGATTAACCTGTTTTCTTATAATAATTCACTCAAAAGCACAGATTAGTATTAACCACAATCATAATCTCTTAAGTAATTTTGTTATCATTAAAATCAATTGAGAGATTTTGTCTCAACAATTTCAAACCCTAGCCATCGTTCGGCCCGAAAATACCGATTTCGGCCCATTTTTGTCGCGTAGTACGAAAATCGCCCAAAAAGTGCAGATGAAATCGACGATTGGGAGAACCTTGTAGCATTCTTCTCCTACATTTATAACTGTGTCTCGGGTTCCGTGTCGGATTTAAAACCCTAGCCATCGTTCGGCCCGAAAATACCGATTTCGGCCCATTTTAGTCGGGTGGTACGAAAATCGCCCGAAAAGTGCAGATAAAATCGACAACCGGGATATCCTTGTAGCATTGTTCTCCTAAATTTATAACGGTGTCTCGGGTTCCGTGTCGGATTTCAAACCCTAGCCATCGTCTAGCCCGAAAATACCGATTTCGACCAATTTTTATCGTGTGGTACGAAAATCGCCCGAAAAGTGCAGATGAAATCGACGACCGGAAGATCCTTATAGCATTCTTCTCCTAAATTTATAACTGTGTCTCGAGTTCCATGTAGGATTTCAAACCATAGGCATCGTCTTCCCCGAAAACACCGATTTCGACCCATTTTTGTCGGGTTGTACGAAATCGCCCGAAAAGTGCAGATGAAATCGACGACTGGGGGATCCTCGTAACATTCTTCTCCTAAATTTATAACTGTGTCTCGGGTTCTGTGTTGGATTTAAAACCCTAGCCATCGTCCGGCCCGAAAATACCGATTTCGGCTCAGTTTTGTCAGTTGGAACGAAAATCGCCCGAAAAGTGCAGATGAAATCGACGACCGGAGGATCCTTGTAGCATTCTTTTCCTAAATTTATAAACTTGTCTCGGGTTCCGTGTCGGATTTCAAACCTTAGCCATCGTCCGGCCCGAAAATACCGATTTCGGCCAATTTAAGTCGGGTGGTACGAAAATCTCTCGAAAAGTGCAGATGAAATCGACCACTGCGAGATCCTAGTAGCATTCTTCTCCTAAATTTATAACTGTGACTCAGGTTCCGTGTCGGATTTAAAACCCTTGCCATAGTCCGGCCAGAAAATACCTATTTCGGCCCATTTTTGTCGGTTGGAACGAAAATCTCCCGAAAAGTGCAGATGAAATCGACGACCGGAGGATCCTTGTAGAATTCTTCTACTAAGTTTATAACTGTGTCTCGAGTTCTGAGTCGGATTTCAAACCCTAGCTATCGTCCGGCCCGAAAATACCTATTTCGGATCATTTTTGTCGGTTGGAACGAAAATCGCCAAAAAAATGCAGATGAAATCGACGACCGGGGGATCCTCGTAGCATTGTTCTCATAAATTTATAACTATGTCTCGGGTTCCGTGTCGGATTTCAAACCATAGCCATCGTCCGGCCCGAAAATACCGATTTCGGCCCATTTTTGTCGGGTTGTACGAAAATCGCCCGAAAAGTGCAGATGAAATCGACGACCGGGGGATCCTTGTAGCATTCTTCTCCTAAATTTATAACTGTGTCTCGGGTTCCGTGTCGGATTTCAAACCCTAGCCATCGTCCGGCCCGAAAATACCGATTTCGGCCTATTTTTGTCGTTTGGTACGAAAATCGCCCGAAAAGTGCAGATGAAATCGACGACCGGAGGATCCTTGTAACATTCTTCTCCTAAATTTATAACTGTGTCTCGGGTTCCGTGTCGGATTTCAAACCCTAGCCATCGTCTGGCCCGAAAATACCGATTTCGGCCCATTTTTGTCGTTTGGTACGAAAATCGCCCGAAAAGTGCAGATGAAATCGACGACCGGGGGATCCTTGTAGCATTCTTCTCCTAAATTTATAACTGTGTCTCGGGTTTCGTGTAGAATTTCAAACCCAAGGCATCGTCTGGCCCGAAAATACTGATTTCGGCCCATTTTTGTCGGGTGGTAGGAAAATCGCCCGAAAAGTGCAGATGAAATCGACGACCGGGGGATCCTTGTAGCATTCTTCTCCTAAATTTATAACTGTGTCTCGGGTTCCGTGTCGGATTTTAAACCCTAGCTATCGTCCGGCCCGAAAATACCGATTCCGACCCATTTTTGTCGGGTGGTACGAAAATCGCCCGAAAAGTGCAGATGAATTCGACAACCGGGGGATCCTCATAGAATTCTTCTCCTAAATTTATAACTATGTCTCAGGTTCCGTGTCGGATTTCAAACCTTAGCCATCGTCCGGCCCAAAAATACTGATTTCGGCCAATTTTAGTCGGGTGGTACGAAAATCTCCCGAAAAGTGCAGATGAAATCGACGACTACGAGATCCTTGTAGCATTCTTCTCCTAAATTTATAACTGTGACTCGGGTATTGTGTCGGATTTAAAACCCTTGCCATCGTCTGACCCGAAAATACCGATTTCAGCCCATTTTTGTCGGTTGGAACGAAAATCTCCCGAAAAGTGCAGATGAAATCGACAACCGGAGGATCCTTGTAGCATTCTTCTCCTAAATTTATAACCGTGTCTCGAGTTCCGTGTCGGATTTCAAACCCTATCTATCGTCCGGCCCAAAAATACCTATTTCGGATCATTTTTGTCGGTTGGAACGAAAATCGCCTGAAAAGTGCAGATGAAATCGACGACCGGAGGATCCTTGTAGCATTCTTCTCCTAAATTTATAACTGTGTCTCGGGTTCTGTTTCGGATTTTAAACCCTAGCCATCGTCCGGCCCGAAAATACCGATTTCGGCCCATTTTTGTCTTGTGGTACGAAAATTGCCCGAAAAGTCCAGATGAAATCGACGATTGGAGGATCCTTGTAGCATTCTTCTCCTATATATATAACTGTGACTCGGGTTCCGTGTCGGATTTCAAAACCTTGCCATCGTCCGGCCCGAAAATACCGATTTCGGCCCATTTTTGTCGGGTGGTACGAAAATCGCCCGAAAAGTGCAGATGAAATCGACGACCGGGGGATCCTTGTAGCATTCTTCTCCTAAATTTATAATTGTATCTCGGGTTTCGTGTCGGATTTCAAACCCTAGCCATCGTCCGGCCCGAAAATACCGATTTCGACCCATTTTTGTCGGGTGGTACGAAAATCGCCCGAAAAGTGCAGATGAAATCGACGAACGGGGGATCCTTGTAGCATTCTTCTCCTAAATTTATAACTGTGTCTCGAGTTCTGTGTTGGATTTCAAACCCTAGCCATCGTCCGGCCCGAAAATATCGATTTCGGCCCATTTTTGTTGGTTGGAACGAAAATTGTCTGAAAAGTGCAGATGAAATCGACGATCGGAGGATCCTTGTAGAATTTTTCTCCTAAATTTATAACTGTGTCTCGGGTTCCATGTCGGATTTCAAACCTTAGCCATCATCCAGCCCGAAAATACCGATTTCGGCCAATTTTAGTCGCATGGTACGAAAATCTCCCGAAAAGTGCAGATGAAATCGACGACTGCGAGATCCTTGTAGCATTCTTCTCCTAAATTTATAACTTTGACTCGGGTTCCGTGTCTGATTTAAAACCCTTGCCATCGTCCGGCCCGAAAATACCGATTTCGGCCCATTTTTGTCGATTGGAACGAAAATCTCCCGAAAAGTGCAGATGAAATCGACGACCAGAGGATCCTTGTAGCATTCTTCTCCTAAATTTATAACTGTGTATCGAGTTCCTTGTCGGATTTCAAACCCTAGCAATCGTCTGGCCCGAAAATACCTATTTCGGATAATTTTTATCGGTTGGAACGAAGATCGCCCGAAAAGTGCAGATGAAATCGACGACCGGGGGATCCTCGTAACATTCTTCTCCTTAATTTATAACTATGTCTCGGGTTCCGTGTCGGATTTAAAATCCTAGCCATCGTCCTGCCCGAAAATACCGATTTCGGCCCATTTTTGTCGGGCGGTACGAAAATCGCCCGAAAAGTGCGGATGAAATCAACGACCAGGGGATCCTTGTAGCATTCTTCTCCTAAATTTATAACTGTGTCTCGAGTTCTGTGTTGGATTTCAAACCCTATCCATCGTCCGGCCCGAAAATATCGATTTCGGCCCATTTTTGTTGGTTGGAACGAAAATTGTCTGAAAAGTGCAGATGAAATCGACGATCAGAGGATCCTTGTAGAATTTTTCTCCTAAATTTATAACTGTGTCTCGGGTTCCGTGTCGGATTTCAAACCTTTGCCATCATCCAGCCCGAAAATACCGATTTCGGCCAATTTTAGTCGCATGGTACAAAAATCTCCCGAAAAGTGCAGATGAAATCGACGACTGCGAGATCCTTGTAGCATTCTTCTCCTAAATTTATAACTTTGACTCGGGTTCCGTGTCTGATTTAAAACCCTTGCCATCGTCCGGCCCGAAAATACCGATTTCGGCCCATTTTTGTCGATTGGAACGAAAATCTCCCGAAAAGTGCAGATGAAATCGACGACCAGAGGATCCTTGTAGCATTCTTCTCCTAAATTTATAACTGTGTCTCGAGTTCCTTGTCGGATTTCAAACCCTAGCAATCGTCTGGCCCGAAAATACCTATTTCGGATAATTTTTATCGGTTGGAACGAAGATCGCCCGAAAAGTGCAGATGAAATCGACGACCGGGGGATCCTCGTAACATTCTTCTCCTTAATTTATAACTTTGTCTCGGGTTCCGTGTCGGATTTAAAATCCTAGCCATCGTCCTGCCCGAAAATACCGATTTCGGCCCATTTTTGTCGGGCGGTACGAAAATCGCCCGAAAAGTGCGGATGAAATCAACGACCAGGGGATCCTTGTAGCATTCTTCTCCTAAATTTATAACTATGTCTCGGGTTCCGTGTCGGATTTCAAACCCTAGCCATCGTCCGGTCCAAAAATACCGATTTCGGCCTATTTTTGTCGTTTGGTACGAAAATCGCCCGAAAAGTTCAGATGAAATCGACGACCGGAAGATCCTTATAGCATTCTTCTCCTAAATTGATAATTGTGTCTCGGGTTCCGTTTCGGATTTCAAACCCTTGCCATCGTCCAGCCCGAAAATACCGATTTCGGCCCATTTTTGTCGTGTGGTACGAAAATCCCCCGAAAAGTGCAGCTGAAATCGACGACTGGAATATCCTTGTAGCATTCTTCTCCTAAATTTATAACTGTGTCTCGGGTTCGGTGTCGGATTTCAAACCTTAGCCATCGTCCGGCCCGAAAATACCGATTTCGGCCAATTTTAGTCGGGTGGTAGGAAAATCTCTCGAAAAGTGCAGATGAAATCGACGACTGCGAGATCCTTGTAGCAATCTTCTCCTAAATTTATAAATGTGACTCGGGTTCCATGTCAGATTTAAAACCCTTGCCATCGTCCGGCCCGAAAATACCGATTTCGGCACATTTTTGTCGATTGGAACGAAAATCTCCCGAAAAGTGCAAATGAAATCGACGATCGGAGGATCCTTGTAGCATTCTTCTCCTAAATTTATAACTGTGTCTCGAGTTCCGTGTCGGATTTCAAACCCTAGCTATAGTCCGGACCGAAAATACCTATTTCAGATCATTTTTGTCGGTTGGAACGAAAATCGCCCGAAAAGTGCAGATGAAATCGACGACAGGAGGATCCTTTTAGCATACTTCTCCTAAATTTATAACTGTGTCTCTGGTTCCGTGTCGGATTTCAAACCCTAACCATCGTCTGGCCCGAAATACCGATTTCGGCCCATTTTAGTCGAGTCGTACGAAAATAGCCCGAAAAGTGCAGATGAAATCGACGACTGGGAGATCCTTGTAGCATTCTTCTCCTAAATTTATAACTGTGTCTCGGGTTCCCTGTCGGATTTCAAACCCTAGCCATCGTCCGGCCCGAAAATACCGATTTCGGCCCATTTTTGTCGTGTGGTACCAAAATCGCCCGAAAAGTGCAGATGAAATCGACGACCGGGGGATCCTTGTAGCATTCTTCTCCTAAATTTATAACTGTGTCTCGGGTTCCGTGTCGGATTTTAAACCCTAGCTATCGTCCGGTCCGAAAATACCGATTTCGACCCATTTTTGTCGAGTGGTACGAAAATCACCCGAAAAGTGCAGATGAATTCGACATTCGGGGGATCCTCATTGCATTCTTCTTCTAAATTTATAACTATGTCTCGGGTTCCGTGTCGGATTTCAAACCTTAGCCATCTTCCGGCCCGAAAATACCGATTTCGACCAATTTTAGTCGGGTGGTACGAAAATCTCCCGAAAAGTGCAGATGAAATCGACGACCGGAGGATCCTTGTAGCATTCTTCTCCTAAATTTATAACTGTGTCTCGAGTTCCGTGTCGGATTTTAAACCCTAGCTATCGTCCGGCTCGAAAATACCTATTTGGGATCATTTTTGTCGGTTGGAACGAAAATCGCCTAAAAAGTGCAGATGAAATCGACGACCGTAGGATCCTTGTGGCATTCTTCTCCTACATTTATAACTGTGTCTCGGGTTCCGAGTCGGATTTCAAACCCTAGCCATCGTCCGGCCCAAAAATACCGATTTCGGCCTATTTTTGTCGTTTGGTACGAAAATCGCCCGAAAAGTGCAGATGAAATCGACGACTGCGAGATCCTTGTAGCATTCTTCTCCTAAATATATAACTGTGACTCGAGTTCCGTGTCGGATTTCAAAACCTTGCCATCGTCCGGCCCGAAAATACCGATTTCGGCCAATTTTAGTCGGGTGGTACGAAAATCTCCCGAAAAGTGCAGATGAAATCGACGACTGCGAGATCCTTGTAGCATTCTTCTCCTAAATTTATAACGTGTCTTGGGTTCCGTGTCGGATTTCAAACCCTAGCCATCGTCTGGTCCGAAAATACCGATTTCGGCCTATTTTTGTCGTTTGGTACGAAAATCGCCCGAAAAGTGCAGATGAAATCGACGACTAGAGGATCCTTGTAGCATTCTTCTCCTAAATTTATTACTGTTTCTCGGGTTCCGTGTCGGATTTCAAACCCTAGGCATCGTCCGGCCCGAAAATACCGATTTCGGCCCATTTTTGTCGGGTGGTACCAAAATTGCCCGAAAAGTGCAGATGAAATCGACAACCGAGGGATCCTTGTAGCATTCTTCTCCTAAATTTATAACTGTGTCTCGGGTTCCGTGTCGGATTTTAAACCCTAGCTATTGTCCGACCCGAAAATACCGATTTCGACCCATTTTTGTCGGGTGGTACGAAAATCGCCCGAAAAGTGCAGATGAATTGGACATTCGGGGGATCCTCATAGCATTCTTCTCCTAAATTTATAACTATGTCTCGGGTTGCGTGTCGGATTTCAAACCTTAGCCATCGTCCGGCTCGAAAATACCGATTTCGGCCAATTTTAGTCGGGTGGTACGAAAATCTCCCGAAAAGTGCAGATGAAATCGACGACTGCGAGATCCTTGTAGCATTCTTCTCCTAAATTTATAACTGTGACTCGGGTATTGTGTTGGATTTAAAACCCTTGCCATCGTTTGACCCGAAAATACCGATTTCAGCTCATTTTTGTCGGTTGGAACGAAAATCTCCCGAAAAGTGCAGATGAAATCGACGACCAGAGGATCCTTGTAGCATTCTTCTCCTAAATTTATAACTGTGTCTCGAGTTCCGTGTCGGATTTCAAACCCTAGCTATCGTCCGGCCCGAAAATACCTATTTGGGATCATTTTTGTCGGTTGGAACGAAAATCGCCTGAAAAGTGCAGATGAAATCGACGACCGTAGGATCCTTGTAGCATTCTTCTCCTAAATTTATAACTGTGTCTCGGGTTCCGAGTCGGATTTCAAACCCTAGCCATCGTCCGGCCCGAAAATACCGATTTCGGCCTATTTTTGTCGTTTGGTACGAAAATAGCCCGAAAAGTGCAGATGAAATCGACGACTGCGAGATCCTTGTAGCATTCTTCTCCTAAATTTATAACTGTGTCTCGGGTTCCGTTTCGGATTTTAAACCCTAGCCATTGTTCGGCCCGAAAATACCGATTTCGGCCCATTTTTGTCGGTTCGTACGAAAATCGTCCGAAAAGTCCAGATGAAATCGACGATCGGAGGATCCTTGTAGCTTTCTTCTCCTAAATTTATAACTATGTCTCGGGTTCCGTGTCGGATTTCAAACCTTAGCCATCGTTTGGCCTGAAAATACCGATTTCGGCCCATTTTAGTCGGGTGGTACGAAAATCTCCCGAAAAGTGCAGATAAAATCGACGACTGCGAGATCCTTGTAGCATTCTTCTCCTAAATATATAACTGTGACTCGGGTTCCGTGTCGGATTTCAAAACCTTGCCATCGTCCGGCCCGAAAATACCGATTTCGGCCAATTTTAGTCGGGTGGTACGAAAATCTCCCGAAAAGTTCAGATGAAATCGACGACTGCGAGATCCTTGTAGCATTCTTCTCCTAAATTTATAACTGTGTCTTGGGTTCCGTGTCGGATTTCAAACCCTAGCCATCGTCTGGTCCAAAAATACCGATTTCGGCCTATTTTTGTCGTTTGGTACGAAAATCGCCCGAAAAGTGCAGATGAAATCGACGACCGGAGGATCCTTGTAGCATTCTTCTCCTAAATTTATAACTGTGTCTCGGGTTCCGTGTCGGATTTCAAACCCTAGGCATCGTCCGGCCCGAAAATACCGATTTCGGCCCATTTTTGTCGGGTGGTACCAAAATTGCCCGAAAAGTGCAGATGAAATCGACGACCGAGGGATCCTTGTAGCATTCTTCTCCTAAATTTATAACTGTGTCTCGGGTTCCGTGTCGGATTTTAAACCCTAGCTATTGTCCGGCCCGAAAATACCGATTTCGACCCATTTTTATCGGGTGGTACGAAAATCACCCGAAAAGTGTAGATGAATTCGACATTCGGGGGATCCTCATAGCATTCTTCTCCTAAATTTATAACTATGTCTCAGGTTGCGTCTCGGATTTCAAACCTTAGCCATCGTCCGGCCCGAAAATACCGATTTCGGCCAATTTTAGTCGGGTGGTACGAAAATCTCCCGAAAAGTGCAGATGAAATCGACGACTGCGAGATCCTTGTAGCATTCTTCTCCTAAATTTATAACTGTGTCTCGGGTTCCGTGTCGGATTTCAAACCCTTGCCATCGTCTGGCCCGAAAAAACCGATTTCGGCCCATTTTAGTCGAGTGGTACGAAAATAGCCCGAAAAGTGCAGATGAAATCGACGACCGGGATATCCATGTAGCATTCTTCTCCTAAATTTATAACTGTGTCTCAAGTTCCGTGTCGGATTTCAAACCCTAGCCATCGTCCGGCCCGAAAATACCGATTTCGGCTCATTTTTGTAATGTGGTACAAAAATCGTCCGTAAAGTCCAGATGAAATCGACGACCGGAGGATCCTTGTAGCTTTCTTCTCCTAAATTTATAACTGTGTCTCGGGTTCCGTGTTGGATTTCAAACCTTAGCCATCGTCTGGCCCGAAAATACCGATTTCGGCCTATTTTTGTCTGTTGGAACGAAAATCTCCTGAAAAGTGCATATGAAATCGACGACCGAAGGATCCTTGTAGCATTCTTCTCCTAAATTTATAAGTGTGTCTCGAGTTCCGTGTCGGATTTCAAACCCTAGCTATCGTCCGACCCAAAAATACCTATTTCAGATCATTTTTGTCTGTTGCAACGAAAATCGCCCGAAAAGTGCAGATGAAATCGACGACCGGAGGATCCTTGTAGCATTCTTCTCCTAAATTTATAACTGTGTCTCGGGTTCCGTGTCGGATTTCAAACCCTATCCATCGTCCGGTCGGAAAATACCGATTTCGGCCTATTTTTGTCGTTTGGTACGAAAATCGCCCGAAAAGTGCAGATGAAATCAAGGACCGGAGGATCCTTGTAGCATTCTTCTCCTAAATTTATAACTGTGTCTCGGGTTCTGTGTCGGATTTCAAACCCTAGGCATCGTCCGGCCCGAAAATACCGATTTCGGCCCATTTTTGTCGGGTGGTACCAAAATTGCCCGAAAAGTGCAGATGAAATCGACGACCGAGGGATCCTTGTAGCATTCTTCTCTTAAATTTATAACTGTGTCTCGGGTTCCGGGTCGGATTTTAAACCCTAGCTATTGTCCGGCCCGAAAATACCGATTTCGACCCATTTTTGTTGGGTGGTACGAAAATCGCCCGAAAAGTGCAGATGAATTCGACATTCGGGGGATTCTCATAGCATTCTTCTCCTAAATTTATAACTCTGTCTCGGGTTCCGTGTCGGATTTCAAACCTTAGCCATCGCCGGCCCGAAAATACTGATTTCGGCCAATTTTAGTCGGGTGGTACGAAAATCTCCCGAAAAAGTGCAGATGAAATCGACGACTGCGAGATCCTTGTAGCATTCTTCTCCTAAATTTATAACTGTGACTCGGGTATTGTGCCGGATTTAAAACCTTTGCCATCGTCCGACCCGAAAATACCGATTTCAGCCTATTTTTGTCGGTTGGAACGAAAATCTCCCGAAAAGTGCAGATGAAATCGACGACCAGAGGATCCTTGTAGCATTCTTCTCCTAAATTTATAACTGTGTCTCGAGTTTCGTGTCGGATATCAAACCCTAGCTATCGTCCGGCCCGAAAATACCTATTTCGGATCATTTTTGTCGGATGGAACGAAAATCGCCTGAAAAGTGCAGATGTAATCGACGACCGGAAGATCCTTGTAGCATTCTTCTCCTAAATTTATAACTGTGTCTCGAGTTCTGTGTCGTATTTCAAACCCTAGCCATCGTCCGGCCCGAAAATACCGATTTCGGCCTATTTTTGTCGTTTGGTACGAAAATCGCCTGAAAAGTGCAGATGAAATCGACGACCGGAGTATCCTTGTAGCATTCTTCTCCTAAATTTATAACTGTGTCTCGGATTCCGTTTCGGATTTCAAACCCTAGCCATCGTCCGGCCCGAAAATACCGATTTCGGCCCATTTTTGTCGTGTGGTACGAAAATCGCCCGTAAAGTCCAGATGAAATCGACGACCGGAGGATCCTTGTAGCATTCTTCTCCTAAATTTATAACAGTGTCTCGGGTTACGTTTCGGATTTCAAACCCTAGCCATCGTCCGATCCGAAAATATCGATTTCGACCCATTTTTGTTGTGTGGTACGAAAATCGCCCGAAAAGTCCAGATGAAATCGACGACCGGAGGATCCTTGTAGCTTTCTTCTCCTAAATTTATAACTGTGTCTCGGGTTCCGTGTCGGATTTCAAACCCTAGCCATCGTCTGGCCCGAAAATACCGATTTCGGCCCATTTTAGTCGAGTGGTACGAAAATAGCCCAAAAAGTGCAGATGAAATCGACGAATGGGAGATCCTTGTAGCATTCTTCTCCTAAATTTATAACTGTGTCTCGAGTTCCGTGTCGGATTTCAAACCTTAGCCATCGTCCGGCCCGAAAATACCGATTTCGGCCCATTTTTGTCTGGTGGTACGAAAATCGCCCGAAAAGTGCAGATGAAATCGACGACCGAGGGATCCTTGTAGCATTCTTGTCCTAAATTTATAACTGTGTCTCGGGTTCCGTGTCGGATTTCAAACCCTAGCCATTGTCCAGCCCGAAAATACCGATTTCGACCCCTTTTTGTCGGTGGTACGAAAATCGTCCGAAAAGTGCATATGAAATCGACGACTGGGGGATCCTCGTAGCATTCTTCTCCTAAATTTATGACTGTGATTCGGGTTCCGTGTCGGATTTCAAACCTTAGCCATCGTGCGGCCCGAAAATACCGATTTTGGCCCATTTTTGTTGGTTGGAATGAAAATCGCCCGAAAAGTGCAGATGAAATCGACGACCGAGGGATGCTTGTAGCATTCTTCTCCTAAATTTATAACTGTGTCTCAGGTTCCGTGTCGGATTTCAAACCCTAGCCATCGTCCAGCCCGAAAATACCGATTTCAGCCCATTTTTGTCGGTTGGAACGAAAATCTCCCGAAAAGTGCAGATGAAATCGACGACCAGAGGATCCTTGTAGCATTCTTCTCCTAAATTTATAACTGTGTCTCGAGTTTCGTGTCGGATATCAAAACCTAGCTATCGTCCGGCCCGAAAATACCTATTTCGGATCATTTTTGTCGGATGGAACGAAAATCGCCTGAAAAGTGCAGATGTAATCGACGACCGGAAGATCCTTGTAGCATTCTTCTCCTAAATTTATAACTGTGTCTCGAGTTCTGTGTCGTATTTCAAACCCTAGCCATCGTCCGGCCCGAAAATACCGATTTCGGCCTATTTTTGTCGTTTGGTACGAAAATCGCCTGAAAAGTGCAGATGAAATCGACGACCGGAGTATCCTTGTAGCATTCTTCTCCTAAATTTATAACTGTGTCTCGGATTCCGTTTCGGATTTCAAACCCTAGCCATCGTCCGGCCCGAAAATACCGATTTCGGCCCATTTTTGTCGTGTGGTACGAAAATCGCCCGTAAAGTCCAGATGAAATCGACGACCGGAGGATCCTTGTAGCATTCTTCTCCTAAATTTATAACAGTGTCTCGGGTTACGTTTCGGATTTCAAACCCTAGCCATCGTCCGATCCGAAAATATCGATTTCGACCCATTTTTGTTGTGTGGTACGAAAATCGCCCGAAAAGTCCAGATGAAATCGACGACCGGAGGATCCTTGTAGCTTTCTTCTCCTAAATTTATAACTGTGTCTCGGGTTCCGTGTCGGATTTCAAACCCTAGCCATCGTCTGGCCCGAAAATACCGATTTCGGCCCATTTTAGTCGAGTGGTACGAAAATAGCCCAAAAAGTGCAGATGAAATCGACGACTGGGAGATCCTTGTAGCATTCTTCTCCTAAATTTATAACTGTGTCTCGGGTTCCGTGTCGGATTTCAAACCTTAGCCATCGTCCGGCCCGAAAATACTGATTTCGGCCCATTTTTGTCTGGTGGTACGAAAATCGCCCGAAAAGTGCAGATGAAATCGACGACCGAGGGATCCTTGTAGCATTCTTGTCCTAGATTTATAACTGTGTCTCGGGTTCCGTGTCGGATTTCAAACCCTAGCCATTGTCCAGCCCGAAAATACCGATTTCGACCCCTTTTTGTCGGTGGTGCGAAAATCGTCCGAAAAGTGCATATGAAATCGACGACTGGGGGATCCTCGTAGCATTCTTCTCCTAAATTTATGACTGTGATTCGGGTTCCGTGTCGGATTTCAAACCTTAGCCATCGTGCGGCCCGAAAATACCGATTTTGGCCCATTTTTGTTGGTTGGAATGAAAATCGCCCGAAAAGTGCAGATGAAATCGACGACCGAGGGATGCTTGTAGCATTCTTCTCCTAAATTTATAACTATGTCTCGGGTTCCGTGTCGGATTTCAAACCCTAGCCATTGTCCAGCCCGAAAATACCGATTTCGACCGCTTTTTGTCGGTGGTACGAAAATCGTCCGAAAAGTGCATATGAAATCGACGACTGGGGGATCCTCGTAGCATTCTTCTCCTAAATTTATGACCGTGTCTCGGGTTCCGTGTCGGATTTCAAACCCTAGCCATCGTGCGGCCCGAAAATACCGATTTCGGCCCATTTTAGTCGGGTGGAACGAAAATCGCCTGAAAACTGCAGATGAAATCGACCACCGCAGGATCCTTGTAGCATTCTTCTCCTATATTTATAACTGTGTCTCGGGTTCCATGTCGGATTTCAAACCCTAGCCATCGTCCGGCCCAATAATACCGATTTCGGCCTATTTTTGTCGTGTGGTACGAAAATCGCCCGAAAAGTGCAGATGAAATCGACGACCGGAGGATCCTTGTAGGATTATTCTCTTAAATTTATAACTGTGTATCGGGTTCCGTGTCGGATTTCAAACCCTAGGCATCGTCCGGCCCGAAAATACCAATTTCGGCACATTTTAATAGGGTGGTACAAAAATCGCCCGAAAAGTGCAGATGAAATCGACGACCGAGAGAGATCCTTGTAGCATTCTTCTCCTAAGTTTATAACTGTGTCTCGAGTTTCGTGTCGGATTTCGAAACCTAGCCATCGTCCGGCCTGAAAATACCGATTTCGACCCATTTTAGTCGGGTGGTACCAAAATCACCAGAAAAGTGCAGATGAAATCCACGACCGGAGGATCCTTGTAGCATTTTTCTCCAAAATTTATAACTGTGTCTCGGGTTCCGTCTCGGATTTCAAACCCTAGCCATCGTCTGGCCTGAAAATACCGATTTTGACCCATTTTTATCGTGTGGTACGAAAATCGCACGAAAAGTGCAGATGAAATCGACGACCGGGGGATGCTCGTAGAATTCTTCTCCTAAATTTATAACTGTGTCTGGAGTTCCGTGTCGAATTTCAAACCCTAGCCATCGTCCGACCCAAAAATACCGATTTCGGCCCATTTTAGTCGGGTGGAACGAAAATCGCTTGAAAACTGCAGATGAAATCGACCACCGCAGGATCCTTGTAGCATTCTTCTCCTATATTTATAACTGTGTCTCGGGTTCCATGTCGGATTTCAAACCCTAGCCATCGTCCGGCCCAAAAATACCGATTTCGGCCTATTTTTGTAGTGTGGTACGAAAATCGCCCGAAAAGTGCAGATGAAATCGACGACCGGATGATCCTTGTAGGATTCTTCTCTTAAATTTATAACTGTGTATCGGGTTCCGTGTCGGATTTCAAACCCTAGGCATCGTCCGGCCAGAAAATACCAATTTCGGCGCATTTTAATAGGGTGGTACGAAAATCGCCCGAAAAGTGCAGATGAAATCGACGACCCGGAGAACCTTGTAGCATTCTTCTCCTAAATTTATTACTGTCTCTCGGGTTCCGTGTCAGATTTCAAACCCTAGCCATCGTCCGACATGAAAATACCGATTTCGGCCTATTTTTGTCGAGTGAAACGAATATCGCCCGAAAAGTGCAGATGAAATTGACGACCGAAGGATCCTTGTAGCATTCTTCTCCTAAATTTATAACTGTGTCTCGAGTGCCGTGTCGGATTTCGAAACCTAGCCATCGTCCGGCCTGAAAATACCGATTTCGACCCATTTTTATCGTGTGGTACGAAAATCGCCCGAAAAGTGCAGATGAAATCGATGACCGGAAGATCCTTCTAGCATTCTTCTCCTAAATTTATAATTGTGTCTCGGGTTCCGTGTCGAATTTCAAACGCTAGCCATCGTCTGGCCCGAAAATACCGATTTCGGTCCATTTTAGTCGGGTGGTACCAAAATCACCCGTAAAGTGCAGATGAAATCCACGACTGGAGGATCCTTGTAGCATTCTTCTCCTAAATTTATAAATGTGTTTCGGGTTCCGTCTCGGATTTCAAACCCAAGCCATCGTCCGGCCTGAAAATACCGATTTTGACCCATTTTTATCGTGTGGTACGAAACTCGCCCAAAAAGTGCAGATGAAATCGACGACCGGAGGATCCTTCTAGCATTCTTCTCTTAAATTTATAGCTGTGTCTCGGGTTCCGTGTCGGATTTCAAATCCTAGGCATCGTCCGGCCCAAAAATACTGATTTCGGCCCATTTTTGTCGGATGGTACGAAAATCGCCCGAAAAGTGCAGATGAAATCGACGACCAGGGGATACTCGTAGAATTCTTCTCCTAAATTTATAACTGTGTCTGGAGTTCTGTGTCGGATTTCAAACCCTAGCCATCGTCCAGCTCGGAAATATCAATTTCGACCCATTTTTGTCGGTTTGAACGAAAATCGCCCGAAAAGTGGAGATGAAATCGACGACTGGAGGATCCTTATTGCATTCTTCTTCTAAATTTATAACTGTGTCTCGGGTTCTGTGTCGGATTTCAAACCCTAGCCATCGTCTGGCCCGAAAATACCGATTTCGGTCCATTTTAGTCGGGTGGTACCAAAATCACCGGAAAAGTGCAGATGAAATCCACGACCGGAGGATCCTTGTAGCATTCTTCACCTAAATTTATAAATGTGTCTCGGGTTCCATCTCGGATTTCAAATCCTAGCCATCGTCCGGCCTGAAAATACCAATTTTGACCCATTTTTATCGTGTGGTACGAAACTCGCCCGAAAAGTGCAGATGAAATTGACGACCGAAGGATCCTTGTAGCATTCTTCTCCTAAATTTATAACTGTGTCTCGGGTTCCGTGTCGGATTTCGAAACCTAGCCATCCTCCGGCCTGAAAATACCGATTTCGACCCATTTTTATCGTGTGGTACGAAAATCGCCTGAAAAGTGCAGATGAAATCGACGACCAGAAGATCCTTCTAGCATTCTTCTCCTAAATTTATAGCTGTGTCTCGGGTTCCGTGTCGGATTTCAAATCCTAGGCATCGTCCGGTCCGAAAATACTGATTTCGGCCCATTTTTGTCGGATGGTACGAAAATCGCCCGAAAAGTGCAGATGAAATCGACGACCGGGGGATCCTTGTAGCATTCTTCTCCTAAATTTATAACTGTGTCTCGGGTTCCGTGTCGGATTTCAAACCCTAGCCATCGTTCTGCTCGAAAATACCAATTTCGACCCATTTTTGTCGGGTGGTACGAAAATCGCACGAAAAGTGCAGATGAAATCGACGACCGGGGGATGCTCGTAGAATTCTTCTCCTAAATTTATAACTGTGTCTGGAGTTCCGTGTTGGATTTCAAACCCTAGCCATCGTCCGGCTCGAAAATATCAATTTCGGCCCATTTTTGTCGGTTGGAACGAAAATCGCTCGAAAAGTGCAGATGAAATTGACGACCGGAGGATCCTTGTAGCATTCTTCTCCTAAATTTATAACTATGTCTCGGGTTCCGTGTCGGATTTCAAACCCTAGCCATCGTTCGGCTCGAAAATAAAAAATTTCGACCCATTTTTGTCGGGTGGTACGAAAATCGCCCGAAAAGTGCAGATGAAATCGACGACCGGGGGATCCTCGTAGAATTCTTCTCCTAAATTTATAACTGTGTCTGGAGTTCTGTGTCGGAATTCAAACCCTAGCCATCGTCCGGTTCGAAAATATCAATTTCGGCCCATTTTTGTCGGTTGGAACGAAAATCGAACGAAAAGTGCAGATGAAATTGACGACCGGAGGATCCTTGTAGCATTCTTCTCCTAAATTTATAACTATGTCTCGGGTTCCGTGTTGGATTTCAAACCCTAGCCATCGTTCTGCTCGAAAATACCAATTTCGACTCATTTTTGTCGGGTGGTACGAAAATCGCACGAAAAGTGCAGATGAAATCGACGACCGGGGGATGCTCGTAGAATTCTTCTCCTAAATTTATAACTGTGTCTGGAGTTCCGTGTCGGATTTCAAACCCTAGCCATCGTCCGGCTCGAAAATATCAATTTCGGCCCATTTTTGTCGGTTGGAACGAAAATCGCTCGAAAAGCGCAGATGAAATTGACGACCGGAGGATCCTTGTAGCATTCTTCTCCTAAATTTATAACTATGTCTCGGGTTCCGTGTCGGATTTCAAACCCTAGCCATCGTTCGGCTCGAAAATAAAAAATTTTGACCCATTTTTGTCGGTTGGAACGAAAATCGCTCGAAAAGTGCAGATGAAATCGACGACCGGGGGATCCTCGTAGAATTCTTCTCCTATATTTATAATTGTGTCTGGAGTTCCGTGTCGGATTTCAAACCCTAGCCATCGTCCGGCCCGAAAATATCGATTTCGGCCCATTTTTGTCGGTTGGAACGAAAATCGCCCAAAAAGTGCAGATGAAATCGACGACCGGAGGATCCTTGTAGCATTCTTCTCTTAAATTTATAACTGTGTCTCGGGTTCCGTGTCGGATTTCAAACCCTAGGCATCATCCGGCCCGAAAATACCGATTTCGACCCATTTTAATAGGGTGGTACGAAAATCGCCTGAAAAGTGCAAAAGAAATCGACGACCCGGAGAACCTTTTGGCATTCTTCTCCTAAATTTATAATTGTGTCTCGGGTTCCGTGTCAGATTTCAAACCCTAGCCATCGCCCGGCCCGAAAATACCTATTTCGGATCATTTTTGTTAGTTGGAACGAAAATCGCCCGAAAAGTGCAGATGAAATTGACGACCAGAGGATCCTTGTAGCATTCTTCTCCTAAATTTATAACTGTGTCTCGGGTTCCGTGTCGGATTTCAATACCTAGCCATCGTCTGGCCCAAAAATACCGTTTTCGGCCCATTTTAGTCGGGTGGAACGAAAATCGCCTGAAAAGTGCAGATAAAATCGACGACCGGGAGATCTTTGTAGCATTCTTTTCCTAAATTTAAAACCGTGTCTCGCGTTCCGTGTTGGATTTCAAACCCTAGCCATTGTCCGGCCCGAAAATACCGATTTCGCCTATTTTTGTCGGTTGGAACGAAAATTGCCCGAAAAGTGCAGATGAAATGAACGACCGGGGGATCCTTGTAGCATTCTTCTCCTAAATTTATAACTGTGTCTCGGGTTCCGTGTCAGATTTCCAACCCTAGCCATCGTTCGGCCCAAAAATACCAATTTCGACCCATTTTTGTCGGGTGGTACGAAAATCGCCCAAAAAGTTGCGATGAAATCGACGACCGGGGGATCCTTGTAGAATTCTTCTCCTAAATTTATAACTGTGTCTGGAGTTCCGTGTCGGATTTCAAAACCTAGCCATCGTCCGGCTCGAAAATATCAATTTCGGCCCATTTTTGTCGGTTGGAATGAAAATCGCCTGAAAAGTGCAGATGAAATCGACGACCGGAGGATTCTTGTAGCATTCTTCTCCTAAATTTATAACTGTGTCTCGGGTTCCGTGTCGGATTTCAAACCCTAGCCATCGTCAGGCCCGAAAATACCGATTTCGGTCCATTTTATTCGGGTGGAACGAAAATCGCCCGAAAAGTGCAGACGAAATCCACGACCGGAGGATCCTTGTAGCATTCTTCTCCTAAATTTATAACTGTTGTCTCGGGTTCCGTGTCAGATTTCAAACCGTAGCCATCGTCCGGCCCGAAAATACCGATTTCGGTCCATTTTATTTGGGTGGAACGAAAATCACCCGAAAAGTGCAGATGAAATCGACGACCGCAGGATCGTTGTAGCATTCTTCACCTAAATTTATAACTGTGTCTCGGGTTCCATGTCGGATTTTAACCCCTAGCCATCGTCCGGCCCAAAAATACTGATTTCGGACTATTTTTGTCGTGTGGTACGAAAATCGCCCGAAAAGTTCTGACGAAATCGACGACCGGAGGATCCTTGTAGCATTCTTCTCTTAAATTTATAACTGTGTCTCGGGTTTTGTGTCGAATTTCAAACCCTAGGCATCGTCCGGCCCGAAAATACCTATTTCAGCCCATTTTAATAGGGTGGTATGCAAATTGCCCGAAAAGTGCAGACGAAATCGACGACCAGAGGATCCTTGTAGCATTCTTCTCCTAAATTTATAACTGTGTCTCGGGTTCCGTGTCGGATTTCAAACCCTAACCATCGTCCAGCCCGAAAATACCTATTTCGGATCATTTTTGTCAGTTGGAACGAAAATCGCCCGAAAAGTGCAGATGAAATTGACGACCGGAGGATCCTTGTAGCATTCTTCTCCTAAATTTATAACTGTGTCTCGGATTCCGTGTCAGATTTCAAACCCTAGCCATTGTCTGGCCCGAAAATACCGATTTCGGCCCATTTTAGTCGGGTGGTACGAAAATCGCCCGAAAAAGGCAGATGAAATCGACGACCGCGAGATCCTTGTAGCATTCTTTTCCTAAATTTATAACTGTGTCTCGGGTTCTGTGTCGGATTTCAAACCCTAGCCATTGTCCGCCCCAAAAATATCTATTTCGGATCATTTTTGTCGGTTGGAACGAAAATCACCCGAAAAGTGCAGATGAAATCGACAACCGGAGGATCCTTGTAGCATTCTTCTCCTAAATTTATAATTGTGTCTCGGGTTCCGTGTCGGATTTCAAACCCTAGCCATCGTTCGGCCCGAAAATAAAAAATTTCGACCCATTTTTGTCGGGAGGTACGAAAATCGCCCGAAAAGTGCAGATGAAATCGACGACCGGGGGATCCTCGTAGAATTCTTCTCCTAAATTTATAACTGTGTCTGGAGTTCCGTGTCGGATTTCAAACCCTAGCCATCGTCCGGCTCGAAAATATCAATTTCAGCCCATTTTTGTCGGTTGGAACGAAAATCGCTAGAAAAGTGCAGATGAAATGGACGACCGGAGGATCCTTGTAGCATTCTTCTCCTAAATTTATAACTATGTCTCGGGTTCCGTGTCGGATTTCAAACCCTAGCCATTGTACGGCCCGAAAATAAAAAATTTCGACCCATTTTTGTCGGGTGGTACGAAAATCGTCCGAAAAGTGCAGATGAAATCGACGACCGGGGGATCCTCGTAGAATTCTTCTCCTAAATTTATAACTGTGTCTGGAGTTCCGTGTCGAATTTCAAACCCTAGCCATCGTCCGGCTCGAAAATATCAATTTCGGCCCATTTTTGTCGGTTGGAACGAAAATCGCTCGAAAAGTGCAGATGAAATCGACGACCGGGGGATACTCATAGAATTCTTCTCCTAAATTTATAATTGTGTCTGGAGTTCCGTGTCGGATTTCAAACCCTAGCCATCGTCCGGCCCGAAAATATCGATTTCGGCCCATTTTTGTCGGTTGGAACGAAAATCGCCCAAAAAGTGCAGATGAAATCGACGACCGGAGGATCCTTGTAGCATTCTTCTCTTAAATTTATAACTGTGTCTCGGGTTCCGTGTCGGATTTCAAACCCTAGGCATCATCAGGCCCGAAAATACCGATTTCGACCCATTTTAATAGGGTGGTACGAAAATCGCCTGAAAAGTGCAAATGAAATCGACGACCCGGAGAACCTTTTGGCATTTTCTCCTAAATTTATAACTGTGTCTCGGGTTCCGTGTCAGATTTCAAACCCTAGCCATCGCCCGGCCCGAAAATACCTAATTCGGATCATTTTTGTTAGTTGGAACGAAAATCGCCCGAAAAGTGCAGATGAAATTGACGACCAGAGGATCCTTGTAGCATTCTTCTCCTAAATTTATAACTGTGTCTCGGGTTCCGTGTCGGATTTCAAACCCTAGCCATCGTCTGGCCCAAAAATACCGATTTCGGCCCATTTTAGTCGGGTGGTACGAAAATCGCCTGAAAAGTGCAGATGAAATCGACGACCGGGAGATCTTTGTAGCATTCTTTTCATAAATTTATAACCGTGTCTCGCGTTCCGTGTTGGATTTCAAACCCTAGCCATTGTCCGGCCCGAAAATACCGATTCGCATATTTTTGTCGGTTGGAACGAACATTGCCCGAAAAGTGTAGATGAAATGAAGGACTGGGGGATTCTTGTTGCATTCTTCTCCTAAATTTATAACTGTGTCTCGAGTTCCGTGTCGGATTTCAAACCCTAGCCATCGTCTGGCCCGAAAATACCGATTTCGGTCCATTTTATTCGGGTGGTACGAAAATCGCCCGAAAAGTGCAGACGAAATCCACGACCGGAGGATCCTTGTAGCATTCTTCTCCTAAATTTATAACTGTGTCTCGGGTTCCATGTCGGATTTTAACCCCTAGCCATCGTCCGACCCAAAAATACTGATTTCGGCCTATTTTTGTCGTGTGGTACGAAAATCGCCCGAAAAGTGCTGACGAAATCGACGACCGGAGGATCCTTGTAGCATTCTTCTCTTAAATTTATAACTGTGTCTCGGGTTTTGTGTCGGATTTCAAACCCTAGGCATCGTCCGGCCTGAAAATACCTATTTCAGCCCATTTTAATAGGGTGGTATGCAAATTGCCCGAAAAGTGCAGACGAAATCGACGACCGGAGGATCCTTGTAGCATTCTTCTCCTAAATTTATAACTGTGTCTCGGATTCCGTGTCAGATTTCAAACCCTAGCCATCGTCTGGCCCGAAAATACCGATTTCAGCCCATTTTAATCGGGTGGTACAAAAATCGCCCGAAAAAGGCAGATGAAATCGACGACCGCGAGATCCTTGTAGCATTCTTTTCCTAAATTTATAACTGTGTCTCGGGTTCCGTGTCAGATTTCAAACCCTAGCCATTGTCCGGCCCAAAAATACCTATTTCGGATCATTTTTGTCGGTTGGAACGAAAATCACCCGAAAAGTGCAGATGAAATCGACAACCGGAGGATCCTTGTAGCATTCTTCTCCTAAATTTATAATTGTGTCTCGGGTTCCGTGTCGGATTTCAAACCCTAGCCATCATTCGGCCCGAAAATACAGATTTCGACCCATTTTTGTCGGGTGGTACGAAAATCGCCCGAAAAGTTGCGATGAAATCGACGACCCGGAGAACCTTGTGGCATTCTTCTCCTAAATTTATAACTGTGTCTCGAGTTCCGTGTCGGATTTCAAACCCTAACCATCGTCTAGCCCAAAAATACCGATTTCGGCCAATTTTAGTCGGGTGGAACGAAAATCGCCCGAAAGTGCTGATGAAATCGACGACCGGGAGATCCTTGTAGCATTCTTCTCCTAAATTTATAACTGTGTCTCGGGTTCCGTGTCAGATTTCAAACCCTAGCCATCGTCCGGCCTGAAAATACCGATTTCGACCCATTTTTATCTTGTGGTACGAAAATCGCCTGAAAAGTGCAGATGAAATCGACGACCGGAAGATCCTTCTAGCATTCTTCTCCTAAATTTATAACTGTGTCTCGGGTTCCGTGTCGGATTTCAAATCCTAGGCATCGTTCGGCCCGAAAATTCTGATTTCGGCCCATTTTTGTCGGATGGTACGAAAATCGCCCGAAAAGTGCAGATGAAATCGACGACCGGGGTATCCTTGTAGCATTCTTCTCCTAAATTTATAACTGTGTCTCGGGTTCCGTGTCAGATTTCAAACCCTAGCCATCGTTCGGCCCGAAAATACCAATTTCGACCCATTTTTGTCGGTTGGAACGAAAATCCCCCGAAAATTGCAGATGAAATCGACGACCGGAGGATCCTTGTAGCATTCTTCTCCTAAATTTATAACTCTGTCTCGGGTTCCATGTCGGATTTCAAATCCTAGGCATCGTCTGGCCCGAAAAAACCGATTTCGGCTTATTTTTGTCGGGTGGTTCCAAAAATCGCCCGAAAAGTGCAGAAGAAATCGACGACCGGGGGATCCTTGTAGCATTCTTCTCCTAAATTTATAACTTTGTCTCGGTTTCCGTGTCGGATTTCAAACCTTAGCCATCGTCCAGCCCGAAAATACCGATTTCTACCCATTTTTATCGGGTGGTACGAAAATCGCCTGAAAAGTGCAGATGAAATCGACGACCGGGGGATCCTCGTAGCATACTTCTCCTAAATTTATAACTGTGTCTGGAGTTCCGTGTCGGATTTCAAACCATAGCCATCGTCTGGCCCGAAAATATCGATTTCAGCCCATTTTTGTCGGTTGAAACGAAAATCGCCCGAAAAGTGCAGATGAAATCGACGACCGAGAGAGATCCTTGTAACATTCTTCTCTTAAATTTATAACTGTGTCTCGGGTTCCGTGTCGGATTTCAAACCCTAGCCATCGTCCGGCCTGAAAATACCGATTTCGACCCATTTTTATCGTGTGGTACAAAAATCGCCCAAAAAGTGCAGATGAAATCGACGACCGGAAGATCCTACTAGCATTCTTCTCCTAAATTTATAACTGTGTCTGGAGTTCTGTGTCGGATTTCAAACCCTAGCCATCGTCCGGCTCGGAAATATCAATTTCGACCCATTTTTGTCGGTTGGAACGAAAATCGCCCGAAAAGTGCAGATGAAATCGACGACCGGAGGATCCTTGTAGCATTCTTCTCCTAAATTTATAATTGTGTCTCGGGTTCCGTCTCGGATTTCAAACCCTAGCCATCGTCCGGCCTGAAAATACCGATTTTGACCCATTTTTATCGTGTGGTACGAAACTCGCCCGAAAAGTGCAGATGAAATCGACGACCGGAGGATCCTTGTAGCATACTTCTCCTAAATTTATAACTATGTCTGGAGTTCCGTGTCGGATTTCAAACCCTAGCCATCGTCCGGCCAGAAAATATCGATTTCAGCCTATTTTTGTCGGTTGAAACGAAAATCGCCCGAAAAGTGCAGATGAAATCGACGACCGGAGGATCCTTGTAGCATACTTGTCCTAAGTTTATAACTGTGTCTCGGGTTCCGTGTCGAATTTCAAACCCTAGCCATCGTTCGGCCCAAAAATACCGATTTCGGCCCATTTTAGTCGGGTGGAACGAAAATTGCCCGAAAAGTGCAGATGAAATCGACGACCGGAGGATTCTTGTAGCATTCTTCTCCTATATTTATTACTGTGTCTAGGGTTCCATGTCGGATTTCAAACCCTAGCCATCGTCCAGCCAGAAAATACCAATTTCGACCTTTTTTTATCGTGTGGTACGAAAATCGCCCGAAAAGTGCAGATGAAATCGACGACCGGAGGATCCTTGTAGCATTCTTCTCCTAAATTTATAACTGTGTCTCGGGTTCCATGTCGGATTTCAAATCCTAGGCATCGTCTGGCCCGAAAAAACCGATTTCGCCTTATTTTTGTCGGGTGGTTCCAAAAATCGCCCGAAAAGTGCAGATGAAATCGACGACCGGGGGATCCTTGTAGCATTCTTCTCCTAAATTTATAACTTTGTCTCGGGTTCCGTGTCGGATTTCAAACCTTAGCCATCGTCCAGCCCGAAAATACCGATTTCGACCCATTTTTGTCGCGTGGTACGAAAATCGCCTGAAAAGTGCAGACGAAATCGACGACCGGGGGATCCTCGTAGCATTCTTCTCCTAAATTTATAACTGTGTCTGGAGTTCCGTGTCGGATTTCAAACCCTAGCCATCGTCCGGCCCGAAAATATCGATTTCAGCCCATTTTTGTCGGTTGAAACGAAAATCGACCGAAAAGTGCAGATGAAATTGACGACCGAGAGAGATCCTTGTAACATTCTTTTCCTAAATTTATAACTGTGTCTCGGGTTCCGTGTCGGATTTCAAACCCTAGCCATCGTCCGGCCTGAAAATACCGATTTCGACCCATTTTTATCGTGTGGTACAAAAATCGCCCGAAAAGTGCAGATGAAATCGACGACCGGAAGATCCTTCTAGCATTCTTCTCCTAAATTTATAACTGTGTCTGGAGTTCTGTGTCGGATTTCAAACCCTAGCCATCGTCCGGCTCGGAAATATCAATTTCGACCCATTTTTGTCGGTTGGAACGAAAATCGCCCGAAAAGTGCTGATGAAATCGACGACCGGATGATCCTTGTAGCATTCTTCTCCTAAATTTATAATTGTGTCTCGGGTTCCGTCGCGGATTTCAAACCCTAGCCATCGTCCGGCCTGAAAATACCGATTTTGACCCATTTTAATCGTGTGGTACGAAACTCGCCCGAAAAGTGCAGATGAAATCGACGACCGGAGGATCCTTGTAGCATACTTCTCCTAAATTTATAATTGTGTCTCGAGTTCTGTGTCGAATTTCAAACCCTAGCCATTGTCCGGCCCAAAAATACCGACTTCGGCCCATTTTAGTCAGGTGGAACGAAAATCGCCTGATAACTGCAGATGAAATCGACCATTGCAGGATCCTTGTAGCATTCTTCTCCTATATTTATAACTGTGTCTCGGGTTCCATGTCGGATTTCAAACCCTAGCCATCGTCTGGCCCAAAAATACCGATTTCGGCCTATTTTTGTCGTGTGGTACGAAAATAGCCCGAAAAGTACAGATGAAATCGACGACCGGAGGATCCTTGTAGGATTCTTCTCTTAAATTTATAACTGTGTATCGGGTTCCGTGTCGGATTTCAAACCCTAGGCATCGTCCGGCTCGAAAATACCAATTTCGGCACATTTTAATAGGGTGGTAAGAAAATCGCCCGAAAAGTGCAGATGAAATCGACGACCCGGAGAACCTTGTAGGATTCTTCTCTTAAATTTATAAATGTGTCTCGGGTTCCGTGTCGGATTTCAAACCCTAGCCATCGTCTGGCCCAAAAACACCGATTTCGGCCCATTTTAGTCGGGTGGAACGAAAATCGCCCGAAAGTGCAGATGAAATCGATGACCGAGAGAGATCCTTGTAGCATTCTTCTCCTAAGTTTATAACTGTGTCTCAGGTTCCGTGTCGGATTTCGAAACCTAGCCATCGTTCGGCCTGAAAATACCGATTTCGACCCATTTTTATCATGTGGTACGAAAGTCGCCCGAATAGTGCAGTTGAAATCGACGACCGGAAGATCCTTCTAGCATTCTTCTCCTAAATTTATAACTGTGTCTCGGGTTCCGTGTCAGATTTCAAACCCTAGCCATGTCTGGCCCGAAAATACCGATTTCGGTCCATTTTAGTCAGGTGGTACCAAAATCACCCGAAAAGTGCAGATGAAATCCACGATCGGAGGATCCTTGTAGCATTCTTCTCCTAAATTTATAAATGTGTCTCGAGTTCCGTCTCGGATTTCAAACCCTAGCCATCGTCCGGCCTGAAAATACCGATTTTGACCCATTTTTATCGTGTGGTACGAAACTCGCCCGAAAAGTGCAGATGAAATCGACGACCGGAGGATCCTTGTAGCATACTTCTCCTATATTTATAATTGTGTCTCAGGTTATGTGTCGAATTTCAAACCCTAGCCATCGTTCGGCCCAAAAATACCGATTTCGACCCATTTTAGTCGGGTGGAACGAAAATCGCCTGAAAACTGCAGATGAAATCGACCATCGCAGGATCCTTGTATCATTCTTCTCCTATATTTATAATTGTCTCTCGGGTTCCATATCGGATTTCAAACCCTAGCCATCGTACGGCCCAAAAATACCGATTTCGGCCAATTTTTGTCGTGTGGTACGAAAATCGCCCGAAAAGTGCAGATGAAATTGACGACCGGAGGATCCTTGTAGGATTCTTCTCTTAATGTTATAACTGTGTATTGGGTTCCGTGTCGGATTTCAAACCCTAGGCATCGTCCGGCCCGAAAATACCAATTTCGGCACATTTTAGTAGGGTGGTACGAAAATCGCCCGTAAAGTGCAGATGAAATCGACGACCAGAAGATCCTTCTAGCATTCTTCTCCTAAATTTATAGCTATGTCTCGGGTTCCGTGTCGGATTTCAAATCCTAGGCATCGTCCGACCCGAAAATACTGATTTCGGCCCATTTTTGTCGGATGGTACGAAAATCGCCCGAAAAGTGCAGATGAAATCGACGACTAGGGGATCCTTGTAGCATTCTTCTCCTAAATTTATAACTGTGTCTCGGGTTCCGTGTCGGATTTCAAACCCTAGCTATCGTCTGGCCCAAAAATACCGATTTCGGCCCATTTTAGTCGGGTGGAACGAAAATCGCCCGAAAGTGCAGATGAAATCGACGACCGAGAGAGATCCTTGTAGCATTTTTCTCCTAAGTTTATAACTGTGTCTCGAGTTCCGTGTCGGATTTCGAAACCTAGCCATCGTCCGGCCTGAAAATACCGATTTTCGACCCATTTTTATCGTGTGGTACTAAAATCGCCCGAAAAGTGCAGATGAAATCGACGACCGGAAGATCCTTCTAGCATTCTTCTCCTAAATTTATAACTGTGTCTCGGGTTCCGTGTCGGATTTCAAATCCTAGGCATCGTCCGGCCCGAAAATACCGATTTCGGTCCATTTTAGTCGGGTGGTACCAAAATCACCAGAAAAGTGCAGATGAAATCCACGACCGGAGGATCCTTGTAGCATTCTTCTCCTAAATTTATAACTGTGTCTCGGGTTCCGTCTCGGATTTCAAACCCTAGCCATCGTCCGGCCTGAAAATACCGATTTCGACCCATTTTTATCGTGTGGTACGAAACTCGCCCGAAAAGTGCAGATGAAATCGAAGACCGGAGGATCCTTGTAGCATACTTCTCCTAAATTTATAATTGTGTCTCGGGTTCTATGTCGAATTTCAAACCCTAGCCATCGTCCGGCCCAAAAATACCGATTTCGGCCCATTTTAGTCGGGTGGAACGAAAATCGCCTGAAAACTGCAGATGAAATCGACCACCGCAGGATCCTTGTAGCATTCTTCTCCTATATTATTAACTGTGTCTCGGGTTCCATGTCGGATTTCAAACCCTAGCCATCATCCGGCCCAAAAATATCGATTTCGGCCTATTTTTGTCGTGTGGTACGAAAATCGCCCGAAAAGTGCAGATGAAATCGACAACCGGAGGATCCTTGTAGGATTCTTCTCTTAAATTTATAACTGTGTATCGGGTTCCGTGTCGGATTTCAAACCCTAGGCATCGTCTGGCCCGAAAATACCAATTTCGGCACATTTTAATAGGATGCTACGAAAATCGCCCGAAAAGTGCAGATGAAATCGACGACCCGGAGAACCTTGTAGCATTCTTCTCCTAAATTTATAACTATGTCTCGGGTTCCGTGTCGGATTTCAAACCCTAGCCATCGTCCGGCCCGAAAATACCGATTTCGGCCTATTTTTGTCGAGTGAAACGAAAATCGCCCGAAAAGTGCAGATGAAATTGACGACCGAAGGATCCTTGTAGCATTCTTCTCCTAAATTTATAACTGTGTCTCAGGTTCCGTGTCGGATTTTGAAACCTAGCCATCGTCCGGCCTGAAAATACCGATTTCGACCCATTTTTATCGTGTGGTACGAAAGTCGCTCGAATAGTGCAGATGAAATCGACGACCGGAAGATCCTTCTAGCATTCTTCTCCTAAATTTATAACTGTGTCTCGGGTTCCGTGTCGGATTTCAAACCCTAGCCATGTCTGGCCCGAAAATACCGATTTCGGTCCATTTTAGTCAGGTGGTACCAAAATCACCCGAAAAGTGCAGATGAAATCTACGACCGGAGGATCCTTGTAGCATTCTTCTCCTAAATTTATAACTGTGTCTCGGGTTCCGTCTCGGATTTCAAACCCTAGCCATCGTCCGGCCTGAAAATACCGATTTTGACCCATTTTTATCGTGTGGTACGAAACTCGCCCGAAAAGTGCAGATGAAATCGAAGACCGGAGGATCCTTGTAGCATACTTCTCCTAAATTTATAATTGTGTCTCGGGTTATGTGTCGAATTTCAAACGCTAGCCATCGTCCGGCCCAAAAATACCGATTTCGGCCCATTTTAGTCGGGTGGAACGAAAATCGCCTGAAAACTGCAGATGAAATCGACCATCGCAGGATCCTTGTATCATTCTTCTCCTATATTTATAACTGTCTCTCGGGTTCCATATCGGATTTCAAACCCTAGCCATCGTACGGCCCAAAAATACCGATTTCGGCCTATTTTTTTCGTGTGGTACGAAAATCGCCCGAAAAGTGCAGATGAAATCGACCACCGGAGGATCTTTGTAGGATTCTTCTCTTAAAGTTATAACTGTGTATTGGGTTCCGTGTCGGATTTCAAACCCTAGGCATCGTCCGGCCCGAAAATACCAATTTCGGCACATTTTAGTAGGGTGGTACGAAAATCGCCCGTAAAGTGCAGATGAAATCGACGACCCGGAGAACCTTGTAGCATTCTTCTCCTAAATTTATAACTGTCTCTCGGGTTCCGTGTCGGATTTCAAATCCTAGCCATCGTCCGGCCCGAAAATACCGATTTCGGCCTATTTTTGTCGAGTGAAACGAAAATCGCCCGAAAAGTGCAGATGAAATTGACGACCGAAGGATCCTTGTAGCATTCTTCTCCTAAATTTATAACTGTGTCCCGGGTTCCGTGTCGGATTTCGAAACCTAGCCATCGTCGGACCTAAAAATACCGATTTCGACCCATTTTTATCGTGTGGTACGAAAATCGCCCGAAAAGTGCAGATGAAATCGACGACCAGAAGATCCTTCTAGCATTCTTCTCCTAAATTTATGGCTGTGTCTCGGGTTCCGTGTCGGATTTAAAATCCTAGGCATCGTCCGGCCCGAAAATACTGATTTCGGCCCATTTTTGTCGGATGGTACGAAAATCGCCCGAAAAGTGCAGATGAAATCAACGACCGGGGGATCCTTGTAGCATTCTTCTCCTAAATTTATAACTGTGTCTCGGGTTCCGTGTCGGATTTCAAACCCTAGCCATCGTCTGGCCTGAAAATACCGATTTCGGTCCATTTTAAGAGGGTGGTACGAAAATCGCTTGAAAAGTGCAGATGAAATCGACGACCTGGAGAACCCTGTGGCATTCTTCTCCTAAATTAATAACTGTGCCTCGGGTTCCATGTCGGATTTCAAACCCTAGCCATCGTCCGGCCCGAAAATACCTATTTCGGATCATTTTTGTTAGTTTGAACGAAAATCGCCCGAAAAGTGTAGATGAAATTGACGACCGGAGGATCCTTGTAGCATTCTTCTCCTAAATTTATAATTGTGTCTCGGGTTCCGTGTCGGATTTCAAACCCTAGCCATCGTCTGGCCCAAAAATATCGATTTCGGCCCATTTTAGTCGGGTGGAACGAAAATCGCCCGAAAGTGCTGATGAAATCGACGACCGGGAGATCCTTGTAGCATTCTTCTCCTAAATTTATAACTGTGTCTCAAGTTCCGTGTCGGATTATAAACCCTAGCCATCGTCCGGCCTGAAAATACCGATTTCGACCCATTTTTATCGTGTGGTACAAAAATCGCCTGAAAAGTGCAGATGAAATCGACGACCGGAATATCCTTCTAACATTCTTCTCCTAAATTTATAACTGTGTCTCGGGTTCCGTGTCGGATTTCAAATCCTAGGCATCACCCGGCCCGAAAATACTGATTTCGGCCCATTTTTGTCGGATGGTACGAAAATCGCCCGAAAAGTGCAGATGAAATCAACGACTGGGGGATCCTTGTAGCATTCTTCTCCTAAATTTATAACTGTGTCTCTGGTTCCGTGTCGGATTTCAAACCCTAGCCATCGTTCGGCCCAAAAATACCAATTTCGACCCATTTTTGTTGGGTGGTACGAAAATCGCTCGAAAAGTGGCGATGAAATCCACGACCGGGGGATACTCGTAGAATTCTTCTCCTAAATATATAACTATGTCTGGAGTTCCGTGTCGGATTTCAATTCCTAGCCATCGTCCGGCTCGAAAATATCAATTTCGGCCCATTTTTGTCGGTTGGAACGAAAATCGCCCGAAAAGTGCAAATGAAATCGACGACCGGAGGATCCTTGTAGGATTCTTCTCCTAAATTTAGAACTGTGTCTCGGGTTCCGTGTCGGATTTCAAACCCTAGCCATCGTCTGGCCTGAAAATACCGATTTCGGTCCATTTTAGTCGGGTGGTACGAAAATTGCCCGAAAAGTGCAGCGAAATCCACGACCGGAGGATCCTTGTAGCATTCTTCTCCTAAATTTATAACTGTGTCTCGGGTTCCGTCTCGGATTTCAAACCCTAGCCATCGTCCGGCCTGAAAATACCGATTTCGACCCATTTTTATCGTGTGGTACAAAAATCGCCCGAAAAGTGCAGATGAAATCGAAGACCGGAAGATCCTTCTAGCATTCTTCTCCTAAATTTATAACTGTGTCTCGGGTTCCGTGTCGGATTTCAAATCCTAGGCATCGCCCGGCCCGAAAATACTGATTTCGGCCCATTTTTGTCGGATGGTACGAAAATTGCCCGAAAAGTGCAGATGAAATCAACGACCGAGGGATCCTTGTAGCATTCTTCTCCAAAATTTATAACTGTGTCTCGGGTTCCGTGTCGGATTTCAAACCCTAGCCATCGTTCGACCCAAAAATACCAATTTCGACCCATTTTTGTTGGGTGGTACGAAAATCGCCCGAAAAGTGGCGATGAAATCGACGACCGGGGGATCCTCATAGAATTTTTCTCCTAAATTTATAACTATGTCTGGAGTTCCGTGTCGGATTTCAAACCCTAGCCATTGTCCGGCTCGAAAATATCAATTTCGGCCCATTTTTGTCGGTTGGAACGAAAATCGCCCGAAAAGTGCAAATGAAATCGACGACCGGAGGATCCTTGTAGCATTCTTCTCCTAAATTTATAACTGTTTCTCGGGTTCCGTGTCGGATTTCAAACCCTAGCCATCGTCTGGCCGAAAATACCGATTTCGGTCCATTTTAGTCGGGTGGTACGAAAATCGCCCCGAAAAGTGCAGACGAAATCCACGACCGGAGGATCCTTGTAGCATTCTTCTCCTAAATTTATAACTGTGTCTCGGGTTCCGTCTCGGATTTCAAACCCTAGCCATCGTCCGGCCTAAAAATACCGATTTCGACCCATTTTTATCGTGTGGTACAAAAATCGCCCGAAAAGTGCAGATGAAATCGATGACCAGAGGATCCTTGTAGCAATCTTCTCCTAAATTTATAACTGTGTCTCGGGTTACATGTCGGATTTCAAATCCTAGGCATCGTCCGGCCCGAAAATACCGATTTCGGCCCATTTTTGTTGGGTGGTTCCAAAAATCGCCCGAAAAGTGCAGATGAAATCGACGACTGGGGGATCCTTGTACCATTCTTCTCCTAAATTTATAACTTTGTCTCGGGTTCCGTGTCGGATTTCAAACCCTAGCCATCGTTCGGCCCGAAAATACCTATTTCAGATCATTTTTGTTAGTTTGAACGAAAATCGCCCGAAAAATGCAGATTAAATCGACGACCGGGGGATCCCTTTAGCATTCTTCTCCTAAATTTATAATTGTGTCTCGGGTTCCGTGTCGGATTTCAAACCCTAGCCATCGTTCGGCCCAAAAATACCAATTTCGACCCATTTTTGTCGGGTGGTACGAAAATCGCCCGAAAAGTTGCGATGAAATCGACGACCGGGGGATCCTCGTAGAATTCTTCTCCTAAATTTATAACTGTGTCTGGAGTTCCGTGTCGGATTTCAAACCCTAGCCATCGTCCGGCTCGAAAATATCAATTTCGGCCCATTTTTGTCGGTTGGAACGAAAATCGCCCGAAAAGTGCAGATGAAATCGACGACCGGAGGATCATTGTAGCATTCTTCTCCTAAATTTATAACTGTGTCTCGGGTTCCGTGTCGGATATCAAATCCTAGCCATTGTCTGGTCCGAAAATACCGATTTCGGTCCATTTTAGTCAGGTGGTACGAAAATCGCCCGAAAAGTGTAGACGAAATCCACGACCGGAGGATCCTTGTAGCATTCTTCTCCTAAATTTATAACTGTGTCTCAGGTTGCGTCTTGGATTTCAAACCCTAGCCATCGTCCGGCCTGAAAATACCGATTTCGACCCATTTTTATCGTGTGGTACGAAAATCGCCCGAAAAGTGCAGATGAAATCGACGACCGGACCGGAGGATCCTTGTAGCATTCTTCTCCTAAATTTATAACTGTGTCTCAGGTTCCATGTAGGATTTCAAATCCTAGGCATCGTCCGGCACGAAAATATCGATTTCGGCCCATTTTTGTCGGGTGGTTACAAAAATCGCCCGAAAAGTGCAGATGAAATCGACGACCGGGGGATCCTTGTAGCATTCTTCTCCTAAATTTATAACTGTGTCTTGGGTTCTGTGTCGGATTTCAAACCCTAGCCATCGTTCGGCCCGAAAATACCTATTTCAGATCATTTTTGTTAGTTTGAACGAAAATCGCCCGAAAAGTGCAGATGAAATCGACGACCAGAAGATCCTTCTAGCATTCTTCTCCTAAATTTATGGCTGTGTCTCGG
This sequence comes from Cicer chorassanicum, assembly GCA_037974735.1. NCBI lineage: Eukaryota > Viridiplantae > Streptophyta > Magnoliopsida > Fabales > Fabaceae > Cicer > Cicer chorassanicum. The sequence goes on along the minus strand of JBBPBP010009777.1, from coordinate 13,178,547 downwards.
GTTCCGTGTCGGATTTAAAATCCTAGGCATCGTCCGGCCCGAAAATACTGATTTCGGCCCATTTTTGTCGGATGGTACGAAAATCGCCCGAAAAGTGCAGATGAAATCAACGACCGCGGGATCCTTGTAGCATTCTTCTCCTAAATTTATAACTGTGTCTCGGGTTCCGTGTCCGATTTCAAAACCTAGCCATCGTTCGGCCCAAAAATACCAATTTCGACCCATTTTTGTCGGGTGGTACGAAAATCGCCCGAAAAGTTGCGATGAAATCGACGACCAGGGGATCCTCGTAGAACTCTTCTCCTAAATTTATAACTGTGTCTGGAGTTCCGTGTCGGATTTAAACCCCTAGCCATCGTCCGGCTCGAAAATATCAATTTCGGCCCATTTTTGTCGGTTGGAACGAAAATCGCCCGAAAAATGCAGATGAAATCGACGACCGGAGGATCATTGTAGCATTCTTCTCCTAAATTTATAACTGTGTCTCGGATTCCGTGTTGGATTTCAAACCCTAGCCATCGTCTGGTCCGAAAATACCGATTTCGGTCCATTTTAGTCGGGTGGTACGAAAATTGCCTGAAAAGTGCAGACGAAATCCACGACCGGAGGATCCTTGTAGCATTCTTCTCCTAAATTTATAACTGTGTCTCGGGTTCCGTCTCGGATTTCAAACCCTAGCCATCGTCCGGCCTGAAAATACCGATTTCGACCCATTTTTATCGTGTGGTACGAAAATCGCCCGAAAAATGCAGATGAAATCGACGACCGGAGGATCCTTGTAGCATTCTTCTCCTAAATTTATAACTGTGTCTCGGGTTCCATGTCGGATTTCAAATCCTAGGCATCGTCCTGCCCGAAAAAACCGATTTCGGCCCATTTTTGTCGGGTGGTTCCAAAAATCGCCCGAAAAGTGCAGATGAAATCGACGACCGGGGCATCCTTGTAGCATTCTTCTCCTAAATTTATAACTGTGTCTTGGGTTCCGTGTCGGATTTAGAACCCTAGCAATCGTCCGACCTGAAAATACCGATTTCGACCCATTTTTATTGTGTGGTACAAAAATCGCCCGAAAAGTGTAGATGAAATCGACGACCGGAAGATCCTTCTAGCATTCTTCTCCTAAATTTATAACTGTGTCTCGGGTTCCATGTCGGATTTCAAATCCTAGGCATCGTCCGGCCTGAAAATACTGATTTCGGCCCATTTTTGTCGGATGGTACGAAAATCGCCCGAAAAGTGCAGATGAAATCAACGACCGCGTGATCCTTGTAGCATTCTTCTCCTAAATTTATAACTGTGTCTCGAGTTCCGTGTCTGATTTCAAAACCTAGCCATCGTTCGGCCCAAAAATACCAATTTCGACCCATTTTTGTCAGGTGGTACGAAAATCGCCCGAAAATTTGCGATGAAATCGACGACCGCGGGATCCTCGTAGAATTCTTCTCCTAAATTTATAACTGTGTCTGGAGTTCCGTGTCGGATTTGAAACCCTAGCCATCGTCCGGCTCGAAAATATCAATTTCGGCCCATTTATGTCGGTTGGAACGAAAATCGCCCGAAAAGTGCAGATGAAATCGACGACCGGAGGATCCTTGTAGCATTCTTCTCCTAAATTTATAACTGTGTCTCGGGTTCCGTGTCGGATTTCAAATCCTAGCCATCGTCTGGCCCGAAAATACCGATTTCGGTCCATTTTAGTCGGGTGGTACGAAAATCGCCCGAAAAGTGGAGATGAAATCCACGACAGGAGGATCCTTGTAGCATTCTTCTCCTAAATTTATAACTGTGTCTCGGGTTCCGTCTCGGATTTCAAACCCTAGCCATCGTCCGGCCTGAAAATATCGATTTCGACCCATTTTTATCGTGTGGTACAAAAATCGCCCAAAAAGTGCAGATGAAATCGACGACCGGAGGATCCTTGTAGCAATCTTCTCCTAAATTTATAACTGTGTCTCGGGTTCCATGTCGGATTTCAAATCCTAGACATCGTCCGGCCTGAAAATACCTATTTCGGATCATTTTTGTTAGTTGGAACGAAAATCGCCCGAAAAGTGCAGATGAAATTGACGACCAGTGGATCCTTGTAGCATTCTTCTCCTAAATTTATAACTGTGTCTCGGGTTCCGTGTCGGATTTCAAACCCTAGCCATCGTCTGGCCCGAAAATACCGATTTCGGCCTATTTTAGTCGGGTGGTACGAAAATCGCCTGAAAAGTGCTGATGAAATCGACGACCCGGAGATCCTTGTAGCACTCTTTTCCTAAATTTATAACCCTGTCTCGGTTTCCATGTCGGATTTCAAACCCTAGCCATTGTCCGGCCCGAAATACCGATTTCGCCCATTTTTGTCGGTCGGAACAAAAATTGCCCGAAAAGTGCAGATGAAATCGACAGTCGGAGGATCCTTGTAGCATTCTTCTCTTAAATTTATAACTGTGTCTCGGGTTCCATGTCGAATTTCAAACATTAGGCATCGTCCGGCCTGAATATACCGATTTCGGCCCATTTTAATAGGGTGGTACGAAAATCGCCTGAAAAGTGCAGATGAAATCGACGACCCGGAGAACCTTGTGGCATTCTTCTCCTAAATTTATAACGGTGCCTCGGTTTCCGTGTCGGATTTCAAACCCTTGCCATCGTTCGGCCCGAAAATACCTATTTCAGATCATTTTTGTTAGTTTGAACGAAAATCTCCCGAAAAGTGCAGATGAAATCGACGACAGGAAGATCCTTCTAGCATTCTTCTCCTAAATTTATAATTTTGTCTCGGGTTCCGTGTCGGATTTCAAATCCTGGGCATCGTCCGGCCCGAAAATATTGATTTCGGGCCATTTTTGTCGGATGGTACGAAAATCGCCCGAAAAGTGCAGATGAAATCAACGACCGCGGGATCCTTGTAGCATTCTTCTCTTAAATTTATAACTGTGTCTCGGGTTCCGTGTCCGATTTCAAAACCTAGCCATCGTTCGGCCCAAAAATACCAATTTCGACCCATTTTTGTCGGGTGGTACGAAAATCGCCCGAAAATTTGCGATGAAATCGACGACCGGGGGATCCTTGTAGCATTCTTCTCCTAAATTTATAACTGTGTCTCGGGTTCCGTGTTGGATTTCAAACCCTAGCCATTGTCTGGTCCGAAAATACCGATTTCGGTCCATTTTAGTCGGGTGGTACGAAAATCGCCCGAAAAGTGCAGATGAAATCCACGACCGGAGGATCCTTGTAGCATTCTTCTCCTAAATTTATAACTGTGTCTCGGGTTCCGTCTTGGATTTCAAACCCTAGCCATCGTCCGGCCTGAAAATACCGATTTTGACCCATTTTTATCGTGTGGTACGAAAATCGCCCGAAAAGTGCAGATGAAATCGACGACCGGACCGGAGGATCCTTGTAGCATTCTTCTCCTAAATTTATAACTGTGTCTCAGGTTCCATGTAGGATTTCAAATCCTAGGCATCGTCCGGCCCGAAAATACCGATTTCGGCCCATTTTTGTCGGGTGGTTACAAAAATCGCCCGAAAAGTGCAGATGAAATCGACGACCGGGGGATCCTGGTAGCATTCTTCTCCTAAATTGATAACTGTGTCTTGGGTTCCGTGTCTGATTTCAAACCCTAGCCATCGTTCGGCCCAAAAATACCTATTTCAGATCATTTTTGTTAGTTTGAACGAAAATCGCCCGAAAAGTGCTGATGAAATCGACGACCGGAAGATCCTTCTAGCATTCTTCTCCTAAATTTATAACTGTGTCTCGGGTTCCGTGTCGGATTTCAAATCCTAGGCATCGTTCGACCCGAAAATACTGATTTCGGGCCATTTTTGTCAGATGGTACGAAAATCGCCCGAAAAGTGCAGATGAAATCGACGACCGGGGGATCCTTGTAGCATTCTTCTCCTAAATTTAGAACTGTGTCTCGGGTTCCGTGTCGGATTTCAAACCCTAGCCATCGTCTAGCCTGAAAATACCGATTTCGGTCCATTTTAATCGGGTGGTACGAAAATCGCCCGAAAAGTGCAGACGAAATCCACGACCGGAGGATCCTTGTAGCATTCTTCTCCTAAATTTATAACTGTGTCTCGGGTTCCGTCTCGGATTTCAAACACTAGCCATCGTCCGGCCTGAAAATACCGATTTCGACCCATTTTTATCGTGTGGTACAAAAATCGCCCGAAAAGTGCAGATGAAATCGAAGACCGGAAGATCCTTCTAGCATTCTTCTCCTAAATTTATAACTGTGTCTCGGGTTCCGTGTCGGATTTCAAATCCTAGGCATCGCCCGGCCCGAAAATACTGATTTCGGCCCATTTTTGTCGGATGGTACGAAAATTGCCCGAAAAGTGCAGATGAAATCAACGACCGAGGGATCCTTGTAGCATTCTTCTCCAAAATTTATAACTGTGTCTCGGGTTCCGTGTCGGATTTCAAACCCTAGCCATCGTTCGGCCCAAAAATACCAATTTCGACCCATTTTTGTTGGGTGGTACGAAAATCGCCCGAAAAGTGGCGATGAAATCGACGACCGGGGGATCCTTGTAGAATTTTTCTCCTAAATTTATAACTATGTCTGGAGTTCCGTGTCGGATTTCAAACCCTAGCCATCGTCCGGCTCGAAAATATCAATTTCGGCCCATTTTTGTCGGTTGGAACGAAAATCGCCCGAAAAGTGCAAATGAAATCGACGACCGGAGGATCCTTGTAGCATTCTTCTCCTAAATTTATAACTGTGTCTCGGGTTCCGTGTCGGATTTCAAACCCTAGCCATCGTCTGGCCGAAAATACCGATTTCGGTCCATTTTAGTCGGGTGGTACGAAAATCGCCCGAAAAGTGCAGACGAAATCCACGACCGGAGGATCCTTGTAGCATTCTTCTCCTAAATTTATAACTGTGTCTCGGGTTCCGTCTCGGATTTCAAACCCTAGCCATCGTCCGGCCTAAAAATACCGATTTCGACCCATTTTTATCGTGTGGTACAAAAATCGCCCGAAAAGTGCAGATGAAATCGATGACCGGAGGATCCTTGTAGCAATCTTCTCCTAAATTTATAACTGTGTCTCGGGTTACATGTCGGATTTCAAATCCTAGGCATCGTCCGGCCCGAAAATACCGATTTCAGCCCATTTTTGTCGGGTGGTTCCAAAAATCGCCCGAAAAGTGCAGATGAAATCGACGACCGGGGGATCCTTGTACCATTCTTCTCCTAAATTTATAACTTTGTCTCGGGTTCCGTGTCGGATTTTAAACCCTAGCCATCGTTCGGCCCGAAAATACCTATTTCAGATCATTTTTGTTAGTTTGAACGAAAATCGCCCGAAAAATGCAGATTAAATCGACGACCGGGGGATCCCTTTAGCATTCTTCTCCTAAATTTATAATTGTGTCTCGGGTTCCGTGTCGGATTTCAAACCCTAGCCATCGTTCGTCCCAAAAATACCAATTTCGACCCATTTTTGTCGGGTGGTACGAAAATCGCCCGAAAAGTTGCGATGAAATCGACGACCGGGGGATCCTCGTAGAATTCTTCTCCTAAATTTATATCTGTGTCTGGAGTTCCGTGTCGGATTTCAAACCCTAGCCATCGTTCGGCTCGAAAATATCAATTTCGGCCCATTTTTGTCGGTTGGAACGAAAATCGCCCGAAAAGTGCAGATGAAATCGACGACCGGAGGATCATTGTAGCATTCTTCTCCTAAATTTATAACTGTGTCTCGGGTTCCATGTGGGATATCAAACCCTAGCCATTGTCTGGTCCGAAAATACCGATTTCGGTCCATTTTAGTCAGGTGGTACGAAAATCGCCCGAAAAGTGTAGACGAAATCCACGACCGGAGGATCCTTGTAGCATTCTTCTCCTAAATTTATAACTGTGTCTCAGGTTCCGTCTTGGATTTCAAACCCTAGCCATCGTCCGGCCTGAAAATACCGATTTCGACCCATTTTTATCGTGTGGTACGAAAATCGCTCGAAAAGTGGAGATGAAATCGACGACCGGGGGATCCTTGTAGCATTCTTCTCCTAAATTTATAACTGTGTCTTGGGTTCTGTGTCGGATTTCAAACCCTAGCCATCGTTCGGCCCGAAAATACCTATTTCAGATCATTTTTGTTAGTTTGAACGAAAATCGCCTGAAAAGTGCAGATGAAATCGACGACCGGAAGATCCTTCTAGCATTCTTCTCTTAAATTTATAACTGTGTCTCGGGTTCCGTGTCGGATTTCAAATCCTAGGCATCGTCCGGCCCGAAAATACTGATTTCGGCCCTTTTTTGTCGGATGGTACGAAAATCGCCCGAAAAGTGCAGATGAAATCAACGACTGCGGGATCCTTGTAGCATTCTTCTCCTAAATTTATAACTGTGTCTCGGGTTCCGTGTCCGATTTCAAAACCTAGCCATCGTTCGGCCCAAAAATACCAATTTCGACTCATTTTTGTCGGGTGGTACGAAAATCGCCCGAAAAGTTGCGATGAAATCGACGACCGGGGGATCCTCGTAGAACTCTTCTCCTAAATTTATAACTGTGTCTGGAGTTCCGTGTCGGATTTAAACCCCTAGCCATCGTCCGGCTCGAAAATATCAATTTCGGCCCATTTTTGTCGGTTGGAACGAAAATCGCCCGAAAAATGCAGATGAAATCGACGACCGGAGGATCATTGTAGCATTCTTCTCCTAAATTTATAACTGTGTCTCGGGTTCCGTGTTGGATTTCAAACCCTAGCCATCGTCTGCTCCGAAAATACCGATTTCGGTCCATTTTAGTCGGGTGGTACGAAAATTGCCTGAAAAGAGCAAACGAAATCCACGACCGGAGGATCCTTGTAGCATTCTTCTCCTAAATTTATAACTGTGTCTCGGGTTCCGTCTCGGATTTCAAACCCTAGCCATCGTCCGGCCTGAAAATACCGATTTCGACCCATTTTTATCGTGTGGTACGAAAATCGCCCGAAAAGTGCAGATGAAATCGACGACCGGAGGATCCTTGTAGCATTCTTCTCCTAAATTTATAACTGTGTCTCGGGTTCCATGTCGGACTTCAAATCCTAGGCATCGTCCTGCCCGAAAAAACCGATTTCGGCCCATTTTTGTCGGGTGGTTCCAAAAATCGCCCGAAAAGTGCAGATGAAATCGACGACCGGGAGATCCTTGTAGCATTCTTCTCCTAAATTTATAACTGTGTCTTGGGTTCCGTGTCGGATTTAGAACCCTAGCCATCGTCCGACCTGAAAATACCGATTTCGACCCATTTTTATCGGTTGGTACAAAAATCGCCCGAAAAGTGCAGATGAAATCGACGACCGGAAGATCCTTCTAGCATTCTTCTCCTAAATTTATAACTGTGTCTCGGGTTCCGTGTCGGATTTCAAATCCTAGGCATCGTCCGGCCCGAAAATACTGATTTCGGCCCATTTTTGTCGGATGGTACGAAAATCGCCCGAAAAGTGTAGATGAAATCAACGACCGCGTGATCCTTGTAGCATTCTTCTCCTAAATTTATAACTGTGTCTCGGGTTCCGTGTCCGATTTCAAAACCTAGCCATCGTTCGGCCCAAAAATACCAATTTCGACCCATTTTTGTCAGGTGGTACGAAAATCGCCCGAAAATTTGCGATGAAATCGACGACCGCGGGATCCTCGTAGAATTCTTCTCCTAAATTTATAATTGTGTCTGGAGTTCCGTGTCGGATTTGAAACCCTAGCTATCGTCCGGCTCGAAAATATCAATTTCGGCCCATTTATGTCGGTTGGAACGAAAATCGCCCGAAAAGTGCAGATGAAATCGACGACCGGAGGATCCTTGTAGCATTCTTCTCCTAAATTTATAACTGTGTCTCGGGTTCCGTGTCGGATTTCAAATCCTAGCCATCGTCTGGCCCGAAAATACCAATTTCGGTCCATTTTAGTCGGGTGGTACAAAAATCGCCCGAAAAGTGGAGATGAAATCCACGACAGGAGGATCCTTGTAGCATTCGTCTCCTAAATTTATAACTGTGTCTCGAGTTCCGTCTCGGATTTCAAACCCTAGCCATCGTCCGGCCTAAAAATACCGATTTCGACCCATTTTTATCGTGTGGTACAAAAATCGCCCAAAAAGTGCAGATGAAATCGACGACCGGAGGATCCTTGTAGCAATCTTCTCCTAAATTTATAACTGTGTCTCGGGTTCCATGTTGGATTTCAAATCCTAGGCATCGTCCGGCCTGAAAATACCTATTTCGGATCATTTTTGTTAGTTGGAACGAAAATCGCCCGAAAAGTGCAGATGAAATCGACGACCGGAAGATCCTTCTAGCATTCTTCTCCTAAATTTATAACTGTGTCTCGGGTTCCGTGTCGGATTTCAAATCCTAGGCATCGTCCGGCCCGAAAATACTGATTTCGGCCCATTTTTGTCGGATGGTACGAAAATCGCCCGAAAAGTGCAGATGAAATCAACGACCGCGTGATCCTTGTAGCATTCTTCTCCTAAATTTAAAACTGTGTCTCGGGTTCCGTGTCCGATTTCAAAACCTAGCCATCGTTCGGCCCAAAAATACCAATTTCGACCCATTTTTGTCACGTGGTACGAAAATCGCCCGAAAATTTGCGATGAAATCGACGACCGCGGGATCCTCGTAGAATTCTTCTCCTAAATTTATAATTGTGTCTGGAGTTCCGTGTCGGATTTGAAACCCTAGCTATCGTCCGGCTCGAAAATATCAATTTCGGCCCATTTATGTCGGTTGGAACGAAAATCGCCCGAAAAGTGCAGATGAAATCGACGACCGGAGGATCCTTGTAGCATTCTTCTCCTAAATTTATAACTGTGTCTCGGGTTCCGTGTCGGATTTCAAATCCTAGCCATCGTCTGGCCCGAAAATACCAATTTCGGTCCATTTTAGTCGGGTGGTACGAAAATCGCCCGAAAAGTGGAGATGAAATCCACGACAGGAGGATCCTTGTAGCATTCGTCTCCTAAATTTATAACTGTGTCTCGAGTTCCGTCTCGGATTTCAAACCCTAGCCATCGTCCGGCCTGAAAATACCGATTTCGACCCATTTTTATCGTATGGTACAAAAATCGCCCAAAAAGTGCAGATGAAATCGACGACCGGAGGATCCTTGTAGCAATCTTCTCCTAAATTTATAACTGTGTCTCGGGTTCCATGTCGGATTTCAAATCCTAGGCATCGTCCGGCCTGAAAATACCTATTTCGGATCATTTTTGTTAGTTGGAACGAAAATCGCCCGAAAAGTGCAGATGAAATTGACGACCAGTGGATCCTTGTAGCATTCTTCTCCTAAATTTATAACTGTGTCTCGTGTTCCGTGTCGGATTTCAAACCCTAGCCATCGTCTGTCCCGAAAATACCGATTTCGGCCTATTTTAGTCGGGTGGTACGAAAATCTCCTGAAAAGTGCTGATGAAATCGACGACCCGGAGATCCTTGTAGCACTCTTTTCCTAAATTTATAACCCTGTCTCGGTTTCCATGTCGGATTTCAAACCCTAGCCATTGTCCGGCCCGAAATACCGATTTCGCCCATTTTTGTCGGTTGGAACAAAAATTGCCTGAAAAGTGCAGATGAAATCGACAGTCGGAGGATCCTTGTAGCATTCTTCTCTTAAATTTATAACTGTGTCTCGGGTTCCATGTCGAATTTCAAACATTAGGCATCGTCCGGCCTGAATATACCGATTTCGGCCCATTTTAATAGGGTGGTACGAAAATCGCCTGAAAAGTGCAGATGAAATCGACGACCCGGAGAACCTTGTGGCATTCTTCTCCTAAATTTATAACGGTGCCTCGGTTTCTGTGTCGGATTTCAAACCCTTGCCATCGTTCGGCCCGAAAATACCTATTTCAGATCATTTTTGTTAGTTTGAACGAAAATCTCCCGAAAAGTGCAGATGAAATCGACGACAGGAAGATCCTTCTAGCATTCTTCTCCTAAATTTATAATTTTGTCTCGGGTTCCGTGTCGGATTTCAAATCCTAGGCATCGTCTGGCCCGAAAATACTGATTTCGGGCCATTTTTGTCGGATGGTACGAAAATCGCCCGAAAAGTGCAGATGAAATCAACGACCGCGGGATCCTTGTAGCATTCTTCTCTTAAATTTATAACTGTGTCTCAGGTTCCGTGTCCGATTTCAAAACCTAGCCATCGTTCGGCCCAAAAATACCAATTTCGACCCATTTTTGTCGGGTGGTACGAAAATCGCCCGAAAATTTGCGATGAAATCGACGACCGGGGGATCCTTGTAGCATTCTGCTCCTAAATTTATAACTGTGTCTCGGGTTCCGTGTCGGATTTCAAACCCTAGCCATCGTCCAGCCCAGAAATACCGATTTCGATCCATTTTTGTCGTGTGGTACGAAAATCGCCCGAAAAGTGCAGATGAAATCGACGACCGGGGGATCCTCGTAGCTTTCTTCTCCTAAATTAATAACTGTGTCTGGAGTTCCGTGTCGGATTTCAAACCCTAGCATCGTCCGGCCCGAAAATATCGATTTCGGCCCATTTATGTCGGTTGGAACGAAAATCGCCCGAAAAGTGCAGATGAAATTGTCGACCGGGGGATCCTTATAGCATTCTTCTCCTAAATTTATAACTGTGTCTCGAGTTCCGTGTCGGATTTCAAACCCTAGCCATCGTCCG
>JBBPBP010009777.1:13140384-13167763 GCA_037974735.1 Cicer chorassanicum | reverse complement strand
CATTCTTCTCCTAAATTTATAACTGTGTCTCGGGATCCGTGTCGGATTTCAAACCCTAGCCATCGTCCGGCCCGAAAATATCGATTTCGGCCCATTCAAGTCGGTTGGAACGAAAATCGCCCGAAAAGTGCAGATGAAATTGTCGACCGGGGGATCCTTATAGCATTCTTCTCCTAAATTTATAACTGTGTCTCGAGTTCCGTGTCGGATTTCAAACCCTAGCCATCGTCCGACCCGAAAATACCGATTGCGGCCCATTTTTGTCGGATGGTACGAAAAGTGCGGATGAAATCGACGACTGGGAGATCCTTGTAGCATTCTTCTCCTAAATTTATAACTGTGTCTCGGGTTCTGTATCGGATTTCAAACCCTAGCCATCGTCCGGCCCGAAAATAATGATTGCGGCCCATTTTTTTCGGGTGAAACGAAAATCGCCTGAAAAGTGCATATGAAATCGACGATCGGAGGATCCTTGTAGCATTCTTCTCCTAAATTTATAACTGTGTCTCGGGTTCCGTGTCGGATTTCAAACCCTAGCCATCGTCCGGCCTTAAAATACCGATTTCAACCCATTTTTATTTTGTGGTTCGAAAATCGCCCGAAAAGTGCAGATGAAATCGACGACCGGAAGATCCTTGTAGCATTCTTCTCCTAATTTTATAACTATGTCTCGGGTTCCGTGTCGAATTTAAATCCTAGGCATCGTCCGGCCCGAAAATACCGATTTTGACCCATTTTTATCGGGTGGTACGAAAATCGAGCGAAAAATGCAGATGAAATCGACGACCGGGGAATCCTTGTAGCATTCTGCTCCTAAATTTATAACTGTGTCTCGGGTTCCGTGTCAGATTTCAAACCCTAGCCATCGTCCAGCCTGAAAATACCGACTTCGACCCATTTTTGTCGTGTGGTACGAAAATCTCCCGAAAAGTGCAGATGAAATCGACGACAGGGGGATCCTCGTAACATTCTTCTCCTAAATTAATAACTGTGTCTGGAGTTCCGTGTCGGATTTCAATCCCTATCCTCGTCCGGCCCGAAAATATCGATTTCGGTCATTTTTGTCTGTTGGAACGAAAATCGCCCGAAAGGTGCAGATGAAATCGAGGTCCGGAGGATCCTTGTAGCATTCTTCTCCTAAATTTATAATTGTTTCTTGGGTTCCGTGTCGGATTTCAAACCCTAGCCATTGTCCGGCCCGAAAATACCGATTTTGACCCATTTTTTCGGGTGGTACGAAAATCGCCTGAAAAGTGCAGATGAAATCGACGACGGGGGGATCCTTGTAGCATTCTTCTCCTAAATTTATAACTTTGTCTCGGGTTCCGTGTCGGATTTCAAACCCTAGCCATCGTCCGGCCCGAAAATACCGATTTCGACCCATTTTTGTCGGGTGAAACGAAAATCGCCCGAAAGTGCTGATGAAATCGACGACCGGGAGATCCTTGTAGCATTCTTCTCCTAAATTTATAACTGTGTCTCGAGTTCCGTGTCAGATTTCAAACCCTAGCCATCGTCCGGCCTGAAAATACCGATTTCGACCCATTTTTATCGTGTGGTACAAAAATCGCCCGAAAAGTGCAGATGAAATCGACGAACGGAAGATGCTTCTAGCATTTTTCTCCTAAATTTAGAACTGTGTCTCGGGTTCCGTGTCGGATTTCAAATCCTAGGCATTGTCCGGCCCGAAAATACTGATTTCGGCCCATTTTTGTCGGATGGTACGAAAATTGCCCGAAAAGTGCAGATGAAATCAACGACCGTGGGATCCTTGTAGCATTCTTCTCCTAAATTTATAACTGTGTCTCGGGTTCCATGTCCGATTTCAAACCCTAGCCATCGTTCCGCCCAAAAATACCAATTTCGACCCATTTTTGTCGGGTGGTACGAAAATCGCCCGAAAAGTTGCGATGAAATCGACGACCGGGGGATCCTCGTAGAATTCTTCTCCTAAATTTATAACTGTGTCTGGAGTTCCGTGTCGGATTTCAAACCCCAGCCATCGTCTGGCTCGAAAATATCAATTTCGGCCCATTTTTGTCGGTTGGAACAAAATTCGCCCGAAAAGTGTAGATGAAATCGATGACCGGGGGATCCTCGTAGCATTCTTCTCCTAAATTAATAACTGTGTCTGGAGTTCCGTGTCGGATTTCAAACCCTAGCCATCGTCTGGCCTGAAAATACCCATTTCAACCCATTTTTATTTTGTGGTACGAAAATCGCTAGAAAAGTGCAGATGAAATCAACGACCGGAAGATCCTTGTAGCATTCTTCTCCTAAATTTATAACTATGTCTCGGGTTCCGTGTCGGATTTCAAATCCTAGGCATCGTCCGGCCCGAAAATACCGATTTCGACCCATTTTTGTCGGGTGGTACGAAAATCGTCCGAAAAGTGCAGATAAAATCGCAACCGGGGGATCCTTGTAGCATTCTGCTCCTAAATTTATAACTGTGTCTCGGGTTCCGTTTCGGATTTCAAACCCTAGCCATCGTCCGGCCCGAAAATACCGATTGCGGCCCATTTTTTTCGAGTGAAACGAAAATCGCCCGAAAAGTGCGGATGAAATCGACGATCGGAGGATCCTTGTAGCATTCTTCTCCTAAATTTATAACTGTGTCTCGGGTTCCGTGTCGGATTTCAAATCCTATGCATCGTTCGGCCCGAAAATACCGATTTCGGCTCATTTTTGTCGGGTGGTTCCAAAAATCGCCCGAAAAGTGTAGATGAAATCGACGACCGGGGGATCCTTGTAGCATTCTTCTCCTAAACTTATAACTTTGTCTCGGGTTCCGTGTCGGATTTCAAACCCTAGCCATCGTCTGGCCCGAAAATTCCGATTTCGACCCATTTTTATCGGGTGGTACGAAAATCGCCCGAAAAGTGCTGATGAAATCGACGACCGGGAGATCCTTGTAGCATTCTTCTCCTAAATTTATAAATGTGTCTTGGGTTCCGTGTCGGATTTCAAACCCTAGCTATCGTCCGGCCTGAAAATACCGATTTCGACCCATTTTTATCGTGTGGTACAAAAATCGCCCGAAAAGTGCAGATGAAATCGACGACCGGAAGATCCTTCTAGCATTCTTCTCCTAAATTTATAACTGTGTCTCGGGTTCCGTGTCGGATTTCAAATCCTAGGCATCGTCCGGCCCGAAAATAACGATTTCGACCCATTTTTGTCGGATGGTACGAAAATCGCTCGAAAAGTGCAGATGAAATCAACGACTGGGGGATCCTTGTAGCATTCTTCTCCTAAATTTATAACTGTGTCTCGGGTTCCGTGTCCGATTTCAAACCCTAGCCATCGTTCGGCCCAAAAATACCAATTTCGACCCATTTTTGTCGGGTGGTACGAAAATCGCCCGAAAAGTTGCGATGAAATCGACGACCGGGGGATCCTCGTAGAATTCTTATCCTAAATTTATAACTGTGTCTGGAGTTCCGTGTCGGTTTTCAAACCCTAGCCATCGTCCGGCTCGAAAATATCAATTTCGGCCCATTTTTGTTGGTTGGAACGAAAATCGCCCGAAAAGTGCAGATGAAATTGACGACCGGAGGATCCTTGTAGCATTCTTCTCCTAAATTTATAACTGTGTCTCGGGTTCCGTCTCGGATTTCAAACCCTAGCAATCGTCCGGCCTGAAAATACTGATTTCGACCCATTTTTATCGTGTGGTACGAAAATCGCCCGAAAAGTGCAGATGAAATCGACAACCGGAGGATCCTTGTAGCATTCTTCTCCTAAATTTATAACTATGTCTCGGGTTCCGTGTCGGATTTCAAATCCTAGGCATCGTCCGGCCCGAAAATACCGATTTCGACCCATTTTTGTCGGGTGGTACGAAAATCGTCCGAAAAGTGCAGATGAAATCGACGACCGGGGGATCCTTGTAGCATTCTGCTCCTAAATTTATAACTGTGTCTCGGGTTCCGTTTCGGATTTCAAACCCTAGCCATCGTCCAGCCTGAAAATACCGATTTCGACCCATTTTTGTCGTGTGGTACGAAAATCGCCCGAAAAGTGCAGATGAAATCGACGACCGGGGGATCCTCGTAGCATTCTTCTCCTAAATTAATAACTGTGTCTGGAGTTCCGTGTCGGATTTCAATCCCTATGCTCGTCCGGCCCGAAAATATCGTTTTCGGCCCATTTTTGTCGGTTGGAACGAAAATCGCCCGAAAGGTGCAGATGAAATCGAGGACCGGAGGATCCTTGTAGCATTCTTCTCCTAAATTTATAATTGTTTCTCGGGTTCCGTGTCGGATTTCAAACCCTAGCCATCGTCCGGCCCGAAAATACCGATTTCGACCCATTTTTGTCGGGTGGTACGAAAATCGCCCGAAAAGTGCAGATGAAATCGACGACCGGGGGATCCTTGTAGCATTCTTCTCCTAAATTTAGAACTTTGTCTCGGGTTCCGTGTCGGATTTCAAACCCTAGCCATCGTCCGGCCCAAAAATACCGATTTCGACCCATTTTTGTCGGGTGGAACGAAAATCGCCGGAAAGTGCTGATGAAATCGACGACCGGGAGATCCTTGTAGCATTCTTCTTCTAAATTTATAACTGTGTCTCGAGTTCCGTGTCAGATTTCAAACCCTAGCCATCGTCTGGCCTGAAAATACAGATTTCGACCCATTTTTATCGTGTGGTACAAAAATCGCCCGAAAAGTGCAGATGAAATCGAAGAACGGAAGATCCTTCTAGCATTTTTCTCCTAAATTCATAACTGTGTCTCGGGTTCCGTGTCGGATTTCAAACCCTAGCCATCGTACGGCCCGAAAATACCGATTGCGACCCATTTTTGTCGGGTGAAACGAAAAGTGCGGATGAAATCGACGACTAGGAGATCCTTGTAGCATTCTTCTCCTAAATTTATAACTGTGTCTCGGGTTCCGTGTCGGATTTCAAACCCTAGCCATCGTCCGGCCCGAAAATACCGATTGCGGCCCATTTTTGTTTGGTGAAACGAAAATCGCCCGAAAAGTGCGGATGAAATCGACGACTGGGAGATCCTTGTAGCATTCTTCTCCTAAATTTATAACTGTGTCTCGGGTTCCGTGTCGGATTTCAAACCCTAGCCATCGTCCGGCCCGAAAATACCGATTGCGGCCCATTTTTTTCGAGTGAAACGAAAATCGCCCGAAAAGTGCGGATGAAATCAACGATCGGAGGATCCTTGTAGCATTCTTCTCCTAAATTTATAACTGTGTCTCGGGTTCCGTGTCGGATTTCAAATCCTAGGCATCGTTCGGCCCGAAAATACCGATTTCGGCTCATTTTTGTCGGGTGGTTCCAAAAATCGCCCGAAAAGTGTAGATGAAATCGACGACCGGGGGATCCTTGTAGCATTCTTCTCCTAAACTTATAACTTTGTCTCGGGTTCCGTGTCGGATTTCAAACCCTAGCCATCGTCTGGCCCGAAAATACTGATTTCGACCCATTTTTATCGGGTGGTACGAAAATCGCCCGAAAAGTGCTGATGAAATCGACGACCGGGAGATCCTTGTAGCATTCTTCTCCTAAATTTATAACTGTGTCTTGGGTTCCGTGTCGGATTTCAAACCCTAGCCATCGTCCGGCCTGAAAATACCGATTTCGACCCATTTTTATCGTGTGGTACAAAAATCGCCCGAAAAGTGCAGATGAAATCGACGACCGGAAGATCCTTCTAGCATTCTTCTCCTAAATTTATAACTGTGTCTCGGGTTCCGTGTCAGATTTCAAATCCTAGGCATCGTCCGGCCCGAAAATATCGATTTCGACCCATTTTTGTCGGATGGTACGAAAATCGCTCGAAAAGTGCAGATGAAATCAACGACTGGGGGATCCTTGTAAAATTCTTCTCCTAAATTTATAACTGTGTCTCGAGTTCCGTGTCCGATTTCAAACCCTAGCCATCGTTCGGCCCAAAAATACTAATTTCGACCCATTTTTGTCGGGTGGTACGAAAATCGCCCGAAAAGTTGCGATGAAATCGACGACCGGGGGATCCTCGTAGAATTCTTATCCTAAATTTATAACTGTGTCTGGAGTTCCGTGTCGGTTTTCAAACCCTAGCCATCGTCCGGCTCGAAAATATCAATTTCGGCCCATTTTTGTTGGTTGGAACGAAAATCGCCCGAAAAGTGCAGATGAAATTGACGACCGGAGGATCCTTGTAGCATTCTTCTCCTAAATTTATAACTGTGTCTCGGGTTCCGTCTCGGATTTCAAACCCTAGCAATCTTCCGGCCTGAAAATACTGATTTCGACCCATTTTTATCGTGTGGTACGAAAATCGCCCGAAAAGTGCAGATGAAATCGACAACCGGAGGATCCTTATAGCATTCTTCTCCTAAATTTATAACTGTGTCTTGAGTTCCATGTCGGATTTCAAATCCTAGGCATCGTCCGGCCCGAAAATACCGATTTCTGCCCATTTTTGTCGGGTGGTTCCAAAAATCGCCTGAAAAGTGCAGATGAAATCGACGACCGGGGGATCCTTGTAGCATTCTTCTCCTAAATTTATAACTTTGTCTCGGGTTCCGTGTCGGATTTCAAACCCTAGCCATCGTCCGGCCCGAAAATTCCGATTTCGACCCATTTTTGTCGGGTGGTACGAAAATCGCCCGAAAAATGCAGATGAAATCGACGACCGGGGGAACCTTGTAGCATTCTTCTCCTAAATTTATAACTTTGTCTCGGGTTCTGTGTCGGATTTCAAACCCTAGCCATCGTCCGGCCCGAAAATACCGATTTCGACCCATTTTTGTCGGGTGGAACGAAAATCGCCCGAAAGTGCTGATGAAATCGACGACCGGAGGATCCTTGTAGCATTCTTCTCCTAAATTTATAACTGTTTCTCGGGTTCCGTGTCGGATTTCAAACCCTAGCCATCGTCTGGCCGAAAATACCGATTTCGGTCCATTTTAGTCGGGTGGTACGAAAATCGCCCCGAAAAGTGCAGACGAAATCCACGACCGGAGGATCCTTGTAGCATTCTTCTCCTAAATTTATAACTGTGTCTCGGGTTCCGTCTCGGATTTCAAACCCTAGCCATCGTCCGGCCTAAAAATACCGATTTCGACCCATTTTTATCGTGTGGTACAAAAATCGCCCGAAAAGTGCAGATGAAATCGATGACCAGAGGATCCTTGTAGCAATCTTCTCCTAAATTTATAACTGTGTCTCGGGTTACATGTCGGATTTCAAATCCTAGGCATCGTCCGGCCCGAAAATACCGATTTCGGCCCATTTTTGTTGGGTGGTTCCAAAAATCGCCCGAAAAGTGCAGATGAAATCGACGACTGGGGGATCCTTGTACCATTCTTCTCCTAAATTTATAACTTTGTCTCGGGTTCCGTGTCGGATTTCAAACCCTAGCCATCGTTCGGCCCGAAAATACCTATTTCAGATCATTTTTGTTAGTTTGAACGAAAATCGCCCGAAAAATGCAGATTAAATCGACGACCGGGGGATCCCTTTAGCATTCTTCTCCTAAATTTATAACTGTGTCTCGGGTTCCGTGTCGGATTTCAAATCCTAGGCATCGTTTGGCCCGAAAATACTGATTTCGGCCCATTTTTGTCGGGTGGTTCCAAAAATCGCCCGAAAAGTGCAGATGAAATCGACGACCGGGTGATCCTTCTAGCATTCTTCTCCTAAATTTATAACTGTGTCTCGGGTTCCGTGTCGGATTTCAAATCCTAGGCATCGTTTGGCCCGAAAATACTGATTTCGACCCATTTTTGTCGGGTGGTTCCAAAAATCGCCCGAAAAGTGCAGATGAAATCGACGACCGGGTGATCCTTGTAGCATTCTTCTCCTAAATTTATAACTTTGTCTCGGGTTCCGTGTCGGATTTCAAACCCTAGCCATCGTCCGGCCCGAAAATTCCGATTTCGACCCATTTTTGTCGGGTGGTACGAAAATCGCCCGAAAAATGCAGATGAAATCGACGACCGGGGGAACCTTGTAGCATTCTTCTCCTAAATTTATAACTTTGTCTCGGGTTCTGTGTCGGATTTCAAACCCTAGCCATCGTCCGGCCCGAAAATACCGATTTCGACCCATTTTTGTCGGGTGGAACGAAAATCGCCCGAAAGTGCTGATGAAATCGACGAACGGGAGATCCTTGTAGCATTCTTCTCCTAAATTTATAACTGTGTCTCGAGTTCCGTGTCGCATTTCAAACCCTAGCCAGCGTCTGACCTGAAAATACCGATTTCGACCCATTTTTATCGTGTGGTACAAAAATCGCCCGAAAAGTGCAGATGAAATCGACGACCGGAAGTTCCTTCTAGCATTCTTCTCCTAAATTTATAACTGTGTCTCGGGTTCCGTGTCGGATTTCAAATCCTAGGCATCGTTTGGCCCGAAAATACTGATTTCGGCCCATTTTTGTCGGGTGGTTCCAAAAATCGCCCGAAAAGTGCAGATGAAATCGACGACCGGGTGATCCTTGTAGCATTCTTCTCCTAAATTTATAACTTTGTCTCGGGTTCCGTGTCGGATTTCAAACCCTAGCCATCGTTCGGCCCAAAAATACCAATTTCGACCCATTTTTGTCGGGTGGTACGAAAATCACCCAAAAAGTTGCGATGAAATCGACGACCGGGGGATCCTCGTAGAATTCTTCTCCTAAATTTATAACTGTGTCTGGAGTTCCGTGTCAGATTTCAAACCCTAGCTATCGTCCGGCACGAAAATATCAATTTCGGCCCATTTTTGTCGGTTGGAACGAAAATCGCCCGAAAAGTGCAGATGAAATCGACGACCGGAGGATCATTGTAGCATTCTTCTCCTAAATTTATAACTGTGTCTCGGGTTCCGTGTCGGATTTCAAAACCTAGCCATCGTCTGGCCCGAAAATACCGATTTCGTTCCATTTTAGTCGGGTGGTACGAAAATCGCCCGAAAAGTGCAGACGAAATCCACAACCGGAGGATCCTTGTAGCATTCTTCTCCTAAATTTATAACTGTGTCTCTGGTTCCGTCTCGGATTTCAAACCCTAGCCATCGTCCGGCCTGAAAATACCGATTTCGACCCATTTTTATCGTGTGGTATGAAAATCGCCTGAAAAGTGCAGATGAAATCGACGACCGGAGGATCCTTGTAGCATTCTTCTCCTAAATTTATAACTGTGTCTCGGGTTCCATGTCGGATTTCAAATCCTAGGCATCGTCCGGCCCGAAAATACCAATTTCGGCCCATTT
Source organism: Cicer chorassanicum (assembly GCA_037974735.1). Classification (NCBI taxonomy): domain Eukaryota; kingdom Viridiplantae; phylum Streptophyta; class Magnoliopsida; order Fabales; family Fabaceae; genus Cicer; species Cicer chorassanicum. Next base: position 13,158,563 of record JBBPBP010009777.1, on the reverse strand, counting down.
TTGTCGGGTGGTTCCAAAAATCGCCCGAAAAGTGCAGATGAAATCGACGATCGGGGGATCCTTGTAGCATTCTTCTCCTAAATTTATAACTTTGTCTCGGGTTCTGTGTCGGATTTCCAACCCTAGCCATCGTCCGGCCCGAAAATACCGATTTCGACCCATTTTTGTCGGGTGGAACGAAAATCGCCCGAAAGTGCTGATGAAATCGACGAACGGGAGATCCTTGTAGCATTCTTCTCCTAAATTTATAACTGTGTCTCGAGTTCCGTGTCACATTTCAAACCCTAGCCATCGTCTGACCTGAAAATACCGATTTCGACCCATTTTTATCGTGTGGTACAAAAATCGCCCGAAAAGTGCAGATGAGATCGACGACCGGAAGGTCCTTCTAGCATTCTTCTCCTAAATTTATAACTGTGTCTCGGGTTCCGTGTCGGATTTCAAATCCTAGGCATCGTTTGGCCCGAAAATACTGATTTCGGCTCATTTTTGTCGGGTGGTTCCAAAAATCGCCCGAAAAGTGCAGATGAAATCGACGACCGGGGGATCCTTGTAGCATTCTTCTCCTAAATTTATAACTTTGTCTCGGGTTCCGTGTCGGATTTCAAACCCTAGCCATCGTTCGGCCCAAAAATACCAATTTCGACCCATTTTTGTCGGGTGGTACGAAAATCACCCAAAAAGTTGCGATGAAATCGACGACCGGGGGATCCTCATAGCATTCTTCTCCTAAATTTATAACTGTGTCTGGAGTTCCGTGTCGGATTTCAAACCCTAGCCATCGTCCGGCCCGAAAATATCGATGTCGGCCCATTTTTGTCGGTTAAAACGAAAATCGCCTGAAAAGTGTAGATGAAATCGACGACCGGAGGATCCTTGTACCATACTTCTCCTAAATTTATAATTGTATCTCGAGTGCCGTGTCGAATTTCAAACCCTAGCCATCGTCCGGCCCAAAAATACCGATTTCGGCCAATTTTAGTCGGGTGGAACGAAAATCGCCCGAAAAGTGCAGATGAAATCGACGACCTCAGGATCCTTGTAGCATTCTTCTCCTATATTTATAACTGTGTCTCGGGTTCCATGTCGGATTTCAAACCCTAGCCATCGTCCGACCCAAAAATACCGATTTCGGCCTATTTTTGTCGTGTGGTACAAAAATCGCCCGAAAAGTGCAGATGCAATCGACGACCTGAGGATCCTTGTAGCATTCTTCTCTTAAATTTATAACTGTGTCTCGTGTTCCGTGTCGGATTTAAAACCCTAGCCATCGTCCGGCCCGAAAATACCTATTTCGGATCATTTTTGTCGGTTGGAACGAAAATCGCCCGAAAAGTGCAGATGAAATGGACGACCGGAGGATCCTTGTAGCATTCTTCTCCTAAATTTATAACTGTGTCTCGGGTTCCGTATCGGATTTCAAACCCTAGCCTCGTCCGGCCCGAAAATATCGATTTCGGCCCATTTTTGTCGGTTGGAACGAAAATCGCCCGAAAAGTGCAGATGAAATCGTCGATCGTGGGATCCTTATAGCATTCTTCTCCTAAATTTATAACTGTGTCTCGGGTTCCGTGTCGGATTTCAAACCCTAGCCATCGTCCGGCCCGAAAATACCGATTGCGGCCCATTTTTGTCGGGTGAAACGAAAATCGCCCGAAAAGTGCAGATGAAATCGACGACTGGGAGATCCTTGTAGCATTCTGCTCCTAAATTTATAACTGTGTCTCGGGTTCCGTTTCGGATTTCAAACCCTAGCCATCGTCCAGCCTGAAAATACCGATTTCGACCCATTTTTGTCGTGTGGTACGAAAATCGCCCGAAAAGTGCAGATGAAATCGACGACCGGGGGATCCTCGTAGCATTCTTCTCCTAAATTAATAACTGTGTCTGGAGTTCCGTGTCGGATTTCAATCCCTATGCTCGTCCGGCCCGAAAATATCGTTTTCGGCCCATTTTTGTCGGTTGGAACGAAAATCGCCCGAAAGGTGCAGATGAAATCGAGGACCGGAGGATCCTTGTAGCATTCTTCTCCTAAATTTATAATTGTTTCTCGGGTTCCGTGTCGGATTTCAAACCCTAGCCATCGTCCGGCCCGAAAATACCGATTTCGACCCATTTTTGTCGGGTGGTACGAAAATCGCCCGAAAAGTGCAGATGAAATCGACGACCGGGGGATCCTTGTAGCATTCTTCTCCTAAATTTAGAACTTTGTCTCGGGTTCCGTGTCGGATTTCAAACCCTAGCCATCGTCCGGCCCAAAAATACCGATTTCGACCCATTTTTGTCGGGTGGAACGAAAATCGCCGGAAAGTGCTGATGAAATCGACGACCGGGAGATCCTTGTAGCATTCTTCTTCTAAATTTATAACTGTGTCTCGAGTTCCGTGTCAGATTTCAAACCCTAGCCATCGTCTGGCCTGAAAATACAGATTTCGACCCATTTTTATCGTGTGGTACAAAAATCGCCCGAAAAGTGCAGATGAAATCGAAGAACGGAAGATCCTTCTAGCATTTTTCTCCTAAATTCATAACTGTGTCTCGGGTTCCGTGTCGGATTTCAAACCCTAGCCATCGTACGGCCCGAAAATACCGATTGCGACCCATTTTTGTCGGGTGAAACGAAAAGTGCGGATGAAATCGACGACTAGGAGATCCTTGTAGCATTCTTCTCCTAAATTTATAACTGTGTCTCGGGTTCCGTGTCGGATTTCAAACCCTAGCCATCGTCCGGCCCGAAAATACCGATTGCGGCCCATTTTTGTTTGGTGAAACGAAAATCGCCCGAAAAGTGCGGATGAAATCGACGACTGGGAGATCCTTGTAGCATTCTTCTCCTAAATTTATAACTGTGTCTCGGGTTCCGTGTCGGATTTCAAACCCTAGCCATCGTCCGGCCCGAAAATACCGATTGCGGCCCATTTTTTTCGAGTGAAACGAAAATCGCCCGAAAAGTGCGGATGAAATCAACGATCGGAGGATCCTTGTAGCATTCTTCTCCTAAATTTATAACTGTGTCTCGGGTTCCGTGTCGGATTTCAAATCCTAGGCATCGTTCGGCCCGAAAATACCGATTTCGGCTCATTTTTGTCGGGTGGTTCCAAAAATCGCCCGAAAAGTGTAGATGAAATCGACGACCGGGGGATCCTTGTAGCATTCTTCTCCTAAACTTATAACTTTGTCTCGGGTTCCGTGTCGGATTTCAAACCCTAGCCATCGTCTGGCCCGAAAATACTGATTTCGACCCATTTTTATCGGGTGGTACGAAAATCGCCCGAAAAGTGCTGATGAAATCGACGACCGGGAGATCCTTGTAGCATTCTTCTCCTAAATTTATAACTGTGTCTTGGGTTTCGTGTCGGATTTCAAACCCTAGCCATCGTCCGGCCTGAAAATACCGATTTCGACCCATTTTTATCGTGTGGTACAAAAATCGCCCGAAAAGTGCAGATGAAATCGACGACCGGAAGATCCTTCTAGCATTCTTCTCCTAAATTTATAACTGTGTCTCGGGTTCCGTGTCAGATTTCAAATCCTAGGCATCGTCCGGCCCGAAAATATCGATTTCGACCCATTTTTGTCGGATGGTACGAAAATCGCTCGAAAAGTGCAGATGAAATCAACGACTGGGGGATCCTTGTAAAATTCTTCTCCTAAATTTATAACTGTGTCTCGAGTTCCGTGTCCGATTTCAAACCCTAGCCATCGTTCGGCCCAAAAATACTAATTTCGACCCATTTTTGTCGGGTGGTACGAAAATCGCCCGAAAAGTTGCGATGAAATCGACGACCGGGGGATCCTCGTAGAATTCTTATCCTAAATTTATAACTGTGTCTGGAGTTCCGTGTCGGTTTTCAAACCCTAGCCATCGTCCGGCTCGAAAATATCAATTTCGGCCCATTTTTGTTGGTTGGAACGAAAATCGCCCGAAAAGTGCAGATGAAATTGACGACCGGAGGATCCTTGTAGCATTCTTCTCCTAAATTTATAACTGTGTCTCGGGTTCCGTCTCGGATTTCAAACCCTAGCAATCTTCCGGCCTGAAAATACTGATTTCGACCCATTTTTATCGTGTGGTACGAAAATCGCCCGAAAAGTGCAGATGAAATCGACAACCGGAGGATCCTTATAGCATTCTTCTCCTAAATTTATAACTGTGTCTTGAGTTCCATGTCGGATTTCAAATCCTAGGCATCGTCCGGCCCGAAAATACCGATTTCTGCCCATTTTTGTCGGGTGGTTCCAAAAATCGCCCGAAAAGTGCAGATGAAATCGACGACCGGGGGATCCTTGTAGCATTCTTCTCCTAAATTTATAACTTTGTCTCGGGTTCCGTGTCGGATTTCAAACCCTAGCCATCGTCCGGCCCGAAAATTCCGATTTCGACCCATTTTTGTCGGGTGGTACGAAAATCGCCCGAAAAATGCAGATGAAATCGACGACCGGGGGAACCTTGTAGCATTCTTCTCCTAAATTTATAACTTTGTCTCGGGTTCTGTGTCGGATTTCAAACCCTAGCCATCGTCCGGCCCGAAAATACCGATTTCGACCCATTTTTGTCGGGTGGAACGAAAATCGCCCGAAAGTGCTGATGAAATCGACGAACGGGAGATCCTTGTAGCATTCTTCTCCTAAATTTATAACTGTGTCTCGAGTTCCGTGTCGCATTTCAAACCCTAGCCAGCGTCTGACCTGAAAATACCGATTTCGACCCATTTTTATCGTGTGGTACAAAAATCGCCCGAAAAGTGCAGATGAAATCGACGACCGGAAGGTCCTTCTAGCATTCTTCTCCTAAATTTATAACTGTGTCTCGGGTTCCGTGTCGGATTTCAAATCCTAGGCATCGTTTGGCCCGAAAATACTGATTTCGGCCCATTTTTGTCGGGTGGTTCCAAAAATCGCCCGAAAAGTGCAGATGAAATCGACGACCGGGTGATCCTTCTAGCATTCTTCTCCTAAATTTATAACTGTGTCTCGGGTTCCGTGTCGGATTTCAAATCCTAGGCATCGTTTGGCCCGAAAATACTGATTTCGACCCATTTTTGTCGGGTGGTTCCAAAAATCGCCCGAAAAGTGCAGATGAAATCGACGACCGGGTGATCCTTGTAGCATTCTTCTCCTAAATTTATAACTTTGTCTCGGGTTCCGTGTCGGATTTCAAACCCTAGCCATCGTCCGGCCCGAAAATTCCGATTTCGACCCATTTTTGTCGGGTGGTACGAAAATCGCCCGAAAAATGCAGATGAAATCGACGACCGGGGGAACCTTGTAGCATTCTTCTCCTAAATTTATAACTTTGTCTCGGGTTCTGTGTCGGATTTCAAACCCTAGCCATCGTCCGGCCCGAAAATACCGATTTCGACCCATTTTTGTCGGGTGGAACGAAAATCGCCCGAAAGTGCTGATGAAATCGACGAACGGGAGATCCTTGTAGCATTCTTCTCCTAAATTTATAACTGTGTCTCGAGTTCCGTGTCGCATTTCAAACCCTAGCCATCGTCTGACCTGAAAATACCGATTTCGACCCATTTTTATCGTGTGGTACAAAAATCGCCCGAAAAATGCAGATGAAATCGACGACCGGAAGGTCCTTCTAGCATTCTTCTCCTAAATTTATAACTGTGTCTCGGGTTCCGTGTCGAATTTCAAATCCTAGGCATCGTTTGGCCCGAAAATACTGATTTCGGCCCATTTTTGTCGGGTGGTTCCAAAAATCGCCCGAAAAGTGCAGATGAAATCGACGACCGGGGGATCCTTGTTGCATTCTTCTCCTAAATTTATAACTTTGTCTCGGGTTCCGTGTCGGATTTCAAACCCTAGCCATCGTTCGGCCAAAAAATACCAATTTCGACCCATTTTTGTCGGGTGGTACGAAAATCACCCAAAAAGTTGCGATGAAATCGACGACCGGGGGATCCTCATAGCATTCTTCTCCTAAATTTATAACTGTGTCTGGAGTTCCGTGTCGGATTTCAAACCCTAGCCATCGTCCGGCCCGAAAATATCGATGTCGGCCCATTTTTGTCGGTTAAAACGAAAATCGCCTGAAAAGTGTAGATGAAATCGACGACCGGAGGATCCTTGTACCATACTTCTCCTAAATTTATAATTGTATCTCGAGTGCCGTGTCGAATTTCAAACCCTAGCCATCGTCCGGCCCAAAAATACCGATTTCGGCCAATTTTAGTCGGGTGGAACGAAAATCGCCCGAAAAGTGCAGATGAAATCGACGACCTCAGGATCCTTGTAGCATTCTTCTCCTATATTTATAACTGTGTCTCGGGTTCCATGTCGGATTTCAAACCCTAGCCATCGTCCGACCCAAAAATACCGATTTCGGCCTATTTTTGTCGTGTGGTACAAAAATCGCCCGAAAAGTGCAGATGCAATCGACGACCTGAGGATCCTTGTAGCATTCTTCTCTTAAATTTATAACTGTGTCTCGTGTTCCGTGTCGGATTTAAAACCCTAGCCATCGTCCGGCCCGAAAATACCTATTTCGGATCATTTTTGTCGGTTGGAACGAAAATCGCCCGAAAAGTGCAGATGAAATGGACGACCGGAGGATCCTTGTAGCATTCTTCTCCTAAATTTATAACTGTGTCTCGGGTTCCGTATCGGATTTCAAACCCTAGCCTCGTCCGGCCCGAAAATATCGATTTCGGCCCATTTTTGTCGGTTGGAACGAAAATCGCCCGAAAAGTGCAGATGAAATCGTCGATCGTGGGATCCTTATAGCATTCTTCTCCTAAATTTATAACTGTGTCTCGGGTTCCGTGTCGGATTTCAAACCCTAGCCATCGTCCGGCCCGAAAATACCGATTGCGGCCCATTTTTGTCGGGTGAAACGAAAATCGCCCGAAAAGTGCAGATGAAATCGACGACTGGGAGATCCTTGTAGCATTCTGCTCCTAAATTTATAACTGTGTCTCGGGTTCCGTTTCGGATTTCAAACCCTAGCCATCGTCCAGCCTGAAAATACCGATTTCGACCCATTTTTGTCGTGTGGTACGAAAATCGCCCGAAAAGTGCAGATGAAATCGACGACCGGGGGATCCTCGTAGCATTGTTCTCCTAAATTAATAACTGTTTCTGGAGTTCCGTGTCGGATTTCAATCCCTATGCTCGTCCGGCCCGAAAATATCGTTTTCGGCCCATTTTTGTCGGTTGGAACGAAAATCGCCCGAAAGGTGCAGATGAAATCGAGGACCGGAGGATCCTTGTAGCATTCTTCTCCTAAATTTATAATTGTTTCTCGGGTTCCGTGTCGGATTTCAAACCCTAGCCATCGTCCGGCCCGAAAATACCGATTTCGACCCATTTTTGTCGGGTGGTACGAAAATCGCCCGAAAAGTGCAGATGAAATCGACGACCGGAAGGTCCTTCTAGCATTCTTCTCCTAAATTTATAACTGTGTCTCGGGTTCCGTGTCGGATTTCAAATCCTAGGCATCGTTCGGCCCGAAAATACTGATTTCGGCCCATTTTTGTCGGGTGGTTCCAAAAATCGCCCGAAAAGTGCAGATGAAATCGACGACCGGGTGATCCTTGTAGCATTCTTCTCCTAAATTTATAACTTTGTCTCGGGTTCCGTGTCGGATTTCAAACCCTAGCCATCGTTCGGCCCAAAAATACCAATTTCGACCCATTTTTGTCGGGTGGTACGAAAATCACCCAAAAAGTTGCGATGAAATCGACGACCGGGGGATCCTCGTAGAATTCTTCTCCTAAATTTATAACTGTGTCTGGAGTTTCGTGTCAGATTTCAAACCCTAGCTATCGTCCGGCACGAAAATATCAATTTCGGCCCATTTTTGTCGGTTGGAACGAAAATCGCCCGAAAAGTGCAGATGAAATCGACGACCGGAGGATCCTTGTAGCATTCTTCTCCTAAATTTATAACTGTGTCTCGGGTTCCGGGTCGGATTTCAAAACCTAGCCATCGTCTGCCCCGAAAATACCGATTTCGTTCCATTTTAGTCGGGTGGTACGAAAATCGCCCGAAAAGTGCAGACGAAATCCACAACCGGAGGATCCTTGTAGCATTCTTCTCCTAAATTTATAACTGTGTCTCTGGTTCCGTCTCGGATTTCAAACCCTAGCCATCGTCCGGCCTGAAAATACCGATTTCGACCCATTTTTATCGTGTGGTATGAAAATCGCCTGAAAAGTGCAGATGAAATCGACGACCGGAGGATCCTTGTAGCATTCTTCTCCTAAATTTATAACTGTGTCTCGGGTTCCATGTCGGATTTCAAATCCTAGGCATCGTCCGGCCCGAAAATACCAATTTCGGCCCATTTTTGTCGGGTGGTTCCAAAAATCGCCCGAAAAGTGCAGATGAAATCGACGATCGGGGGATCCTTGTAGCATTCTTCTCCTAAATTTATAACTTTGTCTCGGGTTCTGTGTCGGATTTCCAACCCTAGCCATCGTCCGGCCCGAAAATACCGATTTCGACCCATTTTTGTCGGGTGGAACGAAAATCGCCCGAAAGTGCTGATGAAATCGACGAACGGGAGATCCTTGTAGCATTCTTCTCCTAAATTTATAACTGTGTCTCGAGTTCCGTGTCGCATTTCAAACCCTAGCCATCGTCTGACCTGAAAATACCGATTTCGACCCATTTTTATCGTGTGGTACAAAAATCGCCCGAAAAATGCAGATGAAATCGACGACCGGAAGGTCCTTCTAGCATTCTTCTCCTAAATTTATAACTGTGTCTCGGGTTCCGTGTCGAATTTCAAATCCTAGGCATCGTTTGGCCCGAAAATACTGATTTCGGCCCATTTTTGTCGGGTGGTTCCAAAAATCGCCCGAAAAGTGCAGATGAAATCGACGACCGGGGGATCCTTGTTGCATTCTTCTCCTAAATTTATAACTTTGTCTCGGGTTCCGTGTCGGATTTCAAACCCTAGCCATCGTTCGGCCAAAAAATACCAATTTCGACCCATTTTTGTCGGGTGGTACGAAAATCACCCAAAAAGTTGCGATGAAATCGACGACCGGGGGATCCTCATAGCATTCTTCTCCTAAATTTATAACTGTGTCTGGAGTTCCGTGTCGGATTTCAAACCCTAGCCATCGTCCGGCCCGAAAATATCGATGTCGGCCCATTTTTGTCGGTTAAAACGAAAATCGCCTGAAAAGTGTAGATGAAATCGACGACCGGAGGATCCTTGTACCATACTTCTCCTAAATTTATAATTGTATCTCGAGTGCCGTGTCGAATTTCAAACCCTAGCCATCATCCGGCCCAAAAATACCGATTTCGGCTAATTTTAGTCGGGTGGAACGAAAATCGCCCGAAAAGTGCAGATGAAATCGACGACCTCAGGATCCTTGTAGCATTCTTCTCCTATATTTATAACTGTGTCTCGGGTTCCATGTCGGATTTCAAACCCTAGCCATCGTCCGACCCAAAAATACCGATTTCGGCCTATTTTTGTCGTGTGGTACGAAAATCGCCCGAAAAGTGCAGATGCAATCGACGACCTGAGGATCCTTGTAGCATTCTTCTCTTAAATTTATAACTGTGTCTCGTGTTCCGTGTCGGATTTAAAACCCTAGCCATCGTCCGGCCCGAAAATACCTATTTCGGATCATTTTTGTCGGTTGGAACGAAAATCGCCCGAAAAGTGCAGATGAAATGGACGACCGGATGATCCTTGTAGCATTCTTCTCCTAAATTTATAACTGTGTCTCGGGTTCCGTATCGGATTTCAAACCCTAGCCTCGTCCGGCCCGAAAATATCGATTTCGGCCCATTTTTGTCGGTTGGAACGAAAATCGCCCGAAAAGTGCAGATGAAATCGTCGATCGTGGGATCCTTATAGCATTCTTCTCCTAAATTTATAACTGTGTCTCGGGTTCCGTGTCGGATTTCAAACCCTAGCCATCGTCCGGCCCGAAAATACCGATTGCGGCCCATTTTTGTCGGGTGAAACGAAAATCGCCCGAAAAGTGCAGATGAAATCGACGACTGGGAGATCCTTGTAGCATTCTGCTCCTAAATTTATAACTGTGTCTCGGGTTCCGTTTCGGATTTCAAACCCTAGCCATCGTCCAGCCTGAAAATACCGATTTCGACCCATTTTTGTCGTGTGGTACGAAAATCGCCCAAAAAGTGCAGATGAAATCGACGACCGGGGGATCCTCGTAGCATTCTTCTCCTAAATTAATAACTGTTTCTGGAGTTCCGTGTCGGATTTCAATCCCTATGCTCGTCCGGCCCGAAAATATCGTTTTCGGCCCATTTTTGTCGGTTGGAACGAAAATCGCCCGAAAGGTGCAGATGAAATCGAGGACCGGAGGATCCTTGTAGCATTCTTCTCCTAAATTTATAATTGTTTCTCGGGTTCCGTGTCGGATTTCAAACCCTAGCCATCGTCCGGCCCGAAAATACCGATTTCGACCCATTTTTGTCGGGTGGTACGAAAATCGCCCGAAAAGTGCAGATGAAATCGACGACCGGAAGGTCCTTCTAGCATTCTTCTCCTAAATTTATAACTGTGTCTCGGGTTCCGTGTCGGATTTCAAATCCTAGGCATCGTTCGGCCCGAAAATACTGATTTCGGCCCATTTTTGTCGGGTGGTTCCAAAAATCGCCCGAAAAGTGCAGATGAAATCGACGACCGGGTGATCCTTGTAGCATTCTTCTCCTAAATTTATAACTTTGTCTCGGGTTCCGTGTCGGATTTCAAACCCTAGCCATCGTTCGGCCCAAAAATACCAATTTCGACCCATTTTTGTCGGGTGGTACGAAAATCACCCAAAAAGTTGCGATGAAATCGACGACCGGGGGATCCTCGTAGAATTCTTCTCCTAAATTTATAACTGTGTCTGGAGTTCCGTGTCAGATTTCAAACCCTAGCTATCGTCCGGCACGAAAATATCAATTTCGGCCCATTTTTGTCGGTTGGAACGAAAATCGCCCGAAAAGTGCAGATGAAATCGACGACCGGAGGATCATTGTAGCATTCTTCTCCTAAATTTATAACTGTGTCTCGGGTTCCGTGTCGGATTTCAAAACCTAGCCATCGTCTGGCCCGAAAATACCGATTTCGTTCCATTTTAGTCGGGTGGTACGAAAATCGCCCGAAAAGTGCAGACGAAATCCACAACCGGAGGATCCTTGTAGCATTCTTCTCCTAAATTTATAACTGTGTCTCTGGTTCCGTCTCGGATTTCAAACCCTAGCCATCGTCCGGCCTGAAAATACCGATTTCGACCCATTTTTATCGTGTGGTATGAAAATCGCCTGAAAAGTGCAGATGAAATCGACGACCGGAGGATCCTTGTAGCATTCTTCTCCTAAATTTATAACTGTGTCTCGGGTTCCATGTCGGATTTCAAATCCTAGGCATCGTCCGGCCCGAAAATACCAATTTCGGCCCATTTTTGTCGGGTGGTTCCAAAAATCGCCCGAAAAGTGCAGATGAAATCGACGATCGGGGGATCCTTGTAGCATTCTTCTCCTAAATTTATAACTTTGTCTCGGGTTCTGTGTCGGATTTCCAACCCTAGCCATCGTCCGGCCCGAAAATACCGATTTCGACCCATTTTTGTCGGGTGGAACGAAAATCGCCCGAAAGTGCTGATGAAATCGACGAACGGGAGATCCTTGTAGCATTCTTCTCCTAAATTTATAACTGTGTCTCGAGTTCCGTGTCGCATTTCAAACCCTAGCCATCGTCTGACCTGAAAATACCGATTTCGACCCATTTTTATCGTGTGGTACAAAAATCGCCCGAAAAATGCAGATGAAATCGACGACCGGAAGGTCCTTCTAGCATTCTTCTCCTAAATTTATAACTGTGTCTCGGGTTCCGTGTCGAATTTCAAATCCTAGGCATCGTTTGGCCCGAAAATACTGATTTCGGCCCATTTTTGTCGGGTGGTTCCAAAAATCGCCCGAAAAGTGCAGATGAAATCGACGACCGGGGGATCCTTGTTGCATTCTTCTCCTAAATTTATAACTTTGTCTCGGGTTCCGTGTCGGATTTCAAACCCTAGCCATCGTTCGGCCCAAAAATACCAATTTCGACCCATTTTTGTCGGGTGGTACGAAAATCACCCAAAAAGTTGCGATGAAATCGACGACCGGGGGATCCTCATAGCATTCTTCTCCTAAATTTATAACTGTGTCTGGAGTTCCGTGTCGGATTTCAAACCCTAGCCATCGTCCGGCCCGAAAATATCGATGTCGGCCCATTTTTGTCGGTTTAAACGAAAATCGCCTGAAAAGTGTAGATGAAATCGACGACCGGAGGATCCTTGTACCATACTTCTCCTAAATTTATAATTGTGTCTCGAGTGCCGTGTCGAATTTCAAACCCTAGCCATCGTCCGGCCCAAAAATACCGATTTCGGCCAATTTTAGTCGGGTGGAACGAAAATCGCCCGAAAAGTGCAGATGAAATCGACGACCTCAGGATCCTTGTAGCATTCTTCTCCTATATTTATAACTGTGTCTCGGGTTCCATGTCGGATTTCAAACCCTAGCCATCGTCCGACCCAAAAATACCGATTTCGGCCTATTTTTGTCGTGTGGTACAAAAATCGCCCGAAAAGTGCAGATGCAATCGACGACCTGAGGATCCTTGTAGCATTCTTCTCTTAAATTTATAACTGTGTCTCGTGTTCCGTGTCGGATTTAAAACCCTAGCCATCGTCCGGCCCGAAAATACCTATTTCGGATCATTTTTGTCGGTTGGAACGAAAATCGCCCGAAAAGTGCAGATGAAATGGACGACCGGAGGATCCTTGTAGCATTCTTCTCCTAAATTTATAACTGTGTCTCGGGTTCCGTATCGGATTTCAAACCCTAGCCTCGTCCGGCCCGAAAATATCGATTTCGGCCCATTTTTGTCGGTTGGAACGAAAATCGCCCGAAAAGTGCAGATGAAATCGTCGATCGTGGGATCCTTATAGCATTCTTCTCCTAAATTTATAACTGTGTCTCGGGTTCCGTGTCGGATTTCAAACCCTAGCCATCGTCCGGCCCGAAAATACCGATTGCGGCCCATTTTTGTCGGGTGAAACGAAAATCGCCCGAAAAGTGCAGATGAAATCGACGACTGGGAGATCCTTGTAGCATTCTGCTCCTAAATTTATAACTGTGTCTCGGGTTCCGTTTCGGATTTCAAACCCTAGCCATCGTCCAGCCTGAAAATACCGATTTCGACCCATTTTTGTCGTGTGGTACGAAAATCGCCCGAAAAGTGCAGATGAAATCGACGACCGGGGGATCCTCGTAGCATTCTTCTCCTAAATTAATAACTGTGTCTGGAGTTCCGTGTCGGATTTCAATCCCTATGCTCGTCCGGCCCGAAAATATCGTTTTCGGCCCATTTTTGTCGGTTGGAACGAAAATCGCCCGAAAGGTGCAGATGAAATCGAGGACCGGAGGATCCTTGTAGCATTCTTCTCCTAAATTTATAATTGTTTCTCGGGTTCCGTGTCGGATTTCAAACCCTAGCCATCGTCCGGCCCGAAAATACCGATTTCGACCCATTTTTGTCGGGTGGTACGAAAATCGCCCGAAAAGTGCAGATGAAATCGACGACCGGGGGATCCTTGTAGCATTCTTCTCCTAAATTTAGAACTTTGTCTCGGGTTCCGTGTCGGATTTCAAACCCTAGCCATCGTCCGGCCCAAAAATACCGATTTCGACCCATTTTTGTCGGGTGGAACGAAAATCGCCGAAAAGTGCAGATGAAATCGAAGAACGGAAGATCCTTCTAGCATTTTTCTCCTAAATTCATAACTGTGTCTCGGGTTCCGTGTCGGATTTCAAACCCTAGCCATCGTCCGGCCCGAAAATACCGATTGCGTCCCATTTTTGTCGGGTGAAACGAAAATCGCCCGAAAAGTGCGGATGAAATCGACGACTGGGAGATCCTTGTAGCATTCTTCTCCTAAATTTATAACTGTGTCTCGGGTTCCGTGTCGGATTTCAAACCCTAGCCATCGTCCGGCCCGAAAATACCGATTGCGGCCCATTTTTGTTTGGTGAAACGAAAATCGCCCGAAAAGTGCGGATGAAATCGACGACTGGGAGATCCTTGTAGCATTCTTCTCCTAAATTTATAACTGTGTCTCGGGTTCCGTGTCGGATTTCAAACCCTAGCCATCGTCCGGCCCGAAAATACCGATTGCGGCCCATTTTTTTCGAGTGAAACGAAAATCGCCCGAAAAGTGCGGATGAAATCGACGATCGGAGGATCCTTGTAGCATTCTTCTCCTAAATTTATAACTGTGTCTCGGGTTCCGTGTCGGATTTCAAATCCTAGGCATCGTTCGGCCCGAAAATACCGATTTCGGCTCATTTTTGTCGGGTGGTTCCAAAAATCGCCCGAAAAGTGTAGATGAAATCGACGACCGGGGGATCCTTGTAGCATTCTTCTCCTAAATTTATAACTTTGTCTCGGGTTCCGTGTCGGATTTCAAACCCTAGCCATCGTGTGGCCCGAAAATACTGATTTCGACCCATTTTTATCGGGTGGTACGAAAATCGCCCGAAAAGTGCTGATGAAATCGACGACCGGGAGATCCTTGTAGCATTCTTCTCCTAAATTTATAACTGTGTCTTGGGTTTCGTGTCGGATTTCAAACCCTAGCCATCGTCCGGCCTGAAAATACCGATTTCGACCCATTTTTATCGTGTGGTACAAAAATCGCCCGAAAAGTGCAGATGAAATCGACGACCGGAAGATCCTTCTAGCATTCTTCTCCTAAATTTATAACTGTGTCTCGGGTTCCGTGTCAGATTTCAAATCCTAGGCATCGTCCGGCCCGAAAATATCGATTTCGACCCATTTTTGTCGGATGGTACGAAAATCGCTCGAAAAGTGCAGATGAAATCAACGACTGGGGGATCCTTGTAAAATTCTTCTCCTAAATTTATAACTGTGTCTCGGGTTCCGTGTCCGATTTCAAACCCTAGCCATCGTTCGGCCCAAAAATACTAATTTCGACCCATTTTTGTCGGGTGGTACGAAAATCGCCCGACAAGTTGCGATGAAATCGACCACCGGGGGATCCTCGTAGAATTCTTATCCTAAATTTATAACTGTGTCTGGAGTTCCGTGTCGCTTTTCAAACCCTAGCCATCGTCCGGCTCGAAAATATCAATTTCGGCCCATTTTTGTTGGTGGGAACGAAAATCGCCCGAAAAGTGCAGATGAAATTGACGACCGGAGGATCCTTGTAGCATTCTTCTCCTAAATTTATAACTGTGTCTCGGGTTCCGTCTCGGATTTCAAACCCTAGCAATCGTCCGGCCTGAAAATACTGATTTCGACCCATTTTTATCGTGTGGTACGAAAATCGCCCGAAAAGTGCAGATGAAATCGACAACCGGAGGATCCTTATAGCATTCTTCTCCTAAATTTATAACTGTGTCTTGAGTTCCATGTCGGATTTCAAATCCTAGGCATCGTCCGGCCCGAAAATACCGATTTCTGCCCATTTTTGTCGGGTGGTTCCAAAAATCGCCTGAAAAGTGCAGATGAAATCGACGACCGGGGGATCCTTGTAGCATTCTTCTCCTAAATTTATAACTTTGTCTCGGGTTCCGTGTCGGATTTCAAACCCTAGCCATCGTCCGGCCCGAAAATTCCGATTTCGACCCATTTTTGTCGGGTGGTACGAAAATCGCCCGAAAAATGCAGATGAAATCGACGACCGGGGGAACCTTGTAGCATTCTTCTCCTAAATTTATAACTTTGTCTCGGGTTCTGTGTCGGATTTCAAACCCAAGCCATCGTCCGGCCCGAAAATACCGATTTCGACCCATTTTTGTCGGGTGGAACGAAAATCGCCCGAAAGTGCTGATGAAATCGACGAACGGGAGATCCTTGTAGCATTCTTCTCCTAAATTTATAACTGTGTCTCGAGTTCCGTGTCGCATTTCAAACCCTAGCCAGCGTCTGACCTGAAAATACCGATTTCGACCCATTTTTATCGTGTGGTACAAAAATCGCCCGAAAAGTGCAGATGAAATCGACGACCGGAAGTTCCTTCTAGCATTCTTCTCCTAAATTTATAACTGTGTCTCGGGTTCCGTGTCGGATTTCAAATCCTAGGCATCGTTTGGCCCGAAAATACTGATTTCGGCCCATTTTTGTCGGGTGGTTCCAAAAATCGCCCGAAAAGTGCAGATGAAATCGACGACCGGGTGATCCTTGTAGCATTCTTCTCCTAAATTTATAACTTTGTCTCGGGTTCCGTGTCGGATTTCAAACCCTAGCCATCGTTCGGCCCAAAAATACCAATTTCGACCCATTTTTGTCGGGTGGTACGAAAATCACCCAAAAAGTTGCGATGAAATCGACGACCGGGGGATCCTCGTAGAATTCTTCTCCTAAATTTATAACTGTGTCTGGAGTTCCGTGTCAGATTTCAAACCCTAGCTATCGTCCGGCACGAAAATATCAATTTCGGCCCATTTTTGTCGGTTGGAACGAAAATCGCCCGAAAAGTGCGGATGAAATCGACGACCGGAGGATCCTTGTAGCATTCTTCTCCTAAATTTATAACTGTGTCTCGGGTTCCGTGTCGGATTTCAAAACCTAGCCATCGTCTGGCCCAAAAATACCGATTTCGTTCCATTTTAGTCGGGTGGTACGAAAATCGCCCGAAAAGTGCAGACGAAATCCACAACCGGAGGATCCTTGTAGCATTCTTCTCCTAAATTTATAACTTTGTCTCGGGTTCCGTGTCGGATTTCAAACCCTAGCCATCGTTCGGCCCAAAAATACCAATTTCGACCCATTTTTGTCGGGTGGTACGAAAATCACCCAAAAAGTTGCGATGAAATCGACGACCGGGGGATCCTCGTAGAATTCTTCTCCTAAATTTATAACTGTGTCTGGAGTTCCGTGTCAGATTTCAAACCCTAGCTATCGTCCGGCACGAAAATATCAATTTCGGCCCATTTTTGTCGGTTGGAACGAAAATCGCCCGAAAAGTGCAGATGAAATCGACGACCGGAGGATCATTGTAGCATTCTTCTCCTAAATTTATAACTGTGTCTCGGGTTCCGTGTCGGATTTCAAAACCTAGCCATCGTCTGGCCCGAAAATACCGATTTCGTTCCATTTTAGTCGGGTGGTACGAAAATCGCCCGAAAAGTGCAGACGAAATCCACAACCGGAGGATCCTTGTAGCATTCTTCTCCTAAATTTATAACTGTGTCTCTGGTTCCGTCTCGGATTTCAAACCCTAGCCATCGTCCGGCCTGAAAATACCGATTTCGACCCATTTTTATCGTGTGGTATGAAAATCGCCCGAAAAGTGCAGATGAAATCGACGACCGGAGGATCCTTGTAGCATTCTTCTCCTAAATTTATAACTGTGTCTCGGGTTCCATGTCGGATTTCAAATCCTAGGCATCGTCCGGCCCGAAAATACCAATTTCGGCCCATTTTTGTCGGGTGGTTCCAAAAATCGCCCGAAAAGTGCAGATGAAATCGACGATCGGGGGATCCTTGTAGCATTCTTCTCCTAAATTTATAACTTTGTCTCGGGTTCTGTGTCGGATTTCCAACCCTAGCCATCGTCCGGCCCGAAAATACCGATTTCGACCCATTTTTGTCGGGTGGAACGAAAATCGCCCGAAAGTGCTGATGAAATCGACGAACGGGAGATCCTTGTAGCATTCTTCTCCTAAATTTATAACTGTGTCTCGAGTTCCGTGTCACATTTCAAACCCTAGCCATCGTCTGACCTGAAAATACCGATTTCGACCCATTTTTATCGTGTGGTACAAAAATCGCCCGAAAAGTGCAGATGAGATCGACGACCGGAAGGTCCTTCTAGCATTCTTCTCCTAAATTTATAACTGTGTCTCGGGTTCCGTGTCGGATTTCAAATCCTAGGCATCGTTTGGCCCGAAAATACTGATTTCGGCTCATTTTTGTCGGGTGGTTCCAAAAATCGCCCGAAAAGTGCAGATGAAATCGACGACCGGGGGATCCTTGTAGCATTCTTCTCCTAAATTTATAACTTTGTCTCGGGTTCCGTGTCGGATTTCAAACCCTAGCCATCGTTCGGCCCAAAAATACCAATTTCGACCCATTTTTGTCGGGTGGTACGAAAATCACCCAAAAAGTTGCGATGAAATCGACGACCGGGGGATCCTCATAGCATTCTTCTCCTAAATTTATAACTGTGTCT
>JBBPBP010009777.1:13092603-13116143 GCA_037974735.1 Cicer chorassanicum | reverse complement strand
AAAATACCGATTTCAACTTATTTTTATTGTGCGGTACGAAAATCGCCCGAAAAGTGCAGATGAAATCGACGACCGGAAGATCCTTGTAGCATTCTTCTCCTAAATTTATAACTGTGTCTCGGGTTCCATGTCGGATTTCAAACCATAGCCATCGTCTGGCCCGAAAATACTGATTTCAGCCCATTTTTGATAGTTGGAACTAAAATCGCCCGAAAAGTGGAGATGAAATCGACGACCGGAGAATCCTTCTAGTATTCTTCTCCTAAATTTATAACTATGTCTCGGGTTCCGTGTCGGATTTCAAACCCTAGCCATCGTCCGGCCTGAAAATACCGATTTCGGCCCAAGTGCAGATGAAATCGACGACCAGGAGATTCTTGTAGCATTCTTCTCCTAAATTTATAACTGTGTCTCGAGTTCCGTGTTGGATTTCAAACCCTAGCCATCGTCCGGCCCGAAAATACCGATTTCGGCCCATTTTAGTCGGGGTGTACGAAAATCGCCCGAAAAGTGCGGATGAAATCGACGACCGGGAGATCCTTGTAGCATTCTTCTCCTAAATTTATAATTGTGTCTCATGTTCCGTGTCGGATTTCAAACCCTAGCCATCGTCCCGCCCGAAAATATCGATTTCGGCCCATTTTTTATGGTTGGAACGAAAATCGCCCGAAAAGTGCAGATGAAATCGACGATCGGGAGATCCTTGTAGCATTCTTCTCCTAAATTTATAACTGTGTCTCGGGTTCCATGTCGGATTTCAAACCCTAGCCATCGTCCGGCCCGAAAATTCCGATTTCGACCCATTTTTGTCGGGTGGTATGAAAATCGCCCGAAAAGTGCAGATGAAATCGTCGACCGGGGGATCCTTGTAGCATTCTTCTCCTAAATTTATAACTATGTCTTGGGTTCCGTGTCGGATTTCAAATCCTAGGCATCGTCCGGTCTGAAAATACTGATTTCAACCCATTTTTATTGTGTGGTACGAAAATCTCCCGAAAAGTGCAGATGAAATCGACGACCGGAAGATCCTTGTAGCATTCTTCTCCTAAATTTATAACTGTGTCTGGAGATCCGTGTCGGATTTCAAACCCTAGACTCGTTCGGCCTGAAAATATCGATTTCCGCCCATTTTTGTCGATTGGAACGAAAATCGCCCGAAAAGTGCAGATGAAATCGACGACTGGAGGATCCTTGTAGCATTCTTCTCCTAAATTTATAATTGTGTCTCAGGTTCTGTGTCGGATTTCAAACCCTAGCCATTGTCTTGCCCGAAAATAACGATTTCGGCCCATTTTAGTCGGGTGGTACGAAAATCGCTCGAAAAGTGCAGATGAAATCGACGACTCGGAGATCCTTGTAGTATTCTTCTCCTAAATTTATAACTGTGTCTCGGGTTCCGTGTCGGATTTCAAACCCTAGCCATCGTCCCGCCCGAAAATATCGATTTCGGCCCATTTTTTATGGTTGGAACGAAAATCGCCCGAAAAGTGCAGATGAAATCAACGACCGGAGGATCCTTGTAGCAATCTTCTCCTAAATTTATAACTGTCTCTCGGGTTCCGTGTCGGATTTCAAACCCTAGCCATCGTCCGGCCCGAAAATACCGATTTCGGCCCATTTTAGTCAGGTGGTACGAAAATCGCCCGAAAAATGCGGATGAAATCGACGACCGGGAGATCCTTGTAGCATTCTTCTCCTAAATTTATAACAGTGTTTCGGGTGCCGTGTCGGATTTCAAACCCTAGCCATCGTCCGGCCTGAAAATACCGATTTTAACCCATTTTTATTGTGTGGTACGAAAATCGCCCGAAAAGTGCAGATGAAGTCGACGACCGGAAGATCCTTGTAGCATTCTTCTCCTAAATTTATAACTATGTCTCGGGTTCCGTGTCGGATTTCAAACCCTAGCCATCGTCCAGCCCTAAAATACCGATTTCGACCAATTTTTGTCGTGTGGTACGAAAATCGCCCGAAAAGTGCAGATGAGATCGACGACCGAGGGATCCTCGTAGCATTCTTCTCCTAAATTTATAATTGTGTCTGGAGTTCCGTGTCGGATTTCAAACAGTAGCCTCGTCTGGCCCAAAAATATCGTTTTCGGCCCATTTTTGTCGGTTGGAACGAAAATCGCCCGAAAAGTGCAGATGAAATCGAGGACCGGAGGATCCTTGTAGTATTCTTCTCCTAAATTTATAACTGTGTCTCGGGTTCCGTGTCAGATTTCAAACCCTAGCCATCGTCCCGCCCGAAAATATCGATTTCGGCCCATTTTTTATGGTTGGAACGAAAATCGCCCGAAAAGTGCAGATGAAATCAACGACCGAAGGATCCTTGTAGCAATCTTCTCCTAAATTTATAACTGTTTCTCGTGTTCCGTGTCGGATTTCAAACCCTAGCCATCGTCCGGCCCGAAAATACCGATTTCGGCCCATTTTAGTTAGGTGGTACGAAAATCGCCCGAAAAGTGCGGATGAAATCGACGACCGGGAGATCCTTGTAGCATTCTTCTTCTAAATTTATAACTGTGTCTCGGGTTCCGTGTCGGATTTCAAACCCTAGCCATCGTCCGGCCTGAAAATACCGATTTCAACCCATTTTTATTGTGTGGTACGAAAATCGCCCGAAAAATGCAGATGAAATCGACGACCGGAAGATCCTTGTGGCATTCTTCTCCTAAATTTATAACTATTTCTCGGGTTCCGTGTCGGATTTCAAACCCTAGCCATCGTCCTGCCAAAAAATACCGATTTCGGCCGATTTTTGTCTGGTGGTACGAAAATCGCCCGAAAAGTGCAGATGAAATCGACGACCAAAAGATCCTTGTAGCATTCTTCTCCTAAATTTATAACTGTGTCTCGGGTTTCGTGTCAGATTTCAAACCCTAGCCATCGTCCAGCCCTAAAATACCGATTTCGGCCCATTTTAGTCAAGTGGTACGAAAATCGCCCGAAAAATGCGGATGAAATCGACGACCGGGAGATCCTTGTAGCATTCTTCTCCTAAATTTATAACTGTGTCTCGGGTGGCGTGTCGGATTTCAAACCCTTGCCATCGTCCGGCCTCAAAATACCGATTTCAACCCATTTTTATTGTGTGGTACGAAAATCGCCCGAAAAGTGCAGATGAAATCGACGACCGGAAGATCCTCGTAGCATTCTTCTCCTAAATTTATAACTATTTCTCGGGTTCCGTGTCGGATTTCAAACCCTAGCCATCGATCGACCAAAAAATACCGATTTAGGCCCATTTTTGTTTGGTGGTACGAAAATCGCCCGAAAAGTGCAGATGAAATCGACGACCAGGAGATCCTTGTAGCATTCTTCTCCTAAATTTATAATTGTGTCTCGGGTTCCGTGTCGGATTTCAAACCCTAGCCATCGTCCGGCCTGAAAATACCGATTTCGACCCATTTTTGTCGTGTGGTACGAAAATCGCACGAAAAGTGCAGATGAAATCGACGACCGGGGGATCCTCGTAGCATTCTTCTCCTAAATTAATAACTGTGTCTGGAGTTCCGTGTCGGATTTCAATCCCTATCCTCGTCCGGCCCGAAAATATCGATTTCGGCCCATTTTTGTCAGTTGGAACGAAAATCGCCCGTAAGGTGCAGATGAAATCGAGGACCAGAGGATCCTTGTAGCATTCTTCTCCTAAATTTATAATTGTTTCTCGGGTTCTGTGTCGGATTTCAAACCCTAGCCATCGTCCGGCCTGAAAATACCGATTTCAACTTATTTTTATTGTGTGGTACGAAAATCGCCCGAAAAGTGGAGATGAAATCGACGACCGGAAGATCCTTGTAGCATTCTTCTCCTAAATTTATAACTGTGTCTCGGGTTCCGTGTCGGATTTCAAACCCTAGCCATCGTCCGGCCTAAAAATACGGATTTCAACCCATTTTTATTTTGTGGTACGAAAATCGCCCGAAAAGTGCAGATGAAATTGACGACCAGAAGATCCTTGTAGCATTCTTCTCCTAAATTTATAACTATGTCTCGGGTTCCGTGTCGGATTTCAAATCCTAGGCATCGTACGGCCCGAAAATACCGATTTCGACCCATTTTTGTCGGGTGGTACGAAAATCGCCCGAAAAGTGCAGATGAAATCGACGACCGGGGGATCCTTGTAGCATTCTGCTCCTAAATTTATAACTGTGTCTCGGGTTCTGTTTCGGATTTCAAACCCTAGCCATCGTCCAGCCTGAAAATACCGATTTCGACCCATTTTTGTCGTGTGGTACGAAAATCGCCCGAAAAGTGCAGATGAAATCGACGACCGGGGGATCCTCGTAGCATTCTTCTCCTAAATTAATAACTGTGTCTGAAGTTCCGTGTCGGATTTCAATCCCTATCCTCGTCCGTCCCGAAAATATCAATTTCGGCCCATTTTTGTCGGTTGGAACGAAAATCGCCCGAAAGGTGCAGATGAAATCGAGGATCGGAGGATCCTTGTAGCATTCTTCTCCTAAATTTATAATTGTTTCTCGGGTTCTGTGTCGGATTTCAAACCCTAGCCATCGTCCGGCCTGAAAATACCGATTTCAACATATTTTTATTGTGTGGTACGAAAATCGCCCGAAAAGTGCAGATGAAATCGACGACCGGAAGATCCTTGTAGCATTCTTCTCCTAAATTTATAACTATGTCTCGGGTTCCGTGTCGGATTTCAAATCCTAGGCATCGTCCGGCCCGAAAATACCGATTTCGACCCATTTTTGTCGGGTGGTACGAAAATCGCCCGAAAAGTGCAGATGAAATCGACGACCGGGGGATCCTCGTAGCATTCTTCTCCTAAATTAATAACTGTGTCTGGAGTTCTGTGTCGGATTTCAATCCATATCCTCGTCCGTCCCGAAAATATCGATTTCGGCCTATTTTTGTCGGTTGGAACGAAAATCGCCCGAAAGGTGCAGATGAAATCGAGGATCGGAGGATCCTTGTAGCATTCTTCTCCTAAATTTATAATTGTTTCTCGGGTTCTGTGTCGGATTTCAAACCCTAGCCATCGTCCGGCCTGAAAATACCGATTTCAACTTATTTTTATTGTGCGGTACGAAAATCGCCCGAAAAGTGCAGATGAAATCGACGACCGGAAGATCCTTGTAGCATTCTTCTCCTAAATTTATAACTGTGTCTCGGGTTCCATGTCGGATTTCAAACCATAGCCATCGTCTGGCCCGAAAATACTGATTTCAGCCCATTTTTGATAGTTGGAACTAAAATCGCCCGAAAAGTGGAGATGAAATCGACGACCGGAGAATCCTTGTAGTATTCTTCTCCTAAATTTATAACTATGTCTCGGGTTCCGTGTCGGATTTCAAACCCTAGCCATCGTCCGGCCTGAAAATACCGATTTCGGCCCAAGTGCAGATGAAATCGACGACCAGGAGATTCTTGTAGCATTCTTCTCCTAAATTTATAACTGTGTCTCGAGTTCCGTGTTGGATTTCAAACCCTAGCCATCGTCCGGCCCGAAAATACCGATTTCGGCCCATTTTAGTCGGGGTGTACGAAAATCGCCCGAAAAGTGCGGATGAAATCGACGACCGGGAGATCCTTGTAGCATTCTTCTCCTAAATTTATAATTGTGTCTCATGTTCCGTGTCGGATTTCAAACCCTAGCCATCATCCCGCCCGAAAATATCGATTTCGGCCCATTTTTTATGGTTGGAACGAAAATCGCCCGAAAAGTGCAGATGAAATCGACGATCGGGAGATCCTTGTAGCATTCTTCTCCTAAATTTATAACTGTGTCTCGGGTTCCATGTCGGATTTCAAACCCTAGCCATCGTCCGGCCCGAAAATTCCGATTTCGACCCATTTTTGTCGGGTGGTACGAAAATCGCCCGAAAAGTGCAGATGAAATCGTCGACCGGGGGATCCTTGTAGCATTCTTCTCCTAAATTTATAGCTGTGTCTTGGGTTCCGTGTCGGATTTCAAATCCTAGGCATCGTCCGGTCTGAAAATACTGATTTCAACCCATTTTTATTGTGTGGTACGAAAATCTCCCGAAAAGTGCAGATGAAATCGACGACCGGAAGATCCTTGTAGCATTCTTCTCCTAAATTTATAACTGTGTCTGGAGATCCGTGTCGGATTTAAAACCCTAGACTCGTTCGGCCTGAAAATATCGATTTCCGCCCATTTTTGTCGATTGGAACGAAAATCGCTCGAAAAGTGCAGATGAAATCGACAAATGGAGGATCCTTGTAGCATTCTTCTCCTAAATTTATAATTGTGTCTCGGGTTCTGTGTCGGATTTCAAACCCTAGCCATTGTCTTGCCCGAAAATACCGATTTCGGCCCATTTTAGTCGGGTGGTACGAAAATCGCTCGAAAAGTGCAGATGAAATCGACGACTCGGAGATCCTTGTAGTATTCTTCTCCTAAATTTATAACTGTGTCTCGGGTTCCGTGTCGGATTTCAAACCCTAGCCATCGTCCCGCCCGAAAATATCGATTTCGGCCCATTTTTTATGGTTGGAACGAAAATCGCCCGAAAAGTGCAGATGAAATCAACGACCGGAGGATCCTTGTAGCAATCTTCTCCTAAATTTATAACTGTCTCTCGGGTTCCGTGTCGGATTTCAAACCCTAGCCATCGTCCGGCCCGAAAATACCGATTTCGGCCCATTTTAGTCAGGTGGTACGAAAATCGCCCGAAAAATGCGGATGAAATCGACGACCGGGAGATCCTTGTAGCATTCTTCTCCTAAATTTATAACAGTGTTTCGGGTGCCGTGTCGGATTTCAAACCCTAGCCATCGTCCGGCCTGAAAATACCGATTTTAACCCATTTTTATTGTGTGGTACGAAAATCGCCCGAAAAGTGCAGATGAAGTCGACGACCGGAAGATCCTTGTAGCATTCTTCTCCTAAATTTATAACTATGTCTCGGGTTCCGTGTCGGATTTCAAACCCTAGCCATCGTCCAGCCCTAAAATACCGATTTCGACCAATTTTTGTCGTGTGGTACGAAAATCGCCCGAAAAGTGCAGATGAGATCGACGACCGAGGGATCCTCGTAGCATTCTTCTCCTAAATTTATAATTGTGTCTGGAGTTCCGTGTCGGATTTCAAACAGTAGCCTCGTCTGGCCCAAAAATATCGTTTTCGGCCCATTTTTGTCGGTTGGAACGAAAATCGCCCGAAAAGTGCAGATGAAATCGAGGACCGGAGGATCCTTGTAGTATTCTTCTCCTAAATTTATAACTGTGTCTCGGGTTCCGTGTCAGATTTCAAACCCTAGCCATCGTCCCGCCCGAAAATATCGATTTCGGCCCATTTTTTATGGTTGGAACGAAAATCGCCCGAAAAGTGCAGATGAAATCAACGACCGAAGGATCCTTGTAGCAATCTTCTCCTAAATTTATAACTGTTTCTCGTGTTCCGTGTCGGATTTCAAACCCTAGCCATCGTCCGGCCCGAAAATACCGATTTCGGCCCATTTTAGTTAGGTGGTACGAAAATCGCCCGAAAAGTGCGGATGAAATCGACGACCGGGAGATCCTTGTAGCATTCTTCTTCTAAATTTATAACTGTGTCTCGGGTTCCGTGTCGGATTTCAAACCCTAGCCATCGTCCGGCCTGAAAATACCGATTTCAACCCATTTTTATTGTGTGGTACGAAAATCGCCCGAAAAATGCAGATGAAATCGACGACCGGAAGATCCTTGTGGCATTCTTCTCCTAAATTTATAACTATTTCTCGGGTTCCGTGTCGGATTTCAAACCCTAGCCATCGTCCGGCCAAAAAATACCGATTTCGGCCGATTTTTGTCTGGTGGTACGAAAATCGCCCGAAAAGTGCAGATGAAATCGACGACCAAAAGATCCTTGTAGCATTCTTCTCCTAAATTTATAACTGTGTCTCGGGTTTCGTGTCAGATTTCAAACCCTAGCCATCGTCCAGCCCTAAAATACCGATTTCGGCCCATTTTAGTCAAGTGGTACGAAAATCGCCCGAAAAGTGCGGATGAAATCGACGACCAGGAGATCCTTGTAGCATTCTTCTCCTAAATTTATAACTGTGTCTCGGGTGGCGTGTCGGATTTCAAACCCTTGCCATCGTCCGGCCTGAAAATACCGATTTCAACCCATTTTTATTGTGTGGTACGAAAATCGCCCGAAAAGTGCAGATGAAATCGACGACCGGAAGATCCTCGTAGCATTCTTCTCCTAAATTTATAACTATTTCTCGGGTTCCGTGTCGGATTTCAATCCCTAGCCATCGATCGGCCAAAAAATACCGATTTAGGCCCATTTTTGTTTGGTGGTACGAAAATCGCCCGAAAAGTGCAGATGAAATCGACGACCAGGAGATCCTTGTAGCATTCTTCTCCTAAATTTATAACTGTGTCTCGGGTTTCGTGTCGGATTTCAAACCCTAGCCATCGTGCAGCCCGAAAATACTAATTTCGGCCCATTTTTGTCAGTTGGAACGAAAATCGCCCGAAAAGTGCAGATGAAAGCGACGATCGGGGGATCCCTGTAGCATTCTTCTCATAAATTGATAAATGTGTCTCGGGTTCCGTGTCGCATTTCAAACCCTAGCCATCGCCCGACCAAAAAATACCGATTTCAGCCCATTTTAGTTGGATGGTACGAAAATCGCCCGAAAAGTGCAGATGAAATCGACGACCAAAAGATCCTTGTAGCATTCTTCTCCTAAATTTATAACTGTGTCTCGGGTTCCGTGTCGGATTTCAATCCCTAGCCATCGTCCGGCCCGAAAATACCGATTTCGGCCCATTTTTTATGGTTGGAACGAAAATCGCCCGAAAAGTGCATATGAAATCGACGACCGGAGGATCCTTGTAGCAATCTTCTCCTAAATTTATAACTATCTCTCGGGTTCCGTGTCGGATTTCAAACCCTAGCCATCGCCCCGCCCGAAAATACCGATTTCGGCCCATTTTAGTCAGGTGGTACGAAAATCGCCCGAAAAGTGCGGATGAAATCGACGACCGGGAGATCCTTGTAGCATTCTTCTCCTAAATTTATAACTGTGTCTCGGGTGCCGTGTCGGATTTCAAACCCTAGCCCTCGTCCGGCCTGAAAATACCGATTTCAACCCATTTTTATTGTGTGGTACGAAAATCGCCCGAAAAGTGCAGATGAAATCGACGACCGGAAGATCCTTGTAGCATTCTTCTCCTAAATTTATAACTATGTCTCGGGTTCCGTGTCGGATTTCAAATCCTAGGCATCGTTCGGCCCGAAAATACCGATTTCGACCCATTTTTGTCGAGTGGTACGAAAATCGCCCGAAAAGTGCAAATGAAATCGTCGACCGGGGGATCCTTGTAGCATTCTTCTCCTAAATTTATAACTGTGTCTCGGGTTTCGTGTCGGATTTCAAACCCTAGCCATCGTCCAGCCCTAAAATACCGATTTCGACCAATTTTTGTCGTGTGGTACGAAAATCGCCCGAAAAGTGCAGATGAGATCGACGACCGGGGGATCCTCGTAGCATTCTTCTCCTAAATTTATAATTGTGTCTGGAGTTCCGTGTCGGATTTCAAACCCTAGCCTCG
Source organism: Cicer chorassanicum (assembly GCA_037974735.1). Lineage (NCBI taxonomy): Eukaryota > Viridiplantae > Streptophyta > Magnoliopsida > Fabales > Fabaceae > Cicer > Cicer chorassanicum. Next base: position 13,106,607 of record JBBPBP010009777.1, on the reverse strand, counting down.
TCTGGCCCAAAAATATCGTTTTCGGCCCATTTTTGTCGGTTGGAACGAAAATCGCCCGAAAAGTGCAGATGAAATCGAGGACCGGAGGATCCTTGTAGTATTCTTCTCCTAAATTTATAACTGTGTCTCGAGTTCCGTGTCAGATTTCAAACCCTAGCCATCGTCCCGCCCGAAAATATCGATTTCGGCCCATTTTTTATGGTTGGAACGAAAATCGCCCGAAAAGTGCAGATGAAATCAACGACCGAAGGATCCTTGTAGCAATCTTCTCCTAAATTTATAACTGTTTCTCGTGTTCCGTGTCGGATTTCAAACCCTAGCCATCGTCCGGCCCGAAAATACCGATTTCGGCCCATTTTAGTTAGGTGGTACGAAAATCGCCCGAAAAGTGCGGATGAAATCGACGACCGGGAGATCCTTGTAGCATTCTTCTTCTAAATTTATAACTGTGTCTCGGGTTCCGTGTCGGATTTCAAACCCTAGCCATCGTCCGGCCTGAAAATACCGATTTCAACCCATTTTTATTGTGTGGTACGAAAATCGCCCGAAAAATGCAGATGAAATCGACGACCGGAAGATCCTTGTGGCATTCTTCTCCTAAATTTATAACTATTTCTCGGGTTCCGTGTCGGATTTCAAACCCTAGCCATCGTCCGGCCAAAAAATACCGATTTCGGCCGATTTTTGTCTGGTGGTACGAAAATCGCCCGAAAAGTGCAGATGAAATCGACGACCAAAAGATCCTTGTAGCATTCTTCTCCTAAATTTATAACTGTGTCTCGGGTTTCGTGTCAGATTTCAAACCCTAGCCATCGTCCAGCCCTAAAATACCGATTTCGGCCCATTTTAGTCAAGTGGTACGAAAATCGCCCGAAAAGTGCGGATGAAATCGACGACCAGGAGATCCTTGTAGCATTCTTCTCCTAAATTTATAACTGTGTCTCGGGTGGCGTGTCGGATTTCAAACCCTTGCCATCGTCCGGCCTGAAAATACCGATTTCAACCCATTTTTATTGTGTGGTACGAAAATCGCCCGAAAAGTGCAGATGAAATCGACGACCGGAAGATCCTCGTAGCATTCTTCTCCTAAATTTATAACTATTTCTCGGGTTCCGTGTCGGATTTCAATCCCTAGCCATCGATCGGCCAAAAAATACCGATTTAGGCCCATTTTTGTTTGGTGGTACGAAAATCGCCCGAAAAGTGCAGATGAAATCGACGACCGGAAGATCCTTGTAGCATTCTTCTCCTAAATTTATAACTGTGTCTCGGGTTCCATGTCGGATTTCAAACCATAGCCATCATCTGGCCCGAAAATACTGATTTCAGCCCATTTTTGATAGTTGGAACTAAAATCGCCCGAAAAGTGGAGATGAAATCGACGACCGAAGAATCCTTGTAGTATTCTTCTCCTAAATTTATAACTATGTCTCGGGTTCCGTGTCGGATTTCAAACCCTAGCCATCGTCCGGCCTGAAAATACCGATTTCGGCCCAAGTGCAGATGAAATCGACGACCAGGAGATTCTTGTAGCATTCTTCTCCTAAATTTATAACTGTGTCTCGAGTTCCGTGTTGGATTTCAAACCCTAGCCATCGTCCGGCCCGAAAATACCGATTTCGGCCCATTTTAGTCGGGGTGTACGAAAATCGCCCGAAAAGTGCGGATGAAATCGACGACCGGGAGATCCTTGTAGCATTCTTCTCCTAAATTTATAATTGTGTCTCATGTTCCGTGTCGGATTTCAAACCCTAGCCATCATCCCGCCCGAAAATATCGATTTCGGCCCATTTTTTATGGTTGGAACGAAAATCGCCCGAAAAGTGCAGATGAAATCGACGATCGGGAGATCCTTGTAGCATTCTTCTCCTAAATTTATAACTGTGTCTCGGGTTCCATGTCGGATTTCAAACCCTAGCCATCGTCCGGCCCGAAAATTCCGATTTCGACCCATTTTTGTCGGGTGGTATGAAAATCGCCCGAAAAGTGCAGATGAAATCGTCGACCGGGGGATCCTTGTAGCATTCTTCTCCTAAATTTATAACTATGTCTTGGGTTCCGTGTCGGATTTCAAATCCTAGGCATCGTCCGGTCTGAAAATACTGATTTCAACCCATTTTTATTGTGTGGTACGAAAATCTCCCGAAAAGTGCAGATGAAATCGACGACCGGAAGATCCTTGTAGCATTCTTCTCCTAAATTTATAACTGTGTCTGGAGATCCGTGTCGGATTTCAAACCCTAGACTCGTTCGGCCTGAAAATATCGATTTCCGCCCATTTTTGTCGATTGGAACGAAAATCGCCCGAAAAGTGCAGATGAAATCGACGACTGGAGGATCCTTGTAGCATTCTTCTCCTAAATTTATAATTGTGTCTCAGGTTCTGTGTCGGATTTCAAACCCTAGCCATTGTCTTGCCCGAAAATAACGATTTCGGCCCATTTTAGTCGGGTGGTACGAAAATCGCTCGAAAAGTGCAGATGAAATCGACGACTCGGAGATCCTTGTAGTATTCTTCTCCTAAATTTATAACTGTGTCTCGGGTTCCGTGTCGGATTTCAAACCCTAGCCATCGTCCCGCCCGAAAATATCGATTTCGGCCCATTTTTTATGGTTGGAACGAAAATCGCCCGAAAAGTGCAGATGAAATCAACGACCGGAGGATCCTTGTAGCAATCTTCTCCTAAATTTATAACTGTCTCTCGGGTTCCGTGTCGGATTTCAAACCCTAGCCATCGTCCGGCCCGAAAATACCGATTTCGGCCCATTTTAGTCAGGTGGTACGAAAATCGCCCGAAAAATGCGGATGAAATCGACGACCGGGAGATCCTTGTAGCATTCTTCTCCTAAATTTATAACAGTGTTTCGGGTGCCGTGTCGGATTTCAAACCCTAGCCATCGTCCGGCCTGAAAATACCGATTTTAACCCATTTTTATTGTGTGGTACGAAAATCGCCCGAAAAGTGCAGATGAAGTCGACGACCGGAAGATCCTTGTAGCATTCTTCTCCTAAATTTATAACTATGTCTCGGGTTCCGTGTCGGATTTCAAACCCTAGCCATCGTCCAGCCCTAAAATACCGATTTCGACCAATTTTTGTCGTGTGGTACGAAAATCGCCCGAAAAGTGCAGATGAGATCGACGACCGAGGGATCCTCGTAGCATTCTTCTCCTAAATTTATAATTGTGTCTGGAGTTCCGTGTCGGATTTCAAACCCTAGCCTCGTCTGGCCCAAAAATATCGTTTTCGGCCCATTTTTGTCGGTTGGAACGAAAATCGCCCGAAAAGTGCAGATGAAATCGAGGACCGGAGGATCCTTGTAGTATTCTTCTCCTAAATTTATAACTGTGTCTCGAGTTCCGTGTCAGATTTCAAACCCTAGCCATCGTCCCGCCCGAAAATATCGATTTCGGCCCATTTTTTATGGTTGGAACGAAAATCGCCCGAAAAGTGCAGATGAAATCAACGACCGAAGGATCCTTGTAGCAATCTTCTCCTAAATTTATAAATGTCTCTCGGGTTCCGTGTCGGATTTCAAACCCTAGCCATCGTCCGGCCCGAAAATACCGATTTCGGCCCATTTTAGTTAGGTGGTACGAAAATCGCCCGAAAAGTGCGGATGAAATCGACGACCGGGAGATCCTTGTAGCATTCTTCTTCTAAATTTATAACTGTGTCTCGGGTTCCGTGTCGGATTTCAAACCCTAGCCATCGTCCGGCCTGAAAATACCGATTTCAACCCATTTTTATTGTGTGGTACGAAAATCGCCCGAAAAATGCAGATGAAATCGACGACCGGAAGATCCTTGTGGCATTCTTCTCCTAAATTTATAACTATTTCTCGGGTTCCGTGTCGGATTTCAAACCCTAGCCATCGTCCGGCCAAAAAATACCGATTTCGGCCGATTTTTGTCTGGTGGTACGAAAATCGCCCGAAAAGTGCAGATGAAATCGACGACCAAAAGATCCTTGTAGCATTCTTCTCCTAAATTTATAACTGTGTCTCGGGTTTCGTGTCAGATTTCAAACCCTAGCCATCGTCCAGCCCTAAAATACCGATTTCGGCCCATTTTAGTCAAGTGGTACGAAAATCGCCCGAAAAGTGCGGATGAAATCGACGACCAGGAGATCCTTGTAGCATTCTTCTCCTAAATTTATAATTGTGTCTCGGGTGGCGTGTCGGATTTCAAACCCTTGCCATGGTCCGGCCTGAAAATACCGATTTCAACCCATTTTTATTGTGTGGTACGAAAATCGCCCGAAAAGTGCAGATGAAATCGACGACCGGAAGATCCTCGTAGCATTCTTCTCCTAAATTTATAACTATTTCTCGGGTTCCGTGTCGGATTTCAATCCCTAGCCATCGATCGGCCAAAAAATACCGATTTAGGCCCATTTTTGTTTGGTGGTACGAAAATCGCCCGAAAAGTGCAGATGAAATCGACGACCGGAAGATCCTTGTAGCATTCTTCTCCTAAATTTATAACTGTGTCTCGGGTTCCATGTCGGATTTCAAACCATAGCCATCATCTGGCCCGAAAATACTGATTTCAGCCCATTTTTGATAGTTGGAACTAAAATCGCCCGAAAAGTGGAGATGAAATCGACGACCGAAGAATCCTTGTAGTATTCTTCTCCTAAATTTATAACTATGTCTCGGGTTCCGTGTCGGATTTCAAACCCTAGCCATCGTCCGGCCTGAAAATACCGATTTCGGCCCAAGTGCAGATGAAATCGACGACCAGGAGATTCTTGTAGCATTCTTCTCCTAAATTTATAACTGTGTCTCGAGTTCCGTGTTGGATTTCAAACCCTAGCCATCGTCCGGCCCGAAAATACCGATTTCGGCCCATTTTAGTCGGGGTGTACGAAAATCGCCCGAAAAGTGCGGATGAAATCGACGACCGGGAGATCCTTGTAGCATTCTTCTCCTAAATTTATAATTGTGTCTCATGTTCCGTGTCGGATTTCAAACCCTAGCCATCATCCCGCCCGAAAATATCGATTTCGGCCCATTTTTTATGGTTGGAACGAAAATCGCCCGAAAAGTGCAGATGAAATCGACGATCGGGAGATCCTTGTAGCATTCTTCTCCTAAATTTATAACTGTGTCTCGGGTTCCATGTCGGATTTCAAACCCTAGCCATCGTCCGGCCCGAAAATTCCGATTTCGACCCATTTTTGTCGGGTGGTATGAAAATCGCCCGAAAAGTGCAGATGAAATCGTCGACCGGGGGATCCTTGTAGCATTCTTCTCCTAAATTTATAACTATGTCTTGGGTTCCGTGTCGGATTTCAAATCCTAGGCATCGTCCGGTCTGAAAATACTGATTTCAACCCATTTTTATTGTGTGGTACGAAAATCTCCCGAAAAGTGCAGATGAAATCGACGACCGGAAGATCCTTGTAGCATTCTTCTCCTAAATTTATAACTGTGTCTGGAGATCCGTGTCGGATTTCAAACCCTAGACTCGTTCGGCCTGAAAATATCGATTTCCGCCCATTTTTGTCGATTGGAACGAAAATCGCCCGAAAAGTGCAGATGAAATCGACGACTGGAGGATCCTTGTAGCATTCTTCTCCTAAATTTATAATTGTGTCTCAGGTTCTGTGTCGGATTTCAAACCCTAGCCATTGTCTTGCCCGAAAATAACGATTTCGGCCCATTTTAGTCGGGTGGTACGAAAATCGCTCGAAAAGTGCAGATGAAATCGACGACTCGGAGATCCTTGTAGTATTCTTCTCCTAAATTTATAACTGTGTCTCGGGTTCCGTGTCGGATTTCAAACCCTAGCCATCGTCCCGCCCGAAAATATCGATTTCGGCCCATTTTTTATGGTTGGAACGAAAATCGCCCGAAAAGTGCAGATGAAATCAACGACCGGAGGATCCTTGTAGCAATCTTCTCCTAAATTTATAACTGTCTCTCGGGTTCCGTGTCGGATTTCAAACCCTAGCCATCGTCCGGCCCGAAAATACCGATTTCGGCCCATTTTAGTCAGGTGGTACGAAAATCGCCCGAAAAATGCGGATGAAATCGACGACCGGGAGATCCTTGTAGCATTCTTCTCCTAAATTTATAACAGTGTTTCGGGTGCCGTGTCGGATTTCAAACCCTAGCCATCGTCCGGCCTGAAAATACCGATTTTAACCCATTTTTATTGTGTGGTACGAAAATCGCCCGAAAAGTGCAGATGAAGTCGACGACCGGAAGATCCTTGTAGCATTCTTCTCCTAAATTTATAACTATGTCTCGGGTTCCGTGTCGGATTTCAAACCCTAGCCATCGTCCAGCCCTAAAATACCGATTTCGACCAATTTTTGTCGTGTGGTACGAAAATCGCCCGAAAAGTGCAGATGAGATCGACGACCGAGGGATCCTCGTAGCATTCTTCTCCTAAATTTATAATTGTGTCTGGAGTTCCGTGTCGGATTTCAAACAGTAGCCTCGTCTGGCCCAAAAATATCGTTTTCGGCCCATTTTTGTCGGTTGGAACGAAAATCGCCCGAAAAGTGCAGATGAAATCGAGGACCGGAGGATCCTTGTAGTATTCTTCTCCTAAATTTATAACTGTGTCTCGAGTTCCGTGTCAGATTTCAAACCCTAGCCATCGTCCCGCCCGAAAATATCGATTTCGGCCCATTTTTTATGGTTGGAACGAAAATCGCCCGAAAAGTGCAGATGAAATCAACGACCGAAGGATCCTTGTAGCAATCTTCTCCTAAATTTATAAATGTCTCTCGGGTTCCGTGTCGGATTTCAAACCCTAGCCATCGTCCGGCCCGAAAATACCGATTTCGGCCCATTTTAGTTAGGTGGTACGAAAATCGCCCGAAAAGTGCGGATGAAATCGACGACCGGGAGATCCTTGTAGCATTCTTCTTCTAAATTTATAACTGTGTCTCGGGTTCCGTGTCGGATTTCAAACCCTAGCCATCGTCCGGCCTGAAAATACCGATTTCAACCCATTTTTATTGTGTGGTACGAAAATCGCCCGAAAAATGCAGATGAAATCGACGACCGGAAGATCCTTGTGGCATTCTTCTCCTAAATTTATAACTATTTCTCGGGTTCCGTGTCGGATTTCAAACCCTAGCCATCGTCCGGCCAAAAAATACCGATTTCGGCCGATTTTTGTCTGGTGGTACGAAAATCGCCCGAAAAGTGCAGATGAAATCGACGACCAAAAGATCCTTGTAGCATTCTTCTCCTAAATTTATAACTGTGTCTCGGGTTTCGTGTCAGATTTCAAACCCTAGCCATCGTCCAGCCCTAAAATACCGATTTCGGCCCATTTTAGTCAAGTGGTACGAAAATCGCCCGAAAAGTGCGGATGAAATCGACGACCAGGAGATCCTTGTAGCATTCTTCTCCTAAATTTATAACTGTGTCTCGGGTGGCGTGTCGGATTTCAAACCCTTGCCATCGTCCGGCCTGAAAATACCGATTTCAACCCATTTTTATTGTGTGGTACGAAAATCGCCCGAAAAGTGCAGATGAAATCGACGACCGGAAGATCCTCGTAGCATTCTTCTCCTAAATTTATAACTATTTCTCGGGTTCCGTGTCGGATTTCAATCCCTAGCCATCGATCGGCCAAAAAATACCGATTTAGGCCCATTTTTGTTTGGTGGTACGAAAATCGCCCGAAAAGTGCAGATGAAATCGACGACCAGGAGATCCTTGTAGCATTCTTCTCCTAAATTTATAACTGTGTCTCGGGTTTCGTGTCGGATTTCAAACCCTAGCCATCGTGCAGCCCGAAAATACTAATTTCGGCCCATTTTTGTCAGTTGGAACGAAAATCGCCCGAAAAGTGCAGATGAAAGCGACGATCGGGGGATCCCTGTAGCATTCTTCTCATAAATTGATAAATGTGTCTCGGGTTCCGTGTCGCATTTCAAACCCTAGCCATCGCCCGACCAAAAAATACCGATTTCAGCCCATTTTAGTTGGATGGTACGAAAATCGCCCGAAAAGTGCAGATGAAATCGACGACCAAAAGATCCTTGTAGCATTCTTCTCCTAAATTTATAACTGTGTCTCGGGTTCCGTGTCGGATTTCAATCCCTAGCCATCGTCCGGCCCGAAAATACCGATTTCGGCCCATTTTTTATGGTTGGAACGAAAATCGCCCGAAAAGTGCATATGAAATCGACGACCGGAGGATCCTTGTAGCAATCTTCTCCTAAATTTATAACTATCTCTCGGGTTCCGTGTCGGATTTCAAACCCTAGCCATCGCCCCGCCCGAAAATACCGATTTCGGCCCATTTTAGTCAGGTGGTACGAAAATCGCCCGAAAAGTGCGGATGAAATCGACGACCGGGAGATCCTTGTAGCATTCTTCTCCTAAATTTATAACTGTGTCTCGGGTGCCGTGTCGGATTTCAAACCCTAGCCCTCGTCCGGCCTGAAAATACCGATTTCAACCCATTTTTATTGTGTGGTACGAAAATCGCCCGAAAAGTGCAGATGAAATCGACGACCGGAAGATCCTTGTAGCATTCTTCTCCTAAATTTATAACTATGTCTCGGGTTCCGTGTCGGATTTCAAATCCTAGGCATCGTTCGGCCCGAAAATACCGATTTCGACCCATTTTTGTCGAGTGGTACGAAAATCGCCCGAAAAGTGCAAATGAAATCGTCGACCGGGGGATCCTTGTAGCATTCTTCTCCTAAATTTATAACTGTGTCTCGGGTTTCGTGTCGGATTTCAAACCCTAGCCATCGTCCAGCCCTAAAATACCGATTTCGACCAATTTTTGTCGTGTGGTACGAAAATCGCCCGAAAAGTGCAGATGAGATCGACGACCGGGGGATCCTCGTAGCATTCTTCTCCTAAATTTATAATTGTGTCTGGAGTTCCGTGTCGGATTTCAAACCCTAGCCTCGTCTGGCCCAAAAATATCGTTTTCGGCCCATTTTTGTCGGTTGGAACGAAAATCGCCCGAAAAGTGCAGATGAAATCGAGGACCGGAGGATCCTTGTAGCATTCTTCTCCTAAATTTATAATTGTGTCTCGGGTTCCGTGTCGGATTTCAAACCCTAGCCATCGTTTGGCCTGAAAATACCGATTTCGGTCCATTTTAGTCGGGTGGTACGAAAATCCCTCGAAAAGTGCAGATGAAATCGACGACTGGGAGATCCTTGTAGTATTCTTCTCCTAAATTTATAACTGTGTCTCGGGTTCCGTGTCGGATTTCAAACCCTAGCCATCGTCCCGCCCGAAAATATCGATTTCGGCCCATTTTTTATGGTTGGAACGAAAATCGCCCGAAAAGTGCAGATGAAATCGACGACCAGAGGATCCTTGTAGCAATCTTCTCCTAAATTTATAACTGTCTCTTGGGTTCCGTGTTGGATTTCAAACCCTAGCCATCGTCCGGCTCGAAAATACCGATTTCGACCCATTTTAGTTAGGTGGTACGAAAATCGCCCGAAAAGTGCGGATGAAATCGACGACCGGGAGATCCTTGTAGCATTCTTCTCCTAAATTTATAACTGTGTCTCGGGTTCCGTGTCGGATTTCAAACCCTAGCCATCGTCCGGCCTGAAAATACCGATTTCAACCCATTTTTATTGTGTGGTACGAAAATCGCCCGAAAAGTGCAGATGAAATCGACGACCGGAAGATTATTGTAGCATTCTTCTCCTAAATTTATAACTATTTCTCGGGTTCCGTGTCGGATTTCAAACCCTAGCTATCGTCCGGCTAAAAAATACCGATTTCGGCCGATTTTTGTCTGGTGGTACGAAAATCGCCCGAAAAGTGCAGATGAAATCGACGACCAAAAGATCCTTGTAGCATTCTTCTCCTAAATTTATAATTGTTTCTCGGGTTCCGTGTCGGATTTCAAACCCTAGCCATCGTTCGGCCCGAAAATATCGATTTCGGCCCATTTTTTATGGTTGGAACGAAAATCGCCTGAAAAGTGCATATGAAATCGACGACCGAAGGATCCTTGTAGCAATCTTCTCCTAAATTTATAACTGTCTCTCGGGTTCCGTGTCGGATTTCAAACCCTAGCCATCGTCCCGCCCGAAAATACCGATTTCGGCCCATTTTAGTCAGGTGGTACGAAAATCGCCCGAAAAGTGCGGATGAAATCGCAGACCGGGAGATCCTTGTAGCATTCTTCTCCTAAATTTATAACTGTGTCTCGGGTTCCGTGTCGCATTTCAAACCCTAGCCATTGTCTGGCTCGAAAATACCGATTTCGGTCTATTTTAGTCGGGTGGTACGAAAATCGCTCGAAAAGTGCAGATGAAATCGACGACAGGGAGATCCTTGTAGTATTCTTTTCCTAAATTTATAACTGTGTCTCGGGTTCCGTGTCGAATTTCAAACCCTAGCCATCGTCCGGCCCGAAAATATCGATTTCGGCCCATTTTTTATGGTTGGAACGAAAATCGCCCGAAAAGTGCAGATGAAATCGACGACCGGAGGATCCTTGTAGCAATCTTCTTCTAAATTTATAACTGTCTCTCGGGTTCCGTGTCGGATTTCAAACCCTAACCATCGTCCTGCCCGAAAATACCGATTTCGGCCCATTTTAGTCAGGTGGTACGAAAATCGCCCGAAAAGTGCGGATGAAATCGCTGACCGGGAGATCCTTGTAGCATTCTTCTCCTAAATTTATAACTGTGTCTCGGGTTTCGTGTCGGATTTCAAACCCTAGCCATCGTGCGGCCCGAAAATACTAATTTAGGCCCATTTTTGTCGGGTTGAACGAAAATCGCCCGAAAAGTGCAGATGAAAGCGACGACCGGGGGATCCCTGTAGCATTCTTCTCCTAAATTTATAAATGTGTCTCGGGTTCCGTGTCGGATTTCAAACCCTAGCCATCGTCCGGCCAAAAAATACCGATTTCGGCCCATTTTTGTCTGGTGGTACGAAAATCGCCCAAAAAGTGCAGATGAAATCGACGACCAGGAGATCCTTGTAGCATTCTTCTCCTAAATTTATAACTGTGTCTCGGGTTCCGTGTCGGATTTCAAACCCTAGCCATCGTCCGGCCCGAAAATATCGATTTCGGCCCATTTTTGATGGTTGGACCGAAAATCGCCCGAAAAGTGCAGATGAAATCGACGACCGGAGGATCCTTGTAGCATTCTTCTCCTAAATTTATAACTGTCTCTCCGGTTCCGTGTCGGATTTCAAACCCTAGCCATCGTATGGCCCGAAAATACCGATTTCGGCCCATTTTAGTAGGATGGTACGAAAATCGCCCGAAAAGTGCAGATGAAATCGACGATCGGGAGATCCTTGTAGCATTCTTCCCCTAAATTTATAACTGTGTCTCGGGTTCCGTGTCGGATTTCAAACCCTAGCCATCGTCCGGCCTGAAAATACTGATTTCAACCCATTTTTATTGTGTGGTACGAAAATCTCCCGAAAAGTGCAGATGAAATCGACGACCGGAAGAACCTTGTAGCATTCTTCTCCTAAATTTATAACTGTGTCTTGGGTTCCGTGTCGGATTTCAAATCCTAGGCATCGTCTAGCCCAAAAATATCGATTTCGACCCATTTTGGTCGTGTGGTACGAAAATCGCCCGAAAAGTGTAATTGAGATCGACGACCGGGGGATCCTCGTAGCATTCTTCTCCTAAATTTATAATTGTGTCTGGAGTTCCGTGTCGGATTTCAAACCCTAGCCATCGTCTGGCTCGAAAATACCGATTTCGGTCTATTTTAGTCAGGTGGTACGAAAATCGCTCGAAAAGTGCAGATGAAATCGACGACAGGGAGATCCTTGTAGTATTCTTCTCCAAAATTTATAACTGTGTCTCGGGTTCCGTGTCGAATTTCAAACCCTAGCCATCGTCCGGCCCGAAAATATCGATTTCGGCCCATTTTTTATGGTTGGAACGAAAATCGCCCGAAAAGTGCAGATGAAATCGACGACCGGAGGATCTTTGTAGCAATCTTCTCCTAAATTTATAACTGTCTCTCGGGTTTCGTGTCGGATTTCAAACCCTAACCATTGTCCGGCCCGAAAATACCGATTTCGGCCCATTTTAGTCAGGTGGTACGAAAATCGCCCGAAAAGTGCGGATGAAATCGCTGACCGGGAGATCCTTGTAGCATTCTTCTCCTAAATTTATAACTGTGTCTCTGGTTCCGTGTCGGATTTCAAACCCTAGCCATCGTCCGGCCTGAAAATACCGATTTCAACCTATTTTTATTGTGTGGTACGAAAATCGCCCGAAAAGTGCAGATGAAACCGACGACCGGAAGATCCTCTTAGCATTCTTCTCCTAAATTTATAACTATTTCTCGGGTTCCGTGTCGGATTTCAAACCCTAGCCATCGATCGGCCAAAAAATACCGATTTCGGCCCATTTTTGTCTGGTGGTACGAAAATCGACCGAAAAGTGCAGATGAAATCGACGACCAGGAGATCCTTGTAGCATTCTTCTCCTAAATTTATAACTGTGTCTCGGGTTCCGTGTCGGATTTCAAACCCTAGCCATCGTTAGGCCCGAAAATACTGATTTCGGCCCATTTTAGTCGGGTGGTACGAAAATCGCCCGAAAAGTGCAGATGAAATCGACGATCGGGGGATCCCTGTAGCATTCTTCTCCTAAATTTATAAATGTGTCTCGGGTTCCGTGTCGGATTTCAAACCCTAGCCATCGTCCGGCCAAAAAATACCGATTTCGGCCCATTTTTGTCTGGTGGTACGAAAATCGCCCGAAAAGTGCAGATGAAATCGACGACCAGGAGATCCTTGTAGCATTCTTCTCCTAAATTTATAACTGTGTCTCGGGTTCCATGTCAGATTTCAAACCCTAGCCATCGTCCGGCCCGAAAATACCGATTTCGGCCCATTTTTGATGGTTGGACCGAAAATCGCCCGAAAAGTGCAGATGAAATCGACGACCGCATGATCCTTGTAGCATTCTTCTCCTAAATTTATAACTGTCTCTCCAGTTCCGTGTCGGATTTCAAACCCTAGCCATCGTCCGGCCCGAAAATACCGATTTCGGCCCATTTTTGTTGGTTGGAACGAAAATCGCCCGAAAAGTGCAAATGAAATTGAAGACCGGAGGATCCTTGTAGCATTCTTCTCGTAAATTTATAATTGTGTCTCGGGTTCCGTGTCGGATTTCAAACCCTAGCCATCGTCTGGCCCGAAAATACCGATTTCGGCCCATTTTAGTAGGATAATACGAAAATCGCCCGAAAAGTGCAGATGAAATCGACGATCGGGAGATCCTTGTAGCATTCTTCTCCTAAATTTATAACTGTGTCTCGGGTTCCGTGTCGGATTTCAAACCCTAGCCATCGTCCGGCCTGAAAATACTGATTTCAACCCATTTTTATTGTGTGGTACGAAAATCTCCCGAAAAGTGCAGATGAAATCGACGACCGGAAGAACCTTGTAGCATTCTTCTCCTAAATTTATAACTGTGTCTTGGGTTCCGTGTCGGATTTCAAATCCTAGGCATCGTCCGGCCCGAAAATACCGATTTCGACCCATTTTTGTCGGGTGGTACGAAAATCGCCCGAAAAGTGCAGATGAAATCGACGACCGGGGGATCCTCGTAGCATTCTTCTCCTAAATTTATAACTGTGTCTGGAGATCCGTGTCGGATTTCAAACACTAGCCTCGTTCGGCCCGAAAATATCGATTTCCGACCATTTTTGTCGGTTGCAACGAAAATCGCCCGAAAAGTGCAGATGAAATTGACGACCGGAGGATCCTTGTAGCATTCTTCTCCTAAATTTATAATTGTGTCTCGGGTTCCGTGTCGGATTTCAAACCCTAGCCATTGTCTGGCCCGAAAATACCGATTTCGGCCCATTTTAATCGGGTGGTATGAAAATCGCCTGAAAAGTGCAAATGAAATCGACGACTAGGAGATCCTTGTAGCATTCTTCTCCTAAATTTATAATTGTGTTTCGGGTTTCGTGTCGGATTTCAAACCCTAGCCATCGTCCGGCCCGAAAATACCGATTTCGGCCCATTTTTGATGGTTGGAACGAAAATCGCC
>JBBPBP010009777.1:13001157-13091156 GCA_037974735.1 Cicer chorassanicum | reverse complement strand
AAGACCGGAGGATCCTTGTAGCATTCTTCTCGTAAATTTATAATTGTGTCTCGGGTTCCGTGTCGGATTTCAAACCCTAGCCATCGTCTGGCCCGAAAATACCGATTTCGGCCCATTTTAGTAGGATGGTACGAAAATCGCCCGAAAAGTGCAGATGAAATCGACGATCGGGAGATCCTTGTAGCATTCTTCTCCTAAATTTATAACTGTGTCTCGGGTTCCGTGTCGGATTTCAAACCCTAGCCATCGTCCGGCCTGAAAATACTGATTTCAACCCATTTTTATTGTGTGGTACGAAAATCTCCCGAAAAGTGCAGATGAAATCGACGACCGGAAGAACCTTGTAGCATTCTGCTCCTAAATTTATAACTGTGTCTTGGGTTCCGTGTCGGATTTCAAATCCTTGGCATCGTCCGGTCTGAAAATACTGATTTCAACCCATTTTTGTTGTGTGGTACGAAAATCTCCCGAAAAGTGCAGATGAAATCGACGACCGGAAGATCCTTGTAGCATTCTTCTCCTAAATTTATAACTGTGTCTGGAGATCCGTGTCGGATTTCAAACCCTAGCCTCGTTCGGCCTGAAAATATCGATTTCCGCCCATTTTTGTCGGTTGGAACGAAAATCGCCCGAAAAGTGCAGATGAAATCGACGACTGGAGGATCCTTGTAGCATTCTTTTCCTAAATTTATAATTGTGTCTCGGGTTCCGTGTCGGATTTCAAACCCTAGCCATTGTCTGGCCCGAAAATACCGATTTCGGCCCGATTTAGTCGGGTGGTATGAAAATAGCCCGAAAAGTGCAGATGAAATCGACGATTGGGAGATCCTTGTAGCATTCTTCTCCTAAATTTATAACTGTGTCTCGGGTTTCGTGTCGGATTTCAAACCCTAGCCATCGTCCGGCCCGAAAATACCGATTTCGGCCCATTTTTGATGGTTGGAACGAAAATCGCCCGAAAAGTGCAGATGAAATCAAAGACCGGAGGATCCTTGTAGCATTCTTCTCGTAAATTTATAATTGTGTCTCGGGTTCCGTGTCGGATTTCAAACCCTAGCCATCGTCTGGCCCGAAAATACCGATTTCGGCCCATTTTAGTAGGATGGTACGAAAATCGCCCGAAAAGTGCAGATGAAATCGACGATCGGGAGATCCTTGTAGCATTCTTCTCCTAAATTTATAACTGTGTCTCGGGTTCCGTGTCGGATTTCAAACCCTAGCCATCGTCCGGCCTGAAAATACTGATTTCAACCCATTTTTATTGTGTGGTACGAAAATCTCCCGAAAAGTGCAGATGAAATCGACGACCGGAAGAACCTTGTAGCATTCTGCTCCTAAATTTATAACTGTGTCTTGGGTTCCGTGTCGGATTTCAAATCCTTGGCATCGTCCGGTCTGAAAATACTGATTTCAACCCATTTTTGTTGTGTGGTACGAAAATCTCCCGAAAAGTGCAGATGAAATCGACGACCGGAAGATCCTTGTAGCATTCTTCTCCTAAATTTATAACTGTGTCTGGAGATCCGTGTCGGATTTCAAACCCTAGCCTCGTTCGGCCTGAAAATATCGATTTCCGCCCATTTTTGTCGGTTGGAACGAAAATCGCCCGAAAAGTGCAGATGAAATCGACGACTGGAGGATCCTTGTAGCATTCTTTTCCTAAATTTATAATTGTGTCTCGGGTTCCGTGTCGGATTTCAAACCCTAGCCATTGTCTGGCCCGAAAATACCGATTTCGGCCCGATTTAGTCGGGTGGTATGAAAATAGCCCGAAAAGTGCAGATGAAATCGACGATTGGGAGATCCTTGTAGCATTCTTCTCCTAAATTTATAACTGTGTCTCGGGTTCCGTGTCGGATTTCAAACCCTAGCCATCGTCCGGCCCGAAAATACCGATTTCGGCCCATTTTTGATGGTTGGAATGAAAATCGCCCGAAAAGTGCAGATGAAATCGACGACCGGAGGATCCTTGTTGCATTCTTCTCCTAAATTTATAACTGTCTCTCGGGTTCCGTGTCAGATTTCAAACCCTAGCCATCGTCCGGCCCGAAAATACCTATTTCAGATCATTTTTATCGGTTGGAACGAAAATCGCCCGAAAAGTGCAGATGAAATTGACGACCAGAGGATCCTTGTAGCATTCTTCTCCTAAATTTATAACTGTGTCTCGGGTTCCGTGTCGGGTGGTACGAAAATCGCCCGAAAAGTGCAAATCAAAATCGACATTCGGAAGATCCTTGTAGCATTCTTCTCCTAAATTTATAACTGTGTCTCGGGTTCTGGGTCAGATTTAAAACCCTTCCCTTCGTCCGGCTCGAAAATACCGATTTCGGCCTATTTTTGTCGGTTGGAACAAAAATCGCCCGAAAAGTACAGATGAAATCGACGACCGAAAGATCCTTGTAGCATTCTTCTCGTAAATTTATAACAGTGTCTCGGGTTCTATGTCGGATTTCAAACCCTAGCCATCGTCTGGCCCGAAAATACTTATTTCAGATCATTTTTGTCGGTTGGAACGAAAATCGCCCGAAAAGTGCGGATGAAATCGACGACCGGGAGATCCTTGTAGCATTCTTCTCCTTAATTTATAACTGTGTCT
This sequence comes from Cicer chorassanicum, assembly GCA_037974735.1. NCBI lineage: Eukaryota > Viridiplantae > Streptophyta > Magnoliopsida > Fabales > Fabaceae > Cicer > Cicer chorassanicum. The sequence goes on along the minus strand of JBBPBP010009777.1, from coordinate 13,088,557 downwards.
CGGGTTCCGTGTTAGATTTCAAACCCTCGCCATCGTTCGGCCCGAATATACTGATTTCGGCCCATTTTTGTCGGTTGGAACGAAAATCGCCCGAAAAGTGCAGATGAAAGCGACGACCGGGGGATCCCTGTAGCATTCTTCTCCTAAATTTATAAATGTGTCTCGGGTTCTGTGTTGGATTTCAAACCCTAGCCATCGTCCGGCCAAAAAATACCGATTTCGGCCTATTTTTTTCAGGTGGTACGAAAATCGCCCGAAAAATGCAGATGAAATCAACAACCGGAGGATCCTTGTAGCATTCTTCTCCTAAATTTATAATTGTGTCTCGGGTTCCGTGTCAGATTTCAAACACTAGCCATCGTATGGCCCGAAAATACCGATTTCGGCCTATTTTAGTCGGGTGGTATGAAAATCGCCCGAAAGGTGCATATGAAATCGACGACCAGGAGATCCTTGTAGCATTCTTCTCCTAAATTTATAACTGTGTCTCGGGTTCCGTGTCGGATTTCAAACCCGAGGCATTGTCCAGCCCGAAAATACGGATTTCGACCCAATTTTATCGTGTGGTACGAAAATCGCCCGAAAAGTGCAGATGAAATCGACGATCGGAGGATCCTTGTAGCATTCTTCTCCTAAATTTATAACTGTGTCTCGGGTTCCGTGTCAAATTTCAAACCCTAGGCATTGTCCGGCCCGAAAATACTGATTTCGGCCCATTTTTGTCGGGTGGTACGAAAATCGCCCGAAAAGTGAAAGATGAAATCGACGACCGGGGGATCCTTGTAGCATTCTTCTCCTAAATTTATAATTGTGTCTCGGGTTCCGTGTCGGATTTCAAACCCTAGCCATCGTCCGGCCCAGAAATACCGATTTCGGCCCATTTTTGTCGGTTGGAACTAAAATCGCCCGAAAAGTGCTGATGAAATCTACGACCGGAGGATCGTTGTAGCATTCTTTTCCTAAATTTAAAACTGTGTCTCGGGTTCCGTGTCGGATTTCAAACCCCAGCCATTGTCCGACCCGAAAATACCGATTTCGGCCTATTTTTGTCGTGTGGTAGGAAAATCGCCCAAAAAGTGCAGATGAAATCGACGACCCGAGGATCCTTGTAGCATTCTTCTCCTAAATTTATAACTGTGTCTGGAGTTCCGTGTCTGATTTAAAACCCTTGCCATCGTTCGGCCCGAAAATACCTATTTCGGATCATTTTTGTCGGTTGGAACGAAAATCCCCTGAAAAATGCAGATGAAATCGACGACCAGAGGATCGTTGTAGTATTCTTCTCCTAAATTTATAACTGTGTCTCGGGTTCCATGTCGGATTTCAAACCCTAGCCATCGTCCGGCCCGAAAATACCCATTTCGAATCATTTTTGTCGGTTGGAACGAAAATCGCCCAAAAAGTGCAGATGAAATCGACGACCGGAGGATCCTTGTAGCATTCTTCTCCTAAATTTATAACTGTGTCTTGGTTTCCGTTTCGGATTTCAAACCCTAGCCATCGTCCGGTCCGAAAATACAGATTTCGGCCTATTGTTGTCGGGTGGTACGAAAATCGCCCGAAAAGTGCATATGAAATCGACGACTGGGAGATCCTTGTAGCATTCTTCTCCTAAATTAATAATTGTGTCTGGAGTTCCGTGTCGGATTTCAAACCCTAGCCATCGTCCGGCCCGAAAATATCGATTTCTGCCCATTTTAGTCGGTTGGAATGAAAATCGCCCGAAAAGTGCAGATGAAATCGCAACCGGAGGATCCATGTAGCATTCTTCTCCTAAATTTATAACTGTCTCTCGGGTTCCATGTCGGATTTCAAACCCTAGCCATCGTCCGGCCCGAAAATACCGATTTCGGCCCATTTTAGTCGGGTGGTACGAAAATCGCCCGAAAATTGCGGATGAAATCGACTATTGGGAGATCCTTGTAGCATTCTTCTCCTAAATTTATAACTGTGTCTCGAGTTTCGTGTCGGATTTAAAACCCTAGCCATCGTGCAGCCCGAAAATACTAATTTCGGCCCATTTTTGTCGGTTGGAACGAAAATCGCCCGAAAAGTGCAGATGAAAGCGACAACCGGGGGATCCCTGTAGCATTCTTCTCCTAAATTTATAAATGTGTCTCGGGTTCCGTGTCGGATTTGAAACCCTAGCCATCGCCCGGCCAAAAAATACCGATTTCAGCCCATTTTTGTCTGATGGTACGAAAATCGCCCGAAAAGTGCAGATGAAATCGACGACCAGGAGATCCTTGTAGCATTCTTCTCCTAAATTTATAACTGTGTCTCGGGTTCTGTGTCGGATTCCAAACCCTAGCCATCGTCCAGCCCTAAAATACCGATTTCGACCCATTTTGGTCGTGTGGTACGAAAATCGCCTGAAAAGTGCAGATGAGATCGACGACCGGGGGATCCTCGTAGCATTCTTCTCCTAAATTTATAACTGTGTCTCGGGTTTCGTGTCGGATTTCAAACCATAGCCATCGTGCGGCCCGAAAATACTAATTTCGGCCCATTTTTGTCGGTTGGAACGAAAATCGCCCGAAAAGTGCAGATGAAAGCGACGACCGGGGGATCCCTGTAGCATTCTTCTCCTAAATTTATAAATGTGTCTCAGGTTCCGTGTCGGATTTCAAACCCTAGCCATCGTCCGACCAAAAAATACCGATTTCAGCCCATTTTTGTCTGGTGGTACGAAAATCGCCCGAAAAGTGCAGATGAAATCGACGACCAGGAGATCCTTGTAGCATTCTTCTCCTAAATTTATAACTATGTCTCGGGTTCCGTGTCGGATTTCAAACCCTAGCCATCGTCCGGCCCGAAAATACCGATTTCGGCCCATTTTTGATGGTTGGACCGAAAATCGACCGAAAAGTGCAGATGAAATCGCAACCGGAGGATCCATGTAGCATTCTTCTCCTAAATTTATAACTGTCTCTCGGGTTCCATGTCGGATTTCAAACCCTAGCCATCGTCCGGCCCGAAAATACCGATTTCGGCCCATTTTTGTCGGTTGGAACGAAAATCGCCCGAAAAGTGCAGATGAAATCGAAGACCGGAGGATCCTTGTAGCATTCTTCTCGTAAATTTATAATTGTGTCTCGGGTTCCGTGTCGGATTTCAAACCCTAGCCATCGTCTGGCCCGAAAATACCGATTTCAGCCCATTTTAGTAGGATGGTACGAAAATCGCCCGAAAAGTGCAGATGAAATCGACGATCGGGAGATCCTTGTAGCATTCTTCTCCTTAATTTATAACTGTGTCTCGGGTTCCGTGTCGGATTTCAAACCCTAGCCATCGTTCGGCCTGAAAATACTTATTTCAACCCATTTTTATCGTGTGGTACGAAAATCTCCCGAAAAGTGCAGATGAAATCGACGACCGGAAGATCCTTGTAGCATTCTTCTCCTAAATTTATAACTGTGTCTTGGGTTCCGTGTCGGATTTCAAATCCTAGGCATCGTCCGGCCTGAAAACACCGATTTCGACCCATTTTTGTCGGGTGGTACGAAAATCGCCCGAAAAGTGCAGATGAAATCGACGACCAGGGGATCCTCGTAGCATTTTTCTCCTAAATTTATAACTGTGTCTCGGGTTCCGTGTCGGATTTCAAACCCTAGCCATCGTCTGGCCCGAAAATACCGATTTCGGCCCATTTTAGTCGGGTGGTACGAAAATCGCCCGAAAAGTGCGGATGAAATCGACTATTGGGAGATCCTTGTAGCATTCTTCTCCTAAATTTATAACTGTGTCTCGAGTTTCGTGTCGGATTTCAAACCCTAGCCATCGTCCAGCCCTAAAATACCGATTTCGACCCATTTAGGTCGTGTGGTACGAAAATCGCCCGAAAAGTGGAGATGAGATCGACGACCGGGGGATCCTCGTAGCATTCTTCTCCTAAATTTATAACTGTGTCTCGGGTTTCGTGTCGGATTTCAAACCCTAGCCATCGTCCGGCCTGAAAATACTTATTTCAACCCATTTCTATTGTGTGGTACGAAAATCTCCCGAAAAGTGCAGATGAAATCGACGACCGGAAGATCCTTGTAGCATTCTTCTCCTAAATTTATAACAATGTCTTGGGTTCCGTGTCAGATTTCAAATCCTAGGCATCGTCCGGCCCGAAAACACCGATTTCCACCCATTTTTGTCGGGTGGTACGAAAATCGCCCGAAAAGTGCAGATGAAATCGACGACCAGGGGATCCTTGTAGCATTCTTCTCCTAAATTTATAACTGTGTCTGGAGATCCGTGTCGGATTTCAAACCCTAGCCTCGTTCGGCCCGAAAATATCGATTTCCGCCCATTTTTGTCGGTTGGAACGAAAATCGCCCGAAAAGTGCAGATGAAATTGACGACCGGAGGATCCTTGTAGCATTCTTCTCCTAAACTTATAATTGTGTCTCGGGATCGGTGTCGGATTTCAAACCCTAGCCATTGTCTGGCCCGAAAATACCGATTTCGGCCCATTTTAGTCGGGTGGTATGAAAATCGCCCGAAAAGTGCAGATGAAATCGACGACTAGGAGATCCTTGTAGCATTCTTCTCCTAAATTTATAACTGTGTTTCGGGTTCCGTGTCGGATTTCAAACCCTAGCCATCGTTCGGCCCGAAAATACCGATTTCGGCCCATTTTTGATTGTTGAAACGAAAATCGCCCGAAAAGTGCAGATGAAATCGACGACCGGAGGATCCTTGTTGCATTCTTCTCCTAAATTTATAACTGTCTCTCGGGTTCCGTGTAAGATTTCAAACCCTAGCCATCGTCCGGCCCGAAAATACCTATTTCAGATCATTTTTGTCGGTTGGAATGAAAATCGCCCGAAAAGTGCAGATGAAATTGATGACCGGAGGATCCTTGTAGCATTCTTCTCCTAAATTTATAATTGTGTCTCGGGTTCCGTGTCGGATTTCAAACCTGAGCCATCGTTTGGCCCGAAAATACTGATTTCGGCCCATCTTAGTCGGGTGGTACGAAAATCGCCTGAAAAGTGCAGATGAAATTGACGACAGGGGGATCCTCGTAGCATTCTTCTCCTAAGTTTATAACTGTGTCTCGGGTTCCGTGTCGGATTTCAAACCCTAGGCATCGTCCGCCCCGAAAATACTGATTTCGGCCCATTTTAGTCGGGTGGTACGAAAATTGCCCGATAAGTGCAGATGAAATCGACGATAGGGGAGAACCTTGCTGCATTCTTCTCCTAAATTTATAACTGTGTCTCGGGTTCTATGTCGGATTTCAAACCCTAGCCATTGTCCGGCCCGAAAATACCGATTTCGGCCCATTTTTGTCGGTCGAAACGAAAATAGCCCGAAAAGTGCAGTGAAATCGACGACCGGAGGATCCTTGTAGCATACATCTCCTAAATTTATAACTGTGTCTCGGGTTCCGTGTCGGATTTCAAACCCTCGCCATCGTTTGGCTCGAAAATACCGATTTCGGTCCATTTTAGTCGGGTGGTACGAAAATCGCCCGAAAAGTGTAGATGAAATCGACTACCGGGAGATCCTTGTAGCATTCTTCTCCTAAATTTATAACTGTCACGAGTTCCAAGTCGGATTTCAAACCCTAGCTATCGTCTGGCCCGAAAATATCGATTTTGACCCATTTTTATCGTGTAGTATGAAAATCGCGCGAAAAGTGCAGATGAAATCGACGACCGGAGGATCCTTTTAGCATTCTTCTCCTAAATTTATAATTGTGTCTCGGGTTCCGTGTCGGATTTCAAACCCTAGCCATCTTCCGGCCCGAAAATACCGATTTCGGCCCATTTTTGTTAGTTGGAACGAAAATCGCCCGATAAGTGCAGATGAAATCGACGACCGGACTATCCTTGTAGCATTCTTCTCCTAAATTTATAACTATGTCTCGGGTTCCGTGTCAGATATCAAACCCTAGCCATCGTCCGGCCCGAAAATACCGATTTCGGCCCATTTTAGTCGGGTGGTACGAAAATCGCCCGAAAAGTGCAGATGAAATCACCGACTGGGAGATCCTTGTAGCATTCTTCTCTTAAATTGAAAACTGTGTCTCGGGTTCCGAGTAAGATTTCAAACACTAGCCATCGTCCGACACGAAAATACCGATTTCGGCCCATTTTAGTCGGGTGGTACAAAAATCGCTTGAAAAGTGCATATGAAATCGACGACTGGAGGATCCTTGTAGCATTCTTCTGCTAAATTTATAATTGTGTCTTGGGTTCCGTGTCAGATTTCAAACACTAGCTATCGTCCGAAACGAAAATACCGATTTCGGCCCATTTTAGTCGGGTGGTACGAAAATCGCCCGAAAAGTGCAGATGAAATCACCGATCGGGAGATCCTTGTAGCATTCTTCTCCTAAAATTATAACTGTCTCGAGTTCCGTGTCAAATTTAAAACCCTAGCCATCGTTTGGCCCGAAAATACCGATTTCGGCCCATTTTAGTCGGGTGGTATGAAAATCGCCCGAAAAGTGCAGATGAAATCGACTACCCGGAGATCGTTGTAGCATTCTTCTCCTAAATTAATAATTGTCTCGGGTTCTGTGTCGGATTTCAAACCCTAGCCATCGTCTGGCCCGACAATACCGATTTCGACTCATTTTTATCATTTGGTACGAAAATCGCCCAAAAAGTGCAGATGAAATCGACGACCGGAGGATCCTTGTAGCATTCTTCTCCTAAATTTATAATTGTGTCTTGGGTTCCGTGTCAGATTTCAAACACTAGTTATCGTCCGACACGAAAATACCGATTTCGGCCCATTTTAGTCGGGTGGTACGAAAATCGCCCGAAAAGTGCAGATGAAATCACCGATCGGGAGATCCTTGTAGCATTCTTCTCCTAAAATTATAACTGTCTCGAGTTCCGTGTCAAATTTAAAACCCTAGCCATCGTTTGGCCCGAAAATACCGATTTCGGCCCATTTTAGTCGGGTGGTATGAAAATCGCCCGAAAAGTGCAGATGAAATCGACTACCAGGAGATTGTTGTAGCATTCTTCTCCTAAATTAATAATTGTCTCGGGTTCCGTGTCGGATTTCAAACCCTAGCCATCGTCTGGCCCGAAAATACCGATTTCGACCCATTTTAATCGTTTGGTACGAAAATCGCCCAAAAAGTGCAGATGAAATCGACGATCGGAGGATCCTTTTAGCATTCTTCTCCTAAATTTATAAATGTGTCTCGGGTTCCGTGTCGGATTTCAAACCCTAGCCATCGTCCGGCCCGAAAATACCGATTTCGGCCCATTTTTATTAGTTGGAACGAAAATCGCCCGAAAGTGCAGATGAAATCGCAACCGGAGGATTCTTGTAGTATTCTTCTCCTAAAATAATAACTGTGTCTCGGGTTCCGTGTCGGATTTCAAACCCTAGCCATCGTCCGGCCCGAAAATAACTATTTCGGATCATTTTTGTCGGTTGGAACGAAAATCACCCGAAAAGTGCAGATGAAATCGACGATCATGAGATCCTTGCAGCATTCTTCTCCTTAATTTATAACTGTGTCTCGGGTTCCGTGTCGGATTTCAAACCCTAGCCATCGTCCGGCCCGAAAATACCTATTTCGGATCATTTTTGTCGGTTGGAATGAAAATCGCCCGAAAAGTGCAGATGAAATTGACGACCGGAGGATCCTTGTAGCATTCTTCTCCTAAATTTATAACTGTGTCTCGGGTTTCCGTGTCGGATTTCAAACCCTAGCCATCGTCCGGCCCGAAAATACCGATTTCGGCCCATTTTTGTTAGTTGGAACGTACATCGCCCGATAAGTGCAGATGAAATCGACGACCAGAGGATCCTTGTAGCATTCTTCTCCTAAATTTATAACTGTGTCTCGGGTTCCGTGTCGGATTTCAAACCCTAGCGATCGTCCGGCCCGAAAATAACTATTTCGGATCATTTTTGTCGGTTGGAACGAAAATCGACCGAAAACTGCAGATGAAATTGATGACCGGAGGATCCTTGTAGCATTCTTCTCCTAAATTTATAATTGTGTCTCGGGTTCCGTGTCGGATTTCAAACCTGAGCCATCGTTTGGCCCGAAAATACTCATCTCGGCCCATCTTAGTCGGGTTGTACGAAAATCGCCTGAAAAGTGCAGATGAAATTGACGACAGGGGGATCCTCGTAGCATTCTTCTCCTAAATTTATAACTGTGTCTCGGGTTCCGTGTCGGATTTCAAACCCTAGGCATCGTCCGCCCCGAAAATACTAATTTCGGCCCATTTTAGTCGGGTGGTACGAAAATTGCCCGATAAGTGCAGATGAAATCGACGATAGGGGAGAACCTTGCTGCATTCTTCTCCTAAATTTATAACTGTGTCTCGGGTTCTATGTCGGATTTCAAACCCTAGCCATTATCCGGCCCGAAAATACCGATTTCGGCCCATTTTTGTCGGTTGGAACGAAAATCGACCGAAAAGTGCATATGAAATCGATGACCGGAGGATCCTTGTAGCATTCTTCTCCTAAATTTATAACTGTGTCTCGGGTTCCGTGTCGGATTTCAAACCCTAGCCATCGTTTGGCCCGAAAATACTGATTTCGGCCCATCTTAGTCGGGTGGTACGAAAATCGCCCGAAAAGTGTAAATGAAATCGACTACCGGGAGATCCTTGTAGGATTCTTCTCCTAAATTTATAATTGTGTCTCGGGTTCCGTGTCGGATTTCAAACCCTAGCCATCTTCCGGCCCGAAAATACCGATTTCGGCCCATTTTTGTTATTTGGAACGAAAATCGCCCGATAAGTGCAGATGATATCGACGACCGGACGATCCTTGTAGCATTTTTCTCCTAAATTTATAACTATGTCTCTGGTTCCGTGTCAGATATCAAACCCTAGCCATCGTCCGGCCCGAAAATACCGATTTCGGCCCATTTTAGTCGGGTGGTACGAAAATCGCCCGAAAAGTGCAGATGAAATCACCGACCGGGAGATCCTTATAGCATTCTTCTCTTAAATTGATAACTGTTTCTCGGGTTCCGTGTCGGATTTCAAACACTAGCCATCGTCCGGCCCAAAAATAACTATTTCGGATCATTTTTGTCGGTTGGAACGAAAATCATCCGAAAAGTGCAGATGAAATCGACGACCAGAGGATCCTTGTAGCATTCTTCTCCTAAATTTATAACTGTGTCTCGGGTTCCATGTCGGATTTCAAACCCTAGCCATCGTCCGGCCAGAAAATACCTATTTCGAATCATTTTTGTCGGTTGGAACGAAAATCGCTCGAAAAGTGCAGATGAAATCGACGACCAGAGGATCCTTGTAGCATTCTTCTCCTAAGTTTATAACTATGTCTCGGGTTCCGTGTCCGATTTCAAACCCTAGCGATCGTCCGACCCTAAAATACCGATTTCGTTCCATTTTAGTCGGGTGGTACGAAAATCTCCCAAAAAGTGCATATGAAAGCGATGACTGCGAGATCCTTGTAGCATTCTTCTCCTAAATTTATAACTGTGTCTGGAGTTCCGTGTCGGATTTAAAACCCTACCCATCGTCCGGCCCGAAAATACCGATTTCGGCCCATTTTAGTCAGGTGGTACGAAAATCGCCCGAAAAGTGCAATTGAAATCGATGACCCGGAGAACCTTATAGCATTCTTCTCCTAAATTTATAACTGTGTCTCGGGTCCTGAGTCGGATTTCAAACCCTAGCCATCGTCTGACCTGAAAATACCGATTTCGGCCCATTTTTGTGGGTTGGAACGAAAATTGCTTGAAAAGTGCAGATGAAATCGACAACCGGAGGATTCTTGTAGCATTCCTCTCCTAAATTTATAACTGTGTCTCGGGTTCCGTGTCGGATTTCAAACCCTAGGCATCGTCCGACCCGAAAATACCGATTTCGGCCCATTTTAGTCGGGTGGTACGAAAATCGCCCAAAAAGTGCAGATGAAATCACCGACCGGGAGATCCTTGTAGCATTCTTCTCCTAAATTTATAACTATGTCTCGGGTTCTGTGTTAGATTTCAAACACTAGCGATCGTCCGACACGAAAATACCGATTTCGGCCCATTTTTGTCGGGTGGTACGAAAATCGCCTGATAAGTGCAGATGAAATCGACGACTTGGAGATCCTTGTAGCATTCTTCACCTAAAATAATAACTGTGTCTCGAGTTCCGTGTCATATTTAAAACCCTAGCCATCGTATGACCCGAAAATACCGATTTCGGCCTATTTTTGTAGGGTCGTACAAAAATCGCCCGAAAAGTGTAGATGAAATCGACGATTGGAAGATCCTTGTAGCATTCTTCTCCTAAATTTATAACTGTGTCTCGATTTCCGTGTCGGATTTCAAACCCTAGCCATCGTCCAGCCCGAAAATATCGATTTCGGCCAATTTTTGTCGTGTGGTACGAAAATCGCCCGAAAAGTGCAGATGAAATCGACGACCGGAGGATCCTTTAGCATTCTTCTCCTAAATTTATAAATGTGTCTCGGGTTCCGTGTCGGATTTCAAACCCTAGCCATCGTCCGGCCCGAAAATACCGATTTCGGCCCATTTTTGTCAGTTGGAACGTACATCGCCCGATAAGTGCAGATGAAATCGACGACCGGAGGATCCTTGTAGCATTCTTCTCCTAAATTTACAACTGTGTCTCGGGTTCGCGGTTGGATTTCAAACCCTAGCCATCATCCGGCCCGAAAATACTTATTTCGGCCCATCTTAGTCGGGTGGTACGAAAATCGCCTGAAAAGTGCAGATGAAATTGACGTCTGGGGGATCCTCGTAGCATTCTTCTCCTAAATTTATAACTGTGTCTCGGGTTCTGTGTCGGATTTCAAACCCTAGGCATCGTCCGACCCGAAAATACTGATTTCGGCGCATTTTAATCGGGTGGTACGAAAATTGACCGATAAGTGCAGATGAAATCGACGACCGGGAGAACCTTGCAGCATTCTTCTCCTAAATTTATAATTGTGTCTCGGGTTCTATGTCGGATTTCAAACCCTAGCTGTTGTCCGTCCAGAAAATACCGATTTCGGCCCATATTTGTCGGTCGAAACGAAAAAAGCCCGAAAAGTGCAGATGAAATCGATGACCGGAGGATCCTAGTAGCATTCTTCTCGTAAATTTATAACTGTGTCTCGGGTTCCGTGTCGGATTTCAAACCCTTGCCATCGTTTGGCTCGAAAATACCGATTTCGGCCCATTTTAGTCGGGTGGTACGAAAATCGCCCGAAAAGTGTAGATGAAATCGACTACCGGGAGATCCTTGTAGCATTCTTCTCCTAAATTTATAACTGTCACGGGTTCCGTGTCGGATTTCAAACCCTAGCCATCGTCTGGCCCGAAAATACCGATTTCGACCCATTTTTATCGTGTAGTACGAAAATCGCCCGAAAAGTGCAGATGAAATCGACAACCAGAGGATCCTTTTAGCATTCTTCTCCTAAATTTATAAATGTGTCTCGGGTTCCGTGTCTGATTTCAAACCCTAGCCATCGTCTGGCCCGAAAATACCGATTTCGGCCCATTTTTGTTAGTTGGAACGAAAATCGCCCGATAAGTGCAGATGAAATCGACGACCGGACGATCCTTGTAGCATTCTTCTCCTAAATTTATAACTATGTCGAGTTCCGTGTCAGATTTCAAACCCTAGCCATCGTCCGACCCGAAAATACCGATTTCGGCCCATTTTAGTCGGGTGGTAAGAAAATCGCCCGAAAAGTGGAGATGAAATCACCGATCGGGAGATCCTTGTAGCATTCTTCTCCTAAATTTATAACTGTGTCTCGGGTTCCGTGTCAGATTTCAAACACTAGCCATCGTCCGACACGAAAATACCGATTTCAGCACATTTTAGTCGGGTGGTACGAAAATCGCGTGAAAAGTGCAGATGAAATCGACGACTGGGAGATCCTTGTAGCATTCTTCTCCTAAAATTATAACTGTGTCTCGAGTTCCGTGTCATATTTAAAACCCTAGCCATCGTATGACCCGAAAATACCGATTTCGGCCCTTTTTTGTCGGGTGGTACGAAAATCAACCGAAAAGTGCAGATGAAATCACCAACCGGGAGATCCTTGTAGCATTCTTTTCCTAAATTTATAACTGTGTCTCGGGTTCCGTGTCAGATTTCAAACACTAGCCATCGTCCGACACGAAAATACGGATTTCGGCCCATTTTAGTCGGGTGGTACGAAAATCGCTTGAAAAGTGCAGATGAAATCGACGACTGGGAGATCCTTGTAGCATTCTTCTCCTAAAATTATAACTGTGTCTCGAGTTCCGTGTCATATTTAAAACCCTAGCCATCATATGTCCCGAAAATACCGATTTCAGCCCATTTTTGTCGGGTGGTACAAAAATCGCCCGAAAAGTGTAGATGAAATTGACGATCCGGGGATCCTTGTAGCATTCTTCTCCTAAATTTATAACTGTGTCTCGATTTCTGTGTTGGATTTCAAACCCTAGCCATCGTCCAGCCCGAAAATATCGATTTCGGCCCATTTTGATCGTGTGGTACGAAAATCGCCCGAAAAGTGCAGATGAAATAGACGATCAGAGGATCCTTGTAGCATTCTTCTCCTAAATTTATAACTGTGTCTCGGGTTCCGTGTCGGATTTCAAACCCTAGCCATCGTCCGGCCCGAAAATAACTATTTCGGATCATTTTTGTCGGTTGGAACGAAAATCGACCGAAAAGTGCATATGAAATCGATGACCGGAGGATCCTTGTAGCATTCTTCTCCTAAATTTATAACTGTGTCTCGGGTTCCGTGTCGGATTTCAAACCCTAGCCATCGTTTGGCCCGAAAATACTGATTTCGGCCCATCTTAGTCGGGTGGTACGAAAATCGCCCGAAAAGTGTAAATGAAATCGACTACCGGGAGATCCTTGTAGGATTCTTCTCCTAAATTTATAATTGTGTCTCGGGTTCCGTGTCGGATTTCAAACCCTAGCCATCTTCCGGCCCGAAAATACCGATTTCGGCCCATTTTTGTTATTTGGAACGAAAATCGCCCGATAAGTGCAGATGATATCGACGACCGGACGATCCTTGTAGCATTTTTCTCCTAAATTTATAACTATGTCTCTGGTTCCGTGTCAGATATCAAACCCTAGCCATCGTCCGGCCCGAAAATACCGATTTCGGCCCATTTTAGTCGGGTGGTACGAAAATCGCCCGAAAAGTGCAGATGAAATCACCGACCGGGAGATCCTTATAGCATTCTTCTCTTAAATTGATAACTGTTTCTCGGGTTCCGTGTCGGATTTCAAACACTAGCCATCGTCCGGCCCAAAAATAACTATTTCGGATCATTTTTGTCGGTTGGAACGAAAATCATCCGAAAAGTGCAGATGAAATCGACGACCAGAGGATCCTTGTAGCATTCTTCTCCTAAATTTATAACTGTGTCTCGGGTTCCATGTCGGATTTCAAACCCTAGCCATCGTCCGGCCAGAAAATACCTATTTCGAATCATTTTTGTCGGTTGGAACGAAAATCGCTCGAAAAGTGCAGATGAAATCGACGACCAGAGGATCCTTGTAGCATTCTTCTCCTAAGTTTATAACTATGTCTCGGGTTCCGTGTCCGATTTCAAACCCTAGCGATCGTCCGACCCTAAAATACCGATTTCGTTCCATTTTAGTCGGGTGGTACGAAAATCTCCCAAAAAGTGCATATGAAAGCGATGACTGCGAGATCCTTGTAGCATTCTTCTCCTAAATTTATAACTGTGTCTGGAGTTCCGTGTCGGATTTAAAACCCTACCCATCGTCTGGCCCGAAAATACCGATTTCGGCCCATTTTAGTCAGGTGGTACGAAAATCGCCCGAAAAGTGCAATTGAAATCGACGACCCGGAGAACCTTATAGCATTCTTCTCCTAAATTTATAACTGTGTCTCGGGTCCTGAGTCGGATTTAAAACCCTAGCCATCGTCTGACCTGAAAATACCGATTTCGGCCCATTTTTGTGGGTTGGAACGAAAATTGCTTGAAAAGTGCAGATGAAATCGACGACCGGAGGATTCTTGTAGCATTCCTCTCCTAAATTTATAACTGTGTCTCGGGTTCCGTGTCGGATTTCAAACCCTAGGCATCGTCCGACCCGAAAATACCGATTTCGGCCCATTTTAGTCGGGTGGTACGAAAATCGCCCAAAAAGTGCAGATGAAATCACCGACCGGGAGATCCTTGTAGCATTCTTCTCCTAAATTTATAACTATGTCTCGGGTTCTGTGTTAGATTTCAAACACTAGCGATCGTCCGACACGAAAATACCGATTTCGGCCCATTTTTGTCGGGTGGTACGAAAATCGCCTGATAAGTGCAGATGAAATCGACGACTTGGAGATCCTTGTAGCATTCTTCACCTAAAATAATAACTGTGTCTCGAGTTCCGTGTCATATTTAAAACCCTAGCCATCGTATGACCCGAAAATACCGATTTCGGCCTATTTTTGTAGGGTCGTACAAAAATCGCCCGAAAAGTGTAGATGAAATCGACGATTGGAAGATCCTTGTAGCATTCTTCTCCTAAATTTATAACTGTGTCTCGATTTCCGTGTCGGATTTCAAACCCTAGCCATCGTCCAGCCCGAAAATATCGATTTCGGCCAATTTTTGTCGTGTGGTACGAAAATCGCCCGAAAAGTGCAGATGAAATCGACGACCGGAGGATCCTTTAGCATTCTTCTCCTAAATTTATAAATGTGTCTCGGGTTCCGTGTCGGATTTCAAACCCTAGCCATCGTCCGGCCCGAAAATACCGATTTCGGCCCATTTTTGTCAGTTGGAACGTACATCGCCCGATAAGTGCAGATGAAATCGACGACCGGAGGATCCTTGTAGCATTCTTCTCCTAAATTTACAACTGTGTCTCGGGTTCGCGGTTGGATTTCAAACCCTAGCCATCATCCGGCCCGAAAATACTTATTTCGGCCCATCTTAGTCGGGTGGTACGAAAATCGCCTGAAAAGTGCAGATGAAATTGACGTCTGGGGGATCCTCGTAGCATTCTTCTCCTAAATTTATAACTGTGTCTCGGGTTCTGTGTCGGATTTCAAACCCTAGGCATCGTCCGACCCGAAAATACTGATTTCGGCGCATTTTAATCGGGTGGTACGAAAATTGACCGATAAGTGCAGATGAAATCGACGACCGGGAGAACCTTGCAGCATTCTTCTCCTAAATTTATAATTGTGTCTCGGGTTCTATGTCGGATTTCAAACCCTAGCTGTTGTCCGTCCAGAAAATACCGATTTCGGCCCATATTTGTCGGTCGAAACGAAAAAAGCCCGAAAAGTGCAGATGAAATCGATGACCGGAGGATCCTAGTAGCATTCTTCTCGTAAATTTATAACTGTGTCTCGGGTTCCGTGTCGGATTTCAAACCCTTGCCATCGTTTGGCTCGAAAATACCGATTTCGGCCCATTTTAGTCGGGTGGTACGAAAATCGCCCGAAAAGTGTAGATGAAATCGACTACCGGGAGATCCTTGTAGCATTCTTCTCCTAAATTTATAACTGTCACGGGTTCCGTGTCGGATTTCAAACCCTAGCCATCGTCTGGCCCGAAAATACCGATTTCGACCCATTTTTATCGTGTAGTACGAAAATCGCCCGAAAAGTGCAGATGAAATCGACAACCAGAGGATCCTTTTAGCATTCTTCTCCTAAATTTATAAATGTGTCTCGGGTTCCGTGTCTGATTTCAAACCCTAGCCATCGTCTGGCCCGAAAATACCGATTTCGGCCCATTTTTGTTAGTTGGAACGAAAATCGCCCGATAAGTGCAGATGAAATCGACGACCGGACGATCCTTGTAGCATTCTTCTCCTAAATTTATAACTGTGTCTCGGGTTCCGTGTCAGATTTCAAACACTAGCCATCGTCCGACACGAAAATACCGATTTCAGCACATTTTAGTCGGGTGGTACGAAAATCGCGTGAAAAGTGCAGATGAAATCGACGACTGGGAGATCCTTGTAGCATTCTTCTCCTAAAATTATAACTGTGTCTCGAGTTCCGTGTCATATTTAAAACCCTAGCCATCGTATGACCCGAAAATACCGATTTCGGCCCTTTTTTGTCGGGTGGTACGAAAATCAACCGAAAAGTGCAGATGAAATCACCAACCGGGAGATCCTTGTAGCATTCTTTTCCTAAATTTATAACTGTGTCTCGGGTTCCGTGTCAGATTTCAAACACTAGCCATCGTCCGACACGAAAATACGGATTTCGGCCCATTTTAGTCGGGTGGTACGAAAATCGCTTGAAAAGTGCAGATGAAATCGACGACTGGGAGATCCTTGTAGCATTCTTCTCCTAAAATTATAACTGTGTCTCGAGTTCCGTGTCATATTTAAAACCCTAGCCATCATATGTCCCGAAAATACCGATTTCAGCCCATTTTTGTCGGGTGGTACAAAAATCGCCCGAAAAGTGTAGATGAAATTGACGATCCGGGGATCCTTGTAGCATTCTTCTCCTAAATTTATAACTGTGTCTCGATTTCTGTGTTGGATTTCAAACCCTAGCCATCGTCCAGCCCGAAAATATCGATTTCGGCCCATTTTGATCGTGTGGTACGAAAATCGCCCGAAAAGTGCAGATGAAATAGACGATCAGAGGATCCTTGTAGCATTCTTCTCCTAAATTTATAACTGTGTCTCGGGTTCCGTGTCGGATTTCAAACCCTAGCCATCGTCCGGCCCGAAAATAACTATTTCGGATCATTTTTGTCGGTTGGAACGAAAATCGACCGAAAAGTGCATATGAAATCGATGACCGGAGGATCCTTGTAGCATTCTTCTCCTAAATTTATAACTGTGTCTCGGGTTCCGTGTCGGATTTCAAACCCTAGCCATCGTTTGGCCCGAAAATACTGATTTCGGCCCATCTTAGTCGGGTGGTACGAAAATCGCCTGAAAAGTGCAGGTGAAATAGACGACCGGGGGATCCTCGTAGCATTCTTCTCCTAAATTTATAATTGTGTCTCGGGTTCCGTGTCGAATTTCAAACCCTAGCCATCATCCGGCCCGAAAATACCGATTTCGGCTTATTTTTGTCGTGTGGTACGAAGATTGCCCGAAAAGTGCAGATGAAATCGACGACCGGAGGATCCTTGTAGCATTCTTCTCCTAAATTTATAACTGTTTCTAGGGTTCTGTGTCGGATTTCAAACCCTAGCCATCGTTTGGCTCGAAAATACCGATTTCGGCCCACTTTAGTCGGGTGGAACAAAAATCGCCCGAAAAGTGTAGATGAAATCTACTACTGGGAGATCGTTGTAGCATTCTTCTCCTAAACTTATAACTGTCTCGGGTTCTGTGTCGGATTTCAAACCCTAGCCATCGTTTGGCCCGAAAATACAGATTTCTACCCATTTTTATCGTGTAGTACGAAAATCGCTAGAAAAGTGCAGATGAAATCGACGACCGAAGGATCATTTTAGCATTCTTCTCCTAAATTTATAAATGTGTCTTGGGTTCCGTGTCGGATTTCAAACCCTAGCCATCGTCCGGCCCGAAAATACCTATTTCGGATCATTTTTGTCGGTTGGAACAAAAATCACCCGAAAAGTGCAGATGAAATCGACGACCAGAGGATCCTTGTAGCATTCTTCTCCTAAATTTATAACTGTGTCTCGGGTTCCATGTCGGATTTCAAACCCTAGCCATCGTCCGGCCCGAAAATACCTATTTCGAATCATTTTTGTCGGTTGGAACGAAAATCGCCCAAAAAGTGCAGATGAAATCTACGATCGGAGGATCCTTTTAGCATTCTTCTCCTAAATTTATAACTATGTCTCGGGTTCCGTGTCCGATTTCAAACGCTAGCGATCGTCCGGCCCGAAAATACTGATTTCGTTCCATTTTAGTCGTGTGGTACGAAAATCTCCCGAAAAGTGCAGATGAAAGCGACGACTGCGAGATCCTTGTAGCATTCTTCTTCTAAATTTATAACTGTGTCTGAAGTTTCGTGTCGGATTTAAAATCCTAGCCGTCATCCAACACAAAAATACCGATTTCGTCCCATTTTTGTTGGGTGGTACGAAAATCGCCCGAAAAGTGCAGATGAAATCGACGATTGGGGGATCCTTGTAGCATTCTTCTCCTAAAATTATAACTGTGTCTCGGGTTTCGTGTAGGATTTCAAACCCTAGGCATCTTCCGGCCCGAAAATACCGATTTCGGCCCATTTTAGTCGGGTGGTACGAAAATTGCCTGAAAAGTGCAATTGAAATCGACGACCGGGAGAACCTTGTAGCATTCTTCTCCTAAATTTATAACTGTGTCTCGGGTCCTGAGTCGAATTTCAAACCCTAGCCATCGTCCGACCCGAAAATACCGATTTCGGCCCATTTTTGTCGGTTGGAACGAAAATCGCCCGAAAAGTGCTGATGAAATCGACGACCGGAGGATCCTTGTAGCATTCTTCTCCTAAATTTATAACTGTGTATCGGGTTCCGTGTCGGATTTCAAAGCCTAGCCATCGTTCGGCCCAAAAATACTGATTTTGACCAATTTTTATCGTGTGGTACGAAAATCGTTCGAAAAGTGCAGTAAAATCGACGACCGGAGGATCCTTGTAGCTTTCTTCTCGTAAATTTATAACTGTGTCTCGGGTTCGTGTTGGATTTCAAACACTAGCCATCTTCCGGCACGAAAATACCGATTTCGGCCCCTTTTAGTCGGGTGGTACGAAGATTGCCCGAAAAGTGTAGATGAAATCGACGACCCGAGGATCCTTGTAGCATTCTTCTCCTAAATTTATAATTGTGTCTCGATTTCCGTGTCGGATTTCAAACCCTGGCCATCGCCCAGCCCGAAAATATCGATTTCGGCCCATTTTAGTCGTGTGGTACGAAAATCGCCCGAAAAGTGCAGATGAAATAGACGATCGGAGGATCCTTGTAGCTTTCTTCTCCTAAATTTATAACCGTGTCTCGGGTTCCGTTTCGGATTTCAAACCCTAGCAATCGTCCGGCCCGAAAATAACTATTTCGGATCATTTTTGTCGGTTGGAACGAAAATCGATCGAAAAGTGCAGATGAAATCGATGACCGGAGGATCCTTGTAGCATTCTTCTCCTAAATTTATAACTTTGTCTCGGGTTCCGTGTCGGATTTCAAACCCTAGCCATCGTTTGGCCCGAAAATACTGATTTCGGCCCATCTAAGTCGGGTGGTACGAAAATCGCCTGAAAAGTGCAGATGAAATTGACGACCGGGGGATCCTCGTAGCATTCTTCTCCTAAATTTATAATTGTGTCTCGGGTTCCGTGTCGGATTTCAAACCCTATCCATCGTCCGGCCGGAAAATACCGATTTCGGCCTATTTTTGTCATGTGGTACGAAAATCGCCCGAAAAGTGCAGATGAAATCGACGACCAGAGGATCCTTGTAGCATTCTTCTCCTAAATTTATAACTGTGTCTCGGGTTCCGTGTCGGATTTCAAACCCTAGCCATAGTTTGGCTCGAAAATACCGATTTCGGCCCCTTTTAGTCGGGTGGTACAAAAATCGCCCGAAAAGTGTAGATGAAATCTACTACTGGGAGATCCTTGTAGCATTCTTCTCCTAAATTTATAACTGTCTCAAGTTCCGTGTCGGATTTCAAACCCTATCCATCGTTTGGCCCGAAAATACTGATTTCGGCCCATCTAAGTCGAGTGGTACGAAAATCGCCTGAAAAGTGCAGATGAAATTGACGACCGGGGGATCCTCGTAGCATTCTTCTCCTAAATTTATAATTGTGTCTCGGGTTCCGTGTTGGATTTCAAACCCTAGCCATCGTCCGGCCCGAAAATACCGATTTCGGCCTATTTTTGTCATGTGGTATGAAAATCGCCCGAAAAGTGCAGATGAAATCGACGACCGGAGGATCCTTGTAGCATTCTTCTCCTAAATTTATAACTGTGTCTCGGGTTCCGTGTCGGATTTCAAACCCTAGCCATCGTTTGGCTCGAAAATACCGATTTCGGCCCCTTTTAGTCGGGTGGTACAAAAATCGCCCGAAAAGTGTAGATGAAATCTACTACTGGGAGATCCTTGTAGCATTCTTCTCCTAAATTTATAACTGTCTCAAGTTCCGTGTCGGATTTCAAACCCTAGCCATCGTCTGGCCCGAAAATACAGATTTCTACCCATTTTTATCGTGTAGTTCGAAAATCGCCAGAAAAGTGCAGATGAAATCGACGACCGGAGGATCCTTTTAGCATTCTTCTCCAAAATTTATAAATGCGTCTCGGGATCCGTGTCGGATTTCAAACCCAAGCCATCGTCCGGCCCGAAAATACCGATTGCGGCCTATTTTTGTTAGTTGGAACGAAAATCGCCCGATAAGTGCAGATGAAATCGACGACCGGAGGATCCTTGTAGCATTCTTCTCCTAAATTTATAACTATGTCTCGGGTTCCATGTCGAATTTCAAACCCTAGCCATAGTCCGGCCCGAAAATACCTATTTCGAATCATTTTTGTCGGTTGGAACGAAAATCACCCGAAAAGTGCAGATGAAATCTACGACCGGAGGATCCTTGTAGCATTCTTCTCCTAAATTTATAACTGTGTCTCGGGTTCCATGTCGAATTTCAAACCCTAGCCATCGTCCGGCCCGAAAATACCTATTTCGAATCATTTTTGTCGGTTGGAACGAAAATCGCACGAAAAGTGCAGATGAAATCGACGACCAGAGGATCCTTGTAGCATTCTTCTCATAAATTTATAACTGTGTCTCGGGTTCCATGTCGGAATTCAAACGCTAGCCATCGTTCGGCCTGAAAATACCTATTTCGAATCATTTTTGTCGGTTGGAACGAAAATCGCCCGAAAAGTGCAGATGAAATCTACGACCGGAGGAACCTTGTAGCATTCTTCTCCTAAATTTATAACTATGTCTCGGGTTCCGTGTCCGATTTCAAACGCTAGCGATCGTCCGGCCCGAAAATACCGATTTCGTTCCATTGTATTCGTGTGGTACGAAAATCTCCCGAAAAGTGCAGATGAAAGCGATGACTGCAAGATCCTTGTAGCATTCTTCTCCTAAATTTATAACTGTGTCTGGAGTTCCGTGTTGGATTTAAAACCCTAGCCATCGTCCAGCCCAAAAATACCGATTTCGTCCCATTTTTGTTGGGTGGTACGAAAATCGCCCGAAAAGTGCAGATGAAATCGACGACTGGGGGATCCTTGTAGCATTCTTCTCCTAAATTTATAACTGTGTCCCGGGTTCCGTGTAGGATTTCAAACCCTAGGCATCTTCCGGCCCGAAAATACCGGTTTCGGCCCATTTTAGTCGGGCGGTATGAAAATCGCCCGAAAAGTGCAATTGAAATCGACGACCGGGAGAACCTTGTAGCATTCTTCTCCTAAATTTATAACTGTGTCTCGGGACCTGAGTCGAATTTCAAACCCTAGCCATCGTCCGACCCGAAAATACTGATTTCGGCCCATTTTTGTCGGTTGGAGCGAAAATCGCCCGAAAAGTGCAGATGAAATCGACGACCGAAGGATCCTTGTAGCATTCTTCTCCTAAATTTATAACTGTGTCTCGAGTTCCGTGTCGGTTTTCAAAGCCTAGCCATCATTCGGCCCGAAAATGCCGATTTCGACCAATTTTTATCGTGTGGTACGAAAATCGCCCGAAAAGTGCAGGAAAATCGACGACCGGAGGATCCTCGTAGCTTTCTTCTCGTAAATTTATAACTGTGTCTCGGGTTCGTGTCGGATTTCAAACACTAGCCATCGTCCTGCACGAAAATACCAATTTCGGCCCATTTTAGTTAGGTGGTACGAAAATCGCCCGAAAAGTGCAATTGAAATCGACGACCGGGAATTCTTCTCCTAAATTTATAACTGTGTCTCAGGTCCTGAGTCGAATTTCAAACCCTAGTCATCGTCCGGCCCGAAAATATTAATTTCGGCCCATAACTGTTTCTGGAGTTCCCTGTCGGATTTCAAACCCTAGGCATCGTCCGACCCAAAAATACCGATTTCGGCCCACTATTGTCGTGTGGTACGAAAATCGCCTGAAAAGTGCAGATGAAATTGACGACTGGGGGATCCTCGTAGCATTCTTCTCGTAAATTTATAACTGTGTCTCGGGTTCCGTGTCGGATTTCAAAACCTAGGCATCGTCCGGCCCGAAAATACTGATTTCGGCCCATTTTAGTCGGGTGGTACGAAAATTGCCCGAAAAGTGCAGATGAAATCGACGACCGGAGGATCCTTGTAGCATTCTTCTCCTAAATTTATAACTGTGTCTCGGGTTCCGTGTCGGATTTCAAAGCCTAGCCATCGTTCGGCCCGAAAATACCGATTTCGACCAATTTTTATCGTGTGGTACGAAAATCGCCCGAAAAGTGCAGTAAAATCGACGACCGAAGGATCCTTGTAGCATTCTTCTCCTAAATTTATAAGTGTGTCTCGGGTTCTGTGTCGGATTTCAAACCCTAGCCATCGTCCGACCCGAAAATACTGATTTCGGCCCATCTTATTCGGGTGGTACGAAAATCGCCTGAAAAGTGCAGATGAAATTGACGACTGGGGGATCCTCAAAGCATTCTTCTCCTAAATTTATAATTGTGTCTCCGTGTCGGATTTCAAACCCTAGGCATCGTCCGGCCCGAAAATACTGATTTCGGCCCATCTTAGTCGGGTGGTACGAAAATCGCCTGAAAAGTGCAGATGAAATCGACGACCGGGAGAACCTTGTAGCATTTTTCTCCTAAATTTAGAATTGTGTCTCGGGTTCCGTGTAGGATTTCAAACCCTAGGCATCTTCCGGCCCGAAAATACCGATTTCGGCCCATTTTAGTTAGGTGGTACGAAAATCGCCCGAAAAGTGCAATTGAAATCGACGACCGGGAATTCTTCTCCTAAATTTATAACTGTGTCTCGAGTTCCGTGTCATATTTAAAACCCTAGCCATCGTATGACCCGAAAATACCGATTTCGGCCCATTTTTGTCGGGTGGTACAAAAATCGCCCGAAAAGTGCAGATGAAATAGACGATCGGAGGATCCTTGTAGCTTTCTTCTCCTAAATTTATAACCGTGTCTCGGGTTCCGTTTCGGATTTCAAACCCTAGCAATCGTCCGGCCCGAAAATAACTATTTCGGATCATTTTTGTCGGTTGGAACGAAAATCGATCGAAAAGTGCAGATGAAATCGATGACCGGAGGATCCTTGTAGCATTCTTCTCCTAAATTTATAACTTTGTCTCGGGTTCCGTGTCGGATTTCAAACCCTAGCCATCGTTTGGCCCGAAAATACTGATTTCGGCCCATCTAAGTCGGGTGGTACGAAAATCGCCTGAAAAGTGCAGATGAAATTGACGACCGGGGGATCCTCGTAGCATTCTTCTCCTAAATTTATAATTGTGTCTCGGGTTCCGTGTCGGATTTCAAACCCTATCCATCGTCCGGCCCGAAAATACCGATTTCGGCCTATTTTTGTCATGTGGTACGAAAATCGCCCGAAAAGTGCAGACGAAATCGACGACCGGAGGATCCTTGTAGCATTCTTCTCCTAAATTTATAACTGTGTCTCGGGTTCCGTGTCGGATTTCAAACCCTAGCCATAGTTTGGCTCGAAAATACCGATTTCGGCCCCTTTTAGTCGGGTGGTACAAAAATCGCCCGAAAAGTGTAGATGAAATGTACTACTGGGAGATCCTTGTAGCATTCTTCTCCTAAATTTATAACTGTCTCAAGTTCCGTGTCGGATTTCAAACCCTAGCCATCGTTTGGCCCGAAAATACTGATTTCGGCCCATCTAAGTCGGGTGGTACGAAAATCGCCTGAAAAGTGCAGATGAAATTGACGACCGGGGGATCCTCGTAGCATTCTTCTCCTAAATTTATAATTGTGTCTCGGGTTCCGTGTCGGATTTCAAACCCTATCCATCGTCCGGCCCGAAAATACCGATTTCGGCCTATTTTTGTCATGTGGTACGAAAATCGCCCGAAAAGTGCAGATGAAATCGACGACCGGAGGATCCTTGTAGCATTCTTCTCCTAAATTTATAACTGTGTCTCGGGTTCCGTGTCGGATTTCAAACCCTAGCCATAGTTTGGCTCGAAAATACCGATTTCGGCCCCTTTTAATCGGGTGGTACAAAAATCGCCCGAAAAGTGTAGATGAAATCTACTACTGGGAGATCCTTGTAGCATTCTTCTCCTAAATTTATAACTGTCTCAAGTTCCGTGTCGGATTTCAAACCCTAGCCATCGTTTGGCCCGAAAATACTGATTTCGGCCCATCTAAGTCGGGTGGTACGAAAATCGCCTGAAAAGTGCAGATGAAATTGACGACCGGGGGATCCTCGTAGCATTCTTCTCCTAAATTTATAATAGTGTCTCGGGTTCCGTGTCGGATTTCAAACCCTAGCCATCATCCGGCCCGAAAATACCGATTTCGGCCTATTTTTGTCATGTGGTACGAAAATCGCCCGAAAAGTGCAGATGCAATCGACGACCGGAGGATCCTTGTAGCATTCTTCTCCTAAATTTATAACTGTGTCTCGGGTTCCGTGTCGGATTTCAAACCCTAGCCATCGTTTGGCTCGAAAATACCGATTTCGGCCCCTTTTAGTCGGGTGGTACAAAAATCTCCCGAAAAGTGTAGATGAAATCTACTACTGGGAGATCCTTGTAGCATTCTTCTCCTAAATTTATAACTGTCTCAAGTTCCGTGTCGGATTTCAAACCCTAGCCATCGTCTGGCCCGAAAATACAGATTTCTACCCATTTTTATCGTGTAGTTCGAAAATCGCCAGAAAAGTGCAGATGAAATCGACGACCGGAGGATCCTTTTAGCATTCTTCTCCTAAATTTATAAATGCGTCTCGGGATCCGTGTCGGATTTCAAACCCAAGCCATCGTCCGGCCCGAAAATACCGATTTCGGCCCATTTTTGTTAGTTGGAACGAAAATCGCCCGATAAGTGCAGATGAAATCGACGACCGGAGGATCCTTGTAGCATTCTTCTCCTAAATTTATAACTATGTCTCGGGTTCCGTGTCGGATTTCAAACCCTAGCCATAGTCCGGCCCGAAAATACCTATTTCGGATCATTTTTGTCGGTTGGAACGAA
This sequence comes from Cicer chorassanicum, assembly GCA_037974735.1. Lineage (NCBI taxonomy): Eukaryota > Viridiplantae > Streptophyta > Magnoliopsida > Fabales > Fabaceae > Cicer > Cicer chorassanicum. Next base: position 13,063,526 of record JBBPBP010009777.1, on the reverse strand, counting down.
AATCACCCGAAAAGTGCAGATGAAATCTACGACCGGAGGATCCTTGTAGCATTCTTCTCCTAAATTAATAACTGTGTCTCGGGTTCCATGTCGAATTTCAAACCCTAGCCATCGTCCGGCCCGAAAATACCTATTTCGAATCATTTTTGTCGGTTGGAACGAAAATCGCACGAAAAGTGCAGATGAAATCGACGACCAGAGGATCCTTGTAGCATTCTTCTCATAAATTTATAACTGTGTCTCGGGTTCCATGTCGGAATTCAAACGCTAGCCATCGTTCGGCCTGAAAATACCTATTTCGAATCATTTTTGTCGGTTGGAACGAAAATCGCCCGAAAAGTGCAGATGAAATCTACGACCGGAGGAACCTTGTAGCATTCTTCTCCTAAATTTATAACTATGTCTCGGGTTCCGTGTCCGATTTCAAACGCTAGCGATCGTCCGGCCCGAAAATACCGATTTCGTTCCATTGTATTCGTGTGGTACGAAAATCTCCCGAAAAGTGCAGATGAAAGCGATGACTGCAAGATCCTTGTAGCATTCTTCTCCTAAATTTATAACTGTGTCTGGAGTTCCGTGTTGGATTTAAAACCCTAGCCATCGTCCAGCCCAAAAATACCGATTTCGTCCCATTTTTGTTGGGTGGTACGAAAATCGCCCGAAAAGTGCAGATGAAATCGACGACTTGGGGATCCTTGTAGCATTCTTCTCCTAAATTTATAACTGTGTCCCGGGTTCCGTGTAGGATTTCAAACCCTAGGCATCTTCCGGCCCGAAAATACCGATTTCGGCCCATTTTAGTCGGGCGGTATGAAAATCGCCCGAAAAGTGCAATTGAAATCGACGACCGGGAGAACCTTGTAGCATTCTTCTCCTAAATTTATAACTGTGTCTCGGGACCTGAGTCGAATTTCAAACCCTAGCCATCGTCCGACCCGAAAATACTGATTTCGGCCCATTTTTGTCGGTTGGAGCGAAAATCGCCCGAAAAGTGCAGATGAAATCGACGACCGAAGGATCCTTGTAGCATTCTTCTCCTAAATTTATAACTGTGTCTCGAGTTCCGTGTCGGTTTTCAAAGCCTAGCCATCATTCGGCCCGAAAATGCCGATTTCGACCAATTTTTATCGTGTGGTACGAAAATCGCCCGAAAAGTGCAGGAAAATCGACGACCGGAGGATCCTCGTAGCTTTCTTCTCGTAAATTTATAACTGTGTCTCGGGTTCGTGTCGGATTTCAAACACTAGCCATCGTCCTGCACGAAAATACCGATTTCGGCCCATTTTAGTTAGGTGGTACGAAAATCGCCCGAAAAGTGCAATTGAAATCGACGACCGGGAATTCTTCTCCTAAATTTATAACTGTGTCTCAGGTCCTGAGTCGAATTTCAAACCCTAGTCATCGTCCGGCCCGAAAATATTAATTTCGGCCCATAACTGTGTCTGGAGTTCCCTGTCGGATTTCAAACCCTAGGCATCGTCCGACCCAAAAATACCGATTTCGGCCCACTATTGTCGTGTGGTACGAAAATCGCCTGAAAAGTGCAGATGAAATTGACGACTGGGGGATCCTCGTAGCATTCTTCTCGTAAATTTATAACTGTGTCTCGGGTTCCGTGTCGGATTTCAAAACCTAGGCATCGTCCGGCCCGAAAATACTGATTTCGGCCCATTTTAGTCGGGTGGTACGAAAATTGCCCGAAAAGTGCAGATGAAATCGACGACCGGAGGATCCTTGTAGCATTCTTCTCCTAAATTTATAACTGTGTCTCGGGTTCCGTGTCGGATTTCAAAGCCTAGCCATCGTTCGGCCCGAAAATACCGATTTCGACCAATTTTTATCGTGTGGTACGAAAATCGCCCGAAAAGTGCAGTAAAATCGACGACTGAAGTATCCTTGTAGCATTCTTCTCCTAAATTTATAAGTGTGTCTCGGGTTCTGTGTCGGATTTCAAACCCTAGCCATCGTCCGACCCGAAAATACTGATTTCGGCCCATCTTAGTCGGGTGGTACGAAAATCGCCTGAAAAGTGCAGATGAAATTGACGACTGGGGGATCCTCATAGCATTCTTCTCCTAAATTTATAATTGTGTCTCCGTGTCGGATTTCAAACCCTAGGCATCGTCCGGCCCGAAAATACTGATTTCGGCCCATCTTAGTCGGGTGGTACGAAAATCGCCTGAAAAGTGCAGATGAAATCGACGACCGGGAGAACCTTGTAGCATTTTTCTCCTAAATTTAGAATTGTGTCTCGGGTTCCGTGTAGGATTTCAAACCCTAGGCATCTTCCGGCCCGAAAATACCGATTTCGGCCCATTTTAGTTAGGTGGTACGAAAATCGCCCGAAAAGTGCAATTGAAATCGACGACCGGGAATTCTTCTCCTAAATTTATAACTGTGTCTCGAGTTCCGTGTCATATTTAAAACCCTAGCCATCGTATGACCCGAAAATACCGATTTCGGCCCATTTTTGTCGGGTGGTACAAAAATCGCCCGAAAAGTGTAGATGAAATCGACGACCGGGGAATCCTTGTAGCATTCTTCTCCTAAATTTATAACTGTGTCTCGATTTTCGTGTCGGTTTTCAAACCCTAGCCATCGTCCAGCCCGAAAATATCGATTTCGGCCCATTTTTGTCGTGTGGTACGATAATCGCCTGAAAAGTGCAGATGAAATAGACGATCGGAGGATCCTTGAAGCATTCTTCTCCTAAATTTATAACTGTGTCTCGGGTTGCGTGTCCGATTTCAAACCCTAGCCATCGTCCGGCCAGAAAATAACTATTTCGGATCATTTTTGTCGGTTGGAACGAAAATCGACCGAAAAGTGCAGATGAAATCGATGACCGGAGGATCCTTGTAGCATTCTTCTCCTTAATTTATAACTGTGTCTTGGGTTCCGTGTCGGATTTCAAACCCTAGCTATCGTTTGCCCCGAAAATACTGATTTCTGCCCATCTTAGTCGGGTGGTACGAAAATCGCATGAAAAGTGCAGATGAAATTGACGATCGGGGGATCCTCGTAGCATTCTTCTCCTAAATTTATAACTGTGTCTCGGGTTCCGTGTCGGATTTCAAACCCTAGGCATCGTCCGACCCGAAAATACTAATTTCGAATCATTTTAGTCGGGTGGTACGAAAATTGCCCGAAAAGTGCAGATGAAATCGACGACCGGGAGAACCTTGTAGCATTCTTCTCCTAAATTTATAACTGTGTCTTGGGTTCCATGTCGGATTTCAAACCCTAGCCATTGTCCGGCCCGAAAATACCGATTTCGACCCATTTTTGTCGGTCGGAACGAAAATCGCCCGAAAAGTGCAGATGAAATCGACGACCGGAGGATCCTTGTAGCATTCTTCTCCTAAATTTATAACTGTGTCTCGGGTTCCGTCTCGGATTTGAAACCCTAGCCATCGTTTGGCCCGATAATACTGATTTCGGCCTTTTTTTGTTGTTTGGTACGAAAATCGCCCGAAAAGTGCAGATGAAATCGACGACCGGAGGATCCTTGTAGCATTCTTCTCCCAAATTTATAACTGTCTCGGATTCCGTGTCAGATTTCAAACCCTAGCCATCGTCTGGCCCGAAAATACCGATTTTGACCCATTTTTATCGTGTGGTACGAAAATCGCCCTAAAGTGCAGATGAAATCGAAAACCGGAGGATCCTTTTAGCATTCTTCACCTTAATTTATAAATGTGTCTCGGGTTCCGTGTCGGATTTCAAACCCTAGCCATCGTCCGGCCCAAAAATACCGATTTCGGCCCATTTTTGTTAGTTGGAATGAAAATCGCCCGATAAGTGCAGATGAAATCGACAACCGGAGGATCCTTGTAGCATTCTTCTCCTCAATTTATAACTATGTCTCGGGTTCAGTGTCGGATTTCAAAGCCTAGCCATTGTCCGGCCCGAAAATACCTATTTCGGATCATTTTTGTCGGTTGGAACGAAAATCACCCGAAAAGTGCAGATGAAATCGACGACCAGAGGATCCTTGTAGCATTCTTCTCCTAAATTTATAACTGTGTCTCGGGTTCCATGTCGGATTTCAAACCCTAGCCATCGTCCGGCCCGAAAATACCTATTTTTAATCATTTTTGTCGGTTGGAACGAAAATCGCCCGAAAAGTGCAGATGAAATCGACGACCGGAGGATCCTTGTAGCATTCTTCTCCTAAATTTATAACTCTCTCTCGGGTTCCGTGTCCGATTTCAAACGCTAGCGATCGTCCGGCCCAAAAATACCGATTTCGTTCCATTTTAGTCGTGTGTTATGAAAATCTCCCGAAAAGTGCAGATGAAAGCGACGACTGCGAGATCCTCGTAGCATTCTTCTCCTAAATTTATAACTGTGTCTAGAGTTCCGTGTCATATTTAAAACCCTAGCCATCGTATGACTCGAAAATACCGATTTCGGCCCATTTTTGTCGGGTGGTACAAAAATCGCCCGAAAAGTGCAGATGAAATCGACGACCGGGGGATCCTTGTTGCATTCTTCTCCTAAATTTATAACTGTGTCTCGATTTCCGTGTCGGATTTCAAAACCTAGCCATCGTCCAGCCCGAAAATATCGATTTCGGCCCATTTTTGTCGTGTGGTACGAAAATTGCCCGAAAATTGCAGATGAAATAGACGATCAGAGGATCCTTGTAGCATTCTTCTCCTACATTTATAACTGTGTCTCGGGTTTCGTGTCGAATTTCAGACCCTAGCCATCGTACAACTCGAAAATATCGATTTCGGCCCATTTTTGTCGGGTGGTACAAAAATCGCCCGAAAAGTGTAGATGAAATCGACGACCGGGGGATCCTTGTAGCATTCTTCTCCTAAATTTATAAATGTGTCTCGATTTCCGTATCGGATTTCTAACCCTAGCCATTGTCCAGCCCGAAAATATCGATTTCGGCCCATTTTTGTCATGTGGTACGAAAATCGCCCTAAAAGTGCAGATGAAATAGACGATCGGAGGATCCTTGAAGCATTCTTCTCCTATATTTATAACTGTGTCTCGGGTTTCGTGTCGGATTTCAAACCCTAGCCATCGATCGGCCCGAAAATAACTATTTCGGATCATTTTTGTCGGTTGGAACGAAAATCGACCGAAAAGTGCAGATGAAATCGATGACCGGAGGATCCTTGTAGCATTCTTCTCCTAAATTTATAATTGTGTCTTGGGTTCCATGTCAGATTTCAAACCCTAGTCATCGTTTGGCCCGAAAATACTGATTTCGGCCCATCTTAGTCGGGTGGTACGAAAATCGCCTGAAAAGTGCAGATGAAATTGACGACCGGGGGATCCTCGTAGCATTCTTCTCCTAAATTTATAACTGTGTCTCTGGTTCCGTGTCGGATTTCAAACCCTAGGCATCGTCCGGCCCGAAAATACTGATTTCGACCCATTTTAGTCGGGTGGTACGAAAATCGCCCGAAAAGTGCAGATGAAATCGACGACCAGGAGAACCTTGTAGCATTCTTCTCCTAAATTTATAACTGTGTCTCGGGTTCCATGTCGGATTTCAAACCCTAACCATTGTCTGGCCTGAAAATATTGATTTCAGTTCATTTTTGTGGGTCGGAACGAAAATCGCCCTAAAAGTGCAGATGCAATCATTTTTGGGGGATCCTTATAGCATTCTTCTCCTAAATTTATAACTGTGTCTCGAGTTCCGTGTCGGATTTCAAACCCTAGGCATCTTCCGGGCTGAAAATACCGATTTCGGCCCATTTTAGTTGGGTGGTACGAAAATCGCCCGAAAAGTGCAATTGAAATCGACGACCGGGAGATCCTTGTAGCATTCTTCTCCTAAATTTATAACTGTGTCTCGGGTCTTGAGTCGAATTTCAAACCCTAGCCATCGTCCGACCCGAAAATACCGATTTCGGCCCATTTTTGTCTGTTGGAACGAAAATCGCCCGAAAAGTGCAGATGAAATCAACGACTTGAGGATCCTTGTAGCATTCTTCTCCTAAACTTATAATTGTGTCTCGGGTTCTGTGTCAGATTTCAAAGCCTAGCCATCGTTCGGCCCGAAAATACCGATTTCGACCAATTTTTATCGTGTGTTACGAAAATCGCCCGAAAAGTGCAGTAAATTCGACGACCGGAGGATCCTTGTAGCTTTCTTCTCGTAAATTTATAACTGTGTCTCGGGTTCGTGTCGGATTTCAAACACTAGGCATCGTCCGCCACGAAAATACCGATTTCGGCCAATTTTAGTCGGGTGGTACGAAAATCGCCCGAAGAGTGCAGATGAAATCGACGACCCGAGGATTCTTGTAGCATTCTTCTCCTAAATTTATGACTGTGTCTTGGGTTCCGTGTTGGATTTCAAACCCTAGCCATCGTTTGGTCCGAAAATACTGATTTCAGCCCATCTTAGTCGGGTGGTACGAAAATCGCCTGAAAAGTGCAGATGAAATTGACGACTGGGGGATCCTCGTAGCATTCTTCTGCTAAATTTATAACTGTGTCTCGGGTTCCGTGTCGGATTTCAAACCCTAGGCATCGTCCGACCCGAAAATATTGATATCGGTCCATTTTAGTCGGGTGGTACGAAAATCGCCCGAAAAGTGCAGATGAAATCGACGACCGGGAGAACCTTGTAGCATTCTTCTCCTAAATTTATAACTGTGTCTGGGGTTCCGTGTCATATTTCAAACCCTAGCCATCGTCCAGCCCGAAAATACCGATTTCGGCTAATTTTTGTCGTGTGGTACGAAAATCGCCTGAAAAGTGCAGGTGAAATCGACGACCGCAGGATCCTTGTAGCATTCTTCTCCTAAATTTATAACTATGTCTTGGGTTCCGTGTCGGATTTCAAATCCTTGCCATCGTCCGACCCGAAAATACCGATTTCGACCAATTTTTATCGTGTGGTACGAAAATCGCCCGAAAAGTGCAGTAAAATCGACGACTGGAGGATCCTTGTAGCTTTCTTCTCGTAAATTTATAACTGTGTCTCGGGTTCGTGTCCGATTTCAAACACTAGCCATCGTCCGGCACAAAAATACCGATTTCGGCCAATTTTAGTCGGGTGGTACGAAAATCGCCCGAAAAGTGGAGATGAAATCGACGACCCGAGGATCCTTGTAGCATTCTTCTCCTAAATTTATAACTGTGTCTCGGGTTCCGTGTCGGATTACAAACCCTAGCCATCGTTTGGCCCGAAAATACTGATTTAAGCCCATCTTAGTCGGGTGGTACGAAAATCGCCTGAAAAGTGCAGATGAAATTGACGACTGGGGGATCCTCGTAGCATTCTTCTCCTAAATTTATAACTGTGTCTCGGGTTCCGTGTCGGATTTCAAACCCTAGGCATCGTCCGACCCGAAAATACTGATTTCGGCCCATTTTAGTCGGGTGGTACGAAAATCGCTCGAAAAGTGCAGATGAAATCGACGACCGGGAGAACCTTGTAGCATTCTTCTCCTAAATTTATAACTGTGTCTGGGGTTCCGTGTCATATTTCAAACCCTAGCCATCGTCCAGCCCGAAAATACCGATTTCGGCTAATTTTTGTCGTGTGGTACGAAAATCGCCTGAAAAGTGCAGGTGAAATCGACGACCGCAGGATCCTTGTAGCATTCTTCTCCTAAATTTATAACTGTGTCTTGGGTTCCGTGTCGGATTTCAAAGCCTAGCCATCGTCCGGCCCGAAAATACCGATTTCGAAATTTTTTTATCGTGTGGTACGAAAGTCGCCCAAAAAGTGCAGTAAAATCAACGACTGGAGGATCCTTGTAGCTTTCTTCTCGTAAATTTATAACTGTGTCTCGGGTTCGTGTCGGATTTCAAACACTAGCCATCGTCCGGCACCTAAATACCGATTTCGGCCAATTTTAGTCGGGTGGTACGAAAATCGCCCGAAAAGTGGAGATGAAATGGACGACCCGAGGATCCTTGTAGCATTCTTCTCCTAAATTTATAACTGTGTCTCGGGTTCCGTGTCGGATTACAAACCCTAGCCATCGTTTGGCCCGAAAATACTAATTTAAGCCCATCTTAGTCGGGTGGTACGAAAATCGCTTGAAAAGTGCAGATGAAATTGACGACTGGGGGATCCTCGTAGCATTCTTCTCCTAAAATTATATATGTGTCTCGGGTTCCGTGTCGGATTTCAAACCCTAGGCATCGTCCGACCCGAAAATACTGATTTCGGCCCATTTTAGTCGGGTGTTACGAAAATCGCTCGAAAAGTGCAGATGTAATCGACGACCGGGAGAACCTTGTAGCATTCTTCTCCTAAATTTATAACTGTGTCTGGGGTTCCGTGTCATATTTCAAACCCTAGCCATCGTCCAGCCCGAAAATACCGATTTCGGCTAATTTTTGTCGTGTGGTACGAAAATCGCCTGAAAAGTGCAGGTGAAATCGACGACCGCAGGATCCTTGTAGCATTCTTCTCCTAAATTTATAACTGTGTCTTGGGTTCCGTGTCGGATTTCAAAGCCTAGCCATCGTCCGGCCCGAAAATACCGATTTCGAAATTTTTTTATCGTGTGGTACGAAAGTCGCCCAAAAAGTGCAGTAAAATCAACGACTGGAGGATCCTTGTAGCTTTCTTCTCGTAAATTTATAACTGTGTCTCGGGTTCGTGTCGGATTTCAAACACTAGCCATCGTCCGGCACGAAAATACTGATTTCGGCCAATTTTAGTCGGGTGGTACGAAAATCGCCCGAAAAGTGGAGATGAAATCGACGACCCGAGGATCCTTGTAGCATTCTTCTCCTAAATTTATAACTGTGTCTTGGGTTCCGTGTCGGATTTCAAAGCCTAGCCATCGTCTGGCCCGAAAATACCGATTTCGACCAATTTTTATCGTGTGGTACGAAAATCGCCCGAAAAGTGCAGTAAAATCGACGACCGGAGGATCCTTGTAGCTTTCTTCTCTTAAATTTATAACTGTGTCTCGGGTTCGTGTCGGATTTCAAACACTAGCCATCGTCCGACACGAAAATACCGATTTCGGCCCATTTTAGTCGGGTGGTACGAAAATCGCCCGAAAAGTGCAGATGAAATCGACGACTGGGAGATCCTTGTAGCATTCTTCTCCTAAAATTATAACTGTGTCTCGAGTTCCGTGTCATATTTAAAACCCTAGCCATCGTATGACCCGAAAATACCAATTTCGGCCCATTTTTGTCGGGTGGTACAAAAATCACCCGAAAAGTGCAGATGAAATCGACGACCGGGGGATCCTTGTAGCATTCTTCTCCTAAATTTATAATTGTGTCTCGATTTCCGTGTCGGATTTCAAAACCTAGCCATCGTCTAGCCCGAAAATATCGATTTCGGCCCATTTTTGTCGTGTGGTACGAAAATCACCCGAAAAGTGCAGTAAAATCGCAACTAGAGGATCCTTGTAGCTTTCTTCTCGTAAATTTATAACTGTGTCTCGGGTTCGTGTCGGATTTCAAACACTAGCCATCGTCCGACACGAAAATACCGATTTCGGCCCATTTTAGTCGGGTGGTACGAAAATCGCCCGAAAAGTGCAGATGAAATCGACGACTGGGAGATCCTTGTAGCATTCTTCTCCTAAAATTATAACTGTGTCTCGAGTTCCGTGTCATATTTAAAACCCTAGCCATCGTATGACCCGAAAATACCGATTTCGGCCCATTTTTGTCGGGTGGTACAAAAATCGCCCGAAAAGTGCAGATGAAATCGACGACCGGGGGATCCTTGTAGCATTCTTCTCCTAAATTTATAATTGTGTCTCGATTTCCGTGTCGGATTTCAAACCCTAGCCATCGTCCAGCCCGAAAATATCGATTTCGGCCCATTTTTGTCGTGTGGTACGAAAATCGCCCGAAAATTGCAGATGACATAGACGATCAGAGGATCCTTGTAGCATTCTTCTCCTACATTTATAACTGTGTCTCGGGTTCCGTGTCGGATTTCAGACCCTAGCCATCGTCCAGCCCGAAAATATCGATTTCGGCCCATTTTTGTCGTGTGGTACGAAAATCGCCCGAAAAGTGCAGATGAAATCGACGACTGGGAGATCCTTGTAGCATTCTTCTCCTAAAATTATAACTGTGTCTCGAGTTCTGTGTCATATTTAAAACCCTAGCCATCGTATGACCCGAAAATACCGAATTCGGCCCATTTTTGTCGCGTGGTACAAAAATCGCCCGAAAAGTGTAGATGAAATCGACGACCGGGGGATCCTTGTTGCATTCTTCTTCTAAATTTATAAATGTGTCTTGATTTCCGTGTTGGATTTTTAACCCTAGCCATCGTCCAGCCTGAAAATATCGATTTCGGCCCATTTTTGTCTTGTGGTACGAAAATCGCCCGAAAAGTGCAGATGAAATAACTATTTCGGATCATTTTTGTCGGTTGGAACGAAAATCGCCCGAAAAGTGCAGATGAAATCGACGACCGGAGGATCCTTGTAGCATTCTTCTCCTAAATTTATAACTGTGTCTCACGTTCCGAGCCGGATTTCAAACCCTAGCCATCGTTTGGCCCGAAAATACTGATTTCGGCCCATCTTAGTCGGGTGGTACAAAAATCGACTTAAAAGTGCAGATGAAATTGACGACAGGGGGATCCTCGTAGCATTCTTCTCCTAAATTTATAACTGTGTCTCGGGTTCCGTGTCGGATTTCAAACCCTAGGCATCGTCCGGCCCGAAAATATTGATTTAGGCCCATTTTAGTCGGGTGGTACGAAAATCGCCCGAAAAGTGCAGATGAAATCGACGACCGGGAGAACCTTGTAGCATTCTTCTCCTAAATTTATAACTGTGTCTCGGGTTCCATGTCGGATTTCAAACCCTAGCCATTGTCCGGCCCGAAAATACCGATTTCGGCCCATTTTTGTGGGTCGGAACGCAAATCGCCCGAAAAGTGCAGATGAAATTGACGACCGGAGGATCCTTGTAGCATTCTTCTCCTAAATTTATAACTGTGTCTCTAGTTGTGGTCGGATTTCAAACCCTAGCCATCGTCCGGCCCGAAAATACCGATATCGGCCTATTTTAGTTGTGTGGTACGAAAATCGCCCGAAAAGTGCAGATGAAATCGATGACCGGAGGATCCTTGTAGCATTCTTCTCCTAAATTTATAACTGTGTCTCGGGTTCCGTGTCAGATTTCAAACCCTAGCCATCGTTTGGCCCGAAAATACTGATTTCGGCCTATCTTAGTCGGGTGGTACGAAAATCGCCTGAAAAGTGCAGATGAAATTGACGACCGGGGGATCCTCGTAGCATTCTTCTCCTAAATTTATAAATGTGTCTCGGGTTCCGTGTCGGATTTCAAACCCTAGGCATCGTCCGGCCCGAAAATACTGATTTCGGCCCATTTTAATCGGGTGGTACGAAAATCGCCCGAAAAGTGCAGATGAAATCGACGACCGGGAGGATCCTTGTAGCATTTTTCTCCTAAATTTATAACTGTGTCTCGGGTTCCGTGTCGGATTTCAGACCCTAGCCATCGTCCAGCCCGAAAATATCGATTTCGGCCCATTATTGTCGTGTGGTACGAAAATCGCCCGAAAAGTGCAGATGAAATAGATAATCAGAGGATCCTTGTAGCATTCTTCTCCTAAATTTATAACTATGTCTCGGGTTCTGTGTCGGATTTCAAACCCTAGCCATCGTCCGGCCCGAAAATAACTATTTCGTATCATTTTTGTCGGTTGGAACGAAAATCGCCTGAAAAGTGCAGATGAAATCGACGACCCGAGGATCCTTGTAGCATTCTTCTCCTAAATTTATAACCGTGTCTCGGGTTCCGTGTCGGATTTCAAACCCTAGCCATCGTCCGGCCCGAAAATACCGATTTCGACCAATTTTTATCGTGTGGTACGAAAATCACCCGAAAAGTGCAGTAAAATCGCAACTAGAGGATCCTTGTAGCTTTCTTCTCGTAAATTTATAACTGTGTCTCGGGTTCGTGTCGGATTTCAAACACTAGCCATCGTCCGACACGAAAATACCGATTTCGGCCCATTTTAGTCGGGTGGTACGTAAATCGCCCGAAAAGTGCAGATGAAATCGACGACTGGGAGATCCTTGTAACATTCTTCTTCTAAATTTATAACTGTGTCTCGAGTTCTGTGTCATATTTAAAACCCTAGCCATCGTATGACCCGAAAATACCGATTTCGGCCCATTTTTGTCGGGTGGAACAAAAACCGCCCGAAAAGTGTAGATGAAATCGACGACCGGGGGATCCTCGTAGCATTCTTCTCCTAAATTTATAAATGTGTCTCGATTTCCGTGTTGGATTTCTAACCCTAGCCATCGTCCAGCCCGAAAATATCGATTTTGGCCCATTTTTGTTGTGTGGTACGAAAATCGCCTGAAAAGTGCAGGTGAAATCGACGACCGCAGGATCCTTGTAGCATTCTTCTCCTAAATTTATAACTGTGTCTTGGGTTCCGTGTCGGACTTCAAAGCCTAGCCATCGTCCGGCCCGAAAATACCGATTTCGACCAATTTTTATCGTGTGGTACGAAAATCGCCCGAAAAGTGCAGTAAAATCGACGACTGGAGGATCCTTGTAGCTTTCTTCTCTTAAATTTATAACTGTGTCTCGGGTTCGTGTCGGATTTCAAACACTAGCCATCGTCCGACACGAAAATACCGATTTCGGCCCATTTTAGTCGGGTGGTACGAAAATCGCCCGAAAAGTGCAGATGAAATCGACGACTGGGAGATCCTTGTAGCATTCTTCTCCTAAAATTATAACTGTGTCTCGAGTTCCGTGTCATATTTAAAACCCTAGCCATCGTATGACCCGAAAATACCGATTTCGGCCCATTTTTGTCGGGTGGTACAAAAATCGCCCGAAAAGTGCAGATGAAATCGACGACCGGGGGATCCTTGTAGCATTCTTCTCCTAAATTTATAATTGTGTCTCGATTTCCGTGTCGGATTTCAAACCCTAGCCATCGTCCAGCCCGAAAATATCGATTTCGGCCCATTTTTGTCGTGTGGTACGAAAATCGCCCGAAAATTGCAGATGACATAGACGATCAGAGGATCCTTGTAGCATTTTTCTCCTACATTTATAACTGTGTCTCGGGTTCCGTGTCGGATTTCAGACCCTAGCCATCGTCCAGCCCGAAAATATCGATTTCGGCCCATTTTTGTCGTGTGGTACGAAAATCGCCCGAAAAGTGCAGATGAAATCGCAACTGGGAGATCCTTGTAGCATTCTTCTCTTAAAATTATAACTGTGTCTCGAGTTCTGTGTCATATTTAAAACCCTAGCCATCGTATGACCCGAAAATACCGAATTCGGCCCATTTTTGTCGCGTGGTACAAAAATCGCCCGAAAAGTGTAGATGAAATCGACGACCGGGGGATCCTTGTTGCATTCTTCTCCTAAATTTATAAATGTGTCTTGATTTCTGTGTTGGATTTTTAACCCTAGCCATCGTCCAGCCTGAAATTATCGATTTCGGCCCATTTTTGTCGTGTGGTACGAAAATCGCCCGAAAAGTGCAGATGAAATAACTATTTCGGATCATTTTTGTCGGTTGGAACGAAAATCGCCCGAAAAGTGCAGATGAAATCGACGACCGGAGGATCCTTGTAGCATTCTTCTCCTAAATTTATAACTGTGTCTCACGTTCCGAGCCGGATTTCAAACCCTAGCCATCGTTTGGCCCAAAAATACTGATTTCGGCTCATCTTAGTCGGGTGGTACAAAAATCGCCTTAAAAGTGCAGATGAAATTGACGACAGGGGGATCCTCGTAGCATTCTTCTCCTAAATTTATAACTGTGTCTCGGGTTCCGTGTCGGATTTCAAACCCTAGGCATCGTCCGGCCCGAAAATATTGATTTCGGCCCATTTTAGTCGGGTGGTACGAAAATCGCCCGAAAAGTGCAGATGAAATCGACGACCGGGAGTACCTTGTAGCATTCTTCTCCTAAATTTATAACTGTGTCTCGGGTTCCATGTCAAATTTCAAACCCTAGCCATTGTCTGGCCCGAAAATACCGATTTCGGCCCATTTTTGTGGGTCGGAACGCAAATCGCCCGAAAAGTGCAGATGAAATTGACGACCGGAGGATCCTTGTAGCATTCTTCTCCTAAATTTATAACTGTGTCTCTAGTTGTGGTCGGATTTCAAACCCTAGCCATCGTCCGGCCCGAAAATACCGATATCGGCCTATTTTAGTCGTGTGGTACGAAAATCGCCCAAAAAGTGCAGATGAAATCGATGACCGGAGGATCCTTGTAGCATTCTTCTCCTAAATTTATAACTGTGTCTCGGGTTCCGTGTCAGATTTCTAACCCTAGCCATCGTTTGGCCCGAAAATACTGATTTCGGCCTATCTTAGTCGGGTGGTACGAAAATCGCCTGAAAAGTGCAGATGAAATTGACGACCGGGGGATCCTCGTAGCATTCTTCTCCTAAATTTATAAATGTGTCTCGGGTTCCGTGTCGGATTTCAAACCCTAGGCATCGTCCGGCCCGAAAATACTGATTTCGGCCCATTTTAATCGGGTGGTACGAAAATCGCCCGAAAAGTGCAGATGAAATCGACGACCGGGAGGATCCTTGTAGCATTTTTCTCCTAAATTTATAACTGTGTCTCGGTTTCCGTGTCGGATTTCAGACCCTAGCCATCGTCCAGCCCGAAAATATCGATTTCGGCCCATTTTTGTCGTGTGGTACGAAAATCGCCCGAAAAGTGCAGATGAAATAGATAATCAGAGGATCCTTGTAGCATTCTTCTCCTAAATTTATAACTATGTCTCGGGTTCTGTGTCGGATTTCAAACCCTAGCCATCGTCCGGCCCGAAAATAACTATTTCGGATCATTTTTGTCGGTTGGAACGAAAATCGCCTGAAAAGTGCAGATGAAATCGACGACCCGAGGATCCTTGTAGCATTCTTCTCCTAAATTTATAACTGTGTCTCGGGTTCCGTGTCGGATTTCAAACCCTAGCCATCGTCCGGCCCGAAAATACCGATTTCGACCAATTTTTATCGTGTGGTACGAAAATCACCCGAAAAGTGCAGTAAAATCGCAACTAGAGGATCCTTGTAGCTTTCTTCTCGTAAATTTATAACTGTGTCTCGGGTTCGTGTCGGATTTCAAACACTAGCCATCGTCCGACACGAAAATACCGATTTCGGCCCATTTTAGTCGGGTGGTACGTAAATCGCCCGAAAAGTGCAGATGAAATCGACGACTGGGAGATCCTTGTAACATTCTTCTTCTAAATTTATAACTGTGTCTCGAGTTCTGTGTCATATTTAAAACCCTAGCCATCGTATGACCCGAAAATACCGATTTCGCCCCATTTTTGTCGGGTGGAACAAAAACCGCCCGAAAAGTGTAGATGAAATCGACGACCGGGGGATCCTTGTGGCATTCTTCTCCTAAATTTATAAATGTGTCTCGATTTCCGTGTTGGATTTCTAACCCTAGCCATCGTCCAGCCCGAAAATATCGATTTCGGCCCATTTTTGTTGTGTGGTACGAAAATCGCCTGAAAAGTGCAGGTGAAATCGACGACCGCAGGATCCTTGTAGCATTCTTCTCCTAAATTTATAACTGTGTCTTGGGTTCCGTGTCGGACTTCAAAGCCTAGCCATCGTCCGGCCCGAAAATACCGATTTCGACCAATTTTTATCGTGTGGTACGAAAATCGCCCGAAAAGTGCAGTAAAATCGACGACCGGAGGATCCTTGTAGCTTTCTTCTCTTAAATTTATAACTGTGTCTCGGGTTCGTGTCGGATTTCAAACACTAGCCATCGTCGGACACGAAAATACCGATTTCGGCCCATTTTAGTCAGGTGGTACGAAAATCGCCCGAAAAGTGCAGATGAAATCGACGACTGGGAGATCCTTGTAGCATTCTTCTCCTAAAATTATAACTGTGTCTCGAGTTCCGTGTCATATTTAAAACCCTAGCCATCGTATGACCCGAAAATACCGATTTCGGCCCATTTTTGTCGGGTGGTACAAAAATCGCCCGAAAAGTGCAGATGAAATCGACGACCGGGGGATCCTTGTAGCATTCTTCTCCTAAATTTATAATTGTGTCTCGATTTCCGTGTCGGATTTCAAACCCTAGCCATCGTCCAGCCCGAAAATATCGATTTCGGCCCATTTTTGTCGTGTGGTACGAAAATCGCCCGAAAATTGCAGATGAAATAGACGATCAGAGGATCCTTGTAGCATTCTTCTCCTACATTTATAACTGTGTCTCGGGTTCCGTGTCGGATTTCAGACCCTAGCCATCGTCCAGCCCGAAAATATCGATTTCGGCCCATTTTTGTCGTGTGGTACGAAAATCGCCCGAAAAGTGCAGATGAAATCGACGACTGGGAGATCCTTGTAGCATTCTTCTCCTAAAATTATAACTGTGTCTCGAGTTCTGTGTCATACTTAAAACCCTAGCCATCGTATGACCCGAAAATACCGAATTCGGCCCATTTTTGTCGCGTGGTATAAAAATCGCCCGAAAAGTGTAGATGAAATCGACGACCGGGGGATCCTTGTTGCATTCTTCTCCTAAATTTATAAATGTGTCTTGATTTCCGTGTTGGATTTTTAACCCTAGCCATCGTCCAGCCTGAAAATATCGATTTCGGCCCATTTTTGTCGTGTGGTATGAAAATCGCCCGAAAAGTGCAGATGAAATAACTATTTCGGATCATTTTTGTCGGTTGGAACGAAAATCGCCCGAAAAGTGCAGATGAAATCGACGACCGGAGGATCCTTGTAGCATTCTTCTCCTAAATTTATAACTGTGTCTCACGTTCCGAGCCGGATTTCAAACCCTAGCCATCGTTTGGCCCGAAAATACTGATTTCGGCCCATCTTAGTCGGGTGGTACAAAAATCGCCTTAAAAGTGCAGATGAAATTGACGACAGGGGGATCCTCGTAGCATTCTTCTCCTAAATTTATAACTGTGTCTTGGGTTCCGTGTCGGATTTCAAACCCTAGGCATCGTCCGGCCCGAAAATATTGATTTCGGCCCATTTTAGTCGGGTGGTACGAAAATCGCCCGAAAAGTGCAGATGAAATCGACGACCGGGAGAACCTTGTAGCATTCTTCTCCTAAATTTATAACTGTGTCTCAGGTTCCATGTCGGATTTCAAACCCTAGCCATTGTCCGGCCCGAAAATACCGATTTCGGCCCATTTTTGTGGGTCGGAACGCAAATCGCCCGAAAAGTGCAGATGAAATTGACGACCGGAGGATCCTTGTAGCATTCTTC
The DNA here is from genome assembly GCA_037974735.1 of Cicer chorassanicum. Lineage (NCBI taxonomy): Eukaryota > Viridiplantae > Streptophyta > Magnoliopsida > Fabales > Fabaceae > Cicer > Cicer chorassanicum. Next base: position 13,046,320 of record JBBPBP010009777.1, on the reverse strand, counting down.
TCCTAAATTTATAACTGTGTCTCTAGTTGTGGTCGGATTTCAAACCCTAGCCATCGTCCGGCCCGAAAATACCGATATCGGCCTATTTTAGTCGTGTGGTACGAAAATCGCCCGAAAAGTGCAGATGAAATCGATGACCAGAGGATCCTTGTAGCATTCTTCTCCTAAATTTATAATTGTGTCTCGGGTTCCGTGTCAGATTTCAAACCCTAGCCATCGTTTGGCCCGAAAATACTGATTTCGGCCTATCTTAGTCGGGTGGTACGAAAATCGCCTGAAAAGTGCAGATGAAATTGACGACCGGGGGATCCTCGTAGCATTCTTCTCCTAAATTTATAAATGTGTCTCGGGTTCCGTGTCGGATTTCAAACCCTAGGCATCGTCCGGCCCGAAAATACTGATTTCGGCCCATTTTAATCGGGTGGTACGAAAATCGCCCGAAAAGTGCAGATGAAATCGACGACCGGGAGGATCCTTGTAGCATTTTTCTCCTAAATTTATAACTGTGTCTCGGTTTCCGTGTCGGATTTCAGACCCTAGCCATCGTCCAGCCCGAAAATATCGATTTCGGCCCATTTTTGTCGTGTGGTACGAAAATCGCCCGAAAAGTGCAGATGAAATAGATAATCAGAGGATCCTTGTAGCATTCTTCTCCTAAATTTATAACTATGTCTCGGGTTCTGTGTCGGATTTCAAACCCTAGCCATCGTCCGGCCCGAAAATAACTATTTCGGATCATTTTTGTCGGTTGGAACGAAAATCGCCTGAAAAGTGCAGATGAAATCGACGACCCGAGGATCCTTGTAGCATTCTTCTCCTAAATTTATAACTGTGTCTCGGGTTCCGTGTCGGATTTCAAACCCTAGCCATCGTCCGGCCCGAAAATACCGATTTCGACCAATTTTTATCGTGTGGTACGAAAATCACCCGAAAAGTGCAGTAAAATCGCAACTAGAGGATCCTTGTAGCTTTCTTCTCGTAAATTTATAACTGTGTCTCGGGTTCGTGTCGGATTTCAAACACTAGCCATCGTCCGACACGAAAATACCGATTTCGGCCCATTTTAGTCGGGTGGTACGTAAATCGCCCGAAAAGTGCAGATGAAATCGACGACTGGGAGATCCTTGTAACATTCTTCTTCTAAATTTATAACTGTGTCTCGAGTTCTGTGTCATATTTAAAACCCTAGCCATCGTATGACCCGAAAATACCGATTTCGCCCCATTTTTGTCGGGTGGAACAAAAACCGCCCGAAAAGTGTAGATGAAATCGACGACCGGGGGATCCTTGTTGCATTCTTCTCCTAAATTTATAAATGTGTCTCGATTTCCGTGTTGGATTTCTAACCCTAGCCATCGTCCAGCCCGAAAATATCGATTTCGGCCCATTTTTGTTGTGTGGTACGAAAATCGCCCGAAAAGTGCAGATGAAATAGATGATCGGAGGATCCTTGTAGCATTCTTCTCCTAAATTTATAACTGTGTCTCACGTTCCGAGCCGGATTTCAAACCCTAACCATCGTTTTGCCCGAAAATACTGATTTCGGCCCATCTTAGTCGGGTGGTACGAAAATCGCCTGAAAAGTGCAGATGAAATTGACGACAGGGGGATCCTCGTAGCATTCTTCTCCTAAATTTATAACTGTATTTCGGGTTCCGTGTTGGATTTCAAACCCTAAGCATCGTCCGGCCCAAAAATACTGATTTCGGCCCATTTTAGTCGGGTGGTACGAAAATCGCCCGAAAAGTGCAGATGAAATCGACGACCGGGAGAACCTTGTAGCATTCTTCTCCTAAATTTATAACTGTGTCTCAGGTTCCATGTCGGATTTCAAACCCTAGCCATTGTCCGGCCCGAAAATACCGATTTCGGCCCATTTTTGTGGGTCGGAACGCAAATCGCCCGAAAAGTGCAGATGAAATTGACGACCGGAGGATCCTTGTAGCATTCTTCTCCTAAATTTATAACTGTGTCTCTAGTTGTGGTCGGATTTCAAACCCTAGCCATCGTCCGGCCCGAAAATACCGATATCGGCCTATTTTAGTCGTGTGGTACGAAAATCGCCCGAAAAGTGCAGATGAAATCGATGACCAGAGGATCCTTGTAGCATTCTTCTCCTAAATTTATAATTGTGTCTCGGGTTCCGTGTCAGATTTCAAACCCTAGCCATCGTTTGGCCCGAAAATACTGATTTCGGCCTATCTTAGTCGGGTGGTACGAAAATCGCCTGAAAAGTGCAGATGAAATTGACGACCGGGGGATCCTCGTAGCATTCTTCTCCTAAATTTATAAATGTGTCTCGGGTTCCGTGTCGGATTTCAAACCCTAGGCATCGTCCGGCCCGAAAATACTGATTTCGGCCCATTTTAATCGGGTGGTACGAAAATCGCCCGAAAAGTGCAGATGAAATCGACGACTGGGAGGATCCTTGTAGCATTTTTCTCCTAAATTTATAACTGTGTCTCGGTTTCCGTGTCGGATTTCAGACCCTAGCCATCGTCCAGCCCGAAAATATCGATTTCGGCCCATATTTGTCGTGTGGTACGAAAATCGTCCGAAAAGTGCAGATGAAATAGATAATCAGAGGATCCTTGTAGCATTCTTCTCCTAAATTTATAACTATGTCTCGGGTTCTGTGTCGGATTTCAAACCCTAGCCATCGTCCGGCCCGAAAATAACTATTTCGGATCATTTTTGTCGGTTGGAACGAAAATCGCCTGAAAAGTGCAGATGAAATCGACGACCCGAGGATCCTTGTAGCATTCTTCTCCTAAATTTATAACTGTGTCTCGGGTTCCGTGTCGGATTTCAAACCCTAGCCATCGTCCGGCCCGAAAATACCGATTTCGACCAATTTTTATCGTGTGGTACGAAAATCACCCGAAAAGTGCAGTAAAATCGCAACTAGAGGATCCTTGTAGCTTTCTTCTCGTAAATTTATAACTGTGTCTCGGGTTCGTGTCGGATTTCAAACACTAGCCATCGTCCGACACGAAAATACCGATTTCGGCCCATTTTAGTCGGGTGGTACGTAAATCGCCCGAAAAGTGCAGATGAAATCGACGACTGGGAGATCCTTGTAACATTCTTCTTCTAAATTTATAACTGTGTCTCGAGTTCTGTGTCATATTTAAAACCCTAGCCATCGTATGACCCGAAAATACCGATTTCGCCCCATTTTTGTCGGGTGGAACAAAAACCGCCCGAAAAGTGTAGATGAAATCGACGACCGGGGGATCCTTGTTGCATTCTTCTCCTAAATTTATAAATGTGTCTCGATTTCCGTGTTGGATTTCTAACCCTAGCCATCGTCCAGCCCGAAAATATCGATTTCGGCCCATTTTTGTTGTGTGGTACGAAAATCGCCCGAAAAGTGCAGATGAAATAGATGATCGGAGGATCCTTGTAGCATTCTTCTCCTAAATTTATAACTGTGTCTCACGTTCCGAGCCGGATTTCAAACCCTAACCATCGTTTTGCCCGAAAATACTGATTTCGGCCCATCTTAGTCGGGTGGTACGAAAATCGCCTGAAAAGTGCAGATGAAATTGACGACAGGGGGATCCTCGTAGCATTCTTCTCCTAAATTTATAACTGTATTTCGGGTTCCGTGTTGGATTTCAAACCCTAAGCATCGTCCGGCCCAAAAATACTGATTTCGGCCCATTTTAGTCGGGTGGTACGAAAATCGCCCGAAAAGTGCAGATGAAATCGACGACCGGGAGAACCTTGTAGCATTCTTCTCCTAAATTTATAACTGTGTCTCAGGTTCCATGTCGGATTTCAAACCCTAGCCATTGTCCGGCCCGAAAATACCGATTTCGGCCCATTTTTGTGGGTCGGAACGCAAATCGCCCGAAAAGTGCAGATGAAATTGACGACCGGAGGATCCTTGTAGCATTCTTCTCCTAAATTTATAACTGTGTCTCTAGTTGTGGTCGGATTTCAAACCCTAGCCATCGTCCGGCCCGAAAATACCGATATCGGCCTATTTTAGTCGTGTGGTACGAAAATCGCCCGAAAAGTGCAGATGAAATCGATGACCAGAGGATCCTTGTAGCATTCTTCTCCTAAATTTATAATTGTGTCTCGGGTTCCGTGTCAGATTTCAAACCCTAGCCATCGTTTGGCCCGAAAATACTGATTTCGGCCTATCTTAGTCGGGTGGTACGAAAATCGCCTGAAAAGTGCAGATGAAATTGACGACCGGGGGATCCTCGTAGCATTCTTCTCCTAAATTTATAAATGTGTCTCGGGTTCCGTGTCGGATTTCAAACCCTAGGCATCGTCCGGCCCGAAAATACTGATTTCGGCCCATTTTAATCGGGTGGTACGAAAATCGCCCGAAAAGTGCAGATGAAATCGACGACCGGGAGGATCCTTGTAGCATTTTTCTCCTAAATTTATAACTGTGTCTCGGGTTCCGTGTCGGATTTCAGACCCTAGCCATCGTCCAGCCCGAAAATATCGATTTCGGCCCATTATTGTCGTGTGGTACGAAAATCGCCCGAAAAGTGCAGATGAAATAGATAATCAGAGGATCCTTGTAGCATTCTTCTCCTAAATTTATAACTATGTCTCGGGTTCTGTGTCGGATTTCAAACCCTAGCCATCGTCCGGCCCGAAAATAACTATTTCGTATCATTTTTGTCGGTTGGAACGAAAATCGCCTGAAAAGTGCAGATGAAATCGACGACCCGAGGATCCTTGTAGCATTCTTCTCCTAAATTTATAACCGTGTCTCGGGTTCCGTGTCGGATTTCAAACCCTAGCCATCGTCCGGCCCGAAAATACCGATTTCGACCAATTTTTATCGTGTGGTACGAAAATCACCCGAAAAGTGCAGTAAAATCGCAACTAGAGGATCCTTGTAGCTTTCTTCTCGTAAATTTATAACTGTGTCTCGGGTTCGTGTCGGATTTCAAACACTAGCCATCGTCCGACACGAAAATACCGATTTCGGCCCATTTTAGTCGGGTGGTACGAAAATCGCCCGAAAAGTGCAGATGAAATCGACGACTGGGAGATCCTTGTAACATTCTTCTTCTAAATTTATAACTGTGTCTCGAGTTCTGTGTCATATTTAAAACCCTAGCCATCGTATGACCCGAAAATACCGATTTCGCCCCATTTTTGTCGGGTGGAACAAAAACCGCCCGAAAAGTGTAGATGAAATCGACGACCGGGGGATCCTTGTTGCATTCTTCTCCTAAATTTATAAATGTGTCTCGATTTCCGTGTTGGATTTCTAACCCTAGCCATCGTCCAGCCCGAAAATATCGATTTCGGCCCATTTTTGTTGTGTGGTACGAAAATCGCCCGAAAAGTGCAGATGAAATAGATGATCGGAGGATCCTTGTAGCATTCTTCTCCTAAATTTATAACTGTGTCTCACGTTCCGAGCCGGATTTCAAACCCTAACCATCGTTTTGCCCGAAAATACTGATTTCGGCCCATCTTAGTCGGGTGGTACGAAAATCGCCTGAAAAGTGCAGATGAAATTGACGACAGGGGGATCCTCGTAGCATTCTTCTCCTAAATTTATAACTGTATTTCGGGTTCCGTGTTGGATTTCAAACCCTAAGCATCGTCCGGCCCAAAAATACTGATTTCGGCTCATTTTAGTCGGGTGGTACGAAAATCGCCCGAAAAGTGCAGATGAAATCGACGACCGGGAGAACCTTGTAGCATTCTTCTCCTAAATTTATAAATGTGTCTCAGATTCCATGTCGGATTTCAAACCCTAGCCATTGTCCGGCCCGAAAATACCGATTTCGGCCCATTTTTGTGGGTCGGAACGAAAATCGCCCGAAAAGTGCAGATGAAATTGACGACCGGAGGATCCTTGTAGCATTCTTCTCCTAAATTTATAACTGTGTCTCGGGTTCTGGTCGGATTTCAAACCCTAGCCATCGTCCGGCCCGAAAATACCGATATCGGCCTATTTTAGTCGTGTGGTAAGAAAATCGCCCGAAAAGTGCAGATGAAATCGATGACCGGAGGATCCTTGTAGCATTCTTCTCCTAAATTTATAACTGTGTCTCGGGTTCCGTGTCAGATTTCAAACCCTAGCCATCGTTTGGCCCGAAAATACTGATTTCGGCCCATCTTAGTCGGGCGGTACGAAAATCGCCTGAAAAGTGCAGATGAAATTGACGAACCGGGGATCCTCGTAGCATTCTTCTCCTAAATTTATAACTGTGTCTCGGGTTTTGTGTCGGATTTCAAACCCCAGGCATCGTCCGACCCGAAAATACTGATTTCGGCCCATTTTAATCAGGTGGTACGAAAATCGCCCGAAAAGTGCAGATGAAATCGACGACCGGGAGGATCCTTGTAGCATTTTTCTCCTAAATTTATAACTGTGTCTCGGTTTCCGTGTCGGATTTCAGACCCTAGCCATCGTCCAGCCCGAAAATTGCGATTTCGGCCCATTTTTGTCGTGTGGTACGAAAATCGCCCGAAAAGTGCAGATGAAATAGATGATCGGAGGATCCTTGTAGCATTCTTCTCCTAAATTTATAACTATGTCTCGGGTTCCGTGTCGGATTTCAAACCCTAGCCATCGTCCGACCCGAAAATAACTATTTCGGATCATTTTTGTCGGTTGGAACGAAAATCACCTGAAAAGTGCAGATGAAATCGACGACCCGAGGATCCTTGTAGCATTCTTCTCCTAAATTTATAACTGTGTCTCGGGTTCCGTGTCGGATTTCAAACCCTAGCCATCGTCCGCCCCGAAAATAACTATTTCGAATCATTTTTGTCGGTTGGAACGAAAATCGCCCGAAAAGTGCAGATGAAATCGACGACCGGAGGATCCTTGTAGCATTCTTCTCCTAAATTTATAACTATGTCTTGGGTTCCGTGTCGGAATTCAAAGGCTAGCCATCGTCCGGCCCGAAAATACCGATTTCGACCAATTTTTATCGTGTGGTACGAAAATCACCCGAAAAGTGCAGCTGAAATCGACGACTGGGAGATCCTTGTAACATTCTTCTTCTAAATTTATAACTGTGTCTCGAGTTCTGTGTCATATTTAAAACCCTAGCCATCGTATGACCCGAAAATACCGATTTCGGCCCATTTTTGTCGGGTGGAACAAAAACCGCCCGAAAAGTGTAGATGAAATCGACGCTGGGGGATCCTTGTTGCATTCTTCTCCTAAATTTATAAATGTGTCTCGATTTCCGTGTTGGATTTCTAACCCTAGCCATCGTCCAGCCTGAAAAAATCGATTTCGGCCCATTTTTGTTGTGTGGTACGAAAATCGCCCGAAAAGTGCAGATGAAATAGATGATCGGAGGATCCTTGTAGCATTCTTCTCCTAAATTTATAACTGTGTCTCACGTTCCGAGCCGGATTTCAAACCTTAAGCATCGTTTTGCCCGAAAATACTGATTTCGGCCCATCTTAGTCGGGTGGTACGAAAATCGCCTGAAAAGTGCAGATGAAATTGACGACAGGGGGATCCTCGTAGCATTCTTCTCCTAAATTTATAACTGTATTTCGGGTTCCGTGTTGGATTTCAAACCCTAAGCATCGTCCGGCCCAAAAATACTGATTTCGGCCCATTTTAGTCGGGTGGTACGAAAATCGCCCGAAAAGTGCAGATGAAATCGACGACCGGGAGAACCTTGTAGCATTCTTCTCCTAAATTTATAACTGTGTCTCAGGTTCCATGTCGGATTTCAAACCCTAGCCATTGTCCGGCCCGAAAATACCGATTTCGGCCCATTTTTGTGGGTCGGAACGCAAATCGCCCGAAAAGTGCAGATGAAATTGACGACCGGAGGATCCTTGTAGCATTCTTCTCCTAAATTTATAACTGTGTCTCTAGTTGTGGTCGGATTTCAAACCCTAGCCATCGTCCGGCCCGAAAATACCGATATCGGCCTATTTTAGTCGTGTGGTACGAAAATCGCCCAAAAAGTGCAGATGAAATCGATGACCGGAGGATCCTTGTAGCATTCTTCTCCTAAATTTATAACTGTGTCTCGGGTTCCGTGTCAGATTTCTAACCCTAGCCATCGTTTGGCCCGAAAATACTGATTTCGGCCTATCTTAGTCGGGTGGTACGAAAATCGCCTGAAAAGTGCAGATGAAATTGACGACCGGGGGATCCTCGTAGCATTCTTCTCCTAAATTTATAAATGTGTCTCGGGTTCCGTGTCGGATTTCAAACCCTAGGCATCGTCCGGCCCGAAAATACTGATTTCGGCCCATTTTAATCGGGTGGTACGAAAATCGCCCGAAAAGTGCAGATGAAATCGACGACCGGGAGGATCCTTGTAGCATTTTTCTCCTAAATTTATAACTGTGTCTCGGGTTCCGTGTCGGATTTCAGACCCTAGCCATCGTCCAGCCCGAAAATATCGATTTCGGCCCATTATTGTCGTGTGGTACGAAAATCGCCCGAAAAGTGCAGATGAAATAGATAATCAGAGGATCCTTGTAGCATTCTTCTCCTAAATTTATAACTATGTCTCGGGTTCTGTGTCGGATTTCAAACCCTAGCCATCGTCCGGCCCGAAAATAACTATTTCGTATCATTTTTGTCGGTTGGAACGAAAATCGCCTGAAAAGTGCAGATGAAATCGACGACCCGAGGATCCTTGTAGCATTCTTCTCCTAAATTTATAACCGTGTCTCGGGTTCCGTGTCGGATTTCAAACCCTAGCCATCGTCCGGCCCGAAAATACCGATTTCGACCAATTTTTATCGTGTGGTACGAAAATCACCCGAAAAGTGCAGTAAAATCGCAACTAGAGGATCCTTGTAGCTTTCTTCTCGTAAATTTATAACTGTGTCTCGGGTTCGTGTCGGATTTCAAACACTAGCCATCGTCCGACACGAAAATACCGATTTCGGCCCATTTTAGTCGGGTGGTACGAAAATCGCCCGAAAAGTGCAGATGAAATCGACGACTGGGAGATCCTTGTAACATTCTTCTTCTAAATTTATAACTGTGTCTCGAGTTCTGTGTCATATTTAAAACCCTAGCCATCGTATGACCCGAAAATACCGATTTCGCCCCATTTTTGTCGGGTGGAACAAAAACCGCCCGAAAAGTGTAGATGAAATCGACGACCGGGGGATCCTTGTTGCATTCTTCTCCTAAATTTATAAATGTGTCTCGATTTCCGTGTTGGATTTCTAACCCTAGCCATCGTCCAGCCCGAAAATATCGATTTCGGCCCATTTTTGTTGTGTGGTACGAAAATCGCCCGAAAAGTGCAGATGAAATAGATGATCGGAGGATCCTTGTAGCATTCTTCTCCTAAATTTATAACTGTGTCTCACGTTCCGAGCCGGATTTCAAACCCTAACCATCGTTTTGCCCGAAAATACTGATTTCGGCCCATCTTAGTCGGGTGGTACGAAAATCGCCTGAAAAGTGCAGATGAAATTGACGACAGGGGGATCCTCGTAGCATTCTTCTCCTAAATTTATAACTGTATTTCGGGTTCCGTGTTGGATTTCAAACCCTAAGCATCGTCCGGCCCAAAAATACTGATTTCGGCCCATTTTAGTCGGGTGGTACGAAAATCGCCCGAAAAGTGCAGATGAAATCGACGACCGGGAGAACCTTGTAGCATTCTTCTCCTAAATTTATAACTGTGTCTCAGGTTCCATGTCGGATTTCAAACCCTAGCCATTGTCCGGCCCGAAAATACCGATTTCGGCCCATTTTTGTGGGTCGGAACGAAAATCGCCCGAAAAGTGCAGATGAAATTTACGACCGGAGGATCCTTGTAGCATTCTTCTCCTAAATTTATAACTGTGTCTCGGGTTCTGGTCGGATTTCAAACCCTAGCCATCGTCCGGCCCGAAAATACCGATATCGGCCTATTTTAGTCGTGTGGTAAGAAAATCGCCCGAAAAGTGCAGATGAAATCGATGACCGGAGGATCCTTGTAGCATTCTTCTCCTAAATTTATAACTGTGTCTCGGGTTCCGTGTCAGATTTCAAACCCTAGCCATCGTTTGGCCCAAAAATACTGATTTCGGCCCATCTTAGTCGGGCGGTACGAAAATCGCCTGAAAAGTGCAGATGAAATTGACGACCGGGGGATCCTCGTAGCATTCTTCTCCTAAATTTATAACTGTGTCTCGGGTTCTGTGTCGGATTTCAAACCCCAGGCATCGTCCGACCCGAAAATACTGATTTCGGCCCATTTTAATCAGGTGGTACGAAAATCGCCCGAAAAGTGCAGATGAAATCGACGACCGGGAGGATCCTTGTAGCATTTTTCTCCTAAATTTATAACTGTGTCTCGGTTTCCGTGTCGGATTTCAGACCCTAGCCATCGTCCAGCCCGAAAATATCGATTTTGGCCCATTTTTGTCGTGTGGTACGAAAATCGCCCGAAAAGTGCAGATGAAATAGATGATCGGAGGATCCTTGTAGCATTCTTCTCCTAAATTTATAACTATGTCTCGGGTTCCGTGTCGGATTTCAAACCCTAGCCATCGTCCGACCCGAAAATAACTATTTCGGATCATTTTTGTCGGTTGGAACGAAAATCACCTGAAAAGTGCAGATGAAATCGACGACCCGAGGATCCTTGTAGCATTCTTCTCCTAAATTTATAACTGTGTCTCGGGTTCCGTGTCGGATTTCAAACCCTAGCCATCGTCCGCCCCGAAAATAACTATTTCGAATCATTTTTGTCGGTTGGAACGAAAATCGCCCGAAAAGTGCAGATGAAATCGACGACCGGAGGATCCTTGTAGCATTCTTCTCCTAAATTTATAACTATGTCTTGGGTTCCGTGTCGGAATTCAAAGGCTAGCCATCGTCCGGCCCGAAAATACCGATTTCGACCAATTTTTATCGTGTGGTACGAAAATCACCCGAAAAGTGCAGCTGAAATCGACGACTGGGAGATCCTTGTAACATTCTTCTTCTAAATTTATAACTGTGTCTCGAGTTCTGTGTCATATTTAAAACCCTAGCCATCGTATGACCCGAAAATACCGATTTCGGCCCATTTTTGTCGGGTGGAACAAAAACCGCCCGAAAAGTGTAGATGAAATCGACGCTGGGGGATCCTTGTTGCATTCTTCTCCTAAATTTATAAATGTGTCTCGATTTCCGTGTTGGATTTCTAACCCTAGCCATCGTCCAGCCTGAAAAAATCGATTTCGGCCCATTTTTGTTGTGTGGTACGAAAATCGCCCGAAAAGTGCAGATGAAATAGATGATCGGAGGATCCTTGTAGCATTCTTCTCCTAAATTTATAACTGTGTCTCACGTTCCGAGCCGGATTTCAAACCTTAAGCATCGTTTTGCCCGAAAATACTGATTTCGGCCCATCTTAGTCGGGTGGTACGAAAATCGCCTGAAAAGTGCAGATGAAATTGACGACAGGGGGATCCTCGTAGCATTCTTCTCCTAAATTTATAACTGTATTTCGGGTTCCGTGTTGGATTTCAAACCCTAAGCATCGTCCGGCCCAAAAATACTGATTTCGGCCCATTTTAGTCGGGTGGTACGAAAATCGCCCGAAAAGTGCAGATGAAATCGACGACCGGGAGAACCTTGTAGCATTCTTCTCCTAAATTTATAACTGTGTCTCAGGTTCCATGTCGGATTTCAAACCCTAGCCATTGTCCGGCCCGAAAATACCGATTTCGGCCCATTTTTGTGGGTCGGAACGAAAATCGCCCGAAAAGTGCAGATGAAATTTACGACCGGAGGATCCTTGTAGCATTCTTCTCCTAAATTTATAACTGTGTCTCGGGTTCTGGTCGGATTTCAAACCCTAGCCATCGTCCGGCCCGAAAATACCGATATCGGCCTATTTTAGTCGTGTGGTAAGAAAATCGCCCGAAAAGTGCAGATGAAATCGATGACCGGAGGATCCTTGTAGCATTCTTCTCCTAAATTTATAACTGTGTCTCGGGTTCCGTGTCAGATTTCAAACCCTAGCCATCGTTTGGCCCGAAAATACTGATTTCGGCCCATCTTAGTCGGGTGGTTCGAAAATCGCCTGAAAAGTGCAAATGAAATTGACGACCGGGGGATCCTCGTAGCATTCTTCTCCTAAATTTATAACTGTGTCTCGGGTTCTGTGTCGGATTTCAAACCCCAGGCATCGTCCGACCCGAAAATACTGATTTCGGCCCATTTTAATCAGGTGGTACGAAAATCGCCCGAAAAGTGCAGATGAAATCGACGACCGGGAGGATCCTTGTAGCATTTTTCTCCTAAATTTATAACTGTGTCTCGGTTTCCGTGTCGGATTTCAGACCCTAGCCATCGTCCAGCCCGAAAATATCGATTTTGGCCCATTTTTGTCGTGTGGTACGAAAATCGCCCGAAAAGTGCAGATGAAATAGATGATCGGAGGATCCTTGTAGCATTCTTCTCCTAAATTTATAACTATGTCTCGGGTTCCGTGTCGGATTTCAAACCCTAGCCATCGTCCGACCCGAAAATAACTATTTCGGATCATTTTTGTCGGTTGGAACGAAAATCGCCTGAAAAGTGCAGATGAAATCGACGACCCGAGGATCCTTGTAGCATTCTTCTCCTAAATTTATAACTGTGTCTCGGGCTCCGTGTCGGATTTCAAATCCTAGCCATCGTCCGGCCCGAAAATAACTATTTCGAATCATTTTTGTCGGTTGGAACGAAAATCGCCCGAAAAGTGCAGATGAAATCGACGACCGGAGGATCCTTGTAGCATTCTTCTCCTAAATTTATAACTATGTCTTGGGTTCCGTGTCGGAATTCAAAGGCTAGCCATCGTCCGGCCCGAAAAGACCGATTTCGACCAATTTTTATCGTGTGGTACGAAAATCACCCGAAAAGTGCAGTAAAATCGCAACTAGAGGATCCTTGTAGCTTTCTTCTCGTAAATTTATAACTGTGTCTCGGGTTCGTGTCGGATTTCAAACACTAGCCATCGTCCGACACGAAAATACCGATTTCGGCCCATTTTAGTCGGGTGGTACGAAAATCGCCCGAAAAGTGCAGATGAAATCGACGACTGGGAGATCCTTGTAACATTCTTCTTCTAAATTTATAACTGTGTCTCGAGTTTTGTGTCATATTTAAATCCCTAGCCATCGTATGACCCGAAAATACCGATTTCGGCCCATTTTTGTCGGGTGGAACAAAAACCGCCCGAAAAGTGTAGATGAAATCGACGACCGGGGGATCCTTGTTGCATTCTTCTCCTAAATTTATAAATGTGTCTCGATTTCCGTGTTGGATTTCTAACCCTAGCCATCGTCCAGCCCGAAAATATCGATTTCGGCCCATTTTTGTTGTGTGGTACGAAAATCGCCCGAAAAGTGCAGATGAAATAGATGATCGGAGGATCCTTGTAGCATTCTTCTCCTAAATTTATAACTGTGTCTCACGTTCCGAGCCGGATTTCAAACCCTAACCATCGTTTTGCCCGAAAATACTGATTTCGGCCCATCTTAGTCGGGTGGTACGAAAATCGCCTGAAAAGTGCAGATGAAATTGACGACAGGGGGATCCTCGTAGCATTCTTCTCCTAAATTTATAACTGTATTTCGGGTTCCGTGTTGGATTTCAAACCCTAAGCATCGTCCGGCCCAAAAATACTGATTTCGGCTCATTTTAGTCGGGTGGTACGAAAATCGCCCGAAAAGTGCAGATGAAATCGACGACCGGGAGAACCTTGTAGCATTCTTCTCCTAAATTTATAAATGTGTCTCAGATTCCATGTCGGATTTCAAACCCTAGCCATTGTCCGGCCCGAAAATACCGATTTCGGCCCATTTTTGTGGGTCGGAACGAAAATCGCCCGAAAAGTGCAGATGAAATTGACGACCGGAGGATCCTTGTAGCATTCTTCTCCTAAATTTATAACTGTGTCTCGGGTTCTGGTCGGATTTCAAACCCTAGCCATCGTCCGGCCCGAAAATACCGATATCGGCCTATTTTAGTCGTGTGGTAAGAAAATCGCCCGAAAAGTGCAGATGAAATCGATGACCGGAGGATCCTTGTAGCATTCTTCTCCTAAATTTATAACTGTGTCTCGGGTTCCGTGTCAGATTTCAAACCCTAGCCATCGTTTGGCCCGAAAATACTGATTTCGGCCCATCTTAGTCGGGCGGTACGAAAATCGCCTGAAAAGTGCAGATGAAATTGACGAACCGGGGATCCTCGTAGCATTCTTCTCCTAAATTTATAACTGTGTCTCGGGTTTTGTGTCGGATTTCAAACCCCAGGCATCGTCCGACCCGAAAATACTGATTTCGGCCCATTTTAATCAGGTGGTACGAAAATCGCCCGAAAAGTGCAGATGAAATCGACGACCGGGAGGATCCTTGTAGCATTTTTCTCCTAAATTTATAACTGTGTCTCGGTTTCCGTGTCGGATTTCAGACCCTAGCCATCGTCCAGCCCGAAAATATCGATTTCGGCCCATTTTTGTCGTGTGGTACGAAAATCGCCCGAAAAGTGCAGATGAAATAGATAATCAGAGGATCCTTGTAGCATTCTTCTCCTAAATTTATAACTATGTCTCGGGTTCTGTGTCGGATTTCAAACCCTAGCCATCGTCCGGCCCGAAAATAACTATTTCGGATCATTTTTGTCGGTTGGAACGAAAATCGCCTGAAAAGTGCAGATGAAATCGACGACCCGAGGATCCTTGTAGCATTCTTCTCCTAAATTTATAACTGTGTCTCGGGTTCCGTGTCGGATTTCAAACCCTAGCCATCGTCCGGCCCGAAAATACCGATTTCGACCAATTTTTATCGTGTGGTACGAAAATCACCCGAAAAGTGCAGTAAAATCGCAACTAGAGGATCCTTGTAGCTTTCTTCTCGTAAATTTATAACTGTGTCTCGGGTTCGTGTCGGATTTCAAACACTAGCCATCGTCCGACACGAAAATACCGATTTCGGCCCATTTTAGTCGGGTGGTACGTAAATCGCCCGAAAAGTGCAGATGAAATCGACGACTGGGAGATCCTTGTAACATTCTTCTTCTAAATTTATAACTGTGTCTCGAGTTCTGTGTCATATTTAAAACCCTAGCCATCGTATGACCCGAAAATACCGATTTCGGCCCATTTTTGTCGGGTGGAACAAAAACCGCCCGAAAAGTGTAGATGAAATCGACGACCGGGGGATCCTCGTAGCATTCTTCTCCTAAATTTATAAATGTGTCTCGATTTCCGTGTTGGATTTCTAACCCTAGCCATCGTCCAGCCCGAAAATATCGATTTTGGCCCATTTTTGTTGTGTGGTACGAAAATCGCCTGAAAAGTGCAGGTGAAATCGACGACCGCAGGATCCTTGTAGCATTCTTCTCCTAAATTTATAACTGTGTCTTGGGTTCCGTGTCGGACTTCAAAGCCTAGCCATCGTCCGGCCCGAAAATACCGATTTCGACCAATTTTTATCGTGTGGTACGAAAATCGCCCGAAAAGTGCAGTAAAATCGACGACTGGAGGATCCTTGTAGCTTTCTTCTCTTAAATTTATAACTGTGTCTCGGGTTCGTGTCGGATTTCAAACACTAGCCATCGTCCGACACGAAAATACCGATTTCGGCCCATTTTAGTCGGGTGGTACGAAAATCGCCCGAAAAGTGCAGATGAAATCGACGACTGGGAGATCCTTGTAGCATTCTTCTCCTAAAATTTTAACTGTGTCTCGAGTTCCGTGTCATATTTAAAACCCTAGCCATCGTATGACCCGAAAATACCTATTTCGGCCCATTTTTGTCGGGTGGTACAAAAATCGCCCGAAAAGTGCAGATGAAATCGACGACCGGGGGATCCTTGTAGCATTCTTCTCCTAAATTTATAATTGTGTCTCGATTTCCGTGTCGGATTTCAAACCCTAGCCATCGTCCAGCTCGAAAATATCGATTTCGGCCCATTTTTGTAGTGTGGTACGAAAATCGCCCGAAAATTGCAGATTAAATAGACGATCAGAGGATCCTTGTAGCATTCTTCTCCTACATTTATAACTGTGTCTCGGGTTCCGTGTCGGATTTCAGACCCTAGCCATTGTCCAGCCCGAAAATATCGATTTCGGCCCATTTTTGTCGTGTGGTACGAAAATCGCCCGAAAAGTGCAGATGAAATCGACGACTGGGAGATCCTTGTAGCATTCTTCTCCTAAAATTATAACTGTGTCTCGAGTTCCGTGTCATATTTAAAACCCTAGCCATCGTATGACCCGAAAATACCGATTTCGGCCCATTTTTGTCGGGTGGTACAAAAATCGCCCGAAAAGTGCAGATGAAATCGACGATCGGAGGATCCTTGTAGCATTCTTCTCCTAAATTTATAACTATGTCTCGGGTTCCGTGTCGGATTTCAAACCCTAGCCATTGTCCGGCCCGAAAATAACTATTTCGGATCATTTTTGTCGGTTGGAACGAAAATCGCCCGAAAAGTGCAGATGAAATCGACGACCCGAGAATCCTTGTAGCATTCTTCTCCTAAATTTATAAATGTGTCTCGGGTTCCGTGTCGGATTTCAAACCCTAGCCATCGTCCGGCCCGAAAATAACAATTTCGAATCATTTTTGTCGGTTGGAACGAAAATCGCCCGAAAAGTGCAGATATAATCGACGACCAGAGGATCCTTGTAGCATTCTTCTCCTAAATTTATAACTATGTCTTGGGTTCCGTGTCGGATTTCAAAGGCTAGCCATCGTCCGGCCCGAAAATACTGATTTCGGCCCATTTTTGTGGGTCGGAACGAAAATCGCCCGAAAAGTGCAGATGAAATTGACGACCGGAGGATCCTTGTAGCATTCTTCTCCTAAATTTATAACTGTGTCTTGGGTTCCGTGTCGGATTTCAAAGCCTAGCCATCGTCCGGCCCGAAAATACCGATTTCGACCAATTTTTATCGTGTGGTACGAAAATCGCCCGAAAAGTGCAGTAAAATCGACGACCGGAGGATCCTTGTAGCTTTCTTCTCTTAAATTTATAACTGTGTCTCGGGTTCGTGTCGGATTTCAAACACTAGCCATCGTCCGACACGAAAATACCGATTTCGGCCCATTTTAGTCGGGTGGTACGAAAATCGCCCGAAAAGTGCAGATGAAATCGACGACTGGGAGATCCTTGTAGCATTCTTCTCCTAAAATTTTAACTGTGTCTCGAGTTCCGTGTCATATTTAAAACCCTAGCCATCGTATGACCCGAAAATACCTATTTCGGCCCATTTTTGTCGGGTGGTACAAAAATCGCCCGAAAAGTGCAGATGAAATCGACGACCGGGGGATCCTTGTAGCATTCTTCTCCTAAATTTATAATTGTGTCTCGATTTCCGTGTCGGATTTCAAACCCTAGCCATCGTCCAGCTTGAAAATATCGATTTCGGCCCATTTTTGTAGTGTGGTACGAAAATCGCCCGAAAATTGCAGATTAAATAGACGATCAGAGGATCCTTGTCGCATTCTTCTCCTACATTTATAACTGTGTCTCGGGTTCCGTGTCGGATTTCAGACCCTAGCCATTGTCCAGCCCGAAAATATCGATTTCGGCCCATTTTTGTCGTGTGGTACGAAAATCGCCCGAAAAGTGCAGATGAAATCGACGACTGGGAGATCCTTGTAGCATTCTTCTCCTAAAATTATAACTGTGTCTCGAGTTCCGTGTCATATTTAAAACCCTAGCCATCGTATGACCCGAAAATACCGATTTCGGCCCATTTTTGTCGGGTGGTACAAAAATCGCCCGAAAAGTGCAGATGAAATCGACGATCGGAGGATCCTTGTAGCATTCTTCTCCTAAATTTATAACTATGTCTCGGGTTCCGTGTCGGATTTCAAACCCTAGCCATTGTCCGGCCCGAAAATAACTATTTCGGATCATTTTTGTCGGTTGGAACGAAAATCGCCCGAAAAGTGCAGATGAAATCGACGACCCGAGGATCCTTGTAGCATTCTTCTCCTAAATTTATAAATGTGTCTCGGGTTCCGTGTCGGATTTCAAACCCTAGCCATCGTCCGGCCCGAAAATAACAATTTCGAATCATTTTTGTCGGTTGGAACGAAAATCGCCCGAAAAGTGCAGATATAATCGACGACCAGAGGATCCTTGTAGCATTCTTGTCCTAAATTTATAACTATGTCTTGGGTTCCGTGTCGGATTTCAAAGGCTAGCCATCGTCCGGCCCGAAAATACTGATTTCGGCCCATTTTTGTGGGTCGGAACGAAAATCGCCCGAAAAGTGCAGATGAAATTGACGACCGGAGGATCCTTGTAGCATTCTTCTCCTAAATTTATAACTGTGTCTTGGGTTCCGTGTCGGATTTCAAAGCCTAGCCATCGTCCGGCCCGAAAATACCGATTTCGACCAATTTTTATCGTGTGGTACGAAAATCGCCCGAAAAGTGCAGTAAAATCGACGACTGGAGGATCCTTGTAGCTTTCTTCTCTTAAATTTATAACTGTGTCTCGGGTTCGTGTCGGATTTCAAACACTAGCCATCGTCCGACACGAAAATACCGATTTCGGCCCATTTTAGTCGGGTGGTACGAAAATCGCCCGAAAAGTGCAGATGAAATCGACGACTGGGAGATCCTTGTAGCATTCTTCTCCTAAAATTTTCACTGTGTCTCGAGTTCCGTGTCATATTTAAAACCCTAGCCATCGTATGACCCGAAAATACCGATTTCGGCCCATTTTTGTCGGGTGGTACAAAAATCGCCCGAAAAGTGCAGATGAAATCGACGACCGGGGGATCCTTGTAGCATTCTTCTCCTAAATTTATAATTGTGTCTCGATTTCCGTGTCGGATTTCAAACCCTAGCCATCGTCCAGCCCGAAAATATCGATTTCGGCCCATTTTTGTCGTGTGGTACGAAAATCGCCCGAAAATTGCAGATTAAATAGACGATCAGAGGATCCTTGTAGCATTCTTCTCCTACATTTATAACTGTGTCTCGGGTTCCGTGTCGGATTTCAGACCCTAGCCATCGTCCAGCCCGAAAATATCGATTTCGGCCCATTTTTGTCGTGTGGTACGAAAATCGCCCGAAAAGTGCAGATGAAATCGACGACTGGGAGATCCTTGTAGCATTCTTCTCCTAAAATTATAACTGTGTCTCGAGTTCTGTGTCATATTTAAAACCCTAGCCATCGTATGACCCGAAAATACCGAATTCGGCCCATTTTTGTCGCGTGGTACAAAAATCGCCCGAAAAGTGTAGATGAAATCGACGACCGGGGGATCCTTGTTGCATTCTTCTTCTAAATTTATAAATGTGTCTTGATTTCCGTGTTGGATTTTTAACCCTAGCCATCGTCCAGCCTGAAAATATCGATTTCGGCCCATTTTTGTCTTGTGGTACGAAAATCGCCCGAAAAGTGCAGATGAAATAACTATTTCGGATCATTTTTGTCGGTTGGAACGAAAATCGCCCGAAAAGTGCAGATGAAATCGACGACCGGAGGATCCTTGTAGCATTCTTCTCCTAAATTTATAACTGTGTCTCACGTTCCGAGCCGGATTTCAAACCCTAGCCATCGTTTGGCCCGAAAATACTGATTTCGGCCCATCTTAGTCGGGTGGTACAAAAATCGCCTTAAAAGTGCAGATGAAATTGACGACAGGGGGATCCTCGTAGCATTCTTCTCCTAAATTTATAACTGTGTCTTGGGTTCCGTGTCGGATTTCAAACCCTAGGCATCGTCCGGCCCGAAAATATTGATTTCGGCCCATTTTAGTCGGGTGGTACGAAAATCGCCCGAAAAGTGCAGATGAAATCGACGACCGGGAGAACCTTGTAGCATTCTTCTCCTAAATTTATAACTGTGTCTCAGGTTCCATGTCGGATTTCAAACCCTAGCCATTGTCCGGCCCGAAAATACCGATTTCGGCCCATTTTTGTGGGTCGGAACGCAAATCGCCCGAAAAGTGCAGATGAAATTGACGACCGGAGGATCCTTGTAGCATTCTTCTCCTAAATTTATAACTGTGTCTCTAGTTGTGGTCGGATTTCAAACCCTAGCCATCGTCCGGCCCGAAAATACCGATATCGGCCTATTTTAGTCGTGTGGTACGAAAATCGCCCAAAAAGTGCAGATGAAATCGATGACCGGAGGATCCTTGTAGCATTCTTCTCCTAAATTTATAACTGTGTCTCGGGTTCCGTGTCAGATTTCTAACCCTAGCCATCGTTTGGCCCGAAAATACTGATTTCGGCCTATCTTAGTCGGGTGGTACGAAAATCGCCTGAAAAGTGCAGATGAAATTGACGACCGGGGGATCCTCGTAGCATTCTTCTCCTAAATTTATAAATGTGTCTCGGGTTCCGTGTCGGATTTCAAACCCTAGGCATCGTCCGGCCCGAAAATACTGATTTCGGCCCATTTTAATCGGGTGGTACGAAAATCGCCCGAAAAGTGCAGATGAAATCGACGACCGGGAGGATCCTTGTAGCATTTTTCTCCTAAATTTATAACTGTGTCTCGGGTTCCGTGTCGGATTTCAGACCCTAGCCATCGTCCAGCCCGAAAATATCGATTTCGGCCCATTATTGTCGTGTGGTACGAAAATCGCCCGAAAAGTGCAGATGAAATAGATAATCAGAGGATCCTTGTAGCATTCTTCTCCTAAATTTATAACTATGTCTCGGGTTCTGTGTCGGATTTCAAACCCTAGCCATCGTCCGGCCCGAAAATAACTATTTCGTATCATTTTTGTCGGTTGGAACGAAAATCGCCTGAAAAGTGCAGATGAAATCGACGACCCGAGGATCCTTGTAGCATTCTTCTCCTAAATTTATAACCGTGTCTCGGGTTCCGTGTCGGATTTCAAACCCTAGCCATCGTCCGGCCCGAAATTACCGATTTCGACCAATTTTTATCGTGTGGTACGAAAATCACCCGAAAAGTGCAGTAAAATCGCAACTAGAGGATCCTTGTAGCTTTCTTCTCGTAAATTTATAACTGTGTCTCGGGTTCGTGTCGGATTTCAAACACTAGCCATCGTCCGACACGAAAATACCGATTTCGGCCCATTTTAGTCGGGTGGTACGTAAATCGCCCGAAAAGTGCAGATGAAATCGACGACTGGGAGATCCTTGTAACATTCTTCTTCTAAATTTATAACTGTGTCTCGAGTTCTGTGTCATATTTAAAACCCTAGCCATCGTATGACCCGAAAATACCGATTTCGGCCCATTTTTGTCGGGTGGAACAAAAACCGCCCGAAAAGTGTAGATGAAATCGACGACCGGGGGATCCTCGTAGCATTCTTCTCCTAAATTTATAAATGTGTCTCGATTTCCGTGTTGGATTTCTAACCCTAGCCATCGTCCAGCCCGAAAATATCGATTTTGGCCCATTTTTGTTGTGTGGTACGAAAATCGCCTGAAAAGTGCAGGTGAAATCGACGACCGCAGGATCCTTGTAGCATTCTTCTCCTAAATTTATAACTGTGTCTTGGGTTCCGTGTCGGACTTCAAAGCCTAGCCATCGTCCGGCCCGAAAATACCGATTTCGACCAATTTTTATCGTGTGGTACGAAAATCGCCCGAAAAGTGCAGTAAAATCGACGACTGGAGGATCCTTGTAGCTTTCTTCTCTTAAATTTATAACTGTGTCTCGGGTTCGTGTCGGATTTCAAACACTAGCCATCGTCCGACACGAAAATACCGATTTCGGCCCATTTTAGTCGGGTGGTACGAAAATCGCCCGAAAAGTGCAGATGAAATCGACGACTGGGAGATCCTTGTAGCATTCTTCTCCTAAAATTTTCACTGTGTCTCGAGTTCCGTGTCATATTTAAAACCCTAGCCATCGTATGACCCGAAAATACCGATTTCGGCCCATTTTTGTCGGGTGGTACAAAAATCGCCCGAAAAGTGCAGATGAAATCGACGACCGGGGGATCCTTGTAGCATTCTTCTCCTAAATTTATAATTGTGTCTCGATTTCCGTGTCGGATTTCAAACCCTAGCCATCGTCCAGCCCGAAAATATCGATTTCGGCCCATTTTTGTCGTGTGGTACGAAAATCGCCCGAAAATTGCAGATGACATAGACGATCAGAGGATCCTTGTAGCATTCTTCTCCTACATTTATAACTGTGTCTCGGGTTCCGTGTCGGATTTCAGACCCTAGCCATCGTCCAGCCCGAAAATATCGATTTCGGCCCATTTTTGTCGTGTGGTACGAAAATCGCCCGAAAAGTGCAGATGAAATCGACGACTGGGAGATCCTTGTAGCATTCTTCTCCTAAAATTATAACTGTGTCTCGAGTTCTGTGTCATATTTAAAACCCTAGCCATCGTATGACCCGAAAATACCGAATTCGGCCCATTTTTGTCGGGTGGTACAAAAATCGCCCGAAAAGTGTAGATGAAATCGACGACCGGGGGATCCTTGTTGCATTCTTCTCCTAAATTTATAAATGTGTCTCGATTTCCGTGTTGGATTTCTAACCCTAGCCATCGTCCAGCCCGAAAATATCGATTTCGGCCCATTTTTGTTGTGTGGTACGAAAATCGCCCGAAAAGTGCAGATGAAATAGATGATCGGAGGATCCTTGTAGCATTCTTCTCCTAAATTTATAACTGTGTCTCACGTTCCGAGCCGGATTTCAAACCCTAGCCATCGTTTGGCCGGAAAATACTGATTTCGGCCCATCTTAGTCGGGTGGTACAAAAATCGCCTTAAAAGTGCAGATGAAATTTACGACAGGGGGATCCTCGTAGCATTCTTCTCCTAAATTTATAACTGTATTTCGGGTTCCGTGTCGGATTTCAAACCCTAAGCATCGTCTGGCCCAAAAATACTGATTTCGGCCCATTTTAGTCGGGTGGTACGAAAATCGCCCGAAAAGTGCAGATGAAATCGACGACCGGGAGAACCTTGTAGCATTCTTCTCCTAAATTTATAACTGTGTCTCAGGTTCCATGTCGGATTTCAAACCCTAGCCATTGTCCGGCCCGAAAATACCGATTTCGGCCTATTTTTGTGGGTCGGAACGAAAATCGCCCGAAAAGTGCAGATGAAATTGACGACCGGAGGATCCTTGTAGCATTCTTCTCCTAAATTTATAACTGTGTCTCGGGTTCTGGCCGGATTTCAAACCCTAGCCATCGTCCGGCCCGAAAATACCGATATCGGCCTATTTTAGTCGTGTGGTAAGAAAATCGCCCGAAAAGTGCAGATGAAATCGATGACCGGAGGATCCTTGTAGCATTCTTCTCCTAAATTTATAACTGTGTCTCGGGTTCTGGTCGGATTTCAAACCCTAGCCATCGTCCGGCCCGAAAATACCGATATCGGCCTATTTTAGTCGTGTGGTAAGAAAATCGCCCGAAAAGTGCAGATGAAATCGATGACCGGAGGATCCTTGTAGCATTCTTCTCCTAAATTTATAACTGTGTCTCGGGTTCCGTGTCAGATTTCAAACCCTAGCCATCGTTTGGCCCGAAAATACTGATTTCGGCCCATCTTAGTCGGGTGGTACGAAAATCGGCTGAAAAGTGCAGATGAAATTGACGACCAGGGGATCCTCGTAGCATTCTTCTCCTAAATTTATAACTGTGTCTCGGGTTCCGTGTCGGATTTCAAACCC
Organism: Cicer chorassanicum; assembly: GCA_037974735.1. Taxonomy (NCBI): domain Eukaryota; kingdom Viridiplantae; phylum Streptophyta; class Magnoliopsida; order Fabales; family Fabaceae; genus Cicer; species Cicer chorassanicum. Next base: position 13,022,772 of record JBBPBP010009777.1, on the reverse strand, counting down.
CAGGCATCGTCCGACCCGAAAATACTGATTTCGGCCCATTTTAATCGGGTGGTACGAAAATCGCCCGAAAAGTGCAGATGAAATCGACGACTGGGAGATCCTTGTAGCATTCTTCTTCTAAATTTATAACTATGTCTCGAGTTCTGTGTCACATTTAAAACCCTAGCCATCGTATGACCCAAAAATACCGATTTCGGCCCATTTTTGTCGGGTGGAACAAAAACCGCCCGAAAAGTTTAGATGAAATCGACGACCGGGGGATCCTTGTTGCTTTCTTCTATTAAATTTATAAATGTGTCTCGATTTCCATGTTGGATTTCTAACCCTAGCCATCGTCCAACCCGAAAATATCGATTTCGGCCGATTTTTGTCGTGTGGTACGAAAATCGCCCGAAAAGTGCAGATGAAATAGATGATCGGAGGATCCTTGTAGCATTCTTCTCCGAAATTTATAACTGTGTCTCGGGTTCCGTGTCGGATTTCAAACCCTAGGCATCGTCCGGCCCGAAAATATTGATTTCGGCCCATTTTAATCGGGTGGTATGAAAATCGCCCGAAAAGTGCAGATGAAATTGACGACCGGGAGGATCCTTGTAGCATTCTTCTCCAAAATTTATAACTATGTCTCGGGTTCCGTGTCGGATTTCAAACCCTAGCTATCGTCCGGCCCGAAAATAACTATTTCGGATCATTTTTGTTGGTTGGAACGAAAATCGACCGAAAAGTGCAGATGAAATCGACGACCCGAGGATCCTTGTAGCATTCTTCTCCTAAATTTATAACTGTGTCTCGGGTTCCGTGTCGGATTTCAAACCCTAGCCATCGTCCGGCCCGAAAATACCAATTTCGAATCATTTTTGTCGGTTGGAACGAAAATCGCCCGAAAAGTGCAGATGAAATCGACGACTGGAGGATCCTTTTAGCATTCTTCTCCTAAATTTATAACTATGTATCGGGATCCGTGTCCAATTTCAAAAGCTAGAGATTGTCCGGTGCAAAAAAAACCGATTTCGTTCCATTTTAGTCGTGTGGTACGAAAATCTCCCGAAAAGTGCAGATGAAAGCGACGACTGTGAGATCCTTGTAGCGTTCTTCTCCTAAATTTATAATTGTGGCTGGAGTTCCGTGTCGGATTTAAAACCCTAAACATCGTCCGGCCCGAAAATACCAATTTCGTCCCATTTTTATTTGGCGGTACGAAAATCGCCCGAAAAGTGCAGATGAAATCGACGACCGGGAGAACCTTGTAGCATTCTTCTCCTAAATTTATAACTGTGTCTCGGGTTCCGTGTCAGATTTTAAACCCTAGCCATCGTCCAGCCCGAAAATACCGATTTCGGCTAATTTTTGTCGTGTGGTACGAAAATTGCCTAAAAAGTGCAGGTGAAATCGACGACCGGAGGATCCTTGTAGCGTTCTTCTCCTAAATTTATAAATCTGTCTTAGGTTCCGTGTCAGATTTCAAAGCCTAGCCATTGTCTGGCTCGAAAATACCGATTTCGACCAATTTTTATCGTGTGGTATGAAAATTGCCCGAAAAGTGCAGTAAAATCGACGACCGGAAGATCTTTCTAGCATTCTTCTCCTAAATTTATAACTGTGTCTCAGGTTCCGTGTCGGATTTCAAACCCTAGCCATCGTCCGCCCCGAAAATACCGATTTCGGCCTATTTTTGTCGTGTGGTACGAAAATTGCCCGAAAAGTGCAGATGAAATCGACGACCGGGAAAACCTTGTAGCATACTTCTCCTAAACTTATAATTGTGTCTCGGGTTCCGTGTCGGATTTCAAACCGTAGATATCGTTCGGCCAGAAAATACCGATTTCAGCCCATTTTTGTTAGGTGGTACGAAAATCGCCCGAAAAGTGCAGATGAAATCGACGACCGGGGGATTCGTGTTGCATTCTTCTCCTAAATTTATAACTGTGTCTTGGGTTCCGTGTCGGATTTTAAACCCTAGCCATCGTCCGGCCCGTAAACACCGATTTCGGCCTATTTTTGTCGTGTGGTACGAAAATCGCCCGACAAGTGCAGATGAAATTGACGACCGGAGGATCCTTGTAGCTTTCTTCTCCTAAATTTATAACTGTGCCTCGGGATACAGTGTCGGATTTCAAACCCTAGCCATCGTTCGGCCCGAAAATACCAATTTCAGACCATTTTATTCGGGTGGTACGAAAATCTCCCGAAAAGTGCAGATGAAAGTGACAACTAAGAGATCCTTGTAGCATTCTTCTCTTAAATTTATAACTATGTCTGGAGTTCCGTGTCGGATTTAAAACCCTAGCCATCGTCCGTCCCTAAAATACCGATTTCGACCCATTTTTGTCGGGTGGTACGAAAATCACCCGAAAAGTGCTGATGAAATCGACGATCAGGGGATTCTTGTAGCATTCTTATCCTAAATTAATAATTGTGTCCCGAGTTCCGTGTCGGATTTCAAACCCTAGGCATTGTCCGGCCCGAAAATACCAATTTCGGCCCATTTTAGTCAGGCGGTACGAATATCGCCCGAAAAGTGCAGATGAAATCGACGACCTGGAGATCCTTGTAGCATTCTTCTCCTAAATTTATAACTGTGTCTCGCGTTCCGTGTCGGATTTCAAACCCAAGCCATCGTCCGGCCCGAAAATACCGATTTTGGCCTATTTTTGTCGGGTGGTACGAAAATCACCCGAAAAGTGCAGATGAAATCGACGATCAGGGGATTCTTGAAGCATTCTTCTCCTAAATTAATAATTGTGTCCCGGGTTCCGTGTCGGATTTCAAACCCTAGGTATTATCCGGCCCGAAAATATCGATTTCGGCCCATTTTAGTCGGGCGGTACGAAAATCGCCCGAAAAGTGCAGATGAAATCGACGACCAGGAGATCCTTGTAGCATTCTTCTCCTAAATTTATAACTGTGTCTCGCGTTCCGTGTCGGATTTCAAACCCTAGCCATCGTCCGGCCCGAAAATACAGATTTCGGCCCATTTTAGTTGGGTGGTATCAAAATCGCCCGAAAAGTGCAGATGAAATCGACAACCGGGAGATCCTTGTAGCATTCTTCTCCAAAATTTATAATTGTCTCTCGGTTTTCGTGTCGGATTTCAAACTTTAGCCATCGTCCAGCCCGATAATACCGATTTCGGCCCATTTTTATCGTATGGTACGAAAATCGCCTGAAAAGTGCAGGTGAAATCGACGACCAGAGGATCCTTGTAGCATTCTTCTCCTAAATTTATAACTGTGTCTCGGGTTCCGTGTCGGATTTCAAACCCTAACCATCGTCCGACCCGAAAATACCGATTTCGACCAATTTTTATGGTGTGGTACGAAAATCGCCCGAAAAGTGCAGATGAGATTGACGACCGGAGGATCCTTGTAGCTTTCTTCTCGTAAATTTATAACTGTGTATCGGATTCCGTGTCGGATTTAAAACCCTAGCAATCGTCCGACCCGAAAATACCGATTTCGGCCCATTTATGTCGGTTGGAACAAAAATCGTTCGAAAAGTGCAGATGAAATCGACGACCGGAGGATCCTTGTAGCATCCTTCTCCTAAATTTATAACTGTGTCTCGGGTTCCGTGTCGATTTTCAAACTCTATCCGTCGTCCGACACGAAAATACCGATTTCGGGCCATTTTAGTCGGGTGGTACGAAAATCGCCCCAAAAGTCCAGATGAAATCGACGACCGGGAGATCCTTGTAGCATTCTTCTCCTAAATTTATAACTGTGTCTCGGGTTCCGTGTCGGATTTCAAACCCTAGCCATCGTCCGGCCCGAAAATACCGATTTCGGCGCATTTTAGTCGGGTGTTACGAAAATCGCCTGAAAAGTGAAGATGAAATTGACGACCGGAGAATCCTTGTAGCATTCTTCTCCTAAATTTATAACTGTGTCTCGGGTTCCGTGTCGGATTTCAAACCCTAGCCTTCGTTCGGCCCAAAAATACCTATTTCGGATCATTTTTGTCGGTTGGAACGAAAATCGCCCGAAAAGTGCAGATGAAATCGACGACCGGGGTATCCTTGTAGCATTCTTCTCCTAAATTTATAACTGTGTCTTGGGTTCCGTGTCGGATTTCAAACCCTAAACATCGTCCGGCCCGAAAATACCGATTTCAGCCTATTTTTGTCGTGTGGTACGAAAATCGCCCGAAAAGTGCAGATGAAATTGACGACCGGAGGATCCTTGTAGCATTCTTCTCCTAAATTTATAACCGCGTCTCGGGTTCCGTGTCGGATTTCAAACCCTAGCCATCGTCCGGCCCAAAAATACCGATTTCGGCCCTTTTTCGTCGTGTGGTATGAAAATTGCCCGAAAAGTGCAGATGAAATCGACGACCGGAGGATCCTTGTAGCTTTCTTCTCCTAAATTTATAACTGTGTCTCGGGGTACAGTGTCGGATTTCAAACCCTAGCCATCGTCCGGCCCGAAAATACCAATTTCGGCCCATTTTAGTCGGGTGGTACGAAAATCTCCCAAAAAGTGCAGATGAAAGCGACGACTAAGAGATCCTTGTAGCATTCTTCTCTTAAATTTATAACTGTATCTGGAGTTCCGTGTCGGATTTAAAACCCTAGCCATCGTCCGGCCCGAAAATACCAATTTCGAATCATTTTTGTTGGTTGGAACGAAAATCGACCGAAAAGTGCAGATGAAATCGACGACCCGAGGATCCTTGTAGCATTCTTCTCCTAAATTTATAACTGTGTCTCGCGTTCCGTGTCGGATTTCAAACCCAAGCCATCGTCCGGCCCGAAAATACCAATTTCGAATCATTTTTGTCGGTTGGAACGAAAATCGCCCGAAAAGTGCAGATGAAATCGACGACTGGAGGATCCTTTTAGCATTCTTCTCCTAAATTTATAACTATGTATCGGGATCCGTGTCCAATTTCAAAAGCTAGAGATTGTCCGGTGCGAAAAAAACCGATTTCGTTCCATTTTAGTCGTGTGGTACGAAAATCTCCCGAAAAGTGCAGATGAAAGCGACGACTGCGAGATCCTTGTAGCGTTCTTCTCCTAAATTTATAATTGTGGCTGGAGTTCCGTGTCGGATTTAAAACCCTAAACATCGTCCGGCCCGAAAATACCAATTTCGTCCCATTTTTATTGGGTGGTACGAAAATCGCCCGAAAAGTGCAGATGAAATCGACGACCGGGAGAACCTTGTAGCATTCTTCTCCTAAATTTATAACTGTGTCTCGGGTTCCGTGTCAGATTTCAAACCCTAGCCATCGTCCAGCCCGAAAATACCGATTTCGGCTAATTTTTGTCGTGTGGTACGAAAATTGCCTAAAAAGTGCAGGTGAAATCGACGACCAGAGGATCCTTGTAGCGTTCTTCTCCTAAATTTATAAATCTGTCTTAGGTTTCGTGTCAGATTTCAAAGCCTAGCCATTGTCTGGCTCGAAAATACCGATTTCGACCAATTTTTATCGTGTGGTATGAAAATTGCCCGAAAAGTGCAGTAAAATCGACGACCGGAGGATCTTTCTAGCATTCTTCTCCTAAATTTATAACTGTGTCTCGGGGTACAGTGTCGGATTTCAAACCCTAGCCATCGTCCGGCCCGAAAATACCAATTTCGGCCCATTTTAGTTGGGTGGTACGAAAATCTCCCAAAAAGTGCAGATGAAAGCGACGACTAAGAGATCCTTGTAGCATTCTTCTCTTAAATTTATAACTGTATCTAGAGTTCCGTGTCGGATTTAAAACCCTAGCCATCGTCCGTCCCTAAAATACCGATTTCGACCCATTTTTGTCGGGTGGTACGAAAATCGCCTGAAAAGTGCAGATGAAATCGACGACCGGGGGATCCTTGTAGCATTCTTCTCCTAAATTTATAACTGTGTCTCGCGTTCCGTGTCGGATTTCAAACCCAAGCCATCGTCCGGCCCGAAAATACTGATTTCGGCCCATTTTAATCAGGTGGTACGAAAATCGCCCGAAAAGTGCAGATGAGATTGACGACCGGAGGATCCTTGTAGCTTTCTTCTCGTAAATTTATAACTGTGTATCGGATTCCGTGTCGGATTTAAAACCCTAGCAATCGTCCGACCCGAAAATACCGATTTCGGCCCATTTATGTCGGTTGGAACAAAAATCGTTCGAAAAGTGCAGATGAAATCGACGACCGGAGGATCCTTGTAGCATCCTTCTCCTAAATTTAAAACTGTGTCTCGGGTTCCGTGTCGGTTTTCAAACTCTATCCGTCGTCCGACACGAAAATACCGATTTCGGCCCATTTTAGTCGGGTGTTACGAAAATCGCCTGAAAAGTGAAGATGAAATCGACGACCGGAGAATCCTTGTAGCATTCTTCTCCTAAATTTATAACTGTGTCTCGGGTTCCGTGTCGGATTTCAAACCCTAGCCTTCGTTCGGCCCAAAAATACCTATTTCGGATCATTTTTGTCGGTTGGAACGAAAATCGCCCGAAAAGTGCAGATGAAATCGACGACCGGGGTATCCTTGTAGCATTCTTCTCCTAAATTTATAACTGTGTCTTGGGTTCCGTGTCGGATTTCAAACCCTAAACATCGTCCGGCCCGAAAATACCGATTTCAGCCTATTTTTGTCGTGTGGTACGAAAATCGCCCGAAAAGTGCAGATGAAATTGACGACCGGAGGATCCTTGTAGCATTCTTCTCCTAAATTTATAACCGCGTCTCGGGTTCCGTGTTGGATTTCAAACCCTAGCCATCGTCCGGCCTGAAAATACCGATTTCGGCCCTTTTTCGTCGTGTGGTATGAAAATTGCCCGAAAAGTGCAGATGAAATCGACGACCGGAGGATCCTTGTAGCTTTCTTCTCCTAAATTTATAACTGTGTCTCAGGGTACAGTGTCGGATTTCAAACCCTAGCCATCGTCCGGCCCGAAAATACCAATTTCGGCCCATTTTAGTCGGGTGGTACGAAAATCTCCCAAAAAGTGCAGATGAAAGCGACGACTAAGAGATCCTTGTAGCATTCTTCTCTTAAATTTATAACTGTATCTGGAGTTCCGTGTCGGATTTAAAACCCTAGCCATCGTCCGTCCCTAAAATACCGATTTCGACCCATTTTTGTCGGGTGGTACGAAAATCGCCCGAAAAGTGCAGATGAGATTGACGACCGGAGGATCCTTGTAGCTTTCTTCTCGTAAATTTATAACTGTGTATCGGATTCCGTGTCGGATTTAAAACCCTAGCAATCGTCCGACCCGAAAATACCGATTTCGGCCCATTTATGTCGGTTGGAACAAAAATCGTTCGAAAAGTGCAGATGAAATCGACGACCGGAGGATCCTTGTAGCATCCTTCTCCTAAATTTAAAACTGTGTCTCGGGTTCCGTGTCGGTTTTCAAACTCTATCCGTCGTCCGACACGAAAATACCGATTTCGGCCCATTTTAGTCGGGTGTTACGAAAATCGCCTGAAAAGTGAAGATGAAATCGACGACCGGAGAATCCTTGTAGCATTCTTCTCCTAAATTTATAACTGTGTCTCGGGTTCCGTGTCGGATTTCAAACCCTAGCCTTCGTTCGGCCCAAAAATACCTATTTCGGATCATTTTTGTCGGTTGGAACGAAAATCGCCCGAAAAGTGCAGATGAAATCGACGACCGGGGTATCCTTGTAGCATTCTTCTCCTAAATTTATAACTGTGTCTTGGGTTCCGTGTCGGATTTCAAACCCTAAACATCGTCCGGCCCGAAAATACCGATTTCAGCCTATTTTTGTCGTGTGGTACGAAAATCGCCCGAAAAGTGCAGATGAAATCGACGACCGGAGGATCCTTGTAGCTTTCTTCTCCTAAATTTATAACTGTGTCTCGGGGTACAGTGTCGGATTTCAAACCCTAGCCATCGTCCGGCCCGAAAATACCAATTTCGGCCCATTTTAGTCGGGTGGTACGAAAATCTCCCAAAAAGTGGAGATGAAAGCGACGACTAAGAGATCCTTGTAGCATTCTTCTCTTAAATTTATAACTGTATCTGGAGTTCCGTGTCGGATTTAAAACCCTAGCCATCGTCCGTCCCTAAAATACCGATTTCGACCCATTTTTGTCGGGTGGTACGAAAATCGCCCGAAAAGTGCAGATGAGATTGACGACCGGAGGATCCTTGTAGCTTTCTTCTCGTAAATTTATAACTGTGTATCGGATTCCGTGTCGGATTTAAAACCCTAGCAATCGTCCGACCCGAAAATACCGATTTCGGCCCATTTATGTCGGTTGGAACCAAAATCGTTCGAAAAGTGCAGATGAAATCGACGACCGGAGGATCCTTGTAGCATCCTTCTCCTAAATTTATAACTGTGTCTCGGGTTCCGTGTCGGTTTTCGAACTCTATCCGTCGTCCGACACGAAAATACCGATTTCGGCCCATTTTAGTCGGGTGGTACGAAAATCGCCCCAAAAGTCCAGATGAAATCGACGACCGGGAGATCCTTGTAGCATTCTTCTCCTAAATTTATAACTGTGTCTCGGGTTCCGTGTCGGATTTCAAACCCTAGCCATCGTCCGGCCCGAAAATACCGATTTCGGCGCATTTTAGTCGGGTGTTACGAAAATCGCCTGAAAAGTGAAGATGAAATCGACGACCGGAGAATCCTTGTAGCATTCTTCTCCTAAATTTATAACTGTGTCTCGGGTTCCGTGTCGGATTTCAAACCCTAGCCTTCGTTCGGCCCAAAAATACCTATTTCGGATCATTTTTGTCGGTTGGAACGAAAATCGCCCGAAAAGTGCAGATGAAATCGACGACCGGGGTATCCTTGTAGCATTCTTCTCCTAAATTTATAACTGTGTCTTGGGTTCCGTGTCGGATTTCAAACCCTAAACATCGTCCGGCCCGAAAATACCGATTTCAGCCTATTTTTGTCGTGTGGTACGAAAATCGCCCGAAAAGTGCAGATGAAATCGACGACCGGAGGATCCTTGTAGCTTTCTTCTCCTAAATTTATAACTGTGTCTCGGGGTACAGTGTCGGATTTCAAACCCTAGCCATCGTCCGGCCCGAAAATACCAATTTCGGCCCATTTTAGTCGGGTGGTACGAAAATCTCCCAAAAAGTGGAGATGAAAGCGACGACTAAGAGATCCTTGTAGCATTCTTCTCTTAAATTTATAACTGTATCTGGAGTTCCGTGTCGGATTTAAAACCCTAGCCATCGTCCGTCCCTAAAATACCGATTTCGACCCATTTTTGTCGGGTGGTACGAAAATCGCCTGAAAAGTGCAGATGAAATCGACGACCGGGGGATCCTTGTAGCATTCTTCTCCTAAATTTATAACTGTGTCTCGCGTTCCGTGTCGGATTTCAAACCCAAGCCATCGTCCGGCCCGAAAATACCGATTTTGGCCTATTTTTGTCGGGTGGTACGAAAATCACCCGAAAAGTGCAGATGAAATCGACGATCAGGGGATTCTTGTAGCATTCTTCTCCTAAATTAATAATTGTGTCCCGGGTTCCGTGTCCGATTTCAAACCCTAGGCATTGTCCGGCCCGAAAATACCAATTTCGGCCCATTTTAGTTGGGCGGTACGAATATCGCCCGAAAAGTGCAGATGAAATCGACGACCTGGAGATCCTTGTAGCATTCTTCTCCTAAATTTATAACTGTGTCTCGCGTTCCGTGTCGGATTTCAAACCCAAGCCATCGTCCGGCCCGAAAATACCGATTTTGGCCTATTTTTGTCGGGTGGTACGAAAATCACCCGAAAAGTGCAGATGAAATCGACGATCAGGGGATTCTTGTAGCATTCTTCTCCTAAATTAATAATTGTGTCCCGGGTTCCGTGTCGGATTTCAAACCCTAGGTATTGTCCGGCCCGAAAATACCGATTTCGGCCCATTTTAGTCGGGCGGTACGAAAATCGCCCGAAAAGTGCAGATGAAATCGACAACCAGGAGATCCTTGTAGCATTCTTCTCCTAAATTTATAATTGTCTCTCGGTTTTCGTGTCGGATTTCAAACTTTAGCCATCGTCCAGCCCGATAATACCGATTTCGGCCCATTTTTATCGTATGGTACGAAAATCGCCTGAAAAGTGCAGGTGAAATCGACGACCAGAGGATCCTTGTAGCATTCTTCTCCTAAATTTATAACTGTGTCTCGGGTTCCGTGTCGGATTTCAAACCCTAACCATCGTCCGACCCGAAAATACCGATTTCGACCAATTTTTATGGTGTGGTACGAAAATCGCCCGAAAAGTGCAGATGAGATTGACGACCGGAGGATCCTTGTAGCTTTCTTCTCGTAAATTTATAACTGTGTATCGGATTCCGTGTCGGATTTAAAACCCTAGCAATCGTCCGACCCGAAAATACCGATTTCGGCCCATTTATGTCGGTTGGAACAAAAATCGTTCGAAAAGTGCAGATGAAATCGACGACCGGAGGATCCTTGTAGCATCCTTCTCCTAAATTTATAACTGTGTCTCGGGTTCCGTGTCGGTTTTCAAACTCTATCCGTCGTCCGGCACGAAAATACCGATTTCGGCCCATTTTAGTCGGGTGGTACGAAAATCGCCCGAAAAGTCCAGATGAAATGGACGACCGGGAGATCCTTGTAGCATTCTTCTCCTAAATTTATAACTGTGTCTCGGGTTCCGTGTCGGATTTCAAACCCTAGCCATCGTCCAGCCCGAAAATACCGATTTCGGCCCATTTTAGTCGGGTGGTACGAAAATCGCCTGAAAAGTGTAGATGAAATCGACGACCGGGAGATCCTTGTAGCATTCTTCTCCTAAATTTATAATTGCGTCTCGGGTTCCGTGTCGCATTTTAAATCCAAGCCATCGTCTAGCCCGAAAATACCGATTTCGGCCCATTTTAGTCGGGTGGTACGAAAATCGCCCGAAAATTGCAGATGAAATCGACGACCGTAGAATCCTTGTAGCATTCTTCTCCTAAATTTATAACTGTGTCTCGGGTTCCGTGTCGGATTTCAAACCCTAGCCTTCGTTCGGCCCAAAAATACCTATTTCGGATCATTTTTGTCGGTTGGAACGAAAATCGCTCGAAAAGTGCAGATGAAATCGACGACCGGGGTATCCTTGTAGCATTCTTCTCCTAAATTTATAACTGTGTCTTGGGTTCCGTGTCGGATTTCAAACCCTAAACATCGTCCGGCCCGAAAATACCGATTTCAGCCTATTTTTGTCGTGTGGTACGAAAATCGCCCGAAAAGTGCAGATGAAATCGACGACCGGAGGATCCTTGTAGCATTCTTCTCCTAAATTTATAACCGCGTCTCGGGTTCTGTGTCGGATTTCAAACCCTAGCCATCGTCCGGCCCGAAAATACCGATTTCGGCCCATTTTAGTAGGGTGGTACGAAAATCGCCTGAAAAGTCCAAATGAAATCGACGACCGGGAGATCCTTGTAGCATTCTTCTCCTAAATTTATAACTGTGTCTCGCGTTCCGTGTCGGATTTCAAACCCTAGCCATCGTTCGGCCCGAAAATACCGATTTCGGCCCATTTTTGTCGGGTGGTAGGAAAATCGCCTGAAAAGTGCAGATGAAATCGACGACCGGGGGATCCTTGTAGCATTCTTCTCCTAAATTTATAACTGTGTCTCGGGTTCCGTGTCGGATTTCAAACCCTAGCCATCGTCCGACCCGAAAATACCGATTTCGACCAATTTTTATGGTGTGGTACGAAAATCGCCCGAAAAGTGCAGATGAGATTGTTGACCGGAGGATCCTTGTAGCTTTCTTCTCGTAAATTTATAACTGTGTATCGGATTCCGTGTCGGATTTAAAACCCTAGCCATCGTCCGACCCGAAAATACCGATTTCGGCCCATTTATGTCGGTTGGAACAAAAATCGTTCGAAAAGTGCAGATGAAATTGACGACCGGAGGACCCTTGTAGCATCCTTCTCCTAAATTTATAACTGTGTCTCGGGTTCCGTGTCGGTTTTCAAACCCTATCCGTCGTTCTGCACGAAAATACCGATTTCGGCCCATTTTATTCGGGTGGTACGAAAATCGCCCGAAAAGTCCAGATGAAATCGACGACCGGGAGATCCTTGTAGCATTCTTCTCCTAAATTTATAACTGTGTCTCGGGTTCCGTGTCGGATTTCAAACCCTAGCCATCGTCCGGCCCGAAAATACCGATTTCGTCCCATTTTAGTCGGGTGGTACGAAAATCGCCTGAAAAGTGCAGATGAAATCAACGACCGGGAGATCCTTGTAGCATTCTTCTCCTAAATTTATAATTGTGTCTCGGGTTCCGTGTCGCATTTTAAATCCTAGCCATCGTCTAGCCCGAAAATACCGATTTCGGCCCATTTTAGTCGGGTGGTAAGAAAATCGCCCGAAAAGTGCAGATGAAATCGACGACCGGAGAATCCTTGTAGCATTCTTCTCCTAAATTTATAACTGTGTCTCGGGTTCCGTGTCGGATTTCAAACCCTAGCCTTCGTTCGGCCCAAAAATATCTATTTCGTATCATTTTTGTCGGTTGGAACGAAAATCGCCCGAAAAGTGCAGATGAAATCGACGACCGGGGTATCCTTGTAGCATTCTTCTCCTTAATTTATAACTGTGTCTTGGATTCCGTGTCGGATTTCAAACCCTAAACATCGTCCGAACCGAAAATACCGATTTCAGCCTATTTTTGTCGTGTGGTACGAAAATCGCCCGAAAAGTGTAGATGAAATTGACGACCGGAGGATCCTTGTAGCATTCTTCTCCTAAATTTATAACCGCGTCTCGGGTTCTGTGTCGGATTTCAAACCCTAGCCATCGTCCGGCCCGAAAATACTGATTTCGGCCCTTTTTCATCGTGTGGTATGAAAATTGCCCTAAAAGTGTAGATGAAATCGACGACCGGAGGATCCTTGTAGCTTTCTTCTCCTAAATTTATAACTGTGTCTCGGGGTACAGTGTCGGATTTCAAACCCTAGCCATCGTCCGGCCCGAAAATACAAATTTCGGCCCATTTTAGTCGGGTGGTACGAAAATCTCCCGAAAAGTGCAAATGAAAGCGACGACTAAGAGATCCTTGTAGCATTCTTCTCTTAAATTTATAACTGTGTCTGGAGTTCCGTGTCGGATTTAAAACCCTAGCCATCGTCCGTCCCTAAAATACCGATTTCGACCCATTTTTGTCGGGTGGTACGAAAATCACCCGAAAAGTGCAGATGAAATCGACGATCAGGGGATTCTTGTAGCATTCTTCTCCTAAATTAATAATTGTGTCCCGGGTTCCGTGTCGGATTTCAAACCCTAGGCATTGTCCGGCCCGAAAATACCAATTTCGGCCCATTTTAGTCGGGTGGTACGAAAATCACCCGAAAAGTGCAGATGAAATCGACGATCAGGGGATTCTTGTAGCATTCTTCTCCTAAATTAATAATTGTGTCCCAGGTTCCGTGTCGGATTTCAAACCCTAGCCATCGTCCGTCCCTAAAATACCGATTTCGACCCATTTTTGTCGGGTGGTACGAAAATCACCCGAAAAGTGCAGATGAAATCGACGATCAGGGGATTCTTGTAGCATTCTTCTCCTAAATTAATAATTGTGTCCCAGGTTCCGTGTCGGATTTCAAACCCTAGGCATTGTCCGACCCAAAAATACCAATTTCGGCCCATTTTAGTCGGGCGGTACGAAAATCGCCCAAAAAGTGCAGATGAAATCGACGACTTGGAGATCCTCGTAGCATTCTTCTCCTAAATTTATAACTGTGTCTCGCGTTCCGTGTCGGATTTCAAACCCTAGCCATTGTCCGGCCCGAAAATACCGATTTCGGGCCATTTATGTCGGTTGGAACAAAAATCGCTCGAAAAGTGCAGATGAAATCGACGACCGGAGGATCCTTGTAGCATCCTTCTCCTAAATTTATAACTGTATCTCGGGTTCCGTGTCGGATTTCAAACCCTAGCCATCGTCCGGCACGAAAATACCGATTTCGGCCTATTTTAGTCGGGTGGTACGAAAATCGCCCGAAAAGTCCAGATGAAATCGACGACCGGGAGATCCTTGTCGCATTCTTCTCCCAAATTTATAACTGTGTCTCGGGTTCCCTGTCGGATTTCAAACCCTAGCCATCGTCCGGCCCGAAAATACCGATTTCGGCCCATTTTAGTAGGGTGGTACGAAAATCGCCTGAAAAGTGCAGATGAAATTGACGACCGGGAGATCCTTGTAGCATTCTTCTCCTAAATTTATAACTGTGTCTCGGGTTCCGTGTCGGATTTTAAATCCTAGCCATCGTCTAGCCCGAAAATACCGATTTCGCCCCATTTTAGTCGGGTGGTACGAAAATCGCCCGAAAAGTGCAGATGAATTCGACGACCGGAGGATCCTTGTAGCATTCTTCTCCTAAATTTATAACTGTGTCTCGGGTTCCGTGTCGGATTTCAAACCTTAGCCATCGTCCAGCCCGTAAATACCGATTTCGGCCCATTTTAGTCGGGTGGTACGAAAATCCCCCGAAAAGTGCAGATGAAATCGAAGACCGGAGGATCGTTGTAGCTTTGTTCTCCTAAATTTATAAGTGTGTCTCGGGTTCCGTGTCGGATTTCAAACCCTAGCCATCGTCCGGCTCGAAAATACCGATTTCGGCCCATTTTTGTCGGTTGAAACAAAAATCACCCGAAAAGTGCAGATGAAATCCACTACCGGGGGATCCTTGTAGCATTCTTCTCCTAAATTAATAATTGTGTCACCGGTTCCGTGTCGGATTTCAAACCCTAGGCATCGTCCGGCCCGAAAAAACCGATTTCGGCCCATTTTAGTCGGGTGGTATGCAAATCGCCTGAAAAGTGCAGATGAAATCGACGACCAGGAGATCCTTTTAGCATTGTTCTCCTAAATTTATAATTGTGTCTCGGGTTCCGTGTTGGATTTCAAACCCTAGCCATCGTCCAGCCCGAAAATAACGATTTCGACCAATTTTTATGGTGTGGTACGAAAATCGCCCGAAAAGTGTAGATGAAATTGACGACCGGAGGATCCTTGTAGCTTTCTTCTCGTAAATTTATAACTGTGTCTCGGGTTCCATGTCGGATATCAAACCCTAGCCGTCGTCTAGCCCGAAAATACCTATTTCGGCCCATTTTAGTCAGGTGGTACGAAAATCGCCCGAAAAGTGCAGATGAAGTCGACGACCGGGAGATCCTTGTAGCTTTCTTCTCCTAAATTTATAACTATATCTCGGGTTCCGTGTCGGATTTCAAACCCTAGCCTTCGTCCGGCCCGAAAATACCTATTTCGGATCATTTTTGTTGGTTGGAACGAAAATCGCCCGAAAAGTGCAGATGAAATCGACGACCGGGAGAACCTTGTAGCATTCTTCTCCTAAATTTATAACTGTGTCTCGGGTTCTGTGTCGAATTTCAAAACCTAGTGATCGTCCAGCCCGATAATACCGATTTCGGCCCATTTTTATCGTATGGTACGAAAATCTCCTGAAAAGTGCAGGTGAAATCGACGACCAGAGGATCCTTGTAGCATTCTTCTCCTAAATTTATAACTGTGTCTCTCGTTCTGTGTCGGATTTCAAACCCTAGCCATCGTCCGGCCCGAAAATACCGATTTCGGCCCATTTTTGTCGGGTGGTACGAAAATCGCCTGAAAAGTGCAGATGAAATCGACGACCGAGGGATCCTTGTAGCATTCTTCTCCTAAATTTATAACTGTGTCTCAGGTTCCGTGTCGGATTTCAAACCCTAGCCATCGTTCGGCCCGAAAATACCGATTTCGGCCCATTTTAGTTAGGTGGTACGAAAATCGCCCGAAAAGTGCAGATGAAATCGACAACCGGGAGATCCTTGTAGCATTCTTCTCCTAAATTTATAACTGTGTCTCGGTTTCCGTGTCGGATTTCAAACTTTAGCCATCGTCCAGCCCGATAATACCGATTTCGGCCCATTTTTATCGTATGGTACGAAAATCTCCTGAAAAGTGCAGGTGAAATCGACGACCAGAGGATCCTTGTAGCATTCTTCTCCTAAATTTATAACTGTGTCTCGGGTTCCGTGTCGGATTTCAAACCCTAGCCATCGTCCGGCACGAAAATATCGATTTCGGCCTATTTTAGTCGGGTGGTACGAAAATCGCCCGAAAAGTCTAGATGAAATCGACGACTGGGAGATCCTTGTCGCATTCTTCTCCTAAATTTATAACTATGTCTCGGGTTCCGTGTCGGATTTCAAACCCTAGCCATCGTCCGGCCCGAAAATACCGATTTCGACCAATTTTTATGGTGTGGTACGAAAATCGCCCGAAAAGTGTAGATGAAATTGACGACCGGAGGATCCTTGTAGCTTTCTTCTCGTAAATTTATAACTGTGTCTCGGGTTCCATGTCGGATATCAAACCCTAGCTGTCGTCTAGCCCGAAAATACCTATTTCGGCCCATTTTAGTTAGGTGGTACGAAAATCGCCCGAAAAGTGCAGATTAAGTCGACGACCGGGAGATCCTTGTAGCTTTCTTCTCCTAAATTTATAACTATATGTCGGGTTCCGTGTCGGATTTCAAACCCTAGCCTTCGTCCGGCCCGAAAATACCTATTTCGGATCATTTTTGTTGGTTGGAACGAAAATCGCCCGAAAAGTGCAGATGAAATCGACGACCGGGAGAACCTTGTAGCATTCTTCTCCTAAATTTATAACTTTGTCTCGGGTTCTGTGTCAAATTTCAAAACCTAGTGATCGTCCAGCCCGAAAATACCGATTTCGGCCCATTTTAGTCGGGCGTTACGAAAATCGCATTAAAAGTGCAGATGAAATCGACGACCAGGAGATCCTTGTAGCATTCTTCTTCTAAATTTATAACTGTGTCTTTCGTTCCGTGTCGGATTTCAAACCCTAGCCATCGTCCGGCCCGAAAATACCGATTTCAGCCCATTTTTATCGGGTGGTACGAAAATCGCCTGAAAAGTGCAGATGAAATCGACGACCGAGGGATCCTTGTAGCATTCTTCTTCTAAATTTATAACTGTGTCTCAGGTTCTGTGTCGGATTTCAAACCCTAGCCATCGTTCGGCCCGAAAATACCGATTTTGGCCCATTTTAGTTGGGTGGTACGAAAATCGCCCGAAAAGTGCAGATGAAATCGACAACCGGGAGATCCTTGTAGCATTCTTCTCCTAAATTTATAACTGTGTCTCGGTTTCCGTGTCGGATTTCAAACTTTAGCCATCGTCCAGCCCGATAATACCGATTTCGGCCCATTTTTATCGTATGGTACGAAAATCGCCTGAAAAGTGCAGGTGAAATCGACGACCAGAGGATCCTTGTAGCATTCTTCTCCTAAATTTATAACTGTGTCTCGGGTTCCGTGTCGGATTTCAAACCCTAGCCATCGTCCGACCCGAAAATACCGATTTCGACCAATTTTTATAGTGTGGTACGAAAATCGCCCGAAAAGTGCAGATGAAATTGACGACCGGAGGATCCTGGTAGCTTTCTTCTGGTAAATTTATAACTGTGTATCGGATTCCGTGTCGGATTTCAAACCCTAGCCATCGTCCGGCCCGAAAATACCGATTTCGGCCCATTTTAGTCGGGTGGTACGAAAATCTCCCGAAAAGTCCAGATGAAATCGACGACCGGAAGATCCTTGTAGCATTCTTTTCCTAAATTTATAACTGTGTCTCGGGTTCCGTGTCGGATTTCAAACCCTAGCCATCGTCCGGCCCGAAAATACCGATTTCGGCCCATTTTAGTAGGGTGGTACGAAAATCGCCTGAAAAGTGCAGATGAAATCGACGACCGAGAGATCCTTGTAGCATTCTTCTCCTAAATTTATAACTGTGTCTCGGGTTCCGTGTCGGATTTTAAATCCTAGCCATCGTCTAGCCCGAAAATACCGATTTCGGCCCATTTTAGTCGGGTGGTACGAAAATCGCCCGAAAAATGGAGATGAAATCGACGACCGGGGGATCCTTGTAGCATTCTTCTGCTAAATTTATAACAGTGTCTCGGGTTCCGTGTCGGATTTCAAACCCTAGCCATCGTCCAGCCCGTAAATATCGATTTCGGCCCATTTTAGTCGGTTGGTACGAAAATCCCCCGAAAAGTGCAGACTAAATCGAAGACCGGAGGATCCTTGTAGCATTGTTCTCCTAAATTTATAAGTGTGTCTCGGGTTTCGTGTCGGATTTCAAACCCTAAACATCGTCCGGCTCGAAAATACCGATTTCGGCCCATTTTTGTTGGTTGAAACAAAAATCACCCGAAAAGTGCAGATGAAATCGACGACCGGGGGATCCTTGTAGCATTCTTCTCCTAAATTAATAATTGTGTCACGGGTTCCGTGTCGGATTTCAAACCCTAGCCATCGTCCGGCCCGAAAAAACCGATTTCGGCCCTTTTTAGTCGGGTGGTATGCAAATCGCCCGAAAAGTGCAGATGAAATCGACGACCAGGAGATCCTTTTAGCATTGTTCTCTTGAATTTATAACTGTGTCTCGCGTTCCGTGTCGGATTTCAAACCCTAGCCATCGTCCAACCCGAAAATACCGATTTCGGCCCATTTTTTTCGGGTGGTACGAAAATCGCCCGAAATGTGCAGATGAAATCGACGACCAGGAGATCCTTGTAGCATTCTTCTCCTAAATTTATAACTGTGTCTCGGTTTCCGTGTCGGACTTCAAACTTTAGCCATCGTCCAGCCCGAAAATACCGATTTCGGCCCATTTTTGTCGTGGTACGAAAATTGCCTAAAAAGTGCAGGTGAAATCAACGACCAGAGGATCCTTGTAGCATTCATCTCCTAAATTTATAATTGTGTCTCGGGTTCCGTGTTGGATTTCAAACCCTAGCCATCGTCCGGCCCGAAAATACAGATTTCGACCAATTTTTATGGTGTGGTACGAAAATCGCCTGAAAAGTGCAGATGAAATTGACGACCGGAGGATCCTTGTAGCTTTCTTCTCGTAAATTTATAACTGTGTCTCGGGTTCCATGTCGGATATCAAACCCTAGCCGTCGTCTAGCCCAAAAATACCGATTTCGGCCCATTTTAGTCAGGTGGTACGAAAATCGCCCGAAAAGTGCAGATGAAGTCGACGACCGGGAGATCCTTGTAGCGTTCTTCTCCTAAATTTATAACTATGTCTCGGGTTTCGTGTCGGATTTCAAACCCTAGCCTTCGTCCGGCCCGAAAATACCTATTTCGGATCATTTTTGTTGGTAGGAACGAAAATCGCCCGAAAAGTGCAGATGAAATTGACGACCGGGGATTCCTTGTAGCATTCTTCTCCTAAATTTAAAAATGTGTCTCGGGTTCCGTGTCGGATTTCAAACCCTAGCCATCGTCCAGCCCGTAAATACCGATTTTGGCCCATTTTAGTCGGGTGGTACGAAAATCGCCCGAAAAGTGCAGGTGAAATCGACGACCGAGGGATCCTTGTAGCATTCTTCTTCTAAATTTATAACTGTGTCTTTCGTTCCGTGTCGGATTTCAAACCCTAGCCATCGTCCGGCCCGAAAATACCGATTTCGGCCCATTTTTGTCGGGTGGTACGAAAATCGCCTGAAAAGTGCAGATGAAATCGACGACCGAGGGATCCTTGTAGCATTCTTCTCCTAAATTTATAACTGTGTCTCAGGTTCCGTGTCGGATTTCAAACCCTAGCCATCGTTCGGCCCGAAAATACCGATTTCGGCCCATTTTAGTTAGGTGGTACGAAAATCGCCCGAAAAGTGCAGATGAAATCGACAACCGGGAGATCCTTGTAGCATTCTTCTCCTAAATTTATAACTGTGTCTCGGTTTCCGTGTCGGATTTCAAACTTTAGCCATCGTCCAGCCCGATAATACCGATTTCGGCCCATTTTTATCGTATGGTACGAAAATCTCCTGAAAAGTGCAGGTGAAATCGACGACCAGAGGATCCTTGTAGCATTCTTCTCCTAAATTTATAACTGTGTCTCGGGTTCCGTGTCGGATTTCAAACCCTAGCCATCGTCCGGCACGAAAATATCGATTTCGGCCTATTTTAGTCGGGTGGTACGAAAATCGCCCGAAAAGTCTAGATGAAATCGACGACTGGGAGATCCTTGTCGCATTCTTCTCCTAAATTTATAACTATGTCTCGGGTTCCGTGTCGGATTTCAAACCCTAGCCATCGTCCGGCCCGAAAATACCGATTTCGACCAATTTTTATGGTGTGGTACGAAAATCGCCCGAAAAGTGTAGATGAAATTGACGACCGGAGGATCCTTGTAGCTTTCTTCTCGTAAATTTATAACTGTGTCTCGGGTTCCATGTCGGATATCAAACCCTAGCTGTCGTCTAGCCCGAAAATACCTATTTCGGCCCATTTTAGTTAGGTGGTACGAAAATCGCCCGAAAAGTGCAGATTAAGTCGACGACCGGGAGATCCTTGTAGCTTTCTTCTCCTAAATTTATAACTATATGTCGGGTTCCGTGTCGGATTTCAAACCCTAGCCTTCGTCCGGCCCGAAAATACCTATTTCGGATCATTTTTGTTGGTTGGAACGAAAATCGCCCGAAAAGTGCAGATGAAATCGACGACCGGGAGAACCTTGTAGCATTCTTCTCCTAAATTTATAACTTTGTCTCGGGTTCTGTGTCAAATTTCAAAACCTAGTGATCGTCCAGCCCGAAAATACCGATTTCGGCCCATTTTAGTCGGGCGTTACGAAAATCGCATTAAAAGTGCAGATGAAATCGACGACCAGGAGATCCTTGTAGCATTCTTCTTCTAAATTTATAACTGTGTCTTTCGTTCCGTGTCGGATTTCAAACCCTAGCCATCGTCCGGCCCGAAAATACCGATTTCAGCCCATTTTTGTCGGGTGGTACGAAAATCGCCTGAAAAGTGCAGATGAAATCGACGACCGAGGGATCCTTGTAGCATTCTTCTTCTAAATTTATAACTGTGTCTCAGGTTCCGTGTCGGATTTCAAACCCTAGCCATCGTTCGGCCCGAAAATACCGATTTTGGCCCATTTTAGTTGGGTGGTACGAAAATCGCCCGAAAAGTGCAGATGAAATCGACAACCGGAAGATCCTTGTAGCATTCTTCTCCTAAATTTATAACTGTGTCTCGGTTTCCGTGTCGGATTTCAAACTTTAGCCATCGTCCAGCCCGATAATACCGATTTCGGCCCATTTTTATCGTATGGTACGAAAATCGCCTGAAAAGTGCAGGTGAAATCGACGACCAGAGGATCCTTGTAGCATTCTTCTCCTAAATTTATAACTGTGTCTCGGGTTCCGTGTCGGATTTCAAACCCTAGCCATCGTCCGGCCCGAAAATACCGATTTCGACCAATTTTTATGGTGTGGTACGAAAATCGCCCGAAAAGTGCAGATGAAATTGACGACCGGAGGATCCTGGTAGCTTTCTTCTGGTAAATTTATAACTGTGTATCGGATTCCGTGTCGGATTTCAAACCCTAGCCATCGTCCGGCCCGAAAATACCGATTTCGGCCCATTTTAGTCGGGTGGTACGAAAATCTCCCGAAAAGTCCAGATGAAATCGACGACCGGAAGATCCTTGTAGCATTCTTTTCCTAAATTTATAACTGTGTCTCGGGTTCCGTGTCGGATTTCAAACCCTAGCCATCGTCCGGCCCGAAAATACCGATTTCGGCCCATTTTAGTAGGGTGGTACGAAAATCGCCTGAAAAGTGCAGATGAAATCGACGACCG
>JBBPBP010009777.1:12988737-13001094 GCA_037974735.1 Cicer chorassanicum | reverse complement strand
AATTTATAACTATGTCTCGGGTTCCGTGTCGGATTTCAAACCCTAGCCTTCGTCCGGCCCGAAAATACCTATTTCGGATCATTTTTGTTGGTAGGAACGAAAATCGCCCGAAAAGTGCAGATGAAATTGACGACCGGGGATTCCTTGTAGCATTCTTCTCCTAAATTTATAACTGTTTCTCGGGTTTTGTGTCGAATTTCAAAACCTAGCGATCGTCCAGCCCGAAAATACCGATTTCGGCCCATTTTAGTCGGGCGGTACGAAAATCGCCCGAAAAGTGCAGATGAAATCGACGACTGGGAGAACCTTGTAGCATTCTTCTCCTAAATTTATAACTGTGTCTCTCATTCCGTGTCGGATTTCAAACCCTAGCCATCGTCCGGCCCGAAAATACCGATTTCGGGCCATTTATGTCGGTTGGAACAAAAATCGCTCGAAAAGTGCAGATGAAATCGACGACCGGAGGATCCTTGTAGCATCCTTCTCCTAAATTTATAACTGTATCTCGGGTTCCGTGTCGGATTTCAAACCCTAGCCATCGTTTGGCACGAAAATACCGATTTCGGCCTATTTTAGTCGGGTGGTACGAAAATCGCCCGAAAAGTCCAGATGAAATCGACGACCGGGAGATCCTTGTCGCATTCTTCTCCAAAATTTATAACTGTGTCTCGGGTTCCGTGTCGGATTTCAAACCCTAGCCATCGTCCGGCCCGAAAATACCGATTTCGGCCCATTTTTATCGTATGGTACGAAAATCGCCTGAAAAGTGCAGGTGAAATCGACGACCAGAGGATCCTTGTAGCATTCTTCTCCTAAATTTATAACTGTGTCTCGGGTTCCGTGTCGGATTTCAAACCCTAGCCATCGTCCGGCCCGAAAATACTGATTTCGACCAATTTTTATGGTGTGGTACGAAAATCGCCCGAAAAGTGCAGATGAAATTGACGACCGGAGGATCCTGGTAGCTTTCTTCTGGTAAATTTATAACTGTGTATCGGATTCCGTGTCGGATTTCAAACCCTAGCCATCGTCCGGCCCGAAAATACCGATTTCGGCCCATTTTAGTCGGGTGGTACGAAAATCTCCCGAAAAGTCCAGATGAAATCGACGACCGGAAGATCCTTGTAGCATTCTTTTCCTAAATTTATAACTGTGTCTCGGGTTCCGTGTCGGATTTCAAACCCTAGCCATCGTCCGGCCCGAAAATACCGATTTCGGCCCATTTTAGTAGGGTGGTACGAAAATCGCCTGAAAAGTGCAGATGAAATCGACGACCGAGAGATCCTTGTAGCATTCTTCTCCTAAATTTATAACTGTGTCTCGGGTTCCGTGTCGGATTTTAAATCCTAGCCATCGTCTAGCCCGAAAATACCGATTTCGGCCCATTTTAGTCGGGTGGTACGAAAATCGCCCGAAAAATGGAGATGAAATCGACGACCGGGGGATCCTTGTAGCATTCTTCTGCTAAATTTATAACAGTGTCTCGGGTTCCGTGTCGGATTTCAAACCCTAGCCATCGTCCAGCCCGTAAATATCGATTTCGGCCCATTTTAGTCGGTTGGTACGAAAATCCCTCGAAAAGTGCAGATGAAATTGAAGACCGGAGGATCCTTGTAGCATTGTTCTCCTAAATTTATAAGTGTGTCTCGGGTTTCGTGTCGGATTTCAAACCCTAAACATCGTCCGGCTCGAAAATACCGATTTCGGCCCATTTTTGTTGGTTGAAACAAAAATCACCCGAAAAGTGCAGATGAAATCGACGACCGGGGGATCCTTGTAGCATTCTTCTCCTAAATTAATAATTGTGTCACGGGTTCCATGTCGGATTTCAAACCCTAGCCATCGTCCGGCCCGAAAAAACCGATTTCGGCCCTTTTTAGTCGGGTGGTATGCAAATCGCCCGAAAAGTGCAGATGAAATCGACGACCAGGAGATCCTTTTAGCATTGTTCTCTTGAATTTATAACTGTGTCTCGCGTTCCGTGTCGGATTTCAAACCCTAGCCATCGTCCAACCCGAAAATACCGATTTCGGCCCATTTTTTTCGGGTGGTACGAAAATCGCCCGAAATGTGCAGATGAAATCGACGACCAGGAGATCCTTGTAGCATTCTTCTCCTAAATTTATAACTGTGTCTCGGGTTCCGTGTCGGATTTCAAACCCTAGCCATCGTCCGGCCCGAAAATACCGATTTCGACCAATTTTTATAGTGTGGTACGAAAATCGCCCGAAAAGTGCAGATGAAATTGACGACCGGAGGATCCTGGTAGCTTTCTTCTGGTAAATTTATAACTGTGTATCGGATTCCGTGTCGGATTTCAAACCCTAGCCATCGTCCGGCCCGAAAATACCGATTTCGGCCCATTTTAGTCGGGTGGTACGAAAATCTCCCGAAAAGTCCAGATGAAATCGACGACCGGAAGATCCTTGTAGCATTCTTTTCCTAAATTTATAACTGTGTCTCGGGTTCCGTGTCGAATTTCAAACCCTAGCCATCGTCCGGCCCGAAAATACCGATTTCGGCCCATTTTAGTAGGGTGGTACGAAAATCGCCTGAAAAGTGCAGATGAAATCGACGACCGGGAGATCCTTGTAGCATTCTTCTCCTAAATTTATAACTGTGTCTCGGGTTCCGTGTCGGATTTTAAATCCTAGCCATCGTCTAGCCCGAAAATACCGATTTCGGCCCATTTTAGTCGGGTGGTACGAAAATCGCCCGAAAAATGCAGATGAAATCGACGACCGGGGGATCCTTGTAGCATTCTTCTGCTAAATTTATAACAGTGTCTCGGGTTCCGTGTCGGATTTCAAACCCTAGCCATCGTCCAGCCCGTAAATATCGATTTCGGCCCATTTTAGTCGGTTGGTACGAAAATCCCCCGAAAAGTGCAGATGAAATCGAAGACCGGAGGATCCTTGTAGCATTGTTCTCCTAAATTTATAAGTGTGTCTCAGGTTTCGTGTCGGATTTCAAACCCTAAACATCGTCCGGCTCGAAAATACCGTTTTCGGCCCATTTTTGTTGGTTGAAACAAAAATCACCCGAAAAGTGCAGATGAAATCGACGACCGGGGGATCCTTGTAGCATTCTTCTCCTAAATTAATAATTGTGTCACGGGTTCCGTGTCGGATTTCAAACCCTAGCCATCGTCCGGCCCGAAAAAACCGATTTCGGCCCTTTTTAGTCGGGTGGTATGCAAATCGCCCGAAAAGTGCAGATGAAATCGACGACCAGGAGATCCTTTTAGCATTGTTCTCTTGAATTTATAACTGTGTCTCGCGTTCCGTGTCGGATTTCAAACCCTAGCCATCGTCCAACCCGAAAATACCGATTTCGGCCCATTTTTTTCGGGTGGTACGAAAATCGCCTGAAATGTGCAGATGAAATCGACGACCAGGAGATCCTTGTAGCATTCTTCTCCTAAATTTATAACTGTGTCTCGGTTTCCGTGTCGGACTTCAAACTTTAGCCATCGTCCAGCCCGAAAATACCGATTTCGGCCCATTTTTGTCGTGGTACGAAAATTGCCTAAAAAGTGCAGGTGAAATCAACGAGCAGAGGATCCTTGTAGCATTCATCTCCTAAATTTATAATTGTGTCTCGGGTTCCGTGTTGGATTTCAAACCCTAGCCATCGTCCGGCCCGAAAATACAGATTTCGACCAATTTTTATGGTGTGGTACGAAAATCGCCTGAAAAGTGCAGATGAAATTGACGACCGGAGGATCCTTGTAGCTTTCTTCTCGTAAATTTATAACTGTGTCTCGGGTTCCATGTCGGATATCAAACCCTAGCCGTCGTCTAGCCCGAAAATACCGATTTCGGCCCATTTTAGTCAGGTGGTACGAAAATCGCCCGAAAAGTGCAGATGAAGTCGACGACCGGGAGATCCTTGTAGCGTTCTTCTCCTAAATTTATAACTATGTCTCGGGTTCCGTGTCGGATTTCAAACCCTAGCCTTCGTCCAGCCCGAAAATACCTATTTCGGATCATTTTTGTTGGTAGGAACGAAAATCGCCCGAAAAGTGCAGATGAAATTGACGACCGGGGATTCCTTGTAGCATTCTTCTCCTAAATTTATAACTGTTTCTCGGGTTCTGTGTCGAATTTCAAAACCTAGCGATCGTCCAGCCCGAAAATACCGATTTCGGCCCATTTTAGTCGGGCGGTACGAAAATCGCCCGAAAAGTGCAGATGAAATCGACGACTGGGAGAACCTTGTAGCATTCTTCTCCTAAATTTATAACTGTGTCTCTCATTCCGTGTCGGATTTCAAACCCTAGCCATCGTCCGGCCCGAAAATACCGATTTCGGGCCATTTATGTCGGTTGGAACAAAAATCGCTCGAAAAGTGCAGATGAAATCGACGACCGGAGGATCCTTGTAGCATCCTTCTCCTAAATTTATAACTGTATCTCGGGTTCCGTGTCGGATTTCAAACCCTAGCCATCGTCTGGCACGAAAATACCGATTTCGGCCTATTTTAGTCGGGTGGTACGAAAATCGCCCGAAAAGTCCAGATGAAATCGACGACCGGGAGATCCTTGTCGCATTCTTCTCCTAAATTTATAACTGTGTCTCGGGTTCCGTGTCGGATTTCAAACCCTAGCCATCGTCCGGCCCGAAAATACCGATTTCGGCCCTTTTTCGTCGCGTGGTACGAAAATTCCCCGAATAGTGCAGATGAAATCGACGATTGGAGGATCCTTGTAGCTTTCTTCTCCAAAATTTATAACTGTGTCTCGGGATACAGTGTCGGATTTCAAACCCTAGCCATCGTCCGGCCCGAAAATACCAATTTCGGCCCATTTTAGTCGGGTGGTACGAAAATCTCCCGAAAAGTGCAGATGAAAGCGACGACTAAGAGATCCTTGTAGCATTCTTCTCTTAAATTTATAACTGTGTCTGGAGTTCCGTGTCGGATTTAAAACCCTAGCCATCGTCCGTCCCTAAAATACCGATTTCGACCCATTTTTGTCGGGTGGTACGAAAATCACCCGAAAAGTGCAGATGAAATCGACGATCAGGGGATTCTTGTAGCATTCTTCTCCTAAATTAATAATTGTGTCCCGGGTTCCGTGTCGGATTTCAAACCCTAGGCATTGTCCGACCCAAAAATACCAATTTCGGCCCATTTTAGTCGGGCGGTACGAAAATCGCCCAAAAAGTGCAGATGAAATCGACGACTTGGAGATCCTTGTAGCATTCTTCTCCTAAATTTATAACTGTGTCTCGCGTTCCGTGTCGGATTTCAAACCCTAGCCATTGTCCGGCCCGAAAATACCGATTTCGGGCCATTTATGTCGGTTGGAACAAAAATCGCTCGAAAAGTGCAGATGAAATCGACGACCGGAGGATCCTTGTAGCATCCTTCTCCTAAATTTATAACTGTATCTCGGGTTCCGTGTCGGATTTCAAACCCTAGCCATTGTCCGGCACGAAAATACCGATTTCGGCCTATTTTAGTCGGGTGGTACGAAAATCGCCCGAAAAGTCCAGATGAAATCGACGACCGGGAGATCCTTGTAGCATTCTTCTCCTAAATTTATAACTGTGTCTCGGGTTCCGTGTCGGATTTTAAATCCTAGCCATCGTCTAGCCCGAAAATACTGATTTCTCCCCATTTTAGTCGGGTGGTACGAAAATCGCCTGAAAAGTGCAGATGAAATTGACGACCGGGAGATCCTTGTAGCATTCTTCTCCTAAATTTATAACTGTGTCTCGGGTTCCGTGTCGGATTTTAAATCCTAGCCATCGTCTAGCCCGAAAATACTGATTTGTCCCCATTTTAGTCGGGTGGTACGAAAATCGCCCGAAAAGTGCAGATGAAATCTACGACCGGAGGATCCTTGTAGCATTCTTCTCCTAAATTTGTAACTGTGTCTCGGGTTCCGTGTCGGATTTCAAACCTTAGCCATCGTCCAGCCCGTAAATACCGATTTCGGCCCATTTTAGTCGGGTGGTACGAAAATCCCCCGAAAAGTGCAGATGAAATCGAAGACCGGAGGATCGTTGTAGCTTTGTTCTCCTAAATTTATAAGTGTGTCTCGGGTTCCGTGTCGGATTTCAAACCCTAGCCATCGTCCGGCTCGAAAATACCGATTTCGGCCCATTTTTGTCGGTTGAAACAAAAATCACCCGAAAAGTGCAGATGAAATCCACTACCGGGGGATCCTTGTAGCATTCTTCTCCTAAATTAATAATTGTGTCACGGGTTCCGTGTCGGATTTCAAACCCTAGGCATCGTCCGGCCCGAAAAAACCGATTTCGGCCCATTTTAGTCGGGTGGTATGCAAATCGCCTGAAAAGTGCAGATGAAATCGACGACCAGGAGATCCTTTTAGCATTGTTCTCCTAAATTTATAATTGTGTCTCGGGTTCCCTGTTGGATTTCAAACCCTAGCCATCGTCCGGCCCGAAAATAACGATTTCGACCAATTTTTATGGGGTGGTACGAAAATCGCCCGAAAAGTGTAGATCAAATTGACGACCGGAGGATCCTTGTAGCTTTCTTCTCGTAAATTTATAACTGTGTCTCGGGTTCCATGTCGGATATCAAACCCTAGCCGTCGTCTAGCCCGAAAATACCTATTTCGGCCCATTTTAGTCAGGTGGTACAAAAATCGCCCGAAAAGTGCAGATGAAGTCGACGACCGGGAGATCCTTGTAGCGTTCTTCTCCTAAATTTATAACTATGTCTCGGGTTTCGTGTCGGATTTCAAACCCTAGCCTTCGTCCGGCCCGAAAATACCTATTTCGGATCATTTTTGTTGGTAGGAACGAAAATCGCCCGAAAAGTGCAGATGAAATTGACGACCGGGGATTCCTTGTAGCATTCTTCTCCTAAATTTAAAAATGTGTCTCGGGTTCCGTGTCGGATTTCAAACCCTAGCCATCGTCCAGCCCGTAAATACCGATTTTGGCCCATTTTAGTCGGGTGGTACGAAAATCGCCCGAAAAGTGCAGGTGAAATCGACGACCGAGGGATCCTTGTAGCATTCTTCTTCTAAATTTATAACTGTGTCTTTCGTTCCGTGTCGGATTTCAAACCCTAGCCATCGTCCGGCCCGAAAATACCGATTTCGGCCCATTTTTGTCGGGTGGTACGAAAATCGCCTGAAAAGTGCAGATGAAATCGACGACCGAGGGATCCTTGTAGCATTCTTCTTCTAAATTTATAACTGTGTCTCAGGTTCCGTGTCGGATTTCAAACCCTAGCCATCGTTCGGCCCGAAAATACCGATTTTGGCCCATTTTAGTTGGGTGGTACGAAAATCGCCCGAAAAGTGCAGATGAAATCGACAACCGGGAGATCCTTGTAGCATTCTTCTCCTAAATTTATAACTGTGTCTCGGGTTCCGTGTCGGATTTCAAACCCTAGCCATCGTCCAGCCCGATAATACCGATTTCGGCCCATTTTTATCGTATGGTACGAAAATCGCCCGAAAAGTGCAGGTGAAATCGACGACCAGAGGATCCTGGTAGCTTTCTTCTGGTAAATTTATAACTGTGTATCGGATTCCGTGTCGGATTTCAAACCCTAGCCATCGTCCGGCCCGAAAATACCGATTTCGGCCCATTTTAGTCGGGTGGTACGAAAATCTCCCGAAAAGTCCAGATGAAATCGACGACCGGAAGATCCTTGTAGCATTCTTTTCCTAAATTTATAACTGTGTCTCGGGTTCCGTGTCGGATTTCAAACCCTAGCCATCGTCCGGCCCGAAAATACCGATTTCGGCCCATTTTAGTAGGGTGGTACGAAAATCGCCTGAAAAGTGCAGATGAAATCGACGACCGGGAGATCCTTGTAGCATTCTTCTCCTAAATTTATAACTGTGTCTCGGGTTCCGTGTCGGATTTTAAATCCTAGCCATCGTCTAGCCCGAAAATACCGATTTCGGCCCATTTTAGTCGGGTGGTACGAAAATCGCCCGAAAAATGCAGATGAAATCGACGACCGGGGGATCCTTGTAGCATTCTTCTGCTAAATTTATAACAGTGTCTCGGGTTCCGTGTCGGATTTCAAACCCTAGCCATCGTCCAGCCCGTAAATATCGATTTCGGCCCATTTTAGTCGGTTGGTACGAAAATCCCCCGAAAAGTGCAGACTAAATCGAAGACCGGAGGATCCTTGTAGCATTGTTCTCCTAAATTTATAAGTGTGTCTCGGGTTTCGTGTCGGATTTCAAACCCTAAACATCGTCCGGCTCGAAAATACCGATTTCGGCCCATTTTTGTTGGTTGAAACAAAAATCACCCGAAAAGTGCAGATGAAATCGACGACCGGGGGATCCTTGTAGCATTCTTCTCCTAAATTAATAATTGTGTCACGGGTTCCGTGTCGGATTTCAAACCCTAGCCATCGTCCGGCCCGAAAAAACCGATTTCGGCCCTTTTTAGTCGGGTGGTATGCAAATCGCCCGAAAAGTGCAGATGAAATCGACGACCAGGAGATCCTTTTAGCATTGTTCTCTTGAATTTATAACTGTGTCTCGCGTTCCGTGTCGGATTTCAAACCCTAGCCATCGTCCAACCCGAAAATACCGATTTCGGCCCATTTTTTTCGGGTGGTACGAAAATCGCCCGAAATGTGCAGATGAAATCGACGACCAGGAGATCCTTGTAGCATTCTTCTCCTAAATTTATAACTGTGTCTCGGTTTCCGTGTCGGACTTCAAACTTTAGCCATCGTCCAGCCCGAAAATACCGATTTCGGCCCATTTTTGTCGTGGTACGAAAATTGCCTAAAAAGTGCAGGTGAAATCAACGACCAGAGGATCATTGTAGCATTCATCTCCTAAATTTATAATTGTGTCTCGGGTTCCGTGTTGGATTTCAAACCCTAGCCATCGTCCGGCCCGAAAATACAGATTTCGACCAATTTTTATGGTGTGGTACGAAAATCGCCTGAAAAGTGCAGATGAAATTGACGACCGGAGGATCCTTGTAGCTTTCTTCTCGTAAATTTATAACTGTGTCTCGGGTTCCATGTCGGATATCAAACCCTAGCCGTCGTCTAGCCCGAAAATACCGATTTCGGCCCATTTTAGTCAGGTGGTACGAAAATCGCCCGAAAAGTGCAGATGAAGTCGACGACCGGGAGATCCTTGTAGCGTTCTTCTCCTAAATTTATAACTATGTCTCGGGTTCCGTGTCGGATTTCAAACCCTAGCCTTCGTCCAGCCCGAAAATACCTATTTCGGATCATTTTTGTTGGTAGGAACGAAAATCGCCCGAAAAGTGCAGATGAAATTGACGACCGGGGATTCCTTGTAGCATTCTTCTCCTAAATTTATAACTGTTTCTCGGGTTCTGTGTCGAATTTCAAAACCTAGCGATCGTCCAGCCCGAAAATACCGATTTCGGCCCATTTTAGTCGGGCGGTACGAAAATCGCCCGAAAAGTGCAGATGAAATCGACGACTGGGAGAACCTTGTAGCATTCTTCTCCTAAATTTATAACTGTGTCTCTCATTCCGTGTCGGATTTCAAACCCTAGCCATCGTCCGGCCCGAAAATACCGATTTCGGGCCATTTATGTCGGTTGGAACAAAAATCGCTCGAAAAGTGCAGATGAAATCGACGACCGGAGGATCCTTGTAGCATCCTTCTCCTAAATTTATAACTGTATCTCGGGTTCCGTGTCGGATTTCAAACCCTAGCCATCGTTTGGCACGAAAATACCGATTTCGGCCTATTTTAGTCGGGTGGTACGAAAATCGCCCGAAAAGTCCAGATGAAATCGACGACCGGGAGATCCTTGTCGCATTCTTCTCCAAAATTTATAACTGTGTCTCGGGTTCCGTGTCGGATTTCAAACCCTAGCCATCGTCCGGCCCGAAAATACCGATTTCGGCCCATTTTTATCGTATGGTACGAAAATCGCCTGAAAAGTGCAGGTGAAATCGACGACCAGAGGATCCTTGTAGCATTCTTCTCCTAAATTTATAACTGTGTCTCGGGTTCCGTGTCGGATTTCAAACCCTAGCCATCGTCCGGCCCGAAAATACTGATTTCGACCAATTTTTATGGTGTGGTACGAAAATCGCCCGAAAAGTGCAGATGAAATTGACGACCGGAGGATCCTGGTAGCTTTCTTCTGGTAAATTTATAACTGTGTATCGGATTCCGTGTCGGATTTCAAACCCTAGCCATCGTCCGGCCCGAAAATACCGATTTCGGCCCATTTTAGTCGGGTGGTACGAAAATCTCCCGAAAAGTCCAGATGAAATCGACGACCGGAAGATCCTTGTAGCATTCTTTTCCTAAATTTATAACTGTGTCTCGGGTTCCGTGTCGGATTTCAAACCCTAGCCATCGTCCGGCCCGAAAATACCGATTTCGGCCCATTTTAGTAGGGTGGTACGAAAATCGCCTGAAAAGTGCAGATGAAATCGACGACCGGGAGATCCTTGTAGCATTCTTCTCCTAAATTTATAACTGTGTCTCGGGTTCCGTGTCGGATTTTAAATCCTAGCCATCGTCTAGCCCGAAAATACCGATTTCGGCCCATTTTAGTCGGGTGGTACGAAAATCGCCCGAAAAATGCAGATGAAATCGACGACCGGGGGATCCTTGTAGCATTCTTCTGCTAAATTTATAACAGTGTCTCGGGTTCCGTGTCGGATTTCAAACCCTAGCCATCGTCCAGCCCGTAAATATCGATTTCGGCCCATTTTAGTCGGTTGGTACGAAAATCCCTCGAAAAGTGCAGATGAAATTGAAGACCGGAGGATCCTTGTAGCATTGTTCTCCTAAATTTATAAGTGTGTCTCGGGTTTCGTGTCGGATTTCAAACCCTAAACATCGTCCGGCTCGAAAATACCGATTTCGGCCCATTTTTGTTGGTTGAAACAAAAATCACCCGAAAAGTGCAGATGAAATCGACGACCGGGGGATCCTTGTACCATTCTTCTCCTAAATTAATAATTGTGTCACGGGTTCCGTGTCGGATTTCAAACCCTAGCCATCGTCCGGCCCGAAAAAACCGATTTCGGCCCTTTTTAGTCGGGTGGTATGCAAATCGCCCGAAAAGTGCAGATGAAATCGACGACCAGGAGATCCTTTTAGCATTGTTCTCTTGAATTTATAACTGTGTCTCGCGTTCCGTGTCGGATTTCAAACCCTAGCCATCGTCCAACCCGAAAATACCGATTTCGACCAATTTTTATGGTGTGGTACGAAAATCGCTCGAAATGTGCAGATGAAATCGACGACCAGGAGATCCTTGTAGCATTCTTCTCCTAAATTTATAACTGTGTCTCGGTTTCCGTGTCGGACTTCAAACTTTAGCCATCGTCCAGCCCGAAAATACCGATTTCGGCCCATTTTTGTCGTGGTACGAAAATTGCCTAAAAAGTGCAGGTGAAATCAACGACCAGAGGATCCTTGTAGCATTCATCTCCTAAATTTATAATTGTGTCTCGGGTTCCGTGTTGGATTTCAAACCCTAGCCATCGTCCGGCCCGAAAATACAGATTTCGACCAATTTTTATGGTGTGGTACGAAAATCGCCTGAAAAGTGCAGATGAAATTGACGACCGGAGGATCCTTGTAGCTTTCTTCTCGTAAATTTATAACTGTGTCTCGGGTTCCATGTCGGATATCAAACCCTAGCCGTCGTCTAGCCCGAAAATACCGATTTCGGCCCATTTTAGTCAGGTGGTACGAAAATCGCCCGAAAAGAGCAGATGAAGTCGACGACCGGGAGATCCTTGTAGCGTTCTTCTCCTAAATTTATAACTATGTCTCGGGTTCCGTGTCGGATTTCAAACCCTAGCCTTCGTCCGGCCCGAAAATACCTATTTCGGATCATTTTTGTTGGTAGGAACGAAAATCGCCCGAAAAGTGCAGATGAAATCGACGACCGGGAGAACCTTGTAGCATTCTTCTCCTAAATTTATAACTGTGTCTCGGGTTCTGTGTCGAATTTCAAAACCTAGCGATCGTCCAGCCCGAAAATACCGATTTCGGCCCATTTTAGTCGGGCGGTACGAAAATCGCATTAAAAGTGCAGATGAAATCGACGACCAGGAGATCCTTGTAGCATTCTTCTTCTAAATTTATAACTGTGTCTTTCGTTCCGTGTCGGATTTCAAACCCTAGCCATCGTCCGGCCCGAAAATACCGATTTCAGCCCATTTTTGTCGGGTGGTACGAAAATCGCCTGAAAAGTGCAGATGAAATCGACGACCGAGGGATCCTTGTAGCATTCTTCTTCGAAATTTATAACTGTGTCTCAGGTTCCGTGTCGGATTTCAAACCCTAGCCATCGTTCGGCCCGAAAATACCGATTTTGGCCCATTTTAGTTGGGTGGTACGAAAATCGCCCGAAAAGTGCAGATGAAATCGACAACCGG
>JBBPBP010009777.1:12975111-12987842 GCA_037974735.1 Cicer chorassanicum | reverse complement strand
ATTTCAAACCCTAGCCATCGTCCGGCCCGAAAATACCGATTTCGGCCCATTTTAGTAGGGTGGTACGAAAATCGCCTGAAAAGTGCAGATGAAATCGACGACCGGGAGATCCTTGTAGCATTCTTCTCCTAAATTTATAACTGTGTCTCGGGTTCCGTGTCGGATTTTAAATCCTAGCCATCGTCTAGCCCGAAAATACCGATTTCGGCCCATTTTAGTCGGGTGGTACGAAAATCGCCCGAAAAATGCAGATGAAATCGACGACCGGGGGATCCTTGTAGCATTCTTCTGCTAAATTTATAACAGTGTCTCGGGTTCCGTGTCGGATTTCAAACCCTAGCCATCGTCCAGCCCGTAAATATCGATTTCGGCCCATTTTAGTCGGTTGGTACGAAAATCCCCCGAAAAGTGCAGATGAAATCGAAGACCGGAGGATCCTTGTAGCATTGTTCTCCTAAATTTATAAGTGTGTCTCGGCTTTCGTGTCGGATTTCAAACCCTAAACATCGTCCGGCTCGAAAATACCGATTTCGGCCCATTTTTGTTGGTTGAAACAAAAATCACCCGAAAAGTGCAGATGAAATCGACGACCGGGGGATCCTTGTACCATTCTTCTCCTAAATTAATAATTGTGTCACGGGTTCCGTGTCGGATTTCAAACCCTAGCCATCGTCCGGCCCGAAAAAACCGATTTCGGCCCTTTTTAGTCGGGTGGTATGCAAATCGCCCGAAAAGTGCAGATGAAATCGACGACCAGGAGATCCTTTTAGCATTGTTCTCTTGAATTTATAACTGTGTCTCGCGTTCCGTGTCGGATTTCAAACCCTAGCCATCGTCCAACCCGAAAATACCGATTTCGACCAATTTTTATGGTGTGGTACGAAAATCGCCCGAAATGTGCAGATGAAATCGACGACCAGGAGATCCTTGTAGCATTCTTCTCCTAAATTTATAACTGTGTCTCGGTTTCCGTGTCGGACTTCAAACTTTAGCCATCGTCCAGCCCGAAAATACCGATTTCGGCCCATTTTTGTCGTGGTACGAAAATTGCCTAAAAAGTGCAGGTGAAATCAACGACCAGAGGATCCTTGTAGCATTCATCTCCTAAATTTATAATTGTGTCTCGGGTTCCGTGTTGGATTTCAAACCCTAGCCATCGTCCGGCCCGAAAATACAGATTTCGACCAATTTTTATGGTGTGGTACGAAAATCGCCTGAAAAGTGCAGATGAAATTGACGACCGGAGGATCCTTGTAGCTTTCTTCTCGTAAATTTATAACTGTGTCTCGGGTTCCATGTCGGATATCAAACCCTAGCCGTCGTCTAGCCCAAAAATACCGATTTCGGCCCATTTTAGTCAGGTGGTACGAAAATCGCCCGAAAAGTGCAGATGAAGTCGACGACCGGGAGATCCTTGTAGCGTTCTTCTCCTAAATTTATAACTATGTCTCGGGTTTCGTGTCGGATTTCAAACCCTAGCCTTCGTCCGGCCCGAAAATACCTATTTCGGATCATTTTTGTTGGTAGGAACGAAAATCGCCCGAAAAGTGCAGATGAAATTGACGACCGGGGATTCCTTGTAGCATTCTTCTCCTAAATTTAAAAATGTGTCTCGGGTTCCGTGTCGGATTTCAAACCCTAGCCATCGTCCAGCCCGTAAATACCGATTTTGGCCCATTTTAGTCGGGTGGTACGAAAATCGCCCGAAAAGTGCAGGTGAAATCGACGACCGAGGGATCCTTGTAGCATTCTTCTTCTAAATTTATAACTGTGTCTTTCGTTCCGTGTCGGATTTCAAACCCTAGCCATCGTCCGGCCCGAAAATACCGATTTCGGCCCATTTTTGTCGGGTGGTACGAAAATCGCCTGAAAAGTGCAGATGAAATCGACGACCGAGGGATCCTTGTAGCATTCTTCTCCTAAATTTATAACTGTGTCTCAGGTTCCGTGTCGGATTTCAAACCCTAGCCATCGTTCGGCCCGAAAATACCGATTTCGGCCCATTTTAGTTAGGTGGTACGAAAATCGCCCGAAAAGTGCAGATGAAATCGACAACCGGGAGATCCTTGTAGCATTCTTCTCCTAAATTTATAACTGTGTCTCGGTTTCCGTGTCGGATTTCAAACTTTAGCCATCGTCCAGCCCGATAATACCGATTTCGGCCCATTTTTATCGTATGGTACGAAAATCTCCTGAAAAGTGCAGGTGAAATCGACGACCAGAGGATCCTTGTAGCATTCTTCTCCTAAATTTATAACTGTGTCTCGGGTTCCGTGTCGGATTTCAAACCCTAGCCATCGTCCGGCACGAAAATATCGATTTCGGCCTATTTTAGTCGGGTGGTACGAAAATCGCCCGAAAAGTCTAGATGAAATCGACGACTGGGAGATCCTTGTCGCATTCTTCTCCTAAATTTATAACTATGTCTCGGGTTCCGTGTCGGATTTCAAACCCTAGCCATCGTCCGGCCCGAAAATACCGATTTCGACCAATTTTTATGGTGTGGTACGAAAATCGCCCGAAAAGTGTAGATGAAATTGACGACCGGAGGATCCTTGTAGCTTTCTTCTCGTAAATTTATAACTGTGTCTCGGGTTCCATGTCGGATATCAAACCCTAGCTGTCGTCTAGCCCGAAAATACCTATTTCGGCCCATTTTAGTTAGGTGGTACGAAAATCGCCCGAAAAGTGCAGATTAAGTCGACGACCGGGAGATCCTTGTAGCTTTCTTCTCCTAAATTTATAACTATATGTCGGGTTCCGTGTCGGATTTCAAACCCTAGCCTTCGTCCGGCCCGAAAATACCTATTTCGGATCATTTTTGTTGGTTGGAACGAAAATCGCCCGAAAAGTGCAGATGAAATCGACGACCGGGAGAACCTTGTAGCATTCTTCTCCTAAATTTATAACTTTGTCTCGGGTTCTGTGTCAAATTTCAAAACCTAGTGATCGTCCAGCCCGAAAATACCGATTTCGGCCCATTTTAGTCGGGCGTTACGAAAATCGCATTAAAAGTGCAGATGAAATCGACGACCAGGAGATCCTTGTAGCATTCTTCTTCTAAATTTATAACTGTGTCTTTCGTTCCGTGTCGGATTTCAAACCCTAGCCATCGTCCGGCCCGAAAATACCGATTTCAGCCCATTTTTATCGGGTGGTACGAAAATCGCCTGAAAAGTGCAGATGAAATCGACGACCGAGGGATCCTTGTAGCATTCTTCTTCTAAATTTATAACTGTGTCTCAGGTTCTGTGTCGGATTTCAAACCCTAGCCATCGTTCGGCCCGAAAATACCGATTTTGGCCCATTTTAGTTGGGTGGTACGAAAATCGCCCGAAAAGTGCAGATGAAATCGACAACCGGGAGATCCTTGTAGCATTCTTCTCCTAAATTTATAACTGTGTCTCGGTTTCCGTGTCGGATTTCAAACTTTAGCCATCGTCCAGCCCGATAATACCGATTTCGGCCCATTTTTATCGTATGGTACGAAAATCGCCTGAAAAGTGCAGGTGAAATCGACGACCAGAGGATCCTTGTAGCATTCTTCTCCTAAATTTATAACTGTGTCTCGGGTTCCGTGTCGGATTTCAAACCCTAGCCATCGTCCGACCCGAAAATACCGATTTCGACCAATTTTTATAGTGTGGTACGAAAATCGCCCGAAAAGTGCAGATGAAATTGACGACCGGAGGATCCTGGTAGCTTTCTTCTGGTAAATTTATAACTGTGTATCGGATTCCGTGTCGGATTTCAAACCCTAGCCATCGTCCGGCCCGAAAATACCGATTTCGGCCCATTTTAGTCGGGTGGTACGAAAATCTCCCGAAAAGTCCAGATGAAATCGACGACCGGAAGATCCTTGTAGCATTCTTTTCCTAAATTTATAACTGTGTCTCGGGTTCCGTGTCGGATTTCAAACCCTAGCCATCGTCCGGCCCGAAAATACCGATTTCGGCCCATTTTAGTAGGGTGGTACGAAAATCGCCTGAAAAGTGCAGATGAAATCGACGACCGGGAGATCCTTGTAGCATTCTTCTCCTAAATTTATAACTGTGTCTCGGGTTCCGTGTCGGATTTTAAATCCTAGCCATCGTCTAGCCCGTAAATATCGATTTCGGCCCATTTTAGTCGGTTGGTACGAAAATCCCCCGAAAAGTGCAGATGAACTCGAAGACCGGAGGATCCTTGTAGCATTGTTCTCCTAAATTTATAAGTGTGTCTCGGGTTTCGTGTCGGATTTCAAACCCTAAACATCGTCCGGCTCGAAAATACCGATTTCGGCCCATTTTTGTTGGTTGAAACAAAAATCACCCGAAAAGTGCAGATGAAATCGACGACCGGGGGATCCTTGTAGCATTCTTCTCCTAAATTAATAATTGTGTCACGGGTTCCGTGTCGGATTTCAAACCCTAGCCATCGTCCGGCCTGAAAAAACCGATTTCGGCCCTTTTTAGTCGGCTGGTATGCAAATCGCCCGAAAAGTGCAGATGAAATCGACGACCAGGAGATCCTTTTAGCATTGTTCTCTTGAATTTATAACTGTGTCTCGCGTTCCGTGTCGGATTTCAAACTCTAGCCATCGTCCAACCCGAAAATACCGATTTCGGCCCATTTTTTTCGGGTGGTACGAAAATCGCCCGAAATGTGCAGATGAAATCGACGACCAGGAGATCCTTGTAGCATTCTTCTCCTAAATTTATAACTGTGTCTCGGTTTCCGTGTCGGATTTCAAACTTTAGCCATCGTCCAGCCCGATAATACCGATTTCAGCCCATTTTTATCGTATGGTACGAAAATCGCCTGAAAAGTGCAGGTGAAATCGACGACCAGAGGATCCTTGTAGCATTCTTCTCCTAAATTTATAACTGTGTCTCGGGTTCCGTGTCGGATTTCAAACCCTAGCCATCGTCCGGCCCGAAAATACTGATTTCGACCAATTTTTATGGTGTGGTACGAAAATCGCCCGAAAAGTGCAGATGAAATTGACGACCAGAGGATCCTGGTAGCTTTCTTCTGGTAAATTTATAACTGTGTATCGGATTCCGTGTCGGATTTCAAACC
This sequence comes from Cicer chorassanicum, assembly GCA_037974735.1. Taxonomy (NCBI): domain Eukaryota; kingdom Viridiplantae; phylum Streptophyta; class Magnoliopsida; order Fabales; family Fabaceae; genus Cicer; species Cicer chorassanicum. The sequence goes on along the minus strand of JBBPBP010009777.1, from coordinate 12,982,781 downwards.
CTAGCCATCGTCCGGCCCGAAAATACCGATTTCGGCCCATTTTAGTCGAGTGGTACGAAAATCTCCCGAAAAGTCCAGATGAAATCGACGACCGGAAGATCCTTGTAGCATTCTTTTCCTAAATTTATAACTGTGTCTCGGGTTCCGTGTCGGATTTCAAACCCTAGCCATCATCCGGCCCGAAAATACCGATTTCGGCCCATTTTAGTAGGGTGGTACGAAAATCGCCTGAAAAGTGCAGATGAAATCGACGACCGGGAGATCCTTGTAGCATTCTTCTCCTAAATTTATAACTGTGTCTCGGGTTCCGTGTCGGATTTTAAATCCTAGCCATCGTCTAGCCCGAAAATACCGATTTCGGCCCATTTTAGTCGGGTGGTACGAAAATCGCCCGAAAAATGCAGATGAAATCGACGACCGGGGGATCCTTGTAGCATTCTTCTGCTAAATTTATAACAGTGTCTCGGGTTCCGTGTTGGATTTCAAACCCTAGCCATCGTCCGGCCCGAAAAAACCGATTTCGGCCCTTTTTAGTCGGGTGGTATGCAAATCGCCCAAAAAGTGCAGATGAAATCGACGACCAGGAGATCCTTTTAGCATTGTTCTCTTCAATTTATAATTGTGTCTCGCGTTCCGTGTCGGATTTCAAACCCTAGCCATCGTCCAACCCGAAAATACCGATTTCGGCCCATTTTTTTCGGGTGGTACGAAAATCGCCCGAAATGTGCAGATGAAATCGACGACCAGGAGATCCTTGTAGCATTCTTCTCCTAAATTTATAACTGTGTCTCGGTTTCCGTGTCGGACTTCAAACTTTAGCCATCGTCCAGCCCGAAAATACCGATTTCGGCCCATTTTTGTCGTGGTACGAAAATTGCCTAAAAAGTGCAGGTGAAATCAACGACCAGAGGATCCTTGTAGCATTCATCTCCTAAATTTATAATTGTGTCTCGGGTTCCGTGTTGGATTTCAAACCCTAGCCATCGTCCGGCCCGAAAATACAGATTTCGACCAATTTTTATGGTGTGGTACGAAAATCGCCTGAAAAGTGCAGATGAAATTGACGACCGGAGGATCCTTGTAGCTTTCTTCTCGTAAATTTATAACTGTGTCTCGGGTTCCATGTCGGATATCAAACCCTAGCCGTCGTCTAGCCCAAAAATACCGATTTCGGCCCATTTTAGTCAGGTGGTACGAAAATCGCCCGAAAAGTGCAGATGAAGTCGACGACCGGGAGATCCTTGTAGCGTTCTTCTCCTAAATTTATAACTATGTCTCGGGTTTCGTGTCGGATTTCAAACCCTAGCCTTCGTCCGGCCCGAAAATACCTATTTCGGATCATTTTTGTTGGTAGGAACGAAAATCGCCCGAAAAGTGCAGATGAAATTGACGACCGGGGATTCCTTGTAGCATTCTTCTCCTAAATTTAAAAATGTGTCTCGGGTTCCGTGTCGGATTTCAAACCCTAGCCATCGTCCAGCCCGTAAATACCGATTTTGGCCCATTTTAGTCGGGTGGTACGAAAATCGCCCGAAAAGTGCAGATGAAATCGACGACTGGGAGAACCTTGTAGCATTCTTCTCCTAAATTTATAACTGTGTCTCGGGTTCCGTGTCGGATTTCAAACACTAGCTATTGTCTGGCTCGAAAATACCGATTTCGGCCCATTTTTGTCGTGTGGTACGAAAATCGCCCGAAAAGTGCAGATGAAATCGACGACCGGAGGATCCTGGTAGCATTCTTCTCCTAAATTTATAACTGTGTCTTGGGTTCCGTGTCGGATTTAAATCCCTAGCCATCGTCCGGTCCGAAAATACCGATTTCAGCCCATTTTAGTCGGGTGTTTCGAAAATCGCATGAAAAGTGCAGATGAAATCGACGACCGGGAGATCCTTGTAGCATTCTTCTCCTAAATTTATAACTGTGTCTCGGGTTCCGTGTTGGATTTCAAATCCTAGCCATCGTCTAGCCCGAAAATACCGATTTCAGCACATTTTAGATGGGTGGTACGACAATCGCCCGAAAAGTGCAGATGAAATCAACGACTGGGAGTACCTTGTAGCATTCTTCTCTTAAATTTATAACTGTGTCTCGGGTTCCGTGTCGGATTTCAAACCCTAGCCTTCGTCCGGCCCGAAAATACCTATTTCGGATCATTTTTGTCGGTTGGAACGAAAATCGCCCGAAAAGTGCAGATGAAATCGACGACCGGGGATTCCTTGTAGCATTCTTCTCCTAAATTTAAAAATGTGTCTCGGGTTCCGTGTCGGATTTCCCACCCTAACCATCGTCCAACCCGTAAATACCGATTTTGGCCCATTTTAGTCGGGTGGTACAAAAATCGCCCGAAAAGTGCAGATGAAATCGACGACCGGGAGAACCTTGTAGCATTCTTCTCTTAAATTTATAACTGTCTCGGGTTCCGTGTCGGATTTCAAACCCTAGCTATCGTCCGGCCCGAAAATACCGATTTCGGCCCATTTTTGTCGGTTGGAACGGAAATCGCCCGAAATGTGCAGATGAAATCGACGACCGGAGGATCCTTGTAGCATTCTTCTCCTAAATTTATAACTGTGTCTCGGGTTCCATGTCGGATTTCAAACCCTAACCATCGTCCGGCTCGAAAATACCTATTCCGGATCATTTTTGTAGGTTGGAACGAAAATCGCCCGAAAAGTGCAGATGAAATCGACGACCGGAGGATCCTGGTAGCATTCTTCTCCTAAATTTATAACTGTGTCTTGGGTTCCGTGTCGGATTTAAATCCCTAGCCATCGTCCGGTCCGAAAATACCGATTTCGGCACATTTTAGTCGGGTGTTTCGAAAATCGCCTGAAAAGTGCAGATGAAATCGACGACCGGGAGATCCTTGTAGCATTCTTCTCCTAAATTTATAACTGTGTCTCGGGTTCCGTGTCGGATTTCAAATCCTAGCCATCGTCTAGCCCAAAAATACCGATTTTGGCACATTTTAGTCGGGTGGTACGAAAATCGCCCGAAAAGTGCAGATGAAATCAACGACCGGAGGATCCTTGTAGCATTCTTCTCCTAAATTTATAACTGTGTCTCGAGTTCCGTGTCGGATTTCAAACCCTTGCCGTCGTCCGGCCCGTAAATACCTATTTCGGATCATTTTTGTCGGTTGGAACGAAAATCCCCCGAAAAGTGCAGATGAAATCGAAGACCGGAGGATCCTTGTAGCATTGTTCTCCTAAATTTATAAGTGTGTCTCGGGTTCCGTGTCGGATTTCAAACCCTAGCCATCGTCCGGCTCAAAAATACCGATTTTGCCCCATTTTTGTCGGTTGAAACAAAAATCACCCGAAAAGTGCAGATGAAATCGACGACCGGGGGATCCTTGTAGCATTCTTCTCCTAAATTAATAATTGTGTCACGGGTTCCGTGTCGGATTTCAAACCCTAGGCATCGTCCGGCCCGAAAAAACCGATTTCGGCCGATTTTAGTCGGGTGGTATGCAAATCGCCCGAAAAGTGCAGATGAAATCGACGACCAGGAGATCCTTGTAGCATTCTTCTCCTAAATTTATAACTGTGTCTCGGTTTCCGTGTCGGATTTCAAACTTTAGCCATCGTCCAGCCCGAAAATACCGATTTCGGCCCATTTTTGTCGTGGTACGAAAATTGCCTAAAAAGTGCAGGTGAAATCAACGACCAGAGGATCCTTGTAGCATTCTTCTCCTAAATTTATAATTGTGTCTCGGGTTCCGTGTTGGATTTCAAACCGTAGCCATCGTCTGGCCCGAAAATACAGATTTCGACCAATTTTTATGGTGTGGTACAAAAATCGCCCAAAAAGTGCAGATGAAATTGACGACCGGAGGATTCTTGTAGCTTTCTTCTCGTAAATTTATAACTGCATCTCGGGTTCCGTGTCGGATATCAAACCCTAGCCGTCGTCTAGCCCGAAAATACCGATTTCGGCCCATTTTAGTCAGGTGGTACGAAAATCGCCCGAAAAGTGCAGATGAAGTCGACGACCGGGAGATCCTTGTAGCGTTCTTCTCCTAAATTTATAACTATGTCTCGGGTTCTGTGTCGGATTTCAAACCCTAGCCTTCGTCCGGCCCGAAAATACCTATTTCGGATCATTTTTGTTGGTTGGAACGAAAATCGCCCGAAAAGTGCAGATGAAATCGACGACCGGGGATTCCTTGTAGCATTCTTCTGCTAAATTTAAAAAATGTGTCTCGGGTTCTGTGTCGGATTTCAAACCCTAGCCATCGTCCAGCCCGTAAATACCGATTTTGGCCCATTTTAGTCGGGTGGTACGAAAATCGCCCGAATAGTGCAGATGAAATCGACGACCGGGAGAACCTTGTAGCATTCTTCTCCTAAATTTATAACTGTGTCTCGGGTTCCGTGTCGGATTTTAAACCCTAGCTATTGTCTGGCCCGAAAATACCGATTTCGGCCCATTTTTGTCGTGTGGTACGAAAATCGCCCGAAAAGTGCAGATGAAATCGACGACCGGAGGATCCTGGTAGCATTCTTCTCCTAAATTTATAACTGTGTCTTGGGTTCCGTGTCGGATTTAAATCCCTAGCCATCGTCCGGGCCGAAAATACCGATTTCGGCCCATTTTAGTCAGGTGGTTCGAAAATCGCCTGAAAAAAGTGCAGATGAAATCGACGACCGGGAGATCCTTGTAGCATTCTTCTCCTAAATTTATAACTGTGTCTCGGGTTCCGTGTCGGATTTCAAATCCTAGCTATCGTCCAGCCCGTAAATACCGATTTCGGCCCATTTTAGTCGGGTGGTACGAAAATCGCCCGAAAAGTGCAGATGAAATCGACGACCGGGAGAACATTGTAGCATTCTTCTCCTAAATTTATAACCGTGTCTCGGGTTCCGTGTCGGATTTCAAACCCTAGCCATCGTCCGGCCCGAAAATACCGATTTCGGCCCATCTTTGTCGGTTGGAATCAAAATCCCCCGAAAAGTGCAGATGAAACCGACAACCGGAGGATCCTTGTAGCATTCTTCTCCTAAATTTATAACTGTGTCTCGGGTTCCGTGTCAGATTTAAAATTCTGGTCATCGTCCGGCCCGAAAATACCTATTTCGGATCATTTTTGTCGGTTGGAACGAAAATCGCCCGAAAAGTGCAGATGAAATCGACGACCGGGGGATCCGTGTAGCATTCTTCTCCTAAATTTATAATTGTGACTCGGGTTCCGTGTCGGATTTCAAACCCTATCCATCATCCAACTCGTAAATACCGATTTCGGCCCATTTTAGTCGGGTGGTACGAAAATCGCCCGAAAAGTGCAGATGAAATCGAGGACTGGGAGAACCTTGTAGCATTCATCTCCTTAATTTATAAACGTGTCTCGGGTTCCTTGTCGGATTTCAAACCCTAGCCATCGTCCGGCCCGAAAATACCGATTTCGGCCCATTTTAGTCAGGTGGTTCGAAAATCGCCTGAAACAAGTGCAGATGAAATCGACGACCGGGAGATCCTTGTAGCATTCTTCTCCTAAATTTATAACTGTGTCTCGGGTTCCGTGTCGGATTTCAAATCCTAGCTATCGTCCAGCCCGTAAATACCGATTTCGGCCAATTTTAGTCGGGTGGTACGAAAATCGCCCGCAAACTGCAGATGAAATCGACGACCGGGAGAACCTTGTAGCATTCTTCTCCTTAATTTATAACCGTGTCTCGGGTTCCGTGTCGGACTTCAAACCCCAGCCATCGTCCGGCCCAAAAATATCGATTTCGTCCAATTTTTGTCGGTTGGAACGTAAATCCCCCGAAAAGTGCAGATGAAACCGACGACCGGAGGATCCTTGTAGCATTCTTCTCCTAAATTTATAACTGTGTGTCGGGTTCCGTGTCGGATTTAAAACTATAGCCATCGTCCGACCCGAAAATACCTATTTCGGATCATTTTTGTCGGTTGGAACGAAAATCGCCCGAAAAGTGCAGATGAAATCGATGACTGGAGGATCTTTGTAGCATTCTTCTCCTAAATTTATAACTGTGTCTCGGGTTCCGTGTCAGTTTTCAAACCCTAGCCATCGTCCGGCCAGAAAATACCGATTTCATCCAAATTTTGGCGTGCGGTACGAAAATCGCCTGAAAAGTGCAGGTGAAATCGACGACCGGAGGATCCTTGTAGCATTCTTCTCCTAAATTTATAACTTTGTCTCGGGTTCCGTGTCAGATTTCAAACCCTAGCCATCGTCCGGCCAGAAAATACCGATTTCGGCCCATTTTAGTCAGGTGGTACGAAAATCGCTTGAAAAGTGCAGATGAAATTGACGACCGGGAGATCCTTGTAGCATTCTTCTCCTAAATTTATAACTGTGTCTCGGGTTCCGTGTCAGATTTCAAACCCTAGCCATCGTCCAGCCCGTAAATACCGATTTCGGCCCATTTTAGTCGGGTAGTACGAAAATTGCCCGAAAAGTGCAGATGAAATCGACGACCGAGAGAACCTTGTAGCATTCTTCTCCTAAATTTATAACTGTGTCTCGGGTTCCGTGTCGGATTTCAAACCCTTGCCATCGTCCGGCCCGAAAATACCGATTTCAACCCATTTTTGTCGGTTGAAAATTCCCCGAAAAGTGCAGATGAAACTGACGACCGGAGGATCCTTGTAGCATTCTTCTCCTAAATTTATAATTGTGTCTCGGGTTCCGTGTCAGATTTAAAACCTTGGTCATCGTCTGGCCCGAAAATACCAATTTCAGATCATTTTTGTCGGGTGGTACGAAAATCGCCCGAAAAGTGCAGATGAAATCGACGACCGGGAGATCCTTGTAGCATTCTTCTCCTAAATTTATAATTGTGTCTCGGGTTCCGTGTCGGATTTCAAACCCTAGCCATCGTGCAGCCCGAAAATACCAATTTCGGCCCATTTTTGTTCATTCGTACGAAAATCGCCCGAAAAGTGCAGATGAAATCGACGACCTAGGGATCCTTGTAGTATTCTTCTCCTAAATTTATAACTTTGTCTCGGGTTCCGTGTCGGATTTCAAACCCTAGCCATCGTCCGGCCCAAAAATACCGATTTGGGCCCATTTTAGTCGGGTGGTACGAAAATCGCCCGAAAAGTGCAGGTGAAATCGACGACCGGAGGATCCTTGTAGCATTCTTCTCCTAAATTTATAATTGTGTCTCGGGTTCCGTGTCGGATTGAAAACCCTAGCCATTGTCCGGCCCGAAAATACCGATTTCGACCAATTTTTATCATGTGGTACGAAAATCGGCCGAAAAGTGCAGATGAAATCGACGACCGGAGGATCCTTGTAGCTTTCTTCTCGTAAATTTATAACTGTGTCTCGGGTTCTGTGTCGGATTTCATACCCTAGCCATCGTCCGGCCCGAAAATACCGATTTCGGCCCATTTTTGTCGGTTGGAACGAAAATCGCCCGAAAATTACAGATGAAATCGACGACCGGAGGATCGTTGTAGCTTTCTTCTCGTAAATTTATAACTGTGTATCGGGTTCCGTGTCGGATTTCAAACCCTAGCCATCGTTCGGCCCGAAAATACCGATTTCGGCTGATCTTAGTCAGGTGGTTCGAAAATCGCCTGAAAAGTGCAGATGAAATCGACGACCGGGAGATCCTTGTAGCATTCTTCTCCTAAATTTATAACTGTGTCTCGGGTTCCGTGTCGGATTTCAAACCCTAGCCGTCGTCTAG